>OX439483.1:353551008-354263508 GCA_949320155.1 Melangyna quadrimaculata | reverse complement strand
AGCTTGCTATAGTATGTCTTCTCCTTAATTTTAACCATCTCATTGTCCAGCTGAATTAGATAAGTACCTTCTAGGGGAATAGAGGAATTTTTATTTAAAATTGTTCCATTAAAATTTGTAAGGAAAATTGTATTCTCCCCGACCAATTCAACAATTTCTTCGTTCGTTGTTTTGTTATTACATAAGGCATTTCCACCCTTAAGAATTTTGGAGATGCAAGAATTTTCGGGGAGTTTTTTAAGGGTATTTTCTTCGCATACGGATGTGCTACCAATGTTAAGACAGTGTCCATTTAAACCGTACGTTTCGTTATGGTTTATTAAAAGTCTGGAATAGTCTAAGTCAATTTGTCTGTTGTTTTTAATCGCCGCATGAACGGTGATTAGGTGATGTACCCTAGGGTCAATTTTAGGCAAGGATAAGACGTAAAGTAGCAACGTCCCATTACAATACACGGAAGGTCATCCATATGACGGCCTCTTCAATATTTTGGTAAGGTAACGTTTCAAGTTCATTTACTATGGTGTTAATTTCTTCGGAGTCCAAAAGATTACTATTTACAATTCCATTCTTGGCCAATTGGCAAGCTCTTACTAATTCATTGACCCATTCCTTAAGAATAAGTATCTTATCGAGTAAGTCGTGTCTGAGTTTGTCTGTTTTCGTTTTTTGTATAGCATTGTTGTAACGTTCGATCAGTTTGTTAATTTTCTCTGTTACTTCCTGGGTCTTGTCAAACAATTTCCTGTTAATAATGTATTGCTGGTTGTTGTTCTCTGTGATGTATGTCTGTTCTTTTAAAAGATTATCCCAGTCAGTTGCGTCTGGAGAGCCACCTATCCACTTCCAGGCAGTCCCTATCCAATTTACTGCCCTCACCTTCCTCGTTTTTGCGTCTCTCAATTCGTCAATCATATCCTTAATCTGGGTTATGTGATAATTCAGAATAGGTCGCATTCCCTCGTCTTCTAAATGTTTGATTGTAAGTCGTTCGGTTTCCTGTACAAGTATGTCGTATTTTTTTAAGTCAATTACATGTACGAGTTTAAAAACTCCTCTCGTTATCCAAGCACTTTTTAGTCGTTACCACCGGTGATTCATAGACAAATATATGCAATGACTGCGAGGGAGTGAAAAGAACTATTACTCTGCAATGTATATATAAAATCAAAGTTTATTAAGCACAATTTGTAATTTCTTAAAATCTAATTTACAAAATTATTATATTTTTGTGAGTATGTATATACATAAGTATATGTATATACAGTAAGTATAAGTAAGTATCAGTATATACAATTTTTGTAATTCAATTGTTTTTTTTTTTTATGATTTCTCAATATTCAATTTTTTTTTAATTTATACCTTTATCTCTTCATTTTAATAATTATTCTCTTCATTTTATTTGATTTATTTTTCAGTATGCGAGTTGACTCTCCATTAAATTTTTGGGGTAGTCACTGCGGATCGGAAGGTTCGTATTGTTCCGCTTTGGCTTGTAAGGTTAAATTTTTCAAACAGCCTACTAGGGTACGAAGGCCAACACCCCCGCAATTACAATTAAGTAATTTTTTGTGAACCGGCCCCTTGTTTCGTGAGAGCCAACTTCAAACATGTTTTGTACATTAATTAAAGTTCTTTTATTTGTTTGGTACATTGATTAAAGTTTTTTTTACTTGGCTTGTGCCCATTCTTCCTTTTTTTTTTTTTATATATATATTTTTCTCAGGGAGGAAAGAGAAAATGTTTGTATTTTTGAATTAGTTTTTATTTACGGCTATTAATATTCTTTAAGTGGGCCTTGCGGATTTTTTTTCCACTCGATGTCGTTATCGTTACTCGATTGTCTTTTTCTACAACCTCATTTTTATATAAGGGTTTGTTCTTACTTTGTATGCCCTTAGCAGCAACGTAAACGACATCGCCCTTCATGTATTTCTTTGGTACCGTTCTTTTCCCTAAGATTCCTAGCCTTCATATTTTTCTCAATTATTCCCCTTAGATCTTTATTGATCTTTGAACGGATGTTGAGAAGATTTTGGTAATTGACTCTTTGTGATCTATTGAAAAAAATATCTGTTGGTTTTTTCTTAATAACGGAATGTACCGTGTTGTTGTACCTATCTACAGCCACGTAGACGAGCTCTTTGACCTTTAAGTCTGGATATTCTGCTCTAAGGCATCGATATATTTCGAGAACCGTAGAGTGAACCCTTTCTATTTGGCCATTGACCTCGCTTCTGTGAGAAGGCGTTAGGTACAGTTTCACTCCTAAATTTCTAATGAGGTTCAGGACTATTGGACTGAGGAAACCCCTTTCATTGTCCGTGACTAACATAAAGGGTACTGTGAAGTAATTCAAAATCTTTATAAGTTTTGATCTCAAATAGATAGCTGATCTGTCTTTAATATGAAAGAATTTAGAGAATCTAGAAAATTTATCTACCACAGTCAGAAATTTTTCGTTTTGTATCTCCATTATGTCCATGTGGACAATTTCGCAAGGATATTTTGGGACGGGTGTTGATTGCAGTTCTGGGTTGTGTGGACTTCTATCGTACTTATTGGAGTGACAAATTTCGCAGGAGGTGGTATATTTCCTAATTTTTGCCATCATTTGCGGGAAGTAGAATTTTTCGATAATCTGTTCTTTATTCTCTTTTGGGGATCTGTGAGCCCTTCTGTGCTCCTTTTCAATGATGGCGCATTTCTGGTCTTCCACCGTTACATCTTCTACCAACCTCTGCGTAACCCTTATTTTGTATTTAGCGAAGTGTTCTAAATATACGTTCTGGAGCATCCAAAGATACTCCTCTGGAATCTTTATTCCATTAATTAGGTTCGGATTAAGTTTCTCTAATAGAGCTTTTCTAAGCCTGATTTGATCAAGGTTTCCTGTAGAAATATAATGGCGAAGGAAACCAGGATGAGGTTCCTCGTGGGCATCACCCAATTCTTTTTTGCCAACCCTGAAAACCAATTGATTCCTAAAGACATTAAGAGGAGCTTCCACGTGTGGTATAAGGTCGCTTCCGTCTTAGTTAGCACTGTGCATGGTACCAGACTCGCTACTATGAGAGGATCGTTCGCAAAGCCCTTCGTCAGCAGTAGTGGTTGGTATGTTGTCCGTCACGTCACTTCGTCCTTCGTATGCCGTTTCTGTACCTGTCTGTGTGGGTCTTTCACTGGCGGTTACTGTGTCTGTATTGTCGGCTGTCTGTGTTCGAGAAGAAGAGGAGCTTGAACTTGAAAGGTTATTGACCTGCGTTGGAAGTCTCGAGAGAGCATCAGCCACAAAGTTTGATTTACCAGGTGTGTAAATCAACTCGTAGTTATACTCCTCGATTCTGGCCTTCCAGCGTTTGAGCTTTGCATTATAGTTCCTATTGCTAAGGGTGTAGGTCAAGGGTTGATGATCAGTATATATCCTGATCTTCTTAGCTCCGTATAGGTAATTCCTCAAATTGTCAAGTGCCCAAGCTATGGCACGAAGTTCCTTTTCATTTGTTGCATACCCCTCTTCTGTTTTGCTCAGTGAACGAGAGATAAATGAAATTGGCCTATCCTTCCCAGGTTCACCCTGGGACAGTACAGCGCCAATCGCATAGTCGGAAGCGTCTGTCGCCAAATTAAATGGTTTGTCAAAATCAGGAAAGGCCAGCACATTTGCTGAGGTGAGAAGTTTTTTTAAGGTTTGGAAAGCTCTAAGTCCTTCGTCATTAAGTTCAATCGCGACTTTTTTGGATTGGTTAGCTCTCACATGCGATAACTCTCCACGAGTCATGTTTGTTAAGGGTTTCGCAATTTTGGCATAGTCTTGGATAAATCGCCTATAATAAGATGTAAGGCCAAGGAAACTCTTCAGTTCCTTCAAGGTACTTGGTGGAAGGATAGCATCGATAGCCTTTACCTTATCTGGGTTGGGGAGGATGCCGTCTGAGGTTACCAAGAATCCTAAGAACTCAACACTAGTATCTAAAAAGTGGGTTTTCTCAAGGTTAACTCTAAGACCTGCTTCGTGGAGTTTTGAGAAAATAGTCTCTATATCTCTTAAATGGTCTTCTATTGTCTTGCTGTAAATGATGATGTCATCAATGTAGACGTAACAGATCTTCCCAATCAGTTCCTTAAGCACGTCATCTATCATCCGCTGAAAAATGGCTGGAGCATTTTTCAGTCCGAATGGAAGCCTTAGAAACTCAAACTTGCCGTTCATCGTGGAGAAGGCAGTTTTAGGGATATCCTTTTCGTGCATAGAGATCTGATGGAATCCTGAAGTGAGATCCAAGGTGGTGAAAATCTTAGCGTCGCTAAGACTGGCCAGTGTGTTGTTAATATCAGGGATAGGGTAGGTATCCGAAATAGTAACGGCGTTAAGAGGTTTGAAGTCTATAACCATTCTATATTGTTTTTCCCCATTTGGTTTGTCCTTTTTCGGCACAACCCAAATGGGGGAATTGTAGGGACTCTTTGAGGGTCGAATAATTTGTTCCGTTAAGAGTTCGTTTACTTGTCATTCCACCTCCTCTCTCATACCGGCAGGATAGGGATAACTCTTAGTATAGATTGATTCGTCTACACTAGTACGAATTTCGGCTCTTACGTTTGTTCTTATCTTTTCGTTGTTAACTGGACCGAAAAGACCTTCAAATTTTTTACATACAGTTTCAAGTTTTAGTTTAGATGATTCGGCGACACTTTTGTTAAGTATGGTCAAATTATTGACCACCTCTGAGGTTTTATTTTTTAGAGGGATTATCACCCTTGAATTAATTATTAATTCATTTTTGTCTCTGTCTATAATGGCTCGAAGGTCCTTAAGAGTGTCGTCACTGATTATTCCGTCGAATGACTTCAAGCTCGGAAGGATAAAAAAGGTTACCTCCAATTCACAGCCGACAAAGGCAAAAAATTTACCGGAGATCTTGTTTTTTACCAAGATCTTTCCCGCAGGACTACTGATATGAAAAGGGTTTTTGACAGGATGGGATACGGATGCTAAGTTTGGCCTAATAAAATTTTTGTTCGCACCCGTATCAACGAGAAAGTGTAGAATCTTCCCGTCTCGCGTACCATATTCTATATATGGTACGCTGGAAACGAGGCCTCTGTCATAAAATTTTCTTCAGCGGGTGTTTGAGAATTCGAACAGCTTGGCTCTTCTATATCTCCAGGCACGTCCGCAACTATATGGTTGAGACGTTGTTGTTTCCCGTAGTAGTTATCGGAATCGGCTCCTCGTTTGAATGGGTTATTGGGCCGATTCATGTAGTCAACGTTTTTAGTTTGTGTAGACCCCAGTTCCATTTTGACTGGGGGTTTCGGTCCCGTTGCAGGGTGATACTGTTAAGAATTATAGCTAGGCCCCCAAGTATTGTTGTGACCAGGGCCCCGAGTATTTTGAAATTGCCTAGATTGCATGGATCCGCCTCTGCCATTAGAAAATCTATTTGGATATCTGTTTGCATTTCTACTTGGCAGAGGAGGTTTTCTATTCATTCCAAAGTCATAGGACACAGGCGCGGAAACCGTATTTGGTGCCAGTACGTGCACCGAGCTGTTTCGCAAATTTATATTTTGCATATCAAGGCAGGCAGTATATGCTTCGGGGAGCGATTTTGGCTTTTGAATCATCAGGAGCCGTGATAGATCGCCGCTCAGACCCCAGACGAATACGTCCACGGCCCTGTCACGGTATGCTCCCATGAGAGCATCGGCAGTTTCCATAGAATAAGTCTCCGTACGGATCTTATTAATTATTAGGGAGAATTGATGATTAACATTGGCGTAAAAATCATCAACCCTCAGACAGCCCTGTTTCAGCTGATTGAGTTGGTGTTCGAGTGTTCGTATGTCTCTCTTGTCCGCGTAGTGGAGGGACAATACTCTTTTAATGTCCGCCCAGTTGTTATCGAAAATGTTGTACGATACAAGGGCTGAGTCAGCCTTGCCGCGAATCTTCAGGCGTATGTGCTGAAGGATAGATCTATATATTGGTTTGCTTCGGACTATATCATAGTCCTTTAACACGGTTTCTACGCAGTGCATCAAAGAGACATACTGGACCGGGTTCCCATCATATACTTGTATTTCCTTGACAGGGTCGGGGAGCTTAGAGATTTCTCTGAGCTCATTTTCATTGGTTGGGCCTCGAAGTGGCTCAACAGACAAGGGAGACTGAATATCGTTAACCCCGCTGGTCCTACTTTCCTCAACCGATTTTATTTTGTCGCTGATCGAACTTATCTGCCCTAATATTGAGTTTATGACTTCTTTCGTACCTCCCTGTTCTAGCTGAACAACACGGGTTTCAAATCCCCTTAGTTGATCAAGGATGGAGTTCATTGCCCCCGTAAGGTGGGTAACAGATACCTTTAGTTCTTCCATAATTATCTTATGCTTTATTGATAATAGTTTATTAAATTTTGTCTCTTTCCCTCCACAGAGGTAGCTTTAAAATAATATTTTAATTTAAGAACTTTTTCTATTTATCTATTTATATTTAAATGCAAATTTGAGAGTTATATAATTTATGTATATTTTATCGTATTATGCAAATTTAAAAGTTTTATAATTTATATATATTTGTTTCAAATTATGAAAGTTTAAGAAATATATAATTCAGAACGATCTTACATGGAGAAATACATCAAGTTCATTTTGTAGAATACAGCTGCTCTCCTTTCCGGGTCGTCGTTGATCTCTTTTGTGTGTCGTTATTTAACGTTATTCCTTCAGGATAATAATGTCTCCTCTTTTCACTGTTGTTTTAGGTTCATTCAGACTAATAATGTTTTTTTTTCTTTTTTCTTACTTTACAGATCCGCACTAGGGGTTTTTCTTTTTTTTTTTTGTTTCACTGTTCCTTCTTTATTATTCTATTTTAAGGGCTTGCACTGTGGGTTTCACTTTTCCACTGTTCTTTTTTATAATTATTTTTTATCTTCTATTTCTTTTTTTTTTTTATTTTTTGTTTCACTGTTCCTTCTTTATTATTCTATTTTAAGGGCTTGCACTGTGGGTTTCACTTTTCCACTGTTCTTTTTTATAATTATTTTTTATCTTCTATTTCTTTTTTTTTATTTTATTTTTTGTTTCACTGTTCCTTCTTTATTATTCTATTTTAAGGGCTTGCACTGTGGGTTTCACTTTTCCACTGTTCTTTTTTATAATTATTTTTTATCTTCTTTTTTTTCTCTTTTAACTTTATGGGAATGTCCCTGCTCGGGCGCCAGTAAAGGATCGGAGATCCTTGGAATGAAAAAAATATATTTTTATGGGACCTCGGCACTGGTTCCAATGAAACACAGCAAATAACTTTATACCTCGACTCGATACCAGCTTACTATAGTACGTCTTCTCCTTAATTTTAACCATCTCATTGTCCAGCTTAATTAGATTGGTACCTTCTAAGGGAATAGAGTAATTTTTATTTAAAATTGTTCCATCATAATTCGTAAGGAAAACTGTATTTTCCCCGACCAGTTCAACAATTTCTTCGTTCGTCGTTTTGTAATTGCATAACGCATTTCCACCCTTAAGAATTCTGGATATGCAAGAGTTTTCAGGAACTTTTTTGAGGATATTCTCTTCGCACATAGATGTATTAGCAATGTTAAGACAGTCTCCCTTTAGACCGTAAGTTTCGTTATGGTTTATTAAAAGTCTGGAATAGTCTAAGTCAATTTGTCTGTTGTTTCTAATTGCCGCATGAACCGTAATTAAGTGATGTACCCTAGGGCCAATTTTAGGTATAGATAGGACGTAGAGTAGTAATGTCCCATTACAATACACTGAGGGTCGCCTATATTCAACGGCTTCTACAGCGATTTGGTAAAGTAAAGTTTCAAGTTCGTTAACTATAGTGTTAATTTCTTCAGAGTCCAAAAGATTACTATTTACTATTCCGTTCTTGGCCAATTGGCAAGCTAGTTGTTGGTTTAAGGGCGTTCTAGAACAGTGGCTAACAGGTGTGCACAGGTGAGAACAGGTGTGCACAGGTGAGACAGGTGCGATATGTGAGACAGGTGAGACAGGTGAGAAAGGTGCGACAGGTGAGCCAGGTGAACAGGTGTGCCCAGGTGAGGCAGGTGAGACACGTGCGGCAGGTGAGGGTGAAAAAGGTAGGTCGATAGGTAAGTGGGTGGTGGCTAAGTGGGTGGTGGCTAAGTGTGTGGTGGCAAGTGTGTGGTGGATAATCGGGCGGTGGTTCAGTGTGATACGGATCATGCAGGTTTCAGACTTAGGTGGTGGTGTTGTAGGTAGGTGGCTGAGTTTTTGGATCGCTAAGTGGGTGGTGGCTAAGTGGGCGGTGTTTCAGTGCAAAAGGGATCGTATAGGCTTGTAGCCTAGTTGGTGGATGGGTCAGTGGGTGGTGGCTGTTGTAGGTAGATGGCCTAGTTGTTGGATCGGTAAGTGGGTGGTGGCTAAGTGGGGCGATGGCTCAGTGTAATAGTGATCGTGTAAGTTGTGCTGCAGGTGTTAATAACACATACGTGTTGTTCGATACGTTGGGTTCTGTACCCATGATGTTGTGTGCTAGCAAAAATATATATATCTATGTGTTGGAAGCCCTTTTACGTCGCGTAACACATAATGTCTGCTAGCATTTTAATAGTGATAAATAATTTATTTTTGGAAAAAAATTGATAACCGAGCAAGCCTAGCGATAATTTAATACGCATGAGTGTACAGGAATAAACATGCATTGACTATCCGGAAATATGCGACACATATCAGTAGCATTCTAACAGTGATAATGCGTTTTTTCTTTTCTTTTGTGCGAATTATGACGGTTATTTAATCAGAATGTGCAATGCATAGGTACCTACATTTAATATCATTTAATTCTAAGAAAAATTTGAACTCCCCTTAGCTAAAAAAAAATAATAGATACACGTTCGTAAAAGTGAAAAAACAAAAATCAACCCAAGATTTAAAGTAAGAAAGACTTTTTTTGTTTATTTTTTTTATTTAATATTTACTCATTGTATTGTTTATTTGTTCTTAAGACTATTTTGTAGTTGTATATTGCTTTTTACATGTAATATAATCATTTTTTTTTCTTGTTTTTTTTTTTTTTTTTGTTAATTACAATAAAATATTTGTTTCTTATATTTTAGTATCACAATATACCTAGTAATTTTAACATAGTTACTCATGTGTAGCATAAATGATCAATTTAAAATATATTAAGAGTTTATATTGTAATGACCCCAAGCAAATGTTTTTATATTATTTTCACATACATATCTCTTGTCATCTTCACAACTTAGACTTTTTTTTATTAATTGTTTGGGTGTATATGACATGTTGCTTGGAACGGAAATTTATCATTGTGCAATAAACATCTTTCTTTTGTAGTAAACACTCTCTGTAATTACTCAAAGTTAATTTCCTTACAGCAGATGCTTTAACACCTTTAGCTTTTTTAATAACTCCGAAATTTTGAACATTTATGCTATACATTTTGGCTCTTAGTCCAATAAATTCTCTCCTCAATTCCACAATTTTCGTCTTTCATGTAACCCAGTTTTTTCATATTTTGTTGGGCAATACCAAAGGGATTATTAGGAGGGTAATCAGAGGTGTCAAATTTATCTTTAATGTCGTCTTGTATGTCATTATAAAAATCATGAGTGTTGATTTCATATACGAATGAATCGGTGTCCATATACGCTAGCCTAAGGTTTTTGTCCGAAAATTTAGGCTTCATATACGCATAATGTACGATACAAGGGCTGAGTCAGCCTTGCCGCGAATCTTCAGGCGTATGTGCTGAAGGATAGATCTATATATTGGTTTGCTTCGGACTATATCATAGTCCTTTAACACGGTTTCTACGCAGTGCATCAAAGAGACATACTGGACCGGGTTCCCATCAAATACTTGTATTTCCTTGACAGGGTCGGGGAGCTTAGAGATTTCTCTGAGCTCATTTTCATTGGTTGGGCCTCGAAGTGGCTCAACAGACAAGGGAGACTGAATATCGTTAACCCCGCTGGTCCTACTTTCCTCAACCGATTTTATTTTGTCGCTGATCGAACTTAACTGCCCTAATATTGAGTTTATGACTTCTTTCGTACCTCCCTGTTCTAGCTGAACAACACGGGTTTCAAATCCCCTTAGTTGATCAAGGATGGAGTTCATTGCCCCCGTAAGGTGGGTAACAGATACCTTTAGTTCTTCCATAATTATCTTATGCTTTATTGATAATAGTTTATTAAATTTTGTCTCTTTCCCTCCACAGAGGTAGCTTTAAAATAATATTTTAATTTAAGAACTTTTTCTATTTATCTATTTATATTTAAATGCAAATTTGAGAGTTATATAATTTATGTATATTTTATCGTATTATGCAAATTTAAAAGTTTTATAATTTATATATATTTGTTTCAAATTATGAAAGTTTAAGAAATATATAATTCAGAACGATCTTACATGGAGAAATACATCAAGTTCATTTTGTAGAATACAGCTGCTCTCCTTTCCGGGTCGTCGTTGATCTCTTTTGTGTGTCGTTATTTAACGTTATTCCTTCAGGATAATAATGTCTCCTCTTTTCACTGTTGTTTTAGGTTCATTCAGACTAATAATGTTTTTTTTTCTTTTTTCTTACTTTACAGATCCGCACTAGGGGTTTTTCTTTTTTTTTTTTTTTTCACTGTTCCTTCTTTATTATTCTATTTTAAGGGCTTGCACTGTGGGTTTCACTTTTCCACTGTTCTTTTTTATAATTATTTTTTATCTTCTATTTCTTTTTTTTTTTATTTTTTGTTTCACTGTTCCTTCTTTATTATTCTATTTTAAGGGCTTGCACTGTGGGTTTCACTTTTCCACTGTTCTTTTTTATAATTATTTTTTATCTTCTATTTCTTTTTTTTTATTTTATTTTTTTTTTCACTGTTCCTTCTTTATTATTCTATTTTAAGGGCTTGCACTGTGGGTTTCACTTTTCCACTGTTCTTTTTTATAATTATTTTTTATCTTCTTTTTTTTCTCTTTTAACTTTATGGGAATGTCCCTGCTCGGGCGCCAGTAAAGGATCGGAGATCCTTGCAATGAAAAAAATATATTTTTATGGGACCTCGGCACTGGTTCCAATGAAACACAGCAAATAACTTTATACCTCGACTCGATACCAGCTTACTATAGTACGTCTTCTCCTTAATTTTAACCATCTCATTGTCCAGCTTAATTAGATTGGTACCTTTTAAGGGAATAGAGTAATTTTTATTTAAAATTGTTCCATCATAATTCGTAAGGAAAACTGTATTTTCCCCGACCAGTTCAACAATTTCTTCGTTCGTCGTTTTGTAATTGCATAACGCATTTCCACCCTTAAGAATTCTGGATATGCAAGAGTTTTCAGGAACTTTTTTGAGGATATTCTCTTCGCACATAGATGTATTAGCAATGTTAAGACAGTCTCCCTTTAGACCGTAAGTTTCGTTATGGTTTATTAAAAGTCTGGAATAGTCTAAGTCAATTTGTCTGTTGTTTCTAATTGCCGCATGAACCGTAATTAAGTGATGTACCCAAGGGCCAATTTTAGGTATAGATAGGACGTAGAGTAGTAATGTCCCATTACAATACACTGAGGGTCGCCTATATTCAACGGCTTCTACAGCGATTTGGTAAAGTAAAGTTTCAAGTTCGTTAACTATAGTGTTAATTTCTTCAGAGTCCAAAAGATTACTATTTACTATTCCGTTCTTGGCCAATTGGCAAGCTAGTTGTTGGTTTAAGGGCGTTCTAGAACAGTGGCTAAGTGGCTAACAGGTGTGCACAGGTGAGAACAGGTGTGCACAGGTGAGACAGGTGCGATATGTGAGACAGGTGAGACAGGTGAGAAAGGTGCGACAGGTGAGCCAGGTGAACAGGTGTGCCCAGGTGAGGCAGGTGAGACACGTGCGGCAGGTGAGGGTGAAAAAGGTAGGTCGATAGGTAAGTGGGTGGTGGCTAAGTGGGTGGTGGCTAAGTGTGTGGTGGCAAGTGTGTGGTGGATAATCGGGCGGTGGTTCAGTGTGATACGGATCATGCAGGTTTCAGACTTAGGTGGTGGTGTTGTAGGTAGGTGGCTGAGTTTTTGGATCGCTAAGTGGGTGGTGGCTAAGTGGGCGGTGTTTCAGTGCAAAAGGGATCGTATAGGCTTGTAGCCTAGTTGGTGGATGGGTCAGTGGGTGGTGGCTGTTGTAGGTAGATGGCCTAGTTGTTGGATCGGTAAGTGGGTGGTGGCTAAGTGGGGCGATGGCTCAGTGTAATAGTGATCGTGTAAGTTGTGCTGCAGGTGTTAATAACACATACGTGTTGTTCCATACCTTGGGTTCTGTACCCATGATGTTGTGTGCTAGCAAAAATATATATATCTATGTGTTGGAAGCCCTTTTACGTCGCGTAACACATAATGTCTGCTAGCATTTTAATAGTGATAAATAATTTATTTTTGGAAAAAAATTGATAACCGAGCAAGCCTAGCGATAATTTAATACGCATGAGTGTACAGGAATAAACATGCATTGACTATCCGGAAATATGCGACACATATCAGTAGCATTCTAACAGTGATAATGCGTTTTTTCTTTTCTTTTGTGCGAATTATGACGGTTATTTAATCAGAATGTGCAATGCATAGGTACCTACATTTAATATCATTTAATTCTAAGAAAAATTTGAACTCCCCTTAGCTAAAAAAAAAATAATAGATACACGTTCGTAAAAGTGAAAAACAAAAATCAACCCAAGATTTAAAGTAAGAAAGACTTTTTTTGTTTATTTTTTTTATTTAATATTTACTCATTGTATTGTTTATTTGTTCTTAAGACTATTTTGTAGTTGTATATTGCTTTTTACATGTAATATAATCATTTTTGTTTTCTTGTTTTTTTTTTTTTTTTTGTTAATTACAATAAAATATTTGTTTCTTATATTTTAGTATCACAATATACCTAGTAATTTTAACATAGTTACTCATGTGTAGCATAAATGATCAATTTAAAATATATTAAGAGTTTATATTGTAATGACCCCAAGCAAATGTTTTTATATTATTTTCACATACATATCTCTTGTCATCATCACAACTTAGACTTTTTTTTATTAATTGTTTGGGTGTATATGACATGTTGCTTGGAACGGAAATTTATCATTGTGCAATAAAAATCTTTCTTTTGTAGTAAACACTCTCTGTAATTACTCAAAGTTAATTTCCTTACAGCAGATGCTTTAACACCTTTAGCTTTTTTAATAACTCCGAAATTTTGAACATTTATGCTATACATTTTGGCTCTTAGTCCAATAAATTCTCTCCTCAATTCCACAATTTTCGTCTTTCATGTAACCCAGTTTTTTCATATTTTGTTGGGCAATACCAAAGGGATTATTAGGAGGGTAATCAGAGGTGTCAAATTTATCTTTAATGTCGTCTTGTATGTCATTATAAAAATCATGAGTGTTGATTTCATATACGAATGAATCGGTGTCCATATACGCTAGCCTAAGGTTTTTGTCCGAAAATTTAGGCTTCATATACGCATAATGAAAATCATACATCTTATACTTAGAGATCTCTAAAACAGAAAACCCTAAGTATATGGGCTTGTTATAAAGTGTAGATGTTCTATTCATTTGAATAGCAGCCATGTTATCACCAAACTCTAAGATGCTATGAAAATTTGGTTTCGCTATAAGTGCACGAGCACTAAGCTAGAATTGTCTGGTGATAAAACGATTCGCACATCTTTTCATTTATCAACATTCTCCATGGTTTTCCCAAATACAGTATTATTACATAGTTTGCGCAGGTCTTTTTCAAAATTGTTTGTCGCTTCTGTTCTCAGTTTATTATTGAGATCTATATATTTTTTAACCATGGAAATTGTTTAAATTTAATTACACGATGTATTTTTTCAAAATCAATCCATTATCAATACACTGAATTAATGTTTTATAATGTACAGTGTAATTCAACTTGTCCCGCAAGTCTGCAATCAATTTTTTTGGTTTATTGTTAAGGGAAATACTAGTCGGACAGAATGGAAGATCGTTATGGTGATCATGAATATATTGCGGATATTCTAAATCAACTTCTAAAATGTATCCAACATGTTTATCTGCTAGCAACCATTCTTTTATCAAAGACAAATCTGTTGGAGGATCAATCCATTCAAAGCTTGAATGTGGGAGGAAATCGGACATAGCCCAACCGTAAAGGTTATTAGCATCTAAGTAGATTTAGTATTCTTCAGGCTTACTTTCATCATATTCTTCCATATATTTATTATTAGCCTTACAGTGCCGTAAACTGCACTGGGTCAATCCTCCTCTTATACCCTTGCTAAAAAATTGTACATATTTATATCCGTAAGGCGTTCTAGTTTCACATTTGTGTGCTTAAGCATAGCGCTCCTTGAAAAACCAGGCAACGTGAAATAATGAGAGGTATAGGTAGGTAGGTAGGTAGAAATGGCGGTCACAAGCATCCTTGCTCGATGACCCAATTAACGCTGTAATGCGCCGTTTTGATACCATAACTCGTTTGACCTGTGGGTTAAAAGAACATTTTTAGAGAAAAAGAGGGTATTTGGTGATAGATCTCCCAACGGATCATCGCCTACGCCTGAGTTTAGCTGCAGTATGCTACGCTTAGCAATTTGCTGATTTGCCCGGGACGCATACGATCTGATCCCTTAGGGTGATCGTCTAGTCGCACACTCGGATATGGTAATCTCTGTACACCTCCGTCTGTTTGCACAACATGACTTGTGGTTACCAGAGAAAGTACCACCCGCCTGTATGACCAGACGCTTTAATTGGATTTAGACATGAGATGAAACTTATTAAATATTTGGACATAGGAAAAACACCCGATAGGACCAAAGTTCGCAACTAAAAACCATCTAGACTGTGCCAACTAGGCAACTTGTTGACTGGTATTGAAGCGAAGGTTGGCACAACCGTGTGATCCTCCGGTCCTCGTGCACCATGAGCCACCTTCAAAAACCAGTAGTCTGCTAGCTCACAGTCATAGGAGTTTAGGGAAGAAAATGGTGTAAAAGGAAACCGAAGTTAATTCTAGATCCATTGAAACAGTCTTGAACTTGAAAATAAGAAAACACTCAAAAGGGTCGAAGTCCGCAACTAAGACCCATCTACACTGTGCCACCTAGGCACTTGCTGGCTGGTATTGAAGCGGAGATCGGCCCAATTGTGTGATCGTCCGGTCCTCGTGCACCATGAGCCACCTTCAAAAACCGTTAGTCTGCTAGCTCGCAGTCATAGGAGTTTGGGGAAGAAGACGGTGCAAGAGGAACCGAAGTAAATCCTAGATCCATTTCGTCACGTTGAGGAAAGAAGTCAAATCTTTGATCTTCATTCCGGAGAGTTCGTGAAGGTCGTCAAAAAAGGGCCTCATTCTGGCCAAAGCGGAACATTTACAGAGGAAATGAAAGACTGTTTCCTATTCCTGCTGGTCTCCACAACTACGACAGTGAGTATTGTAGGGGATGCCAAGCTTCGCCGCATGTTCTCCTATTGGCCAGTGTCCAGTGCATGTTGCAACAATCCTTGCTATGTCTCGCCTGAGTCTCCACATTAGGTTAATAGTTCGGGATTTATTATAGGTAGGCCAGATTTTTCTAGCAATAATGCAGTTAGTTAAACTATTCCACCTACGATTAGATTCTGGGAGAAAAATTGAGATTATATTGCGCTTCATAACTCCAAGAGGAATACTGACTCTTTCCGCAAGTGAGTTATGAAGGGCTGAACCTTGCCTGGCCAGCTCGTCAGCCCGCTCATTCCCCTCAATGCCACAGTGACCCGGAACCCAGATAAGAGTGACCCTGAGGTTAGTGTTCAGACTCAGAAGCTCTTCCTGGCATTGTCGTACTAATTTTGAGGATGATGTAGCCGAATTAATGGCTTTGACATCCACTTGACTGTCTGAGAAAATAGCTGTATTTCGGTTCTGGTTTGGATTTTGTTTAAGTAGCTTGCATGCTTCCCTGATCCCCAGTACTTCAGCCTGAAACACACTAGCAAAGTCAGGTAGCCGAAAAGACCTGGATATATTTAGGGACTCTGAGAAAATACCCGCACCAACACCGCACTCCATCTTTGACCCATCAGTAAAGATAGTTGTGTCGAAGTCTTTCGTCACGACGTCATCATTCCAATCATTTCTGGATGGGAATATAACTTTAAAATCTTTACCGAGGCTCATTGAAGGGGTGCAGTAATCAGTCGGAGTCGAAAACATTTCGGTAGGAATTAAACCCGTGATGTTGCTGTGCCCATAGGGTTTGGCAAAGCAGGAGGTCGATTCTTTTAGTCTTATCTCGCTGCAAGATACTATGTATTTAATGTGTAAATCTAGTGGTAGAAGGTGTAGAAAAACTCCTAAAGCATCTGTTGGACAGGATCGAATAGCCCCTGTGGTGCCAATGCTAGCTGTTCTTTGAACCTTCCTAAGTTTGTTGATATTATACAAATTCTTTAAGCTGGCCACCACACAATCGAACCATACGTGAGAATAGGTCGCACCACGGCTGTGTATGTCCATAAAATAATTTTTGACTGGAGGCCCCACCTCTTACCAAAAGTTTTGCTACAGGCATAGAAAGCTATACAGGCCTTCTTAACCCGTTCTTCAATGTTTAAGTTCCAGTTTAATTTAGGGTCGAGAATTACACCCAGATATTTTGCACTGGAGGAGAGCGAAAGTGTTTGACCGTTGAGTCGAGGTAGATTGAAGGGGTCTATCTCTGTTTTGGTAGTAAAAAGTATAAGTTCAGTTTTGCTTTGATTAATACCCAGTCCGCAGCTCGCAGCGCAGTTACTAACCTTCCTTAAAGCCACCTCCGTGATCTCACTTATCACAGGGGTAAACTTACCCGACACTAGTAGCACCAAATCATCGGCATACGCGACCGCCTTCACTCCACCCCTCTCTAACTTAGCGAGAATTTTATTCATGACTAAAAGCCAAAGAAGAGGAGACAGAACACCACCCTGGGGTGTTCCTCTACTGACGTATTTGGTTAACATTGTATTTCCTAACGTAGATTGAATCCTTCTATCCCTGAGCATGGAAACTATCCACTCCCGGATGTAGAGCTCTACACCAAAGTCAATAAGGGCTTCTAGAATGGACTCAGTTAGGACGTTGTTGAAAGCCCCTTCTACATCTAAGAAGGTGGCGAGTGTATATTCTTTGAAGTTAATACTTTTCTCAATTGTACGAACTACCTCGTGAAGGGCCGTCTCCGTGGACTTACCCTTTAGGTATGCGTGTTGAGAGTTTTCAAGAGGGCATCCAACTAGGATGTCCCTAATGTGTTTGTCTAGGATGCGCTCCATCGTTTTAAGCACGAAAGAGGTCAGACTAATTGGTCGAAAATCCTTTGCGGATTCATGGCCCCTTCTACCGACCTTCGGGATGAAAACTACTCTGACATGTCTCCATGTCTCGGGTACATGGTTGAGATAGAGGCAACCTTTGAAAATTATTTTCAGCCAAGGAACAACCACATCTTGCAGTTTTTGAAGCATAATAGGCAGTATGCCATCCAGGCCTGGAGATTTATATGGAAAGAAGGAATTAATTGCCCAGGCAATATTTTCTCTTGTTATGACGGTATTGATATGCTCTACATGAGCTAACGGTGTGATTTGAGTTTCAAGTGGTTCCGGTTTATTGTTTTCACACCCCGGAAAGTGTGTCGTCATCAGTAGCTCCAAGGATTCAGCTGGAGAGACTGCAATGCTCTTTTGACAGAACTCTACCAAGTCTTGCGGAGTCTTTGATGTTTTCTATTGACTCGCAGTACTCCCTCCAGCCTTGTAACTTGGCTGATGCGACAGCTCGCTTGTATACTCTAAGGCTATTTTTATACGGTTGATAAAATTTGTTTTTGTGGCAGATGTTGAAAATTTTCCTTGTCATTCCTGAGTTCAGACAGATTTTCATTCCACCATGGAGGGAGAGTTTTTCGGCTATATTTAACTGGGCAAGAGATCTTGAACGCCGATGTTTTAAAGGTTTTCACCTTTGACTCTAGATCTGTAACCGATTCTGGACTCATATTGGGTATATTGCGCAGAATTACAAATTTTACTGAACTTCTTCCAGTCAATTCGTTTAGGATTTCTATAAGGAGGAGGGGTCTCAGACACAAAACCTATGCTGAAGAGTATCCACCTGTGATCCGAAAACGAATTCAGAAGAGATACCCTCCAATTTTCCACTAATAGATTAAAGTTATTGTTGACAATAGTAACATCGAGCACATCCTCCCAACCTTCAAAATTTTCAAAGTTCGGAAAGACGAAAGTGGGAGTATTACCTCTGTTACAAACAGTTAAATTATTATCAATGGCAAAATTAAAAAGAGACTCAACTCGTTCGTTTATCTCGGAACTTCCCCACAGGGTGTGTCTCGCGTTTGCATCACATCCAATCAGGAGGTTTGTTTTTTGCACTTTCGCCTCGGCTATGAGTGCGCACACTTCTTCTGGTGGTGACTGCTGGTCATGTCCGAAGTAAGCAGATGCCAAGATTAAGCCGTCTGCATTTTTTGCTTCCAACCTGACGACTGTCAGATCAGGAGTGCTAAGATTAGGACACAGAAAAGCTTTTAAGTGTTTTTTAGCTAAAATACAAGTTCTAGGCTTACCATCGTTTGTGTTTGCGATCTTGTAGATCAGGTCGTATTGTTTATCTTGGAGGCCTCTCACTCAAGAGCGATTGACCCATGGTTCTTGGACGATGCCTACATCTATATTTTCCTCACTCAGGAAAACTCTCAGATTATCCGAGGCACATTTTGAGTACTTCAGGTTAATCTGAATGACTTTTAGCAGCGCGTTTTTTAATTTTCTTTCTATTCTGCAAAGCCAGGGCCCGGCGACTCGCTAGGGACCTCGACTCCATCAGTGACATCGTCTAGCTCAACGTTGTCACCAACTTTGCCGGGGTCTGCTCCCTGGTTCTGCAGAATCTTAATTTTCGCACATCTTATGCCAAAACGCAGCTTGAATTCGGCCTTCTCGAGAGCCCCAATGCTTTCCTCGCTGATCATCAGAAGGTAAGATGCACTGTTTCTTTGCGGCTCCTCCGCCTTAATGACAGTGGATTTAACCTCTGAAGACCACGGATCAGCTCCTGTCCACTTGGCTTAATGCTCATGAGGGGCAACCAGATGCGAGCCTTAGGTCGTTTAGGGATGTCCTTAGCTGGGATGAGCTTGAGCTTCAAGCCCTCCTAGTCATTGCTAATCTTAGCGATGCAGGTCCTAAGGAACTCCCTAGAGAACACGTCTGCGCACCTGATTACCCTGTACCCCCTGAGCACCTCGTCAGAGTCAAAACTAGGGTAAGGGCCCTCGATCGCCGAAATGGTATACGAAAACACCATCTCCGAGAGCTTGGCCTCGATGGAGTTCCACACAATAAGCAGAGCTCTGCTGGTTGTGGTGAGCTCATCCACAACCGCTACTTGGAGGTCGTCTCTGACAACCTCACTTAGAGTACGCGGTTGCGCTGCTCCGGAAGATGGCGCTTTGGTAGACGATTTCGTACCTTCAAGCTTGCTTTTTTGCATAGGCTGGCTGGTCTCTTCACGAGACCTATTGCGCTTGGCGGTGTTTTTGGCTTTAGTAGCCAGAAGACAGTTGTACTCTTCAACGATCTTCTGGCACATAATTTTGTCAGCGAGGTCCTTCTCAAGAATAATTCCAGCCTCCTCATTCTTGGCAATTTTGTCAAGAATAAAGGTGGCCTTCTTGAACTCCAACCTGCGAAGAACACCCGCTGATTGCTTTTTACCCCGGGCAGCACCGCTATGGCTGGCGTTGCTACCTGAGGGTACGTTGGGTTTGGTCGGTCGAAACACAGGGGTACTTTGGCTGGTACTGCCTGTGCTTCCAGTTTCTGTAGGTTGCCCTACAATGGTCTCCTGACTGGAGGCCTAAAGTTCATCCTCTGTGTCGGCGGATGGTAAAACGTCTGTCATGTTTAAATCGTCCATAGTGTGAAAAATTAAATAAGAGTAGGTCGGAAAGGAAAGGTCAGGATCTAGACCATACGTTTGCCTTGAATCTTTACGGAATTTTTCAAATAAATCGGATAGAATTATAACATCCGTTATTAAATAATGTTCAAGATATTGAGCTAATGTACAACAATTGAAATTATTCCAAACATTTTTAGCATGCTCATAATCATCTTCGCTACAATCTAGGTCGAGCAATGAATTCTTAAACGCTGAAATAGGTGGTAATTGCGTTTCAATAAGTTTTTCATTGGAATCTATATAATCATAGCAAAATAAAACCTTTCGAGTCATAAGTTCGAAAGATCTCTTATTGATTTGACAAAACTTAGCCAAAATTTTGAAATCATCCTCTGCAAGGGTTTTTGAAATATTGTCAATGCTCCAGGGGAGAAATCGAAACGAGTCTAAGAATCTCAACTCTAGAAGATCGTTATGATCATTATTTATTGAATTTATTTCGATAAATTTTGAAATGGATATATATTTCTCTTTGTTTAGGGGTATAATTCTAATGTCCCCATTAGTATTACCCATCTCTTTTATAAATAAATGGGCATCATAGCCAGTTAAATTGTGGAGAAATATAGGCAAAAATGTTGGTACCTTATAATTTAAATTGCATGATGAATGCGCCGCGCCCCTAAGTTTGTGGCAATTGATAGCATCATTGAATGTGTGTTCATCCGCTGGCGTCATAGTCATAGGCGTATTTATTGTGAGGTAATCCCTTTGTATGTGATTCGATTCCTCAATTATAGTATTTACGAATACCTTAGCATAGTCGTCACCTACAATTAAACAAAAAAAAATCAAATTTATAAATACAAAATTAAATATATAATGTTTCTGGTTTTGTTTTTTTCTTTTTTTACTATGGTATGCTTACCCGTATATTAAAACAGTTTGTCCAAAGATGAGTCGAAGGAGCATTTCAAGTAGTAAGAAACTGCTATGTGTATATGCTCTTTAATAGATGTTGTTGAGGAATTTCCTGGGTCTGGATGACAACTTTGGATGTTCATCAGCATACATTCAAAGTCAGCATATATGGCAAAGGGAACTTCAATAGATCTTGAATTATGCTCGAATTTTAATATCTTAGAATCCTTTTTTGGCAGCTCAGTTACGATACCGTTGCACTCCTTTTGATGCTTTCGAAAAGCACTATCAGCATTAAACGTTAATAAACATGCATTGCACATACTTATGGAGTGATTTCCATGATTAACCTGCATACTTATCAACCTCGAAATGTTTTTAATCCATATAAAATGGTTATTTGAGTCATCTTGGATAAGCAGTAAGTTGATATGATTATCCTTTACACCCCTTGTGATGTAATATGGGCCAACAACTTTCTAGTCTTCACTCCCAATACTTTTTGGCTCGATTCCGAAAACGTTAACACTTATAGTGGGGTTAAGCGTTTCGAAGAGCGTTATATCTCTTAGCTTTAAGGGGAAAGCCAAATTGTAGAAATTGATTCGAACACCACTCGGTAGATTAATAATATCATCTGCGATATTTTCGATATTATAGCTGGTGGTTCTTTGAACATTGGCATGGGTCAGATGGAGAGCAGAAATAATTGCCCATTTGAAGCAGTATTCATCATTGTTTTGGATATTTACACATGCCTTTTTAGTTTCAATAGATTTTGGAAGTCTAATGTAGCTCGATCCTCTCAATGGCTTATACTCATTGATGTTGACTTGGGTTCGTTTGATAAAAAGAAGACTCCAACCAGAGTCCATGATCTCAAACTCTTCACTTTTATTGTCAATGCATTCTACCATCTTCGTAAATATTTCCGAAATATCTTGGCTTTGTAGAGCAATTTGCATCGGAGATTTAAACGATTTTGTGCTTATATCAGCATGCTCTTCTCCTCCAGTCGACGTTGAATATTTTACATATTCAGCAAAAAGCTCAATACTGAACTTAACTCTGCCTTTTCTTTGGAATGCTTCTTCAATGAGTTGCAACACATCAGTCTTACAACTATCCAAAAAATATTTAATGTTCAGAAGATCTTCACTTTTGTTTTGCAATAGGAAGGTTTCTACCATACCTTTAAAACACTTCCGGATCTTCAAAAAGGGGCTCATTGGTACTTTAACCATGTTTTTGTTTCTGTGGATTTCTGTTCTCTCATGGTGTTTCCACTGTTAAAGGCGAAAACTCTCCTAGCATCTGCGTTTGTTTGATGAACAATGAGGAATATCATCATCGCCTTTTCGTTTGGTTGAGATAGACTGGTCACTTACAGTTAAGGTTGCATTGCTCACATGAGCTACCTCTAAGGTTTTATGAGCACTTAGAATATGGCGATTCAAAGCATCTTTCCGCGAAAATGTTTTCACACATTGGGGCATTGAACTTTACTGGTACTGGTACCCTTATGAGCAGATTTAATATGCCTGCTTAAAGAACTTGCATGGGCGAATTTTTCAGCACCAACAACACAAACCAAATTTCCCATTTTTTTTTTACAATTGAAGGTACCTTTGTTTTTAGGATCTGATAGTTACTGTTTTCTGTTTTATCGTTTCACCACTTTTAAGCAAAGCTTCAAAAATTTAATGACATATGTTTTTATTAATGACAAAAAATAAAAAAAAAACACTTCTTTTTTATGGATTTTAAGCTTAAACTTAAAGGAACTGCACTAGGCTTATAGCAAGAACAATTCAAAATAACTGAGATGTTCACTGATCACTTATTTGTTTGAGAGTAAGAAAAATTGTATTAGTAACACTTTTTTTGTTGTATTTATTGGTTTTTTATTTATAAATGCAATAAGTTTAAACTTGGAAACAATTAAAAGAACTGTACTCGATGGCTCTATAATAAGAACTATTCAAAATTACTGTGATGTCCAGTATTAGAATTATTTGCTTGAGAGTTAGAAAACGATAAGAATTAGGTTCCTACTTTGATTGTTGCATCTTACTCAAAGCCAAAAAAAATCAAAACCACCAAATGCATCATATGCATGCATGCTTATCAAACAATAAAAGGAAAACCATACGAAATGGACATAACATATGCATATTTATCAATTACTTAGATTATTGCGTTCTACCCAAAAAAAGGAAATCCACGGAATGCAACATATACATATGAACCCAAAATATACAAGAAAGATGTAAGGATTAAAAAAAAAAAATATTTAATGAGTGTGGAAGTGACAACTCATATCCGCGTGTATTAAAAGATAACAGAAAATGGGAGGGTTAGTTGGTTTTTACCAAACAAGGGAAAAATTCTGATACAGATGAAAAAAGAGGGTAAATGATCGAATAGTTTTCTAAAATTACTGTAAAATATAAGAAATGTAAAAATTAAAACAAAAGAAATAAAAGATTGATATTTTTTTTGTACAAATGTATATTTATTTGTTCTTTGTTTATTATTATAATTTTTTTTTATTTATTATATCCTAGGTCTTTTCTCTCCTTTAAAATACTTTCCGCCTGGCACCCGCTTTGCATCCAATAAAGGATCTGGTATTTTTTTCCTTTTTGGATGAAACTTTGCCTGAATTACTTTTTGCAGAAGCGTACTTGTCATGTAGTTGTCATCATCATAGAGTTCCTCAATATCAAAATAGTTTGGTCCGTATTCGTTATCCAATTCCCTTATGGTAGCAACCCCATTGAATGTGTCCAAAAATGCTTCTCGGTATCTTTGAGTTGGTCCGTAATCCAATCTTTCCTGGTTGGGATTTGGACAGTGAAAATCAGGCTCCTCAATACCCTGGAATCTTCTATGGTATTCTTCTTCGTTTACAATATCCATTTTCTCTTCTTTTTTTTGTTGTATTTATTGGTTTTAATTTATAAATGCAATAAGTTTAAACTTGGAAACACTTAAAAGAACTGTACTCGATGGCTCTATAACAAGAACTATTCAAAATTACTGATATGTCCAGTGTTAGAATTATTTGCTCGAGAGTTAGAAAATGAAAAGAATTAGGTGCCTACTTAGATTGTTGCATTTTACCCAAAGACAAAAAAAGGAAAACCACCAAATGCATCAAATGTATGCATGCTTATCAAACGATAAAAGGAAAATCATACGAAATGGATATAACATATTATGCATATTTATCAATTACTTAGATTATTGCGTTCTACTCAAAAAATGGAAATCCACGGAATGCAACATATACATATGAACCCAAACTATATACAAGAAAGATGTAAGGATTGAAAAAAAAATATTTAACGAGTGTGGAAGTGACAAGTCATATCTGCGTATATTAAAAGATAACAGAAAGTGGGAGGGTTAGTTGGTTTTTACCAAATAAGGAAAAATGCTGATACAGATGAAAAAAGAGGGTAAATGATCGAGTAGTTTTCTAAAAATAGAAAAAAAACTATGATACAAAAATAAAAATACATAAGTACTAAAATATGAGTCGGGTGGGTATGAAACAGAACTATAAAACGTTAGCATTTGTTGAGGATAGGAATAGTTTATTTTAAACAAGTGACGAAGATTGACGGCATTATGAATTTCTCAGAACCAGATTATTCAGTTTTCACTTTGGAAGACTTTGCAGTCCGAGAAGCAAATTCGTTAAATGATAGCGGTTTCAAACCTACACGGAAGTTATCCGATCTCACGATCGGATTAAATTATAACATTTACCATATTCAAATGGTTGCAAGAAAGTGGGGGGATCGAGTTGTAGCGGATCTGGGGGAATACACGGTAAGATAAAAAACATTAATCTGATATATTGTATTTTAATTTGTATAAATATTTACAGGTGTTTTTACCAGGTAGATATTCTTCCCTATCATCGAACAGCTTGCTTTATATGGCCAAAGGTGGTTATGCTTTCCAAATCACAAGACCATCATACGAACTAAAATTTTTAAAACTTAAATAATTAATTTTAATCATTCATGTACAAATACAATCATATATTAAATAAAACACAAACAAAATATGTGGTCAATAAATTTTAATATTTTTTCTTTTTTTATATTACAACAGTTTGTTTTTATCAATCCATGAGTTTTGTTCTGTTGGGAAGCCCAACCATTTTACAAAAACTTCATTTCCTCTTGTTTTTATAACATTTTCCACAAGATATATATCTGGACAGTTGGATTTCATAAGTTCTTCTTTATAAAACCCGCATTTTACTGCTTCACCTTTATAGTATTCGAGAAGATATGTAATAGGTCTTGTTCTTTTGATTGTTCTTATTCTAAATACTTCCGTAGTCCAGTTGGGTGTATAACCTTTCTCGAATGCATGCTTATGCTTGCTAATTCTTACACTATCACCAACATTAAATTGACGTTTATCTACATTTTTCTTATGATTTTTAAAAACTGTAAGTAATAATTTATAATTTTTTTTATTAACACTAGCAGGTTGACAATTTATAGTTCTGTGGAAAGAATGATTATAATCATGCAGTAATTTTCTGTAAATATTTCTCCACTTATAGCTGCCATTGAAACTAAATTCTTTCCACATTTTCTCTTTAAGAGTTCTATTAAATCTTTCAACATAGAAGCTTTTAATGAACTAAATGTTGAGTAATGGTTTATTTTATATTTGTCTATTAAGATTCTGAAATTTTTATTAAAAAATTCTTTTCCATCATCTGTTTGCAAATTTTTTGGGATCCTAGAAGATTGAATAAATATCTTTTCCATTGCTTTGGTTACAGCGATACCAGTTTTGGTTTTGATAGGAATAGCCCAAGCGAATTTAGAAAAAGTATCGATGACCGTCAATAAATAGTTAAATCCTTTGTTCTGATTACTATATGGTATCATTTCAACCAAGTCCGCTTGCCATAAATCATCAAAGACTTTAATGATAACACGGCGACGTTAAAAATTTCTACGTGCAGGCTTGTGTAATTCTTCAACAACCATTCGCTTACTCATATTAGTAAGGAATGATTTTAAGCAAATGAAAAGAAGTATTTTTATAATTTTAATTTTGATTTATTTGAATCTTTTGTATAACAGCATTAGTTTCTTAATTCTTAATAAACGTTTCTCTATGACAAAGCATACACAAGTATCTGGCCCCAATTTACACTCATCCAATGACCAACAACAGCTAGAGTAATGAAGTCCATGTATCGATTCAGTGTAAATACAGTTTTGAAGTTGTTTAAGTAGTCTTATACAATTTAAAAATTCATGGTAATGTTCCTCTAGTAATTCATGTTTATATGTCTTTAGAAAATCTGTAATATTTTTAATTAATAGATCGACGTCCATTGTTTCAGGATGATGATGATGATGAGGGTATTGAATGCATACTAACTATATAATTTTTTCAAAGAGGAATTAAAGTAAAAATTAAATATTTTCCTTACACAAACGTTCTTAAAATATATATAAATAAGTACACTTAACTAAAAACTATTCTTAGCAGTAACAACTGGGGAGTGATTTTTTTATAGTGATAGTTGTGTCGGAAATATTTTTCTCTCTTCTATTAACTCTACAATTTTGCTTTTGATGTGCTCATCAAGATACTTTTTTACGATAGCATCCATATAGTTTTTAGGATCACTGATTTCGATTCTATTGTTTATTTGATCATCAACGTATTCTCTAGAGGTTGCTTGGTGTGGTTCCTCAGGTCTACCAACAATGTTTATTTTCCATATTAAAATCACTAGATGGAAGGAGTTGAAAACCTAACCCTGGAGGACCTGTAGGACCTTTACTTTTTAAAAGTGTCTTGGAGTTTCTTCCGAACTTGTCAACGTTCATGTTTAGTTAGAATACATTTTAGGTTTGAATGACATTAGTATATGATGTTTGATTCCTTTAATTCCTCAATTATAGAGCTGATTTCATTTTGATGGTTGTTATTACCAGCATTTTTGGATGCTATTAAAAGTTTAAGTCTATTAACGAGCTCATTAGTATCATTCCAGTAAACCTATTCATTATTTTTGTTTGTGTACTTCATTTCAGTAATTTCAGAATAAGATTCCCCGGTTTTTTTATTTTTGTTATTAAATCCAGAAACAAGATTCTTTATTATTTGCGTATACTTGACACCCCTATTACTGTTGATCCTAAAAGTATCATCATGATTTCGCATATGGGCACTAGTCTTTTGTAAGATTTTCTGATATTGCTTTAAATTATCATTTGTATAAATGTGCTTACGAGGTTTTTTCTTTAGAATCAGCTCAATGAGACCCGGAGTTCGAGTAAATTTTTCGTCATCAATTTTAATGACATCATCATACATCCAAAATTTAGATTTACCAATTTTCGTTGCTTGTGTATTAGCATCATAATACGGGCCATAGACTGTATCGCGATTTGATTCAGATAATAATTTTTTAGTGAAAGTTGAAGATACCTCGGATGTATTGAAATTGTTTGGAGTACTAAACAACATCTCATTATCTCCATTATCTAATTCAGTGATTGGTGATTCTAATACTTCATTGTCTTCCGATCCTTCTTCTTTATTAAATAATTTAAAATTATGTTTACGACGTTTAATTCGTTTTATTTCAATTTCTTCATCATTAGGTTAAAGGCTTTTTTTCCCTTTCGACATTTTCAACCAACTTTTTTAATGGTTCAACAATAGGTTTAAAAGTGTTTTCTAACTCCGCGTCTCGTGTTATTTCACCAGTTTTTAATTGAAAATATTAAAATGATAAGAATTAGGTGCCTACTTAGATTGTTGCATTTTACCAAAAGCCAAAAAAAGGAAAACCACCAAATGCATCAAATGTATGCATGCTTATCAAACGATAAAAGGAAAATCATACGAAATGGATATAACATATTATGCATATTTATCAATTACTTAGATTATTGCGTTCTACCCAAAAAATGGAAATCCACGGAATGCAACATATACATATGAACCCAAACTTATACAAGAAAGATGTTAGGATTGAAAGAAAAATATTTAACGAGTGTGGAAGTGACAAGTCATATCTGCGTGTATTAAAAGATAACAGAAAGTGGGAGGGTTAGTTGGTTTTTACCAAATAAGGAAAAATGCTGATACAGATGAAAAAAGAGGGTAAATGATCGAGTAGTTTTCTAAAAATAGAAAAAAACTATGCGATGATACAAAAAAAATACATAGGTACTAAACTATGAGTCGGGTGGGGATGAAACAGAACTATAAAATGTTAGCATTTGTTGAGGATAGGAATAGTTTATTTTAAACAAGTGACAAAGATTGACGACGTTATGAATTTCTCAGAACCAGATTATTCAGTTTTCACTGTGGAAGACTTTGCAGTCCGAGAAGCAAATTCGTTAAATGATAGCGGTTTCAAACCTACACGGAAGTTATCCGATCTCACGATCGGATTAAATTATAACATTTACTATATTCAAATGGTTACAAGAAAGTGGGGGGATCGAGTTGTAGCGGATCTGGGGGAATACACGGTAAGGTAAAAAACATTAATCTGATATATTGTATTTTAATTTGTATAAATATTTACAGGTGTTTTTACCAGGTAGATATTCTTCCCTATCATCGAACAGCTTGCTTTATATGGCCAAAGGTGGTTATGCTTTCCAAATCACAAGACCATTAGGATCATCATACGAACTAAAATTTTTAAAACTTAAATAATTAATTTCAATCATTCATGTACAAATACAATCATATATTAAATAAAACACAAACAAAATATGTGGTCAATAAATTTTAATATTTTTTTCTTTTTTTATATTACAACAGTTTGTTTTTATCAATCCATGAGTTTTGTTCTGTTGGGAAGCCCATTTTACAAAAACTTCATTTCCTCTTGATTTTATAACTTTTTCCACAAGATATATATCTGGACAGTTGGATTTCATAAGTTCTTCTTTATAAAACCCGCCTTTTACTGCTTCACCTTTATAGTCTTCGAGAAGATATGTAATGGGTCTTGTTCTTTTGATTGTTCTTATTCTAAATACTTCCGTAGTCCAGTTGGGTGTATAACCTTCCTCGAATGCATGCTTATACTTGCTAATTCTTACACTATCACCAACATTAAATTGACGTTTATCTACATTTTTCTTATGATTTTTAAAAACTGTAAGTAATAATTTAGAATTTTTTTTATTAACACTAGCAGGTTGACAATTTATAGTTCTGTGGAAAGAATGATTATAATCATGCAGTAATTTTCTGTAAATATTTATCCACTTATAGCTGCCATTGAAACTAAATTCTTTCCACATTTTTTCTTTAAGAGTTCTATTTAATCTTTCAACAATAGAAGCTTTTAATGAACTAAATGTTGAGTAATGGTTTATTTTATATTTGTCTATTAAGATTCTGAAATTTTTATTAAAAAATTCTTTTCCATCATCTGTTTGCAAATTTTTTGGGATCCTAGAAGATTGAATAAATATCTTTTCCATTGCTTTGGTTACAGCGATACCAGTTTTGGTTTTGATAGGAATAGCCCAAGCGAATTTAGAAAAAGTATCGATGACCGTCAATAAATAGTTAAATCCTTTGTTCTGATTACTATATGGTATCATTTCAACCAAGTCCACTTGCCATAAATCATCAAAGACTTTAATGATAACACGGCGACGTTTAAAATTTCTACGTGCAGGCTTGTGTAATTCTTCAACAACCATTCGCTTACTCATATTAGTAAAGAATGAATTTAAGAAAATGAAAAGAAGTATTTTTATAATTTTAATTTTGATTCATTTGAATCTTTTGTATAACAGCATTAGTTTCTTAATTCTTAATAATCGTTTCTCTATGACAAAGCATACACAAGTATCTGGCCCCAATTTACACTCATCCAATGACCAACAACAGCTAGAGTAATGAAGTCCATGTATCGATTCAGTGTAAATACAGTTTTGAAGTTGTTTAAGTAGTCTTATACAATTTAAAAATTCATGGTAATGTTCCTCTAGTAATTCATGATTATATGTCTTTAGAAAATCTGTAATATTTTTAATTAATAGATCGACGTCCATTGTTTCAGGATGATGATGATGAGGGTATTGAATGCATACTAACTATATAATTTTTTCAAAGAGGAATTGTAAAAATTAAATATTTTCCTTACACAAACGTTCTTAAAATATATATGTATAAGTACACTTAACTAAAAACTATTCTTATCAGTAACAACTGGGGAGTGATTTTTTTATAGTGATAGTTGTGTCGGAAATATTTTTCTCTCTTCTATTAACTCCACAATTTTGCTTTTGATGTGCTCATCAAGATACTTTTTTACGATAGCATCCATATAGCTTTTAGGATCACTGATTTCGATTATATTGTTTATTTGATCATCAACGTATTCTTTAGAGGTTGCTTGGTGTGGTTCCTCAGGTCTACCAACATTGCTTAAACGTTTATTTTCCATATTAAAATCAACAGATGGAAGGAGTTTAAAACCTAACCCTGGAGGACCTGTAGGACCTTTACTTTTTAAAAGTGTCTTGGAGTTTCTTCCGAACTTGTCAACGCTCATGTTTAGTTTGAATACATTTTAGGTTTGAATGATATTAATATATGATGTTTGATTCCTTTAATTCCTCAATTATAGAGCTGATTTCATTTTGATGGTTGTTATTACCAGCATTTTTGGATGCTTTTAAAAGTTTAAGTCTATTAACGAGCTCATTAGGATCATTCCAGTAAACGTATTCATTATTTTTGTTTGTGTACTTCATTTCAGTAATTTCAAAATAATATTCCCCGGTTTTTTTATTTTTGTTATTAAATCCAGAAACAAGATTCTTTATTAATTGCGTATACTTGACACCCCTATTACTGTTGATCCTAAAAGTATCATCATGATTTCGCATATGGGCACTAGTCTTTTGTAAAATTTTCTGATAAATGTTCTTACGAAGTTTTTTTCTTTAGAATCAGTTCAATGAGACCCGGAGTTCGAGTAAATTTTTCGTCATCAATTTTAATGACATCATCATCCATCCAAAATTTAGATTTACCAATTTTCGTTGCTTGTGTATAAGCATCATAATACGGGCCATAGACTGTATCGCGATTTGATTCAGATAATAATTTTTTAGTGAAAGTTGAAGATACCTCGGATGTATTGAAATTGTTTGGAGTACTAAACAACATCTCATTATCTCCATTATCTAATTCAGTGATTGGTAATTCTAATACTTCATTGTCTTCCGATCCTTCTTCTTTATTAAATAATTTAAAATTAAGTTTACGACGTTTAATTGGTTTTGTTTCAATTTCTTCATCATTAGGTAAAGGCTTTTTTTCTCTTTCGACATTTTTAACCAACTTTTTTAATGGTTCAACAATAGGTTTAAAAGTGTTTTCCAACTCCGCGTCTCGTGTTATTTCACCAGTTTTTAATTGAAAATATTTTTTTTTTTTGAATGTTTTTTGTTTTTATTAGGTCATTTAGGATAGTTTCATTCATTTTATTAGATTGGTTTATCTTTCCTAGTATATTAAGATAAATTTTAAGTTTTCTCAAACAGATCTCATTTTAGAATGGATTCCCTTTTAAGTATAAGTGTGTATTTATAGTAAAATTATTTCATGGAAACCAATTTTATATCGACCATTTTTAATACTACTTTCCTTGTCTATAACTAGAAAACCATAATTATGAACCCAACAATGAAATAATAGCTCTTTAAATTGGTTAAACGTCATATCTGAGGTTATATGATCATTGTGAACATGTTTTAAATTCAGTTCATCTTGTACAAAATTTGCATTATCTCGAATCAAATGCTTGGGAATATGTGTATAGGATTGGCATAAATAGAAACTATCAACACCATTGTGACGACCCATACAAAAATAATCCCTTATGTTGTTTTGCTTCTGACATGCTACATCGTCAAAAATAAACACAGAGTTATTTTTAGCATCTGCTGGTGGCATAATATCACTATTATCTGAAAATTCATTATATTCCATTCCTTCTACTGATGAAATAACCTTTTTTAAATACATATATTTCGGTTGATGCAATGATTTGGAATATATGTAAATATTTTCAAACTTCAGACCGTTTGGGTCAAGAAGAATGCTAAGCATAACATTTGTTTTCCCACAGTTTGAGGGGCCAACGATTATTCCACGGATACTGTTTGGGAATAATGATCCATGTTTTTTTTTTAATTTTTACATCGAAATCAAAGTTTTGTACTTAAATGACTTGTGACTCTTTGATGAACCTCATATTGATGACTGAATTATTTTATAATAAAACAACTCGTTTATATATTTTTGAAATCATAAATGTTCGAAACTTCAACCAAGAAGGCGGTAAAAATTACAATATCTTATAAATATGATTGAGCATCACATTAAAACCATCAGTTGTAAAAAATCTTCTGAAGGAGGAGGACTTTTAAACAATATTATTGATAAACTGCCAATTGAACTACATTTACCTTCGTACAATTACTGTGGATCTGGCACAAAATTGCAAGAACGTTTAGGTAGAGGAGATAAAGGCATTAATGAACTGGATGAGGCGTGCCGCCTGCATGATATAGCATATTCAAAAAGTAGTTCACTATCGGATCGTCACATTGCAGATAAAATTCTGACAGAACCAGCTTGGAAAAGATTTAAAGCAAAGGACTCATCAGTTCCTGAAAAGTTAAGCCGCCTTTTAGCCACCAACATGATGAAAGCTAAGACAAAATTGGGAATGGGTATTAAAAAGAATAAAAAAAAAAAACAAAAAGTTGGTGAGAAGAAAATCTGTAACAAAAATTTGTTTAAGAAAGCTATAAATGAAGCAAGAAATGCTATAAGAAGCAATATTAACTGTTGTGGTACAACATCTATTGCTAGTATTGCTTTAAAGGCAGCCAAAAATGTTATTAAAAACAAGAAAAAAAGTAACATTAAAACACCAAGAATAATTCCAATTCCAAAAACAGGGGGCTTTCTTCCATTTGTAGCTCCTATTCTTGCAGGCTTATCGGCTATAGGAACTCTTACGGGAGGAGCAGCTGGTGTTGTAAAAACCCTTAATGCTGCAAGCGCTGCTAAAAAACAGTTGGAAGAAAACATTATACACAACAAGGCTTTGGAAGCCGTTGCAATCAAAGGAAACGGCTTATATTTACAGCCCTATAAAAATGGGCTTGGTCTTTTTATAAACAACACCAACACAAAAAACTAATAGATCTGCTACCCAACCAACCTTTAACAAACTTTGACATACAACGGTTTACAGTGAAGCATATACCACACTTTAGAGGAATCTTTATGCGAAACTCATTACCAAGAAAGTCATTTAACCAGGAGTGTGGCGTTATCAATTTGGATGATGAATCTGGTAGAGGTACACATGTGGTGGCATATATAAAAAATAAAAACAATTCTGTAAAGTATTTTGACAGTTTTGGTAATTTAAGACCTCCAAGATACCTAGGAAATCGGATAAATTATAATTATATTCAAGAACAGAATTTTAGTACGTTTATATGTGGTCATTTATGTTTAAAGTATTTATTAGATCAATCTCAAAAGGTTTTCAAAAATAAAAATGAATAAAGTGAATGAAATAAAAAAAATATTTCATTCGTCTTTTAACCAACATGTCGGTATCATTAACTCTTAGCGGAATCGACTCATCTCTTACAGCGGAATATTTATTTCCCACCAATTGTATTAAGGTCCAACTATGTCTGCGGCTTCATAGATTTTCAATCATATAACTCTATACCAAATGTGGATGATTTAAATAACTTGTTGCACGTAGGTGAAAATGTTATTTCGTTTCCTATTGGCTCATATGAGAGTGGAGACATAAACAATATTATACAAAAGAAAATTAGTGAAATTAATAAAAAGAAAAAGAATTTAAATAGAAAAAGTGAAATTAAAATCATAGCCAACAGCAATACTCTGAAATGTGAAATTTATAGTTCAGAAGCAATAGATTTCTCTAAACAAAATTCTATTGGTTCGCTTTTAGGATTCAGTAAGAAACTGTTGGAGCCTAATATATTACATGAATCAGATCTTTACGTTGACATAAACAAAGTTAATGCAATACGTGTTGAGTGTAATATTATAGATGGAACGTATATTAATAACCAGTTGGCGCATATTTTACATGAATTTTCTATAAACGTGAGCCCAGGCTATAAAATCATTGAGGTTCTTAGAAATGTTCACCTGTGAACGTCAAACGAATAACATCGTTAAATTTAAAGTTCATTGATCAAGACGGTAGAATTATTAATTTTAGAGGAGAAAAAATAACTGTTCGATTACATTTAAAGCCAGAAATATGATTATATATGAACGAATTTCTCACGCACAAAATTTTTATATAAACTCTGTTATCAAAAATTTATTACCTAATCAAGTTTTGACCTCAGCATCGTCAACACATCACCTCACAAAAGAAAATAAAAACTTTTTGCCTAAAACCTAGGAAATGTCATGTTAAACATTTTTCAAGATCCAGAGTACAATGAATCTATATCTTAATATGAGTACCACACTTACTCACCTTATCACAACAATTTTGAACGGAATGACATCATTCAGATTTGTATACAACATCAAAATCTTAATGTTTTACATTCGGAAAGTTTTTTATGCATTGAAGGATCACTTAAACAACGGGAAGGAAAAGATATTCTGAGTACGAAACTGGTAAACAACTCAATGGCTTTTCTTTTTGATGAAATACGTTATGAATTGAATGGAAGAGAAATTGACTGTAATAGGAATGTTGGAATTACTTCAACGATAAAAAACTACCTTTCCTTAACTAAAAACGAGAGCGATATTCTTTTAAATGCTTCGTGGTCTCCTGAGGCAAGTATTTCTTTAAAGTCATTTAACTTTAACTACTGTATCCCACTGAATAAGCTTTTGGGATTTGCTGAAGATTACAAAAAAATTATACATAACGCCCGACATGATCTAATTCTTACTCGCGCCAGAATAGATGAAAATACATTCATTTCAACAGTTGATGAAAAAGTTGAGGTTCAACTTCATAAGGTTCAATGGAAAGTACCACATGTAACTTTATCCGATTCAGTCAAGTTGGATTTATACAAATCTATAAATAAGAATAATTCAATTAAAATTGCTTTCCGCAACTGGGATCTGTATGAATATCCTACGTTGTCATTCTCCGATCATAATATTTGGAACATCAAAACAACAACACAAATTGAAAAACCTTGATACATTATCGTTGCACTACAAACTGAAAAAAATAAAAAACTAACGGAGGATATAACCACATTTAATCATTGTAATATAACAGACATAAAAGTTCATCTGAATTCAGATGTATACCCTCAGGAAGACCTAAACATTTCTTTCGATCTAAACAGATATAGTTGGCTATACAAAATGTATACTGATTTTCAATAAACCTACTACAACAAAACAATGGCTGAGCCTCTTCTTTCTTGTGATCAATATCAATCGCTCGCTCCAAAATTTTGTTATAGATTGCAGACATCAGAACGAATCCCTAAAAACAGGACCTATCGATATTCGCTTGGAAATGAGATCATCAATGAAAATTCCTTTAAACACTTCAGCTTACTGTCTTATGCTGCATAATCGCATTATTGAATATAATCCACTTAGCCAAGTAGTCACCAGAATTGTTTAAAACATAAAACCTCAAAATAAAAAATTTAAATATTAAAATATTAAAAAAAATAAACAAAAAAAAGCCTTTCTTATTTTAAATCTTGGGTTGATTTTTGTTTTTTTCACTTTTACGATCGTGTATCTATTATCTTTCTTTAGCTAAGGGGAGTTTTCTTCAAATTTTTCTTAGAATTAAATGATATTAAATGTAGGTACATATGCATTGCACATTCTGATTAAATAACCGTCATAATTCACACAAAAGAAAAGAAAAAACGCATTATCACTGTTAGAATGCTACTGATATGTGTCGCATATTTCCGGATAGTCAATGCATGTTTATTCTTGTACACTCATGCGTATAAAATTATCGCTAGGCTTGCTCGGTTATCAATTTTTTTCCAAAAATAAATTATTTATCACTATTAAAATCCTAGCAGACATTATGTGTTACACGACGTAAAAGGGCTTCCATCACATACATATATATATTTTTGCTAGCACACAATATCATGGGTACAGAACCCAACGTATTGAACAACACGTATGTGTTATTAACACCTGCAGCACAACTAACACGATCACTATTACACTGAGCCATCGCCCCACTTAGCCACCACCCACTTACCGATCCAACAACTAGGCCATCTACCTACAACAGCCACCACCCACTGACCCATCCACCAACTAGGCTACAAGCCTATACGATCCCTTTTGCACTGAAACACCGCCCACTTAGCCACCACCCACTTAGCGATCCAAAAACTCAGCCACCTACCTACAACACCACCACCTAAGTCTGAAACCTGCATGATCCGTATCACACTGAACCACCGCCCGATTATCCACCACACACTTGCCACCACACACTTAGCCACCACCCACTTAGCCACCACCCACTTACCTATCGACCTACCTTTTTCACCCTCACCTGCCGCACGTGTCTCACCTGCCTCACCTGGGCACACCTGTTCACCTGGCTCACCTGTCGCACCTTTCTCACCTGTCTCACCTGTCTCACCTGTCGCACCTGTCTCACCTGTGCACATCTGTTCTCACCTGTGCATACCTGTTAGCCACTTAGCCACTGTTCTAGAACGCCCTTAAACCAACTACTGTCGCGAAAATTTTTTACAGAAAAAACGTATTTTCCGAATGGCTCTGAAGATGACGATGATTTTGTTAATTTAAGTGCAAGTGTGTCCTTATATTTAGGTAGTTTTATCTTTAACTCGAAACTAATTTATTTGTGTCCTAGAGAATAAATGTATATCTTGCATATAATAATTTAAATAATAATTTTAATTTTTTAATAATTTTAACTTTATGCTTGTAACACCCCGACTCCACAGGCCATGAACGATGTCCATAATCGAATCTACAATCCAATCCACAATCTGATTTGTATGGATATGTCATAGCCTGGACATGGATAGGACATGAATTATCAAATTAGCTAATTTCATTTGACATCTCATTTCATTTTGAATTTGAAATGGCAGTTAGTTTGAAATGGCAGTTTGTTGTTTTCTCTTTCTGTTTTATGTTGTTGAGTATAGTGTATTGATATTTTCATAGAAAAGCTTTTAAGAGCATTTGAAACTGATTCCCGCTGGATGCATTCACCTAATTTCCAACGTATTTTCGTGAAAATGAGGTTGAAATTACCTCATTTCGAAATGTAATTTTGTATCGGAAATGAGGTAATTTGGATCTCATTTGGAAATTTGCAACGAAATTACCTCATTTTTTTTTTTGAGCGCGCACGAAAGGGATTTTGGCTGCCCTTAAAATGTTTAAACACAGTGCGAGCGTTGGGAAAATAGGGAAGGATTTAAGAGGACTGCCGATGTACATTGGTTTTGAACCTCTGAATATTAAAATGGTCGGGAAAGATAGAGCCGGGTAAAGCATTCCACATTCGGGTAGTGCGGCTAAAAAAAGAATCTCTATACTTGACAGTACGTCCGAAGTTGGACTCGAGGGTAAACTGATGTGCATTCCTAGAGGTACGAGTATTACGGTTGAATTGTCTTAGGGGAAATTTTGTATTAATGTAAATTTATTATAAAATATTAATAAGGGGTTAATATTTTATAATGTATTTATAACAGTTTGGCATGCAACTTAATTTAACAAATGTAACTTATTTTGTTTTTTTTGTTTGTTTTTGTATAATTAAAATATTCAAATTAAAAATGAATTAATTAAAACATAAAACCTGAAAATAATCATTATTTTTATGTTTTTTTTTCTCAATTTTTGCATCCTCAGCTTCCAGTTGGAAATGATCAATAAAGTTATTTTATGCTTTAGCTGCCTTCGCTTTGCTTTTGATTTTTTTCACTCGCTTCAGACCGTCCATGTTGCTTCGCTTAAATTGGGCATACATTGTCATCATTTTAGAAAAATCTTCCTGTTTAACGACCGTGGATAGCTGAAATCAAAGGAGACATAATTTTAATGTTTGCATCATATTGTTATTCTCAGATCTTTCGTGTAAAATGAAAAAGGATTCAAAAGGTTTACTCTCGAGTCCAACCTCGAGAGAAAACCTTTTGAATCCTTTTCTTTTTCTGATAGACATTCCTAGAAACACAAGCATTACGGCTGAATTGTTTTTAGGAGAGGACTGCAACTGTATTTTGTATCGTTGTCGTATTTCACTAAAATTGTTGATATTATATGCACCTACCCTTCTGGAAGCTAAATACTCAATTCCACGAGCCACCTGGAATGCAAACGAAATTAAATTCTTCTCAGCCATGGTTGTTGTCCAACATTGACAATTACATTCAATGGTCCATCTTGACTACAGCAACCGAGCACATTTATCAATTTATGATATTGATGTGCTTGCCAATCATTTTCATAACTTCAATTTTGTAAACCAAGCTGGCCACAAGACTACTAGGCAACTTCCAGGATACCACCAGTTGCTACGGCGCGGCGATTACTACACGACCGAAAGCTCCTTCGCCAAGTGTGTTGCCCAAAACAATTGATTTCGAGGAATCCTACTCGTATTCATTGAATGGCGCCTGATCTGTGTTGGTACACTGAAGAAGTGTTGTTCTTTGTTTTTTTTTTTTTATTTTAATGATTGGCATAATCATGGGCTCAGGACTACTCAGTTCCGGCGAGGGCATACATACCTAAAGTTGTCAATGATATTTTGTTTAGAAAAATTATAGTGTGGTTCTTCGATGAGATCTAAAACATACCTGTTGTGAAGTTTCTTTGCTAAGCGCTTAGTTAGATTCACGATCCACCGCCAGTTATAATAAATGAAGGTGCTGCAGCAGAACTTGCTGGTGAACTTAGATAACTCATTGGAACCGATGGAGCTACTCTAGAAGCTGTTGTTGTTGTCACCGATGCAAACGTGTTAAAGTCTAAATTAAATTTTCCTTCTGTTGTAGATTCCGGTGCACTTATCGAACCAAATATAGTTTAAATTTTAAATTCTTAAATTTTAATTAAGCTTAATACAAGCCACTTAAAAACTAAGTCTTAAATCTAAACTTTATATAATAAAAATTATGTACATGAAATGTCTTACTTCGAAACAGTGAGTATAATGAAAATAAATAAAAACATTATTGAAACTATCTATAGGTATATTATAAGGATGGGTATGAGGAAGTAAGGAGGGCATGCTTTAAAGAGGGTTTACTAAGATTTAGGTCAAACACGTTAGCATTATTAACTATACCCAACATTCTAGTTAAGGGTTCATTTAGGCCGTATTCAGTGCGGTGGTATTGGAGTTGAAAAAGGGTAACAGATCTAAAACGGCGGGGATTAGTATGAATAGAGATCTTTTGGAGAAGACAAAGACAGTCGATAGAACCATTTAAAAGTTGATGAATAAACAAAATGTCAGCATTATTACGGCGGGTATATAAAGTTTGCAAGCCAAAAAGCTTAAGACGTTCTGAATAGGGAGGAAGATTCAAAGGATCATCCCAACCCAGACCACGTAAGGCAAAAAGTATGAATCTTCGCTGGACGGCTTCAATTCGTTTGATGTGGGCTTGATAATAAGGAGACCAGACCTGAGACGAATATTCAATGAGTGGCCTAACAAAAGTTATATACAGGGATTTGGTGACATAAGGATCGGCAAATTCTTTAGATCAGCGCTTAATAAATCCAAGAGTAGAGTTAGCTTTGTTGATGATACTATCAATGTTCGCACGGAAATTAAGCTGGGAGTTACATATGAGACCTAAATCACGGATTGAGGTGACTATAGTAATGGGTTCATTATTCACAATATATATTCTCTGACAGGAGGGTGTGCGCTTTCGGGAATAAGTTATGGCTTGGCATTTCTTAATGTTGAGTTCCAGAAGGTTTTTTTTGGCACCAAATAAAGAATTTGTCCAAGTCGATTTGCAGTGATTGGGCATCTGCGGATTTCGAGATTTGTTTATAAATTCTCATACCGTCTGCATATATAAGAAGCTCAGAACTAGAAAAAATTTTGTCAACATCATTTGTAGTTAAAACGAAGATAAGAGGTCCAAGGTGACTTCCTTAGGGAATACCAGACGTTGCACAGATCGAGTTCGATACACAAGATCTGAAAATAACCCTATGCTGTCGATTGACTAGATAAGAATTAATCCATGAAACTATCAAAGGTGGGAAACCGAGCTTTTTAAGCTTGAATAAGATAATATTATGGGATATTTTGTCAAAAGCTTTTGCTAAACTGTTGTAGTGGACCTACCCTTCAAAAATCCATGTTGCTTAGGCGAGAAAATTGGCTTACAAAAGAAGAAAATGGTATCGTAGATAATACTTTCAAAAACTTTTGGGATGCATGACAGTTTTGCTATAGGTCTATAGTTAGTAATATCGTTTTGAGTTCCCTTTTTGTGAATCGGTATAATAAAAGAATCTTTCCAAAGCGTAGGGAAAACTCCAGGTGCAGTAGCCAATTGAAAAAGGGCAGTGAGAGGCTGATTTAAGTTGTCAATACATTTCTTTAATACAATAGAAGGAATTCCATCGGGTCCCGAAGAATAATCATCTTTAAGCATATTTATCTTATAAATGACTGAGGATGTATCAATTATGATGGAAGTTAATGAAGTTTGAGTGCAGCCATTCATGTAGCTAAAATAACTTAAATCTGCCTCAGTATTGTCACAAGAAAAGGCTATACCAAAAAATTCAGCAAAAAGATTGGATAAAGTTGAAGGATCAGCAGACGAAGTATCACCCAATTTTAAAACGGACGTGTAACCATCGAGCTTTCTTTTGCTATTTATAAATTGGAAAAACAATTTTGGGTTACATATCAGATCAGTTTGCATTTTAGAAATGTAATTTGAGTATAAAGATTCACATAAACAGGAGAAATTTTCATAAGATAAGGTGTAGTTAGAGAAATCAAAGCTAGATTTTGATTTAAGAAATTTTTGCCAAAGTTTGTTGCTTTTGTTGCGAAGAGAGCGAAGTTCTTTTGTGTACCAAGGAGGAGAGGATGAAATTTTTTTTTGTAACAGCTTTGGTATTGAAAGAGAAAAGAAGAAAAAATGAGTGAATAAAATCGAGTGATTATTATGTTGATATCGGTACTGTGATCAGAAATGAAATCGAAATTTATCCTACCTATAAGATCATTCAGTTTTTCAAAGTTACCTTTACGGAAGTTCAATTTATGCTTTGTCAAATATTCAGGGTTGGAATTATTGCTCAATTAAGAGAAGATTATTGAGATAGGAGGGTGGTAAGAATTGAGTTTAGTGAGAAGATGACTGCTTTTCGTGGCAACGGTGTTATCGGCATCAGATGTATAAATTAAATCAAGCTGTCTACCTAATTTATTTTTGACGTCACTCATTTGAACGAGACCGGAAGCTTGAAGACGGTCAGTGAAAAGAATTTCCTTTTCTGAGATAGCGTTGATTGAAATGAAATGGATCTCATCATCAGAGTTGGACCAAATTAGACGAGGAAGATTGAAATCGCCAACAATAACAACATCGTCCTCAGGGTTTGCAGATACAACTATAAAGTCAACAGCCTTGGCAAAATCCTCATATTCTCTAGTGATTTGAGATGGAGGAATGTACAAACAAAAAATATAAAGACTTCGTTTGGTCAAGTCGATCTTAACACATACTAGTTCCAAATTTAAGGTATCAGGTATAGCAATTAAAGATGCATCAAAATCGGAATGAAGTGCCAAAAGAACACCACGCCCTGTAGAGTTGTTTGCATTAGAGCTAGAACAATCGGGAACTAAAATATCCTTACGATAAACGTGAATTCAGAGGTAAAAAGTTCACTACTGGCAATGTTTTGGGAAAAGTTAGTTTCGGTCAGGGCATATACGTTATAAGGCAGTTCTTGGGAGTTTAAATATACTTCATTGGTTTTAGTCCGAAGACCACGTACGTTTTGATAGTAAATTGACAAGTATGAGTGGTTGTTATTATGTGAGACGTCGCTGTGGATTGAGAGGGGATGGAGTGAAGGAATATGGAGTGAAGGAATATGTGAACTCAGCCAGGAGTTCACAAGCAGAGAGTTATGGCACAAGCAGAGAGTTCATTGTCTACATGGAGGGGCGAAAAATTAAAAAATTCATGATATTGAAAGAAGATTTTTTTTAGAGCTGATAGCCTTCCTTTAATATGGAAAGTTCAAGGTTTATCTTAATTTTTCCATTAATGCAGATATGATCGGGTTTATCGTGAAAAAAAGCTGGGTAGTTTCTGACATTGGCAAATGTTGTCGAATCTCGCAAGCGTGACAAGACAAAACGGCCGTCGTCACAGGAGTCTGTAAACTTGTTAGTTAATTTTACCATAGGAGGAAGTATTGGGTCTAAAAAAGAAGAAGTTAAAGCCGAAGAAGAAGAGAAAGAAGCCAAAGTTTGAGATTGATCGACAGTTTGAGAAGCATTCACTGAGGGGTTAGAACAAGTGTGGGAATTTAAGTTGTCGTTAGGGGTATTGTTAAACTGTCTTGCTTAAAAGGATTGTTTGGTACTGGATGAGATGATTGTTTATTGACTGAGGGAAGAAGATTTCTTAGGAGGGGGTAAGTTACTTGGAAAAAAATAAGATCTTTGATTCTTAATTAAAAGTTTAACCACCCAAGGGGCGATCTTCATCATACTATTTTTTTAAATAAGAGGGCTGGAGGAAAACAGCCATTCGTAGCTTCTTGGAATTAATACTTTGTAAGTTCTAAAACCAAGGCGATGACAGTCTGCAGGATAAAATCTATAATTGATTTTAAAAATTTGTAGAATCCAGGATTTGTTAGCGTGTCGAAGTGCACCCTAAACGATGAAAATTGAATTTCTAGTGTCAGTAGGTTGATTAGCACAAATTTTCTTCAGGTGATTGTGTCATTCTGAGGGGGTCCATGTTGTACCAAATTTGTTGATAGTAATTGAGAAAGTGTGGGAACTGGCGGTGCTGGCGGAACTATTTAAGAATTGTCGTTTGAGTGTTCGCTATTATTAATGTTGAGGTTGCTGTTATTGTTGGTATCCTTGTTGTTGTTGTTGACGGAGCTTTTATTGTTGTTGATATTGTTTGATATTATTGATGGTAATGGCGATGGGACAGGAATTGAAAGAGAGAGAGAAAGATTTTGCGTAGACTCGATCATCTCAGATAGAATAGATGTGTTGTAGTTAGACGAGGTGGGTTGAACATGAATTTCATCGATTTTGCAGGATGCGATTTTTATTTCTTCGATTACATCGTTAAACGAGGTACGCGTAAAAGTAAGTTCGCTGTTTATGTTGGAAATCTTGGATACGAAATCGTGTAGAATTGAAGTAATTTTGCAGGAGGCTGAAGACATGGAGCTTGAAGTTGACTGTATGAAAAGATCTAAATCGGACTGAATAACTTGAATTTGTTCGTTAATGTTTTAAATGGGATATGAGCTTAGAGTAGATTCGAGCGTAGAACGTATGACACGGTTAATGTTATCGAAGCTACAATGGGTATAATCATTACTAGATTTAAATAAGTGCACAAAAGACGATAGTTTTTTTTTCAATTGATGATTGGTTAGAGAAACAACGATTGCTGAGAGTTTCGATGGTATTATTCAGTATTTCATTGCTCTTGGAGAAGTCATCAAAATTTTGAAATTGGGCAAGTACACTTTTATGAAAACGATTATTGTCAGCTATGATGGAGTTAGTAGATTCACTAAGACATTTGACCGCAAGAAGAATATGATAGATATTCTTTTAAATAACCACATGATCTTTTGCTAAACCCGAGACATAAAGAGTGGTAAGATTACCACAGAGACCACGGCATGACACTCGTTCGGTAAATTTACTGTCGAGAATACAATTTAGGGAGTCACACGGGTTATTTTCCAATGTTTAATTCGTTGCAATTGATATTTTGAAATTACTTTATAATGTCGTAAAGTTTAATTTTGCAGGTAAAAATAAAAAATAAGTTTTAATAAATTGAAAATTAAAAAAGTTCAATACTTTTGGTTTTGAGTGTATTATTATATACGCGAACCGATGGATGAGATTATGGTTAAGATATGAGCTAATGCAGGATCCAATCCATTAACCGAAATTTGGAGTTATGTTGGCAGTTGCAGTTGTGATGATGCTTGATGATGACGTTGGAGATAGCAGATGACAGTATTGTGGCGAATATGCCCAGTTATGTAAAAAACCTCACATTAGTACAACTTTCCGCGCCATCTATGAGTGAAATAAATAATTAAATCCATCACGGTTGGTGTCCAGCCTCGTTCGTACTGGATAAATTGCCGAAACCTTTTTGGAAAGCACCTTCTAGTAGATCCTAGAAAATTCTAGAACCCTTTATTTTCGGGTATAAATACAGGGGCACCAGTCCGAAAGCGGCAGTTTGGATTTTGAAGGTGCATGAATAAATGTCAGTGTGAATAAAGGGTTGCATTCTTGTGCTTGGTTATAGTAAAAGTAACAGAAGAAAAAGTATTAGAAATAAAAAGCGTTTTATTTTGTGAATTAATTGCAGTTTCAGTTTGAATAGAGGAAATATGTTTTATTTGTGAACCCTTAGTAAAATATTACATTGGTGTCAGAAAAAGTGGAATAAAACTTATTTAATCTGTGAATTCAGATAATTGATCGTGAAAAATTGATAAAGTGTGTGGATTAGTAAACAAAGAAGAAAGGTGCTTGTGAAAAGTGGCATACAAAAAAAATGGGTAAAATTGTGAATGCATTGAATTGTGTTGAACTTAAAGAAGAACTTAACAGACGTGGACTTCCTACTGCTGGAACGAAAAATGGCCTCATTATTCGTCTGCAGGAAGATTTAAGGCAACACGATGAAAATCCAGACACCTTTCTATTTGAAATTGAAATGCCGGAAGAGCAAGTAAGTACAACCATAGACATGACCAATATGATGGCTCAGCTGCTTGCCCAGTTTGATGACCAACGAAAAGAGCAAAAGAATCTTCTTGGGAAATTTGAAGAACAACGCAACGAGCAAAGGAACCTTCTAGACGACCAGAAAAACCTAATCGAAAGTAAGCTAAATTCATTTGAAAATAAATTCATGGCTCTTGATGACCGTGTTGAAAACGTCGAAAAAAAGGTCGAGAAATTTGAAGACAAAATGTAGAACTTTGCCAATGAATTAGATAAGGTTAGGAAAATGATGGTAAGAGAGGGCAGTTGCGATTTTCCTAAGAAGAAAGAAATGCATCCATCAACCTTTGATGGACAGTCTTCTTGGTCAATCTACAAGAAGCAGTTTGAGGCAGCTGCAGCAACAAACGGCTGGCATGACGAAGACAAGTTTATTGCCCTGACGCTTGCCCTTAGAGGTTCTGCTGCTGAACTTTTGCAAACCATACCAGCAGACCAGAACGGCAACTTCAGTGTTCTTGTTCAGGCCATTGACAAACGCTTCGGCGATAGCCATATGCAAGAAGTCTTCCGTGTCCAGCTCAATACCAGAATCCAGAAAAGAGGTGAAAGTCTGCAACAACTCCAAGCAGGCATCGAACGGTTGGCACACCTAGCATACCCGACTGCAGGAGATGAAATTACCAACCAGCTAGCAACGGAGGCTTTTGTCCGTGCAGTTTCCGACATCAACCTCCAACGAGCAATTTGAACTGCTGGAAAACGCACGCTTTCTGAAGCATTAGCGTTTGCTCTGACTATGGAAGCATCAGAACAGGCTTCCTTAGGAGTTCATCGGGTAAGAGAACTTGAAGTTGAGGAATGTTTTTGCCAGAGAGCTGAATTCCGTAGAAGTCAGCGAGAAGGACCTGCTTGATGCTGGAATTGCAACAAAACCGAACAATCTCCAGCGCCAGTGCAGATTGCCACCAAGAAGAGTCGCCTGTCAACATTGTGGAAACAGGATTAATAACCGCGAACAGGTTAGCAATAACATCATCGCTCCTGCTCTCCCTGGTATCGATGGACCCAGAACCACAATCCAAGTCTCGCAGACTAAACGAAACAATAAGAGTCTGACAGTGGACGCAACATTAAATGGCAAGAAACACGTGGCTACAATTGACACCGGTGCCACAGCCTCCATTGTGCGGAGAGACTTGGTCAAGATGACGTGGCTACATAACAACAATAGCTACCGTTTTAAAACTGCGAGGTGGCAGGAGTATATGGAGAAGTTCGTCTTAAAATCCGTTTGGCAGACTTAGAGTTTTCGCATCCATTTTTGGTAGCAGACATATGTGATGAGTGCATAATTGGAATCGACTTCATGAAAGAACACGGAGTGATTCTGGATATCGGTAAGCAAGTGTTGAAGTACCAAAATGTAGAGATTCCTATTATTTATGGCAACGAAAACTCATCAACTCTAAGAACTGTCACCAAAGAAGACATATGCTTGCCTGCCTCTTCAGAAGTATTTGTTTGGACGAAAATAGAGGGCGATCTAGGTAGCCACCGATACCTCATGGTGGAACCAGAGTCTGAGCAATCTTCCCAAAACATCATCTTAGGGAAGACTCTTGTGGAACCAAAGAACAACATGGTACCCGTACGGATTCTGAACATCAAACCAACCGTACGAGGTCAAGCTCAAGAAAGGAGAAGTAATTGGAAAATGCGAATCTGTGACCGCAATAACTAAAATAACAGAAATGAACGCAGAAGAACCAATGGACCCCGGAAAATTCAGCTCCATGAAAGCCAAAATTCTAAAGCCATCCAATCTAAGTCAACATCAGCTTAGTGTTGCTGGAAGCCTTCTTCATGAGTACGCTGATATATTTTCTTCACCGAGTGGGCAGTATGGTTGAACACAACTGGTACAGCATCGAATCGACACAGGTGATGCGAGACCGATTCGACAACCAGCAAGACGTCTCCCATTGGCCAAACAAGCCGAAGTTGAAGAAATGATATCGACAATGAAGAAAGATGGTCGAATCGAAAATTCCATAAGCCCTTGTTCTTGTCAAAAAGAAAGATGGAAGCATCCGATTTTGTGTGGACTACCGTAGGCTGAACGATGTGACAAAGAAAGACAGCTACCCTCTGCCCAGAATCAGCGATACATTGGATGCAATGGAAGGAGCTCAATGGTTCTCAACCTTAGACTTGAAGAGTGGCTACTGGCAGGTAGAAATCCATCCAGAAGATCGAGAGAAGACAGCTTTCTCAACCTGAAATGGTCTGTGGCAGTTTAAAGTGATGCCATTCGGACTGTGCAATGCTTCGGCAACATTTAAGCTTCTGATGGAGTGTGTTCTTCAAGGCATTACTTGGAAATCATGCCTTGTATATTTGAACGATGTCATCGTTTATGGAAAAACTTTTGACGAGCATTGTGAAAACCTTTAGGCTGTATTTCAGAGGCTTCGAGAAGCACACTTAAAATTAAATCCAGATAAATGTGCGCTTTTCAAGACCGAAGTTAAATACCTGGGACATATCATCTCATCCCAAGGAGTAAAGACTGATCCTGAGAAAGTTGACACTGTGAACAATTGGCCAACACCACAGGATAAACATCAGCTCCGTAGCTTTCTTGGTCTAGCCCCATATTATCGGCGCTTTGTGAAGGACTTTGCTGGAATCGCTAAGAGCTTGCATCAACTTACTGAAAAGGGGAAGCCGTTCAAATGGTCAGGTGAGTGCGAGAAAAGTTTTCAGGAACTCAAGCTACGTTTGAGTAATGCTCCTGTGCTGACCTATCCGACTCCTGGAAAACCTTTCATCATCAATGCCGATGCCAGTAACGTCGGAATTGGAGCTGTACTGTCGCAAGTCCATGAAGGAGAAGAAAAAGTCGTCGCCTACTACAGTAAGGTGCTCTCGAGGCCAGAGCGCAATTATTGCGTCACCAGAAGGGAACTTCTAGCTTTGATTTTGGCAACAAAGCACTTCCATAAGTACACCTATGGACAGAAGTTCCTCCTTCGTACAGATCATGGTGCGCTTAATTGGCTTCTGAACTTCAAAAATCCACAATCTCAAGTAGCAAGATGGATCGAGAGACTGCAGACATACGACTTCGAAATTCAACATCGAAGAGGAAAGCTGCACTCAAACGCAGATGCATTGTCTCGACGACCATGTAAACAGGACCGTAAGCATTGCACGCGTCAAGAAGAAAAGGAAGCGGTTGCCATCCAACAAATAAGAGCCGATCCCATTTACGGTTGGAGCAATGAAGACCTGAGGACTGCCCAACAAGAAGACTCGGATATAGAACCCATTCCTGCATGGAAGGAACACGTAGAAAAACCAGAATGGGGTGACATCTGCGATAGAAGTCCAGCTCTCAAAGCATATTAGGCACAGTGGGACTCACTTCATGTGCAAGAAGGAGTACTAAGGCGCAAATGAGAATCTGCAGATGGCAAGCCTTATCTGATGCAGTTCACAGTGCCTAGGTCAAAGGTTAATGACGTTCTTCAAGAGATGCATGATGAAGCATCTGGAGGTCATTTGGGAGTCAATAAAACGCTGGACAAGATACGACAACGGTTCTACTGGCTACATGCAAGAGATGATGTCGAAAAGTGGTGCCGAAAATGTGATACTTGTGCTGCTACCAAGGGACCAGGTAGAAAGCTTCAAAGTAAAATGCAACAGTACAATGTGGGCACACCTTTCGAAAGAATAGCAGTAGATGTCGCAGGTCCGTTTCCGGAGACCACCAGCGGAAACCGGTACATCCTTGTAGTCATGGATTACTTCAGCAAGTGGCCTGAGGCATTTGCCATCCCAAATCAAGAAACTAAAACAGTTGTTGATCAGATTATCTTCAATTGGGTGAGCAGGTTCGGCGTACCTTTGGAACTGCATTCTGACCAAGGAAGGAACTTCGAATCTAACATCTTTCAGGAGGTTTGCTCTTTCCTTGGCATCAAGAAGACGAGGACAACACCGCTTCATCCACAATCTGATGGGATGGTAGAAGGATTCAACGGGACTCTTAAAGAACATCTGTCCAAGGTTGTAGGTGGCTACCAACGAGACTTGGACCGCCATATTCCATTGTTCTTGATGGCCTATCGAAGTGCGGTTCATAGTTCAACAGGACATACACCATCGGAGATCCTGTTTGGCACAACAATACGGCTGCCCAGTGAAGTCAAATTTGGATGGCATACCATTGAACCGGAAAGGTCAGGTGAATACGTGGATAACCTCAAAGAAAGTCTCATTGACATTCATCAACGGACAAGGAAAAACATAAAAACCGCTGGTGATAGGATGAAAACACGGTACGACGCCCGTGCAAAAACGATGGGATTCCAAGGAGACCTGGTGTGGTTTTACAATCCTCACTGACAAAAGGGACTGTCACCAAAACTACAACAAAACTGGGAAGGCCCATATACCGTTGTGAAGCGAATCAATGATGTGGTTTACCGCAGTCAGAGAGGAGTAAGGGGTAAGCTTAAAGTAGTACACTGCGACCGTTTACATCGTTATAACGGTGGAAATAATGGATTAAATCGGGACGATCAATCCTAAGAGGGGGGCAATGTGGTGAATATGCCCAGTTATGTAAACAACCACACATAAGCACAACTTTCCGCGCCATCTTTGAGTGAAATAAATAATTAAATCCATCACGGTTGGTGTCCAGCCTCGTTCGTACTGGAAAAATTGCCGAAACCTTTTTGGAAAGCACCTTCTAGTAGACACTAGAAAATTCTAGAACCTTTATTTGCCGGTATAAATACAGGGGCACCTATCAGAAAGCGGCAGTTTTGATTTTGAAAGTGAATAAATAAATGTCAGTGTGAATAAAGAGTTGCATACTTGTGCTTGGTTATAATAAAAGTAACAAAAGAAAAAGTATTTGAAATAAAAAGCGTTTTATTTTGTGAATTAATTGCAGTTTCAGTTTGAATAAAGGAAATAAGTTTTATTTGCGAACTCTTAGTAAAATATTACAGTATGTAAATAATAATAAACAAAATCCAAGAGAATTTATGCGGTAGTACCTAAATAGTAGAACTGCTTGGCAGAACACTACTAAAGGAGAACTCACCCAGAAGGCAAGATTGAAGGCATTTATAATTATATAATTGTTGTTTGTTGATGGTAGCAGCTCACTGATTACTGGACAGATGAATCAAAAGCGAGAATTTCTCGAACTATTTGTATGCTGATGATGGTAGCTCCTATACGATATTCTACAGCTTAAGCAAGATGTAATGCACGATGTATAGGCAGTGGCGGATCCAGGGGGTGGCTATAGGGGCTAAAGCCCCCCCCACAGCCGATTACTAAAATAATGTGAAATAAGGAAAGCAAAGTTTTACAACGTGTAGAGTTTTATTTTGGACAAAATAACGTGGTTGGGGCTGAACAATTTGTAATTTTCTTCTAAGCCCTAAGCTCTAAGCTAAAGCCTGCAAATTCGACAAAAAGCAAGTGGGGAGCTATGGATAATGGACATGTTTTATGCAATGACAATTTTCCCTAAAAACTGAAGAAAAACCAGCTTGTGGTTAATATGGTCTGAGAATATTGGACAAAAAACGTAGTCAGGGTTAAACAAATAACTCGCCCAGAGGGCTTAGGTCTATGGACTGTCAGTCCGAAGTTGGGACTAAAGCTTGAAGATATAATTAAAAAAAAAACGTGGTCGGTGCTTAACATTAACATGTCAAATTCAACAACTTTTTACACTTAAAACTTAGCTAAGTTGACGAAAGAAACGCAATTGGAGAGCAACGGGATGTAAAGCTTAGTGTATGTTTAATACAACAGAAATTGTTGCTTACGGCTTTGGCTGGGGTAAGATAATTTTAGGGCTTAGTTTTCAAAATTTCAAAGGTCCAAGGCAATTGTACATACAAAATATTTTTGGACTAAGCAATTCTGTAGTCAAGGAGCCTAATTCAAAAAACGTGAGAAACTCTAACTCAGAAAAATTTGCAGGTGTACATGAATATTTACCATCCCTATAGACTCTAGAGTGACGTGAAAATTTATTGACACATTTATTGAGCAGGTATAAGAAGTATAGGTATGCAGTGTACACAAAAACTCATCCACACTTCCAGACTTGAGCCGTGAAGGTTATTTTTTAGAGCAGCTGTTTCTTACGCCCGACTGAAAGACTTGAAGTTTTAATATTAATTTTTTCAATCCGCAAAATGTTATTTTCTGTGCTTTCCAGTGACAGTTTGAACAAAACAGGTAGGTACTCTACTCATTGTTTGGCTATAGTTCAGGAAAATAAGATCTCAAAGGAGTGGCACTTAACCCTTTCGGTACGGATGTGGTACAGTTCCATATAAATATTCTTTGTCTTATACCATTCCGTCCCAAAAGGATTAAATATAATTTTTCAGAACTACCCAATTACAAACAGTTTTGAAATTTTATGAAAAATGTGAAGTTCAAAGCATACCTTCAGCTAATTTAAACAAACACATAATGTAGGTAGCTACCTACTACGTATATCAATGATTACTAAGCAATATAAATAAACGAATTTGTCTAAAAATTTAGGTTATAAAATTAGTTATACTGCCATGTTTTACTGAGCCTTTATATTGGCTTAAAACTAATTCCCATGTTTAACACATATCAATTCCAAAATCTTGTTATTGTTCTTTATATTGAAAATAATTTAAGGCGCGGATATTAATAGGAGCGGATATAAAGGCACAAAAACACGGCTAATATTAAAGATGAAAAGTGATAATGTCAAAATTCGTTTTCTGTTATATAACTTCATGTGTACAAACTAGATCTCCAAACTCCAAGCCCCCCCCACAGCCAAATCCTAGATCCGCTACTATAATCCTATAATTTGTGTAGTATTCAATGTTCATGCTTCTTTTGGCAGAACATATACAAACAGAATTTTCACTCACCACGGTAGATAAGGCAGATTATGCAGGAGTAATAGCAATTTCTATAACGAGTGAGCGAGATGTATCAATGTTTACAAAAGCTTTATCACTTAATGAATCGCGATAATTTAGTGCTTTAATTTATAAAACTTTCAATTATATAACCAAAATAATTATGCTTAACAGAAACACTCGCGTGAGAAGTATAATATTAAATACAAATGATAAAATTATTTGAAAGAATAATTTGGGCTTTAAAACATTTTTAATTCCTTAGTAAAATCAATATTAATCGGAGGGAATAAAATTACACAGCCAATCCAATCTAGCAGCCGATAATCAACTTTGAGAAGTCGATTTATGTTATCTAATTTCTAGATTACTGGTAGAAATGCGATAAGAGATTCATATTTCTTAACTTTGACAAGTCAATTTATGTTATCTGGCAGACGATAATTCTCATCGAAAAGTTCGGAAGTGAGGGTTGATGCCTACGAATATAAAAAAATTGACTTATAAAATTCTATAAGGACAATATTTTGTAAAAGTTTACCTCATTTTCCGACATTTCGCAAAGTGGACAATATGGATCTCCGATTTTTGCTATATAAACGTTCTGTTATGTTTTAAAATAATTTAACTTACTTTTTATTACAAACGGTCAACGGATTTCAAAATCAGATCTGGAATCTTGCGTTTATTTGGTACAGTATGGGAGTCACTTGTTGGTGGCTTCCATTTGAATAGAAATAGATGGCAATTCTTGAAATGAGCCCTGACTGCTGCTCATTTCCTGCCCAGAATACTCGTTCATCCATGTTTTATTCAAAATAACCAGAAGTGTATATTCTGCTCGTGCTATTATACCCAATTGCAGGTCCGGCCCCAGCCAATCTTGCGCCCTGTGCAAGATTTGTAGAAAGCACCCCATTTTTATATTTTCACACATACACTGATACACATACATAAGCCTTTTCTACATTACCCTGGAGGTAGACTTTCAATGCGTTTTTTATTAGGGTATCCTCAGTAGGCCTAATCCTCAGTAACAAACAAATATGCTTACATACATATATAATTGTATGTATCAAATGTAATAAAAGTACATATTTACAAAGTCCAGTATTTTTAAAGATTTCTCGAAAACCATCAGGTCTTTGGAAAAATTGTAGCTTATAATATTCTACAAAGAATAGATAACTATAATTTTTTGGTTAGACTAATGGATTTTGAGACAAATGAGCGCAAATGCAACAGTGTGGAAAATATCACATTAAAGTAAGGCCACATTATGTCCCTGTTTTTCAAAATCTCTTGTTCCGGCGAAAAAAGTGGTTGATCTTTTTGTGCGGAATTTTTAGAGTTACCGTTTTTCCAAAGACAGTTCTTAAAAAGCCTGATGCTTTTTGAGAAATTTTCAAAAATACTGGACTTTTCCCCTCGAAAGCCCTTGCCCAAATTAAAGGTTTTTATTTAAAAAAATTCGTAAAACATCAATATGAAGATCTCCACCAAAATTCAGCTGTGTCTGAGTTATATTTAAAAAGATATTTTAGTTTTATCGATATACTTGAACAAAAAGGTTTTATTTTTGTTTTATTTTTAACCTGTTTTATTGGATTCAAACGGTTATAACTTTCTATCTGAGCTTCGCTTTAGCAAGTTTTTTTTTTGTAAAAAAGTTTTTTTTTTTTGTAAAAAGTTAAAAAAAAATTTTGTAAAAAAGTTAATTTTTTTATGTAACAAAAAGTTTTTTTTTGTAAAATCGCATTGCAGCGATATACCTACAGTCAGGGATGAGCGTAAATATTTATTTTAACACTTACATTTTCCCCATCTGCGTTTTAAAAATTTTGCGAAATTTTTGCTCTGTTCTTTATTTTCGGCCTCAACAAGCCTTCGCCTTTTTCTAAATCCTGCCCCGAGGGCTCTTTTTATCATAAACACTTTCACAAAATATGACACTTCTATTATAATCTTAACGAACTTAACCTTTTCCATTCTATTAAAATTTCCATCTCCTGTGTAAGCAGGCACTTAACCCTTACATATTTACAGTGTGCAATAAGAAAGCCTGTAGGCTCTGACCCATCTGATTCCGTATAAATAAGTTTTTTTATGTATGTAAAGTTAGCACTACATTTGTGGAAATTCAAAAAAGAAAATATGCAGTTAATTGTAGCTTTTTAGTAGTAAATTAGTTGTGAAAAAAAAAAAATTTAGCTACTATTTCTTAAAAAAATGGTAAGTTGTGCTAACTTGATAACTCCTGGCACTACACTTTCTGAAATTCTAAAACCAAAGTACGCAGTGGCTGAGTTCAACAGTGTCAAGTTAGCACTACCTACACTTATTTTTTTTTTTAAAGTACGGCAACAATTTTTATGGATTTTTTTTCTCTCCACAACTAATTTACTACTACAAAGCTTTAAATAATGACAGGTTTTATTTTCGAATTTCCATTTTTAATGGCTAAATTCACCAGTGTCAATTAGCACTACCTACTCTTATTTTTTTTTATAAAGTACGGCAACAAATTTTTTGGAATTTTTTTCTCTCCACAACTAATTTACTACTAAAAAGCTTTAAATAATGGCATGTTTTATTTTCGAATTTCCCTTTTTAGTGGCTGAGTTCAACAGTGTCAAGTTAGCACTACCTACTCTTATTTTTTTAAAAAAAAGTACGGCAACAAGTTTTTTGGAATTTTTCTCTCTCCACAACTAATTTACTACTAAAAAGCTTTAAATAATAGCATGTTTTATTTTCGAATTTCCCTTTTTAATGGCTGAGTTCACCAGTGTCAAGTTAGCACTACCTACTCTTATTTTTTAAAAAAAGTACGGCAACATTTTTTTTTGGAATTTTTTTCTTTCCACAACTAATTTACTTCTAAATAGCTTGAATTAACTGCTTACTTATTTCTTAGAATTTCAGAAAGTGTAGTGCCAAGTTGATATCAAGTTAGCACTACATACTAATTTTTTTTTTAATATTAAAAATAGTACTCAAAAATTTTTTTAGAATTTTTTTCTTTCCACAACTAATTTACTATTAAAAAGCTTCAACGAACTGCTTAATTAGTTTGTGGAATTTCAGAAAGTGTAGTGCCAAGTTGATATCAAGTTAGCACTACTTTCCATTTTTTTAAAAAAATAGTAGAGCTATAAATTTTTTTTCACAACTAATTTACTACTAAAAAGCTACAATTAACTGCGTATTTACTTTTTTGAATTTCCACATTACATAGTTTTTTTTTGTAGCACATCGGAGACATTTTGTTGTTGTTTTTTTTTGTAGATGAGAAGAGAAGTGACATTTCACATACAGAAGAGCTACGGTGCATAATACAAAACCTGCACGTTCTAGCCCACATGACTAAGTATTTTTCGTTGTCATATTCTCTATGTTAATTTTGGGACTCAGTGTGCATAAAATGAATCTTGCACATATGAGGTGGCATGGAACTTTTTTGTGTTGAGATTTTTTCTTTTTTTTTCTTTTGTACGAGAATGGTGAAATAATTGAAAATTAGGTAGGTAGGATTGAATTAACATGGGTCCAGTGGGATTTTTAATTCTACGATAACTTGAGTTAAATTTTCCTTGAATGCAACAATGAAGGTGATGTTAGTTAGTGTGCAAGAAATAACTTAGCACGGTTGTGATGGATGTTATTATGGGATTATTTGAAGAATGTTTGTGGTTAAAACGCAAATGGCAGTACATATTTGTTTGCGCAAGATCAAATTACATTTTCTTGCTCCTGGTAATGCGCCCCCAGAATTTTGCGCCCTGTACATTTGCACATCTTGCACATATGTTTGGTCCGGCCCGGCCTAATTGTCATTGGGCGACTGCTGTCATGGGTTAATAAAACCTGCTCCGCTTTGGCCACCGTCAATTGCTGATGCTGAAGATTTGTTGGGTCTTTTGTGCCGTCTGGATACCCTTTCATCCCTACGTCTGGAGGTGTGTTGGGGGCACTTGGAGATATAGTAATTTCCCGATGTTGAGACTGTTCCAACACAACTGCAGACGTAGTTTACCCGTTTTTTTTTGAGACATTATCTGCGTAATTGAGGGACCGTAGTGGGGCTTGGGATTACTGCCGGCGATGGCGACTACTGGTACGACTCGAGATTTTTTAATTTTTCCTTGGATCATTCTATACACAGATTATTTGTTTTGTTTACAGCAATAACACCTAATTTACCACCACGCGATGGTGACGTTTTTTCGGTTGATCGGCTTTTTATTTTGTTTAAATATATTTTATTAAATTGTAATCTAATGCAAACAGATGAGAAGAGAAGTGACATTTCACATACAGAAGAGCTACGGTGCATAATACAAAACCTGCACGTTCTAGCCCACATGACTCAGTATGAATAAGTATTTTTCGTTGTCATATTCTCTATGTTAATTTTGGGACTCAGTGTGCATAAAATGAATCTTGCACATATGAGGTGGCATGGAACTTTTTTGTGTTGAGATTTTTTTTCTTTTGTACGAGAAGGGTGAAATAATTGAAAATTAGGTAGGTAGGATTGAACTAACATGTGTCCAGTGGGATTTTTAATTCTACGATAACTTGAGTTAAATTTTCCTTGAATGCAACAATGAAGGTGATGTTAGTTAGTGTGCAAGAAATAACTTAGCATGGTTGTGATGGATGTTATTATGGGATTATTTGAAGAATGTTTGTGGTTAAAACGCAAATGGCAGTACATATTTGTTTGCGCAAGATCAAATTACATTTTCTTGCTCCTGGTAATGCGCCCCCAGAATTTTGCGCCCTATGCATTTGCACATCTTGCACATATGGTTGGTCCGGCCCTGCCTAATTGTCATTGGGTGACTGCTGTCATGGGTTAATAAAACCTGCTCCGCTTTGGCCACCGTCAATTGCTGATGCTGAAGATTTGTTGGGTCTTTTGTGCCGTCTGGATACCCTTTCATCCCTACGTCTGGAGGTGTGTTGGGGGCACTTGGAGATATAGTAATTTCCCGATGTTGAGATTGTTCCAACACAACTGCAGACGTAGTTTTCCCGTTTTTTTTGAGACATTATCTGCGTAATTGAGGGACCGTAGTGGGGCTTGGGATTACTGCCAGCGATGGCGACTACTGGTACGACTCGAGATTTTTTAATTTTTCCTTGGATCCATTCTATACACAGATTATTTGTTTTGTTTACAGCAATAACACCTAATTTACCACCACGCGATGGTGACGTTTTTTCGGTTGATCGGGTTTCTATTTTGTTTAAATATATTTTATTAAATTGTAATCTAATGCAAACATTTTTCACAAAAACACAAACGAAAAACAAATTTTTACTGTGTGACTGACAGAAGTGACAGTTTGAGAGAAGTGAAGTTTTATTGCGAAATTTTTCGTACATCTTTTCGAAGAGAGCGCTCGTTACTTAGGAGTGCTCCAGACCACTCATAACTTTTGCGAGCGCTCGTAAATGTTCACTAATATTGCTTGGTGAATAGGTTTATGAGACTCCTAAATTATGAGCGCTCGGTGAATACCAGCCTAAGTCAGAAGTTACAACCATTTAAACTCAATCAGTCGTGGTTTTAAGAAAAATTAAACTTAATTCATGTGCATGATCAGGTGACCTCAGTGGCGCAATGCGTAGTGCATGGGCTTCAGAGGTAGCTGGTCTAGGTTTGATTCCAATTGATGGCACTAATAATTTATAAATTAAAATTGAACATAAAAGACTAAGCACCACTAATAAGGAATCTGATGATTGGTGTTGCAGCCATGAAATTGCAATAATTCCAGCCAAATACAATGGTGTTAGCCCACTCAAGCGGTTGTTAAACATTTAAACATTCATAATTAATATAAATGACGGAGCGAAAGCTATGCAGCCTAACTGCGAGTGTGTTGTCACACGAAAAATCCCAATTAAACTTTTTCTTGTTTATTTTATGATTTTTCTTGTATTTTTTTGTTTTTAGTTTTTCTATGTATTTCTTTTTTTGGTTTTGATTGCTTTTTTTAATTTCTTTAACCCAGTTCATTTATAAAAATTGTTCAAAATGTGTTACTCCTGCACGTGTTACTCATGCAACTCGACAGTTTTTAAAAAAATGTCTTTTTAAATTTCTTGTGCTTGGCGAGTTGCTTATTTCTGCAGTTATTATATTTCTGTATTCTCTGTATTTCTGGAGTTCACGTATGTTTGAAATGAGCTTAGCGTAGACTTTTTCCTTGAGACAGCCCCAATAAGGTCTGTTGACCGTGGTGGCCATAAAATTGGTCCACCACGCCAAATCCATCGTTCATGGTAAGAATTGTCCTAAAATCGTCTCACATTATTACTGTACTGAGCTGAGCCACCGTCGTGTTGAAACCACATTGACTGTATTATGGAAGTGGCACGTCTTCCAACAAAAAAATTAGCCTATTTTGCAGAAAATGTAAATAAATTTCACTATTTAGTGTATTTGGCAGTTCAATGGGTCCTTTTACGATCCCATTCAAAATCCCAGTCCACAAATTTATTTTGAATTGGTATTGGAAAATTCCTTCTCGCACCAAATGTGGATTTTCCAATTACCAACAATGAAGGTTATGTAAGTTGACAAATCCATCTTTTTTGCAAGATGACTCGTCGGTCCACAATATCTTATCGAAAAAATCCGGATCCTCTTGGATTTTTCGCAGCATCGTCCGAAAAAATTCAACTATTTGTGTATAGTCCTTCGGAAGCAGAGTTTGAACATGTTGCAAACTTTTCAGCACTCTTTGGATGGTTGGTTTTGAGACTATTGCCCTTTCAATGGTTCTAACAGATGTTGAAGGGGTCATTCTCGACAGCACGCAAAACTGCTTCATCATGATGGCGTTGACTTCTTCCTTGTCCTAGTCAATAATACAGTCAATGTGGTATCAACACGACGTTTGCCCAGCTCATTACAGTATTAATGTGAGACGTTTTTTGGACAATTCTTACCATGAACGATGGATTTGGCGTGGTGGACCAATTTGATGGCCACCTCGGTCAACAGACTTTAGGTTAGGTTAGATGGGGTGATGATGCGGCGCGCCACATTATCTCACTCGAATCTCAATTAATGCATTGCGTTCCCCGAAATACGAAAGGAGGGGAATGGTGAGGGGTGGGGGAGAATAATTTTAGATATAGGAGGCCTCCCTGAACCATCCTGAATTCTGAGTGAATTTCAAGATTATTTTCAGTGGCAAGATTGAGATGTCGCCCAGTTCATCGAAAAAGTATTCTCCGAGGGCTTCTTTTCTGGTTCTGGCCTGGCTGGGGCATTCGCAAAGAAAGTGGTACTATCCCTCTTCCGCCTCTTCATCCTGAGACCCTCTACATAAGTCGGATGCGTTGATGCCCATTCTGCTCATGTGGGTACCCATCGAGTTGGGGCCCGTTAGGATTCCAACTAGTAGGGATAAATGAGGTCTGCCTATCTTAAGTATGTACTCTGTTTTCTTACGCGAAATATTTGGCCATAGAGTTCTTGAAACCCGACAAGTGTCGATTGATGACCATCTGACCTCTGCGGCCTCAAGAAAGCTCTGATAAATTCTACTCTTTTCCTGCTCCACTGGTATAAACACCGAGTTATCGGTTTGGCTCGGGGGTAGAGCTGACCCGATTTTGGCCAGTTCATATGCTATTTCGTTTCCATAAATATCACTGTGTCCTGGGACCCGTCTGAGGGTAACTGTGTTTGTTGCACTGAGTACTCTAAGCTCGTTACGGCAACGATCCACCAATTTAGACTTTGTGATAATTGAGGAAATAGCTTTAATCGCCGCCTGACTGTCTATGAAGATGTCAATAGTCTTATTGGCTAATTCATAAGTGAGAAGATGTTTTGCTGCTTCGCAAACTGCAAGAACTTCTGCTTAGAAGACACTGCAGAACTTTGGAAGTTTTATTGATCTGTCAAGGGGTGGGTTATCTGAATAGATGCCCGACCCGACACCCTCGTTTGTTTTGGAACCGTCCGTAAAGACCGAAACATGATTTTTATTTAGGACCCGGTTTTCTTTCCAGAGTTCCCTGGTTGGGATATCTGTTATAGCCACTGGGTTGAAATCTATGTGCGGTGTAGAATAGTTTTTTTCAATGTCTATGTCAGTGAAGTTCGTTATAGTTCAATGACCGTAGTGGCCCCTTTTCCAATTATTGCACTGTTTAAGTCTTATAGCACTTTTTGCCGCCAACTCTTTTAAAGCAAATCGAGTGGGGCTAGTGAAAGAAATGTTTCTAGGGCTGCGGGTGGTGTAGTTCTTATGGCACTGGTTGTGTCAATACACGCTAGTCTTTGAACTTTGGTCATGGTTTTTAGATTGGTTTCCTTTTCTAGAGCTGGCCACCATACCAAGCAGGCGTACGTTAGGTTTGGCCTTATTATGGCTGTGTACATACAGTGAATAGTTTTGGCACTGGGTCCCCATCTCCTACCAAAAATTCTGCTGCAAGTGTAGAAAGCTACGCATGATTTCTTCTCCCTTTCCTTAATATTTTCATTCCAGTTAAGTTTACGTTGAAGTACCATGCCAAGATATTTGGCTGTGCCCGAAACCTGTAACGGAACACCGTTGGAGGGTTTAAGTGTGGAATATTACGTTTCCTTGTTAACAAAGTTAGCTTTGTCTTTAGTGGGTTTATATTGAGTCCGCAGCTGTTTGCCCAATTGCTGAGCTTATGAAGGGCTGACTGCAGGAGGTTACATAGTGTAGGAACAAATTTTCCCGAGGCCATCAACACAATGTCATCGGCATATGCGACGACCTTGACACCACCCAGACTTAATTTAAATAGAATTTGGATAACGACAAGCAGCCAAAGTAGAGGAGACAGAACTCCACCCTGTGGAGTACCTCTCCATGTCCTAACTTTTAATTTACTATCACCTATTTCTGAGTTTACAATTCTTGATTTAAGCATGGAGTCACTCCAGTTAATTAGGGCTAGGGCTTGTCTAATTGCAATGTTAGCAACGTTATTGAAGGCCCCTTCTATGTCAAATAACGCTACCAAGGCAAATTCCTTAAAATGAATTGAATTTCCAATTGTGCCGACCACTTCATGAAGCGCCGCCTCAACAGATTTGCCCTCCATATATGCATGTTGGGCCTGAGAGAGTACGCCACCACTTAGCTTTAAGCGAATGTGCGTTTCGATTAATCTTTCTAAGGTCTTGGGAAGAAAGGAGGATAGACTTATTGCTCTAAAGTCTTTCGGTTCAGTATGCGTGGGCTTGCCAGCTTTCGGAATGAAGATGACATTGACTTCTCCCCAACTAGACGGAATATAGGTTATGTTAAGATATCCCTTATATATATCCACTAGAATTGGAACAACTATATCTTTAGAGCTTTGGAGCATAATAGAAATTATTCCATCAGGCCCCGCAGACTTGTATGCTGAAAAGGAGTCAATGGCCCAGGCTACCTTCCTACAATCTACAATTTGGTTACCAATATAAAAAACAGAAGCCCGGGGGAGTGAAGACCTTTGACGTGACCTTCCTTAGCCTAGCAGCGTCATTTGTAGACTCAATGTCAGTACAAAATTTTCGCGAGGCTGCTCTTTTTGCATAGGTTGTTCGATTTTTATGCTCATTTTTGCTGATCTTGAAGAGATCCCAATCAGCAGGGTTCATTGGTATGTTTAGCCCTATTGAAAAGCCCTCGTGAGTTTTTCCTTAGGATAGACAGCTCTTTGGACCAACATACGGAGTTGAGTTTGCCTTTTCCTTTGGAAATGGGACAAGAACTTTCGTAGGCATTAGTAATGGCTGACGTTAGCTCACTTGCATGTTTTTCAATATCTGAACAGTTCACCAAAAGTTCATTTGCATAATGGCCCAAAGATGATGCCAATTTAATATTAAAGGCGTCCCAGTTTGTTTTCCTGGGATTTTCAAATTCGTGTTCTACTCGGAATGTACGTAGGCTAGGATTAGGGGCGGTGTTCCCTTTCTTTCACATTTAACCGTCGTCATGTCTGCGTTGCTATGGGAGGATAAGAGGAAAATATTTATGAATTTTTTCGCTATTATGCATGTACGATAGTTACCTTCTGTAGGCCCTTTACTTAAATAGATGGTTAATCCTTGGACCTAAGTCCGCAGATCCTACCCCTGTTAATCCAGGGCTCTTGAATTAGGGCTATGTCTGTATTGTCTCTTGACAAAAAGGAGGTTAAGGTGGCAGAGGCCAACATACTGTGCTGAATGTTTAGCTGTAGCACTTTCATCATTTTTATTATCCTGTTTTTTACTGACGGACATTGGAGGGATTGTCGAGATATGGTGTCTAGTCCTCTTTGTTTGACCACTCGTGCTGGCTTGTTCGACCCTCAAGTGATTAGGAACTTTTATAGGTCTCACTAAAGGATTACCATTAGTTAATATAGAGGAGGAGGCACCTTTATCTTTTGGTTTTTCTTTTTCTTGCCTATTGACGGAGTTGACTGCGACTGCTGGCTTACTATTGATCTCCGTTTTGTCAAGAAACTTTTGAGCCCAGCTCAAACGCTCCCAGTCCCTGAAACTGAGATTCCTTGCGTCGCCCTGGCCATATCTTCGCACGGTTCTCTTGGCATCCTCTATCCTTTGAATTTAGATTAAGAACCTATATACAATCTTATTGACCAATTAACAATAAGTTCCACAAATATAATTATATGCGGGGCCTTTAATAGCAACTTATTAGCCGATGATAGCCTTAGTGAAAATATGAAATCTTTTGATATGCATTCAGTTAATTCGTCTATGCCAACACACTTTACTAAGACTTCAATTACTTTATTGGACCTCTTTTTTGTAATTGAGAAAGATCGGGTTCTTTTTTATAATCAAGTCTCCGCTCTAGTTTTTTCCAAACACGACCTGATTTTTCTGACATGACTTCTGTACTAAAACTAGTTCGACAATAATAAAATAAAATATAGGGACTATAAAAACGTTAACATGTCAGCACTTCAACAACATATTCGTTCGATTTTTTGGGATAATATTTATCTTCCGCCTTCACCAGATGACTAAGTGGACTTAATAAATGAAAATTTAAGAATGCTGTTTAGCTGCCACGTGCCTGTGAAAACAAAAAAGTATAAATGTGTATCAAAACCCTGGCCTAGTGAAAGAATTAATTAATTAATGAACTAACGAGATCAAACTTATAGAAGCTGGATAGTTTTTCGGGTGGAACAACTTCAGAAAGCTTATAAGTCCCTACGTAATAAAGTTGTTCTAGAAATTAGAAATGCTAAAGTACAATTTTTCTCTAGCCGACTAAACGTTAAAAGCTAAAATTCACATTTGTTGGATAGAGAGGGAACACCAAAATGCAGAATATCTTCGTGCATGAAGATTATAGGAAGTGCCATAATGCAGATATGAAGACGAAAATGTTCATCTTCTTGATGATTCTCTTTCACACGCTAGGAGTTTTGGCATACTTCTGTCCCGCTCTACTTTTCTTCATATTTGCAGACGAAAATACATGTAAATCCGGCATTAACGGACTCTGTATTTAGTTTTTCAGGAGTGAGCAATTTGGATGTTGTGGAAAGTTTTCTTTCAATAAAATCCACTGCTGAAGGCGTTGATTAAGTAAATCCTGTATTTTTGTAATCAATTCTGCCAATGCTTTTATCCTATTTTACTCATATTATCAACACAGTTCTCACAACAGAAATTTATCCTCAGAAATGGAAGATGGGTAAAATAATTCCTATTCCCAAAAACTCAATTTGTGAAGAATTTAGACCAATCACAATGTTGAAACAATTTTCGTATGGTTTATTGTAAGCATGTTTCTTTAGCGAGTATTTCAATTTCTCACTTTTGTACTTTTGTACAAAAGTTATGAAAGTTAGTACAAAGTTAAATTTTCAATAACATTTAAAATTTTCAAGGCATTCATTTTTCGAAGAATGAGAAATGGTGCATTGTGCACCATTATATGTACCAAATGCACCAGTCATATGTGCAGAATGCACCAGGAAAGTACTTAATGCACCAAGAATTAATTTAAAGAATAAAAACCAATTTTCAAAGCTTGAACTGAGTTCAATTTGTAGTTTAAGTTAAACTGCAGCATTGTTTCGTTTAAGCCTAAGTTCAACGGGGAATTTATTTACTTATTTTTCATAACCTATTTCATCAGCAAATCTACGTCTGCTGTTCAAAAGTTATTTCTCTTATTTTTTGCACAATTATTGGTTTATTTTCAGTCTTTTTAGTCTTGTTCGAGTGACTCGAATAAAAAATGTCGACAACAAAAATGTCGAAAACAACCCAAAATAATTGTTGCTTGTTCTTTGCTTCAGAAAGAGAAAGAATAGGCAAGGAAAGCTACGTACTGTTTGCAATACATTACTTGGCGAAGCAAAAACGTACAACTCTTTTCATAAAATCTAGTTAAACGAAGTTTGACTGAACTGAAGTTCAGATTTCACTGTGAAAATAAACGAGTTACACCAACAATTTAATATCAGTTTAATATTCAGCTTTAAACTCCCACTGCAAACTGGGGGATAGATTTTCAGCTATTTATATAATGATTGCTGCCGTTTAGTTGGACCCGACCGTAGGATCTTTGAAAACATATTTTATATCTTCCTCTTTGACCAAAGAGCTGCTCGTATCTGGTCTTTCTAGTGAAATCCTGTTTTGCGGTCCACAACTGGTTTCCGTGGCATCTTTAATAAAAACAGTAAGCTTAAGTCTACATTCAAAACTTCTAGGTGGACAATGCACCATGGTGTATTTAACACTCTGCTTTCGTGGTGCATTGTGTACCAACACGGAATTTTTGTTTAAAAATAAAATAGTTCATAAGCTATGAACTATTTCTTTTAAGATATAAACAAAAGTCTAAATAACAGTTTTATGAAACTTTATTGAAGAAAAACTTAGTTTTCACTTAAATATAAAAAAAATTAACTCACCTTATTTTTTTTCTTTTTCACTTAATATTCATACATTCATACGCACAAGTCCGCCAACAAAGAGAGGCACAACCAGGGGCCTATTTCTCCGCTACTTCAGCAGCTACATCAACTACATCTGACAGCAACGTTCTACAACTACATCAACTACATTTTTCTGTTTCATAACTACAACTGGAAGAGTTGTATGATGTAGCTGGATGATGTAGACCTAGACCCCGACTACACCATTCGTTTTTTCGGTTGTTTCGTCTCTCGTCTGTAATGGTGGATTTACATGTATCTGCATTTGGTTTCTGCAAAAAAAATGGATGCCAAATACAAAATGTATAATTGTTAGATAGAGAGAAAAGATCAAAATGCAGAAGAACATCGTTCCTGCATTATAGGAAAGTTCCATAATGCAGAAATGAAGACGAACATGTTCATCTTCTTAATGGTTCTCTTTCACTCACTCGGATTTTTTGTATGCATCTGTCCTGCTCTACTTTAGTGCATTATGCAGACGCAAACAAAATGTAAATCCACCATAAGTTAGCAAAAAACGATTTGAATAAAAATGATTACGAGTATATTTGAGAATGAAGTGATTAAAAAACTTTTTTTTATCACAAAATAACCCCAAAATCCATGAACGTCAAAATAACGAAAGAAAATTAATAATAAAAAATAATGGATTTTGAGATTTTTAATATTTTTGATGATGATTTCGAATTCTATATAAAGGTTAGACCGCACTCGACGGAACTGCATTAAAGCGGAACTACACTTCAGACGGATTCGTATGAAATTGTATGAAGTTCAGTTGCCATTTTGTGCAAAATAGTTCATACAATTTTATACAAATAATAATAATTTGCCGCGTCGTGAAGTGTAGTTCCGCTAAAGTTGAGTGCGGTCTTGCCTTAAGAGTTCAAAGAAGGCAAAATATATATTTAGAACGTCTGAAGAGAAATGTCGACAACAACTGACTTCAAATTACATTTTACGTTGAATTTTTCGAGATAACATATCTCAGTGCAACGTGAACAAGGCCATTTAAATTGTTTTTTTGTTTTAGAAGTGGGATATTTGAACTTTGAAGAGACACAAATAAATAAAATAAAAATGGATTTCGATATAAATATTTTCGACGAAGATTTTGAATTCAACATAAGAATTGAAAGAAGGCCGAAAGTGTATTTACAACGAATCAATTTTCATTTTTACAAAAAATCAAAAGATAAATCATACATTTTTTGAATTTCTGATGTTTAAATACAAAAAAAAAATACTTACATTCGTATATTTTCTTTTTAATGTAGCAATTTTATTCTGTTACAGCAATCACAGCAAATATTTTTATTGTGAAAATGTAACAAAAAATTACAGTAAGATGTACTACAACAATGTAGTATCAAAAGCTGTGAAACAGAATCATACATTTTTCCAATATTTCCAGTCGATTCTCCAATGCTACATTGATGTACTACACCTGAAAAACCAATGTATGTTTGAAACAGAAATGATGTAATACAACTGTTATACTACTACATTGTAGCTGATGTAGTAGCGGAGAAATAGGCCCCTGGTTTGACTGCTTCACACAAGAAAAAACTGAGTTGTCGGCAACTGAGAGTTTGTAAACGAGATGTGCAAGAAGTAAGACTGCTTTCACACAAGGAAACTGAGTTGCCGGCAACTGGGAGTTTGTAGGCGAGAAGGGCAAGAAGTAAGGGGAATGAAAAAAAATCTCCCCGGCCAACGATTGAGGAGATTTTTATCACATTCATTCTCACACTGTCCGTAATGTGCGTTCAGCCAATAGACTTCATATGAAAAAAACAAAACAAAAATCTCCGGCAATTTGGTTTCCTTGTGACAGGTACAAGGCAATTAAAGGAAAATGTCAAAAATATCTCCAGCAACTGGTTTCCCTATGTGAAAGGGACTTTCTTTCCTATCAGTCAAACTATTAACTGTCAATTTGCATTGAAGGATGGCTAGGGTGTTCACGGTTTAAAAAACCTTTAAGAAGCCGGAATGTTTTCCAATTTTTTTTTGCTCCGAAAAATGCTTTTGTGACATTTGGAGTGAAATATGCTAAAAATGTCACCCTCTAGTTTCTTGCCTATCTGCCAAGCAATTGTCAATTTCCATTAAAGAATGTCTTCGATTCTGACGGATTAAAATATTTCTTAGGTTTTTTTCAGATTTTTTGTCTGCTCTCAAAAATGCAGTTCTAGGGCTTTTGGGTGATATTTGGAATTAAATATTCTTAAAATGTCAAAATCTAGTTTCTTGAATATCTATCAAGATATTAATTGTCAAATTCCATTGAAGGATTGATACGATGTAAATGGATTTAAAAACCTCTAATAAATCTGGATTTGTTTTCAGATTTTGTGTATGCTTCGGAAAATACATTTCTATGTCTTTTGGGTGACATTTGAAGTGAAACATTGTAAAATTGCAGATTCTCCTTTCTATCTGTTTTAGGGCATTTGGGTGGCATTTGGAAATATACTTAAAATGTCAAAATCTAGCTTTTTGCCCATCTGCTGTCAAATTCCATTGAAGTGTTTTTTTCAGATTTGATTTTTTACTTTGAAAAATGCAGTTCGGGGGCCTTTCGGTAACATTTAGAGCAAAATATTCTTAAAAAAATGTTAAAACTTAGTTTGCTACCTATCTCTCAAGCCATAAAGTTGTAAAATTCCTTCGAACGAAATATTAAACCTAAGAAGGAACATCGAGACCCAGAAACCAAGCCCGACGTCAATACTCGGTTGTCCTACCAAATGGTAAGAATAAAAAGAGCCAGCTACGAGAATTATAACGATGTTGTCAATGCATTGGAACGAATGTTGGAGGAGACTACCACCGATACCGAAGCACAAGCCAATGAGGAAAACCAACATATAACAAGAAGCAAGAAGCACAGCGTGAGTCACTCCTCCAACAGATTGCTTCAGCTTCAACTTCCTCCTGTTTTCAGGCAAGTAGCATCTGTAAGAGTGGATTGCATACATTATACAGTATGATGTTATTTTTTTTTTATTAATTTATTGATTTGCAGAAACTTCCAACAAACGATTCTCCAGAAGCAGAAGATGAACCAAAACCTTCTGAAGAAGAACAGGAACCAAAAAACCCCTGAAGAAACAATAAATATTGAAGAATATTTGGACGATTACGAGGAACCTGGTCTTCGTCCTAGCTCTTCACTGTACACGTACCAATTGCCGGAGGCAGGCACTCAAGGCATGCAGTATGTTGTTTTTGGCAATGTAAATTCCCAGCCAGCAATACCTATAAACGAAAATATTGGAACACCTGTATCAGAGTACCCACACCTTACAGCTGGAGAAACGTAAGTATGAATAATCTTGTTTGGTACTTCATAAAAGAAAGTTAAAATTCCAAGAAAATTTATTAATATTTATTATTAAGACAACTTTCTGTTTAGTTTTAGCATAATAATCTGCAGTTGAAGCAATTAACGACAAAAATAATAGACTTGACCAACGCGGTCAATATTATAATGAGCTCCATACAAACTGGCCCTCAAAATAATGTAACAAATCAACCGACAGTAAGTAACTAATTACAAATGAGGCGGACCTAAGGCAAACAGAAGGAACCGACAGAAATAATAAAACAACTGCGTCTGGAGATTGGAAAAAGGCAACCGACTGACGTTCGTTCATGTTGCCTTGAACTGTCTTATTTGCTCATAAGTCATGATTTTTGGCAGTACACTTCGTGGGCAGGTGGAACAAATCACATTTTGACTAGAAAATGTTATGGTACCAACAATTTTGACAAAGGAAACAAATGAGAACATAATCATTCTTCAACTTTGTAATTCATTCGTAGTATAATATTTAAGTTAAAGTGTGTAACAAAGGAATAAATATTAAATTATGTTTGTCACATATTTGCGCCGAAGACATAATCATAATCATAATCATCGTCAGATAACTCATCGTTACTACTTTTAGTGAATATATTTGGACCTGCACTATATAATAAAAAAAAGTTTGCACTTAATGTCGACTTGTTGAATTAATTTTGGCTCATTTAATAAAAACTTTGCTTAATATATATGTAGCGCGCTCGATGGAAATGGAATTTCGAAAAAATATTCCAAGCCTTAAATGCTATTACCGAAAATCTGAATTTCCTTGCGAAATTCGCTTGATCCCGATGTCACTACTGTACATCTAACTTCTAAAACTTCTAGTTTGTTCGTTAAAATCCATTTATTTGGCATCGAATTTGAAATCAAAAAATTTTTAAGTCTTAGCTCTTTAAAAGTTTCGTACGATTTGAATAACCTATCGAGATATTCACATCTGTATGCCAGCAATTTATGATAAGAAATTTTTTCAGCAAAGTGCTGTTCTTCTTCGATTATTCGATTTCCAACCTGTTCGAGCGGCTGATTACCAGATCGTAGAAATGATTTTAACCTAAACAATTTAGACTCAAAAGGGTCAGCTGAAAAAGATTCCAAAGAACCAACCCGTTTAACATCATCGAGTAAATGGCTAAAATTGTGCAGATTACTAAAAAAGTAGTCTTTGCCATAAATAACTTTAAAATGTTGCAAAAATGTTTCAATTAGTTGTTTAGCAATATCTTCCATAGTATTCAAATGGTATCTGGATGAAACAATGTTAGTGGTGCAGAAGAAAAGCAAAAAATGATTATAAATATAATCTGGAATATGACTTTTTAACACAACAATGCTTGTTTATAACAAAAAAGTTCGGAATTCTGTGCCTTTCCAAGCACATCTTTACCACGAATTTTTCTATGAATTTCGGCAGGTTTTTCACAAGATACTAAAAACTTTGAAATCTTAATTGTTGTTGCAGCTGACTATTTTGCGTCTAAATTGGAAAAAAAACCTTTACTCCATGATTTAATTAGGCATTTAGTTATTCCCAAATCGATGAGATGCAGCACATCCCCAATAGGAAAATCTTGAATCATGTCGATTGGTAGTTCTTAAAGTGGCGTTGTTCCCTTGCAATGAATCCATATACATCCCATCACGAAAATCTTTATCTGTTCGCTATTTATTATATATATTATATATTATATTATATATATTATATATTATATTTTTATATTATATAGTTATTTTTATAGAAATGAAATTTTATACATACATAGCACAGCATGCATAGTAAATTTATGTACAAGATTGTAAAAGTATTGTAGGTACAATAATTCCAAAATGAACAGCTCAACAAACATTCTTTTATATTTTCACATTGTAGGTAGCTCTATTTCAATAAATTTGTATTCTTTGCTTTGACCTATACATTTATTATGTACCTACTACTTTGATCGGAAAATCAAAAAACTAATTAACAAGTGATTTTTGTATATATATATATATTTTTTTATTTTTGATTTTAAAATCGTGTTTGCTACTTTTAAGTGGGATTAAATTAGAGCATACAAATGTACGAACCAAGTGTTTTGGGTATATTTATTATATTTTATAAAACAAACGGTAGATTGTTTGACTAATTAATAGAGTAGTATAAATACTGAGCCAACGCAACAACTTTTTGACAAGTTTTGAAAAGGTACATAGACTTTTAATCTTTTTAGAAGGTTGGAACTTGGAATGTTTGAACCGTTCTTATTTGGTCTTAAAATTTTGAGAATCAATATTGGTTTAATATAATTTCTTCTTTGAATTTTGCACTGTGCTAATTATTACAAATATGGAAACGTGTGTTATAACTTATAACTTAGTACCTAACATTGCCTTTTAAGAATGCACGAGCTGGAGAATCGGCAACAAAGCAGCGAATATTTATTCCAACATTTTTGTCATGAACAATGATTCCATTGGCCAACAAGAGCTTTAACTCGTCTACAAATTGTCTTTGAAACTGCTTAAGACTACTAGGCTTTTCTGAAATAAGAAATTAATAATTGAGGTTAATTGCAATAATATATTTAGTTTTACCATAGCCATAGAATATTCAGATTGTCATGGCACACAAATGATTCATTTCATGGATAGTATAATGGGTAGGCCAAAATTGTTGTTTTGAGCTCCCTGAAATAGGCAACCTGTCAACATTAAAAATAAGCGATATTTTCTCTGGAACGTTAAGAGATAGGCTAAGAGCTTTTAGTAAAGATTTCTTCAGACCATAGTGCCAGTACAGTTGTTGGCTGTCGGTTTTTATATCTAATGATCTTCCTAAGACCGTTCGTAGGTCTTTGGGCAAATTTGGTAAGGGCACATGATTGTTCCATATATCTAACAGGCCTTTTAATTGATTATGGTTGATGTTTGTTTTTATTGCCCAGCATGAAATTTCTCTTTGTATTTGTTGGATATCAAAATTTTCAGTCTCATGGCCATTACTACTACCAATTAATGTATCCCTTTCCCGAATATGACCATTGTTACAGTCTGAGGAATAAAGGTTTTGTCCATTTTCATTATCTCTGGTATCACATTCATTTTCGTCGTCTGAAGGATAAATATTTTGCTGAGATTGTGAATCATGACTAGTACCAGGAGCTCTGATTAGGACGTGACCAAACTGTACAGCAATTTGTTTTGCCCTTAATTTTTTGTAATTGCCTGATTTCTTTTTTAATTTCCAGATGTCCAAACAACTTTTCGGTGGTTTCTTCATTTTAATAACACAAAAAACATGCAAATAACAAAGAGCAAATAAGAACTGTCAAAGACAAGACGAAACAAAAGTTTTTTTAAAAACCAGCTTTAAAGATATAATAAAAACTACTTGAAGATGAGATGTTAAGTACTTATAAAGATGTTTTAATAAAGACATTTAAAAAATATCTTCAATAAGGGTATTCATGCAACGTCGGAAAACCATCGTAAGCGTCGGAAAGTTTACGACGTCGTAAACGAACTATCACAATTTGTATGAAAATGCTTTTCCGATAAATCGTAAACTTTCCCACGCGAATTTGTGTCGTAAACGTCGTAAATAAAAGTATAGTAAACGTGTAAAAGTTTTTATAAAAGTATTATGACATTTTATGTATCAAAATTTGACAACAACAAATATTTCAGTAACACAGAGGCATTTTTAATTATTTTTTCCAAACGCTTAAACAACATAAATTAAATCCGCCGAATTTGTTCACCGCATCATAATGCAATTAGATAAAGGGGCGTTCATGAAACGCGTGTCGGAAACTTTACGATCTTACGACGTCGGAAAGTTTCCGACGTTGCATGAATACCCTTTATATGTATTTGAAAGAGGAAAATGAAATACTCTTAATACACTCTGAACTTGCTCCATTTAAAGAGGTTTAAAAGAGGATCTATAAAGAGACAATAGGGGTATTCACGATCCGATGCAACTGGTCTAGTATGTCCCGGTCTACATTGAACGATTTTTCCAGTGCCGATCTTTTGTTCGTAGGTGAAGGGAGTGAAAAGTGAGGGGTAGGGATCAAATCGTTTGTACCACAAAACTCGAACGATTTTTCCAGTCTGTTTATGTTCTCTCTCGTCTTCTTTCCATTGTTTTGTGTGTGTTCGGTGTCAGTGTGCCGTTCGTTTGATGGTGTGAGTGCATCTCAATGAAACATGAAGAGCACAGCAATAAAAAAATGAAGAAGACAAGGAAAAAATCTTATGGAAAAAATCGTTCTGTGTGTACATTTCACACGATTTCTGGAAAAATCTTCGTGGAAAAATCGGGCAATGTAGATCGGAACTATCATTGCAAAAGTGTAAAATTGAAAAATGTTCTTCCAAACTGACAACGACACCAGGGGCCTATTTCAGCGCTACTACATCAGTTACATCAACTACATCAGAGCCAGCTACATTTTTCTGTTTCACATATCCCACTGGAAGTGTTGTATGATGTAGCTGGATGATGTAGACCTAGACCCCGACTACACCATTCTTTTTTTCCGTTGTTTTATCTTTCGTCTTTAATGGTGGATTTACATGTATCTGCATTTGGTTTCTGCACAAAAAAAGGGATGCCAAATACAAAATGTATATTTGTTAGATAGAGAGAAAAGATCAAAATGCAGAAAAACTTTGTTTCTGCATGATAGGAAAGTGCCATAATGCTGAAATGAAGAAGAACATGTTCATGTTCTTAATGGTTCCCTTTCAGTAGCTCGGATTTCTTGTATGCATCTGTCCTGCTCTACTTTCTGCATTATACAGACACAAATACATGTTAATCCACCATAAGTTAGCAAGATACGATTTGGATACAAATGATTGAATTGGATAATAGTTTTTCGTAATTGAGTATAATTTATATACGAGTATATTTGACCCTGTTTAGATTGGGAAGATTGAGTACGGACTGGTGAGTACCACCGTGTTTACATTACAAACTATGAGGTGCCCCAAAATGCATTGAAACAACAACAACTTCCATATTGAAAGAACAACAGAGCAGACTCGTGAGTCCGGTGTTTATATTTTCTACATGCCTCACGAGACCACTTACTCCGCACGTCTCTTTCCTACAAACTGGCGTAAGTCCGTGCACAAACTTCCCAATCTAAACAGGGTCTTTGAGAATGAAGTGATTAAAAAACTTTTTGTTTTATAACAAAATAACCCCAAAATCCATGAACGTCAAAATAACGAAAGAAAATTAATAATTCAAAATAAAGGCTTAACTACATAGGCCTACTTTTGTACAAGAGAACAAAATTGAGAAATAAATATCTATTCTGAAGATACGTGAATTGTAGTTCCGCTGCAGTTGAGTGCGGTCTTGCCTTAGGTGTTCAAAGAAGGCAAAATATATATTTAAAACGTCTGAAGAGAAATGTCAACAACAGCTCACTTCAAATTTACATTTTACGTTGAATTGTTCGAGATAACATATCTCAGTGCAAAGTGAACGAGGCCATTTATATTGTTTTTTTTTTAGAAGTGAGATATTTGAACTTTGAAGAGCCACAAATAAAAAAAAAGCAAATCAAAAATGGATTTCGATATAAATATTTTCGACGAAGATTTTGAATTCAACATAAGAATTGAAAGAAGACCGAAAGTGTATTTACAACGAGTCAATTTTCACCGACTAAACAAAAAATCAAAAGATAAAATATACATTTTTTGAATTTCTTATGTTTAAATACAAAAAAAAATACTTACATTCGTATATTTTCTTTTAAATGCAGCAATTTTATTCTGTTACAGCAATCACAGCAAATATTTTTATTGTGAAAATGTAACAAAAAATTACAGTAAGTTGTACTACAACAATGTAGTATCAAAATCTGTGAAACAGAATCATACTTTTTTCCAATATTTCCAGTCGATTCTCCAATGCTACATTGACGTACTACACCTGAAAAACCAATGTATGTTTGAAACAGAAATGATGTAATACAACTGTTATACTACTACATTGTAGCTGATGTAGTAGCGGAGAAATAGGCCCCAGGGGCCTATTTCAGTGCTACCACATCAGTAACATCAACTACATCATACAACTACTTTCTACAACTACACCAACTACATTTTTCTGTTTCACAAATCCCACTGGAAGAGTTGTATGATGTAGCTGGATGATGTAGACCTAGACCCCGACTACACCATTCGTTTTTTCGGTTGTTTCGTCTCTCGTCTGTAATGGTGGATTTACATGTATCTGCATTTGGTTTCTGCAAAAAAAAATGGATGCCAAATACAAAATGTATAATTGTTAGATAGAGAGAAAAGATCAAAATGCAGAAGAACATCGTTCCTGCATTATAGGAAAGTTCCATAATGCATAAATGAAGACGAACATGTTCATCTTCTTAATGGTTCTCTTTCACTCACTCGGATTTTTTGTATGCATCTGTCCTGCTCTACTTTAGTGCATTATGCAGACGCAAACAAAATGTAAATCCACCATAAGTTAGCAAAAAACGATTTGAATAAAAATGATTACGAGTATATTTGAGAATGAAGTGATTAAAAAACTTTTTTATCACAAAATAACCCCATAATCCATGAACGTCAAAATAACGAAAGAAAATTAATAATAAAAAATAATGGATTTTGAGATTTTTAATATTTTTGATGATGATTTCGAATTCTATATAAAGGTTAGACCGCACTCGACGGAACTGCATTAAAGCGGAACTACACTTCAGACGGATTCGTATGAAATTGTATGAAGTTCAGTTGCCGTTTTGTGCAAAATAGTTCATACAATTTTATACAAATAATTATAATTTGCCGCGTCGTGAACTGTAGTTCCGCTAAAGTTGAGTGCGGTCTTGCCTTAAGAGTTCAAAGAAGGCAAAATATATATTTAGAACGTCTGAAGAGAAATGTCAACAACAGCCGACTTCAAATTTACATTTTGCGTTGAATTGTTCGAGATTACATATCTCACTGCAACGTGAACGAGGCTATTTATATTGTTTTTTTTTTTGGAAGTGAGATATTTGAACTTTAAAGAGACACAAATAAATAAAATAAAATAAAATAAAAAATGGATTTCGATATAAATTTTCGACGAAGATTTTGAATTCAACATAAGAATTGAAAGAAAACCGAAAGTGTATTTACAACGAATCAATTTTCACCGACTATACAAAAAATCAAAAGATAAATCATACATTTTTTGAATTTCTTATGTTTAAATACAAAAAAAAAATACTAACATTCGTATATTTTCTTTTAAATGCAACAATTTTATTCTGTTACAGCAATCACAGCAAATATTTTTATTGTGAAAATGTAACAAAAAGTAACAGTAAGTTGTACCACAACAATGTAGTATCAAAAGCTGTGAAACAGAATCATACATTTTTCCAATATTTCCAGTCGATTCTCCAATGCTACATTGATGTACTACACCTGAAAAACCAATGTATGTTTGAAACAGAAATGATGTAATACAACTGTTATACTACTACATTGTAGCTGATGTAGTAGCGGAGAAATAGGCCCCAGACTTAACTCTGTTGGCCTTATTAAATGTAACGGATACAATGGAATTAGGTATACACTAATACAGCTGCTGGTTGGGTGAATACAAGTGTGGTGCATTTGCACCACTGGTGCATCTATGACTTAGAAGAAGAAATAGAGGAACTGCCCTTGTTGGAAAAAAGTGGAGCAGTTTTTAAAATGGTGTGAGGTCTCACAAACACAAATGCATTACAACAAGGACAGAGTGCTCTTTGAGGGCAACTCACTAGGGCGCCATCAGAAAAATCATTTTTGTTATTTTCCGAAGTTGTTTTAGTGGAATGTTCTAAAAAAAAGTAAGAGTACGTGCGTGAAGCAGTTTGTCAATCTGAAATGTCAAATCGCTAGTGTGATTTTTAAAAAGAACAATAAAAAGTGTTACAAATTAAGACGCATATATATATAAAAAAAAAAACTTTGAAAAGACAAACCTTTTCAAGTGAATAAAATAGACATTGTAGTTATTTAGCAATCAACAAAAAAACAGCGAGTGCGGTAAGAGCATTTCCTCTCACAAGTGAATTTTATTATATTTTTCTCAAAGCAAGTGCTGTTAACTGTTTGTATTTATGTAGATTAATTAACTATCGAAGAACTATTATTATTTATAATGGATTAAACTTTAAACATGAACCATGAACAACCAAATATGAACTGATAGACACCTTACTGAACAGACAAATTAATATTGAAACATGAACTAATAAGTTGGCGACGGAACAAATAGATATTTTATTACTAGCTTAAAACGTAAAAAATCGATTTAATAACAAAAAATAATGTTCTCATAAAAAGGGCGCTTCACAGATAGTTGCGCCTTTCAACCTCCAATATAATCTCATGCACCCCTGTTAACAAGAATTTCAGTTTGACATTTCTGGTTCTTAAAGTTTAACAAAAAAATTATGTACACATTTTCAACTAAATTATAATATTATTGACTTAATTTATAGTGTAACCCATTCTAAATATATTGTTTAATAGTTTATCAATCTAAAGACAAAAACTTTACAGCACTTTTTTTGAGAAAAATATAATAAAATTCACCTGTGAAAGGAAAAGCTTTTATCCACCTTGTTTTGTTGATTTCCCCATCACTGAACAATGCACTTCATGTTTTTTTTTGAATGTATAAGAAGGTCACCACAAAGTCTTATTGATGCACTTTAAATTATTTGTTTTTTTTTTTCAAAGCAATTGTTATATTAATTTGGGTTTTAACTTGTACCAATTTTTTTTTCTTTGTTTTTTCTAATCACACGCTAACGATTTAACACTTCTGGTTCTCAAAAATTGCTTCACTCACGTACACTGTATATGTGACAAATACCTCTTCCTCTATTTCTTCTTCTAAGACATATGACAACGTTACCCTAAGCTGCGTTGGGAGTTTAACGTATCTTCAGATGCAATAAAATTACTTTTATCTCATCTTAGCAACAGAAAACAAGCCGTTTGTTTGAATAATAGTCTGTCTGAGTACCTACCTATATACTTAAAGGTGTTCCATTTTATCACCCATGCTATTATCGCTGTATATAAACGAAATCGCTTCTCTTATTCCCAACGCCTCAAAGCACTTTCATGCAAACGATATATAAATCTAAAGGATTGTTCACTAGGCATCATCGAAAACTGCGATTTTGCTATCAATCAGGGTCTCGAGCGGATCTCAAATTGCGCAGCTGATAACGGTTTGGCTCTTAACCCAAACAAATGCAAATGCCTTGTGATATCCAAAAAAGAACTTGATTTGTCATATTTTCCGTCAATCATGCTAACTGGTACTATATTAAGCCTGATCCACGTCTGTGTCGTGTGTTGTGTTGTGGAGTCGTGTGTCGCTGTCATTCCATATATTTTATGTGCCACACTGCAACACAACACACGAGACAAATATGGTTCTACGAATATGAAATACAATAAAGCGATGGCGACGCACGACTCCACAACACAATTGTTGCGGGCTCCTTTGTTGCCGTCGGGGTCAATGCTGGCATGCTTGACCGGCCTCACGCTCGTCGGAGGGTGTGTGTTCTTGACCCCTGTCAGAACCGCGCATACAAATCATGCCAGGCTATGCGTCCAGTTGACATGACGCTGCGAGACATCGCCTCTACCCACCCTGCCTTGGTTACCTATCTCGCTTAAGTAACCCCTTAACTTACCATCTTTCACTCCCCTACCTCATCCTTACCATCCCCGTCAATCCTCATCCTTTACCCTTTTAAATTAAAAATCCATTATATATCTATATGGCTCGGTTCAAACATCCACGTCTGTGTCGTGTGTTGTGTTGTGGAGTCGTGTGTCGCTGTCATTCCATATATTTTATGTGCCACACTGCAACACAACACACGAGACAAATATGGTTCTACGAATATGAAATACATTATAGCGATAGCGACGCACGACTCCACAACACAATTGTTGCGGGCTCCTTTGTTGCCGTCGGGGTCAATGCTGGCATGCTTGACCAGCCTCACGCTCGTCGGAGGGTGTGTGTTCTTGACCCCTGTCAGAACCGCGCATACAAATCATGCCAGGCTATGCGTCCAGTTGACATGACGCTGCGAGACATCGCCTCTACCCACCCTGCCTTGGTTACCTATCTCGCTTAAGTAACCCCTTAACTTGCATCTTTCACTCCCCTACCCCATCCTTATCATCCCCGTCAATCCTCATCCTTTACCCTTTTAAATTGAAAATCCATTATATATCTATATGGCTCGGTTCAAACATTAAATTTATTTGACTTGATCATTTTGATTCAAATTATAATATAATTAAAAATATTAAGTAAATTTAAAACAAAATTAAAAGCAATATTTAGAAAATTTAATTACAAGAAAATTTTGCCACACAAAAGCGTAAACAGTCCCACTATACCAAAATAATGAACGACAATAATAAAACTATTTCAAATTAATCAAAGTAACGAACATATCTTTCCTTGAAGATGCTACACGTATTTATAACTATGCATACATATAATCGAATATTATCGTTTGTATGCGCTGCACTATGTATGACGTATTACATTGGTCCCCTCCCCTTTGAACCCCTTTTATTCTGATCGTATTAAAATTTCAATAAAGTAAAAGAAAATGACTCACCCTTTGTGGTGTTTTACCAAACAGCTGGCGATGTTGTGGCCACAGCATCCAGGCTGATGAATTGTTGTAGGTACCTGTTGGAAACTTGATCAACTTCAAAAGGAATTCAATATTATTACCCACAATATTATTAAGTGCTAATTGATCAGTGCATACAAGTAGCAAGGAATATGAATGTATAATTATACATACATATAATGCTCTTCAAGTAGCTTTGACTTTACGTTTAATTTAGTTGATTTAAATTAGCTTGAAACAAAAGTAAAATATGAAATATTTAAGTTTTGATTAAATTGAATTAGGATTATGTGGGCAATAAAAAAAAATGACAAACAAATTTATGTAATGTTTGAACCGAGTCATATAGATATACAATAATGGATTTTTAATTTAAAAGGATAAAGGATGAAGATTGACGGGGATGGCAAGGATGGGGTAGGGGAGTGAAAGATGGCAAGTTAAGGGGTTACTTAAGCGAGATAGGTAACCAAGGCAGGGTGGGTAGAGGCGATGTCGCGCAGCGTCATGTCAACTGGACGCATAGCCTGGCATGATTTGTATGCGCGGTTCAGGCAGGGGTCAAGAACACACACCCGACGAGCGTGAGGCTGGCCAAGCATGCCGGCATTGACCCCGACGGCAACAAAGGAGCCCGCAACAATGGCGCCCATAACGTGAAGGTTTTTTTTGAGAGTTTTTTCGAGCCAATTCATTCGTTTTAGTAATTTTCTTTTGCATTTCATTTTTCATTTTTAATTTTCATATTTTCTTTTATAATTTTCTTTTAAATTTATTTCGCATTCATTTTAGTTTCCGTTTAAGTATTTTTTTGGTGATAACTTTTTAGATTTTGCTTTTAACTTTTTGATTTTTTTTTAATTTTCTATTGATTTTGATTTATTTTATATACCCTGCTTTTCAGTAAGGAACTGACTCCGTCATAAGTCCCAGTATCCGAGGTATATGTGACCTTGGTAATGAGTTGCGATGATGGAAGTTTTTTCTAAGCTGGTAAGAGATGGTGTTTAGCGGTCTGAGTCATTAAGCTGGCTGAATATGCTGGCATCAATGCCCAGATTCGCGAAGACATCACATAAGCATAAATAATGATGAGTGAGGCAAAGGAGATTCATATTGAGTTCTCATTAGTACCTTTCATAATTACTTAATTTTGATGGCGCTCACAGCCCAGGATGGGCTTCGGCCTCAACTAACAAGCCCCTCCAGCCAGCTCTGTCCCTAGCTAGCCGCTTCCAGTTGCGCACACCGAGTGCTTTGATGTCGTCATTCACTTGATTGCGCCACCTGTTACGGGTTCTTCCTCTGCTGCGTACCCCATCGGGGTTGGATTCGAAGACTCGTCGGGCAGGTGCGTTGCTGTCCATACGCTCCACGTGCCCCAGCCATCTCAGCCGCTGTATTTTCAGCTTTTTGACCAGGTCAACGTCGCTGTATAGCCCGTATAGCTCGTCGTTGAATCTTCTCCTCCATACTCCTTCGATACACACCGGACCGAAAATCACACGAAGAATCTTTCTCTCAAAGCACCCTACCAGATTTTTATCCGAATCTTTCAGTGTCCATGCTTCTGACCCATAAAGCAGGACCGGGATGATTAGGGTTTTGTATAAAGTCTCCTTGGTTCTCTGAGAGAGGGCCTTACTACTTAAATGCCTTCTTAGACCGAAAAAACAGCGGTTGGCAAGAGTAATTCTTCGCTTGATCTCTGCACTGATGTCATTCTGCGATGTAATAGTGGAGCCCAGGTAGACAAAGTCCTTGACAACTTCGAAGTTATATCTGTCCATCGTGATATTTTGCCCGATTCGACGATGTTGAGATTCCTCTCTCGATGACAGCATATACTTCGTCTTGTCCTCATTAACCGCCAATCCCATTCTAGCCGCCTCCGATTCAATGCTCGCAAATGCCCCTGCCACAGCTCGCTTCGTTCTGCCGACAATGTCTATGTCATCCGCATACGCAAGCAACTGAACGGACTTTTGATTGATTGTACCGCTGGTGTTGACATGTGCGTTGCGTACAATGGCTTCAAGAACGATCAACATCAAAGGAATCGGTGGTGTTCTTACCAATTTTGACGGAGCAGCGAGATTTCTCCATCGTCATCCTGCACAAGCGGACGAGTTTGGCAGGGATGCCGAGACTCGACATGGCTCTGTATAATTCGTCCCTTTTCACGCTATCATACGCGACTTTAAAATCGATAAAAAGGTGGTGTGTATCGATCTGGAATTCCCGGGATTTTTCTAAAATCTGTCGGAGTGTGAACATTTGATCGACGGTTGACTTGCCTGGCCTAAAACCGCACTGATAAGGGCCGATCAGATCGTTGACAAAAGGTTTTAAGCGGTCACACAGGATGGCCGACAAGATTTTATAAGCGACGTTTAGGAGACTAATTCCTCTGTAGTTGGTACATTTCAGAACATCTCCCTTTTTATGGATGGGGCACACTATACCGAGGTTCCATTCATCGGGCATACTTTCCTCCGACCAAATTTTGCAGATGAGCTGGTGTATGCTCCTAGCCAATTCATCTCCCGCTGATTTAAATAGTTCGGCTTGTAAGCCATCCGCACCTGCAGCCTTGTACGACTTAACTTTGGATATCGCCAGCCGAACTTCGGTTAGGTCGGGTGGACGGAACTCTTGGCCATCATCGTCCAAGTTGAATGGAGCGTTCTGCCTATTAGCGGCATCTTGGCTGTCTTCGCCATTAAGCAGTCTAGAGAAGTGTTCTTTCCAGATCTTCAGCACTGACTATGTGTCTACTACCATATTCCCACTCTCATCTCGGCAGGCTTCCGTTCTAGCCTTGAATCCTTGGGTGGATCGCTTCACCCTCTGATAAAATTTTCGAACATCTCCCCTACCGCTACAACCCTCAATAGACTCTACCGCCCGCTTCTCGTGCTCTCTCTTTTTAATCCTGAGAAGTCGGCGTTCCTCTTTTCGTTTCAGCCCGTAGAGCTCCCGGGCCACTCTCTCAGCAGCTCTTGTTCGAGTCTGCAGCATTGCCTGGTAGGCCTCGTCCTTAGCTGCATGCGCTAGCCGGCACTCTTCATCGAACCAGGGGTTTCGTTGTATTCGCCTAGTGAAACCCAGCACATCAGAGGCGGCACTTCTGATGGCTTGTTGACAGTGTTCCCACTGGTCCTCTGCACTTGATGCTGGTGGCGGACCTCCTGAGAGATTAAGAGTTACGTGGTCTGCAAAAGTTCTGGCAGTCTCTTGCGATTTAAGCTTCTCGACATCGAATCTTTTCACAGCATCTGCTCTGCGTTGTCGCGTCATGGATATCCGCATACGTAGTCTAGCTACCACCAGGTAGTGATCCGAGTCAATGTTGGCCCCTCGGAACGTTCGGACGTCCAAGATACTGGAAGCATGTCTCGCGTCTATCGCAACGTGGTCGATTTGGTTGACGGTTACTTGATCACGCGACCGCCAAGTCCCCTTGTTTATATTGAGGTGTGGGAAGTAGGTGCTTGAGATGATGACATTTCGCCCCGCCGCAAAGTCTGCCAGCCTGTGTCCGTTGCCGGAAGTTTCGTCGTGTAGGCTGTGTCCTCCTACTATCGAACCAAAGATGCCCTCCTTTCCGAATCTTGCGTTGAAGTCACCAAGAATGATCTTCACGTCGTACTTCGGGCACATATCATACGTTGTCTCCAAGAGATCGTAAAATGCTTCTTTGGTTGAGTCTTCTCTCCTTTCATGGGGGGCGTGAACACAAATCAGCGAAATGTTCTTAAATTTGCCTTTGATGCGGATTCTGACCAGGCGCTCGCTTACACTTCGGAAGCCCAAGACTTCTTGCCTAAGTCTTCCCCTTATTACAAAACCACAACCAAAGAGCCGCTGACCCTGTTCCTTCAAGCACCCGCCGTAGTAGATGTCACACGTTTTCAGTCTCCGTACGCCCTCTCCATCCCATCGCACTTCCTGGATGGCTGTTACGTCAGCCTTTAGCCTGTCCAGGTTCTCCACTAATTGTTCGGCTGCACGTGTTCTGTATAAGGACAGGACGTTCCACGTGCAGATCCGAAATTCATTGTCCTTGTTTCGTTTGCTGGGGTCGTCAACTTTAAAATCATCCATATCCGAGGCTTGTTGTTGTTTCGGAACAACTTTTTTTTATGTGGTAGGGAAAATACCCCGACGCACAACCCCCGACCCGGAGGACCAGACCATTCGTATAACTCCAAGGGTAGGGAGCCGGATAAGCCGCTCCTTATAGGCCTGAGCTACAAATATGTCGTAGTAGCCCATATAAGGTGTTCACTAAGTAGTTCAACCTAACTGGAACTGTAGACGCCACCGTTGATTCCATCTAGAGAATTTGTCCGCTGCCGCCTCGATGAAAGGAGAAGTGCCTTAGTGGGAACACTCCTCCCCCCCCCCTCTCCCGTTGGCTGTCCCCAACAGCTTTCCACGGGGATTTAAACCCCGTCTCCAGCTGAGGTACTAGACACCCGATGTTCACCACGTGGAGGTGAGAGTAGGAGTTGGTAGACACAGGTGGGTTTTGAGAAAAACCTGTGGACGCTTGTGTCCTCTTGAATGCACCTAACTACCCTTTTGAACATCTTAGGACCTTTCATCTACAATATTATTTTTAGAGTCGGGTTGTGATTAAGTTTTGGTTGCAAATTGCATTAGAATGTAAACATAGTAAAGTATAGTTTCAGTGTAACGTAGGTTATTTTAAATTTTTCTCTCGGCTCGCAGCGCTTAGCCATTTTTCGTTCTCTTATTTCATTCTTTCCAGAGTAGTTGATCCTCATCCGATTCCACACATATAAAAAAAAAGTTTTCTTTTCGTTTTTGCTTCAAGTTACCTTGAACTTTTAAAGATAGTTTTTATTTTAGATTGAGTGGGTGGTTTTAGTTATTTTGCTGGTTATTTGTTTTAATTAATTGCACATCTTGGTTGTAATTGGATTGCTGTATAGCAAGTTGATTTTAAATTTTGTTATACCTTTCCGGTTAGGGAGAGTAATTTGTTTATTATTTTGCAGTATTATTTTGTCTTGTAAGATTTTTCATTTGCCTTTTCTTATACTCTTGGATCCTTTCTACGAAATTTTTCTTTTTTTGTGGGTATGTGTCAAAATTCAAACAATCCGCACAGCACAAGTAGAATTCCAAGAATTTTGAGCGAAGTAGTTCCGTTGGAGGATTTTGAAAGGTTCCATAGGTCAGTGATTTTGGATCACTATTATAGCTTGGTGGCTAGACTTTCTTCCGAGATGCCCGGCGATAATGATCAATTACGCCATGAGGATGGTGAAAACAACCATGGCATGGACAGGAATGAAGAGCCAGTGGATGACAGCGATACGCTGGACCAAATAATCGATCAGTCCATGGCAACGCGATAAATCCGGGATCCCCTGCTGGGATTGGGAGAGCATCGATCAGTCCTTGGTGGTGAACCAAATTCGTTTCTTCGAACAAATGGATCACTTCATGAGAGGTGTTATGGGAAAGCTGGAAAGCATTGGTATTCTTCGTTCCGAGCAGCATTTTTCTGACATGGGTCGTCCTAGCAATCCTTTTTCGGGTGCAGGTATTGAAGTGGCTGAAATGTTCCCACATCATATTCCGGACACGGCACAAGGTTCTCATTCGGGTGTTTCAAGAGCACCAAGTGTTGACAACGCACCGAAGGTTTGCCGTTTGGACAGGTGAGACATAAAATATTACGGAAGTGACCCTGTAACGGATTTTCTCTTTATCATTGATAAGTTGCCTCGTCCACCTAAAAACAAAAAAGTTTTTTTTCAGGGCTACTGCTTCTTGCGAGGAATTGACAAATCCTCCAAGAGTATCACTTGTCACGAATAAGTGCTTCTCGTCTAGCCGTTCGGATTCGGCATAAAATTGTAGGTCCCTTCCATTCCTGTCGAAAGGCGCACACAGGAATGGTTGCGAGTTGTTAGTCACTAGGCCCTGGTTCTTCATGAGCCGTTGTGCCACCCGATTTATTTATTTATTTATTTTTATTTATTGATAAGTTGCAGGCTGGGTCAGGTTATAGCGATGCCCAAATGAGGACATATTCTCATGTGTTGCTAAAGGGAAAGGTTAACACTTGGTATTGGGCGTTTTTGCGCAAAAATCCTGGCGCTAGTTTGCAACAGATCAAGGATTCCCTAAGGAGAGAGTTTGGAAACAGGGAAACTGATGTTTAAATTTACATGCGCCTGCTCACTAGAAAGCAGGGATTTAAAGAATCTTTTGATGATTTTTATGGAGCTATTGTTCAATTAAATTACCGTTTACAAGAACCATTTGATTCGACAAAGCTCATTCAAGTCATCAAAAACAATGTGAAGGATAAGTTAGGAGAGGTGTTGTTGGCGGCGGAGATTACTAATATGGAACAACTCCGGAAAAAAGCTTGAGAAGCCGAAACCTTTCTAGCCAGAAGATCAGCTACTCATAGGGCAGTTAATGAGGTCTATTTGGAAAAGGAGACGGATTTGGAGCCACAGGATGAAGTCGCGGCATTCAGCAGGGCTAGCGGTAGACAACCAGCTGTATCGCTAATTTGCTGGAATTGTGACAAGGTGGGTCATTCCTTCTACCAGTGTCCGTCACATGAAAGAAAGCTATTCTGCTGTCTCTGTGGTTAAAAGGGCGTGAGTACCCCAGAATGCCAACAAAAAAAACCAGGGAAACCGCCAAGGGGGCGACAGAACAATCGGGGAGAGTCGTATCCAAAAGAACTACCCCGATCAGAGAAAGCAGCAATAAAGGACGGAACTGAGGGAGGGAGTAGTTCGGTTTTAGTTGGGGTGATTGGTCAGAATTCAGTTGGTAGGTCGGATGGGAGCTGTGTTAGTAAGGTTTCTGAGTCTGCGGGTCCTTTCAAAATTCTTCAACGAGAGGTTCCAGTTCCAGAGAGTCATCCTGTTAAAGTTTTTCAGTTGAAATCTCTTCACGAGAGGAAACTGAATTACCTTAGGAAACACTCAGAAATTATCGGAAAGCCGACTGTCAGTGCCCAAATACGAAAATGTAGAGAAAGATACAAGAAGAGAACAGAGACATATAGTCGAGACAATCTTGACTTCCAAGACAGACGGTAGATTATATGCACAAGTGAAGCTAAAAGATGAGCTTGTTTCAGGCCTGTTGGACAGTGGCGCATCTATCTCTGTTTTGGGAGAGTCTAGTTTTGAATTCACAGAACGTAATGGAATTCAAATGCTACCATACAAGAATTTTGTAAAACTGCTGACGGTAAATCCCACGATATTGTTGGGTATTGTAAGGTCCCGACAACACTTGATGGTGTAACGAAAACCATTACTTTCTATGTAATTCCGAACTTGACCCAAAAGGTTTATCTCGGCATGAATTTCTGGAACGAATTTCACCTGACCCCACAAGTGAGCGAGATTGACAGTAACATGTTTGAAGAAAGTCGCGAAATTGCTGAGGAAGCGGCGTTTATCGATCTGACGACGACTCAACAGATCAAGTTAGATTCGGTAAGGTGGCTTTTTCCTAACTTTGCTGAACTGGGTCTTGGTAGAACGCACGTCGAAACCCACACGATTGAGACAGGTGACGCAGTGCCAATAAAATCCAGACATTACCCACTTTCGCTGGTGAAGCAAGAGGAGGTTTATACGGAGCTCGACCGCATGTTGGGACTTGGAGTAATTGAGGAGAGTAATTCTCCATGGTGTTCGCCAATAGTGATGGTAAAAAAACAGGGAAAAGTACGTCTGTGCTTGGATAGTCGTAAGCTTAACAGCAAGACAGTCAATGATGCATATCCGCTGTCACATATTGAAGGTATCATCAGTAGATTGGAAGATACTCATTTCATAACGGGTCTAGACCTCAAGGATGCATTTTGGCAGATTCCGTTAGATGAAGAGTCAAAACAAAAAAACTGCATTCGCTGTACCTGGAAGGCCGCTGTATCACTTTAATGTGATGCCGTTCGGGTTATGCAACGTCGCACAGAGACTATGTCGTCTAATGGACAAAGTAATTCCTGCTCGCCTTAGACAACAGGATTTCGTTTATTTGGATGATCTTTTAATATGTACCACGGATTTCGAAACTCATATCCAAGTATTGACGGACGTGGCAGCCTGTTTTCGGAGAGCAAATTTGACGATCAACCTCAATAAGTCCAAGTTTTGCATGGGTGAGATAAAGTTTCTTGGTTACATCGTTGGTCAGGGAACGCTAAAAACTAATCCTGAAAAAGTAGATGCGATGGTTAACTTTCCTCTTCCTAAATCGGCAAGGCAGGTGAGGAGGTTTATTGGTATGACGGGTTGGTACAGACGTTTTATCAAGAACCTTAAAAAGCAAAAGAGTTTCGAGTTGACATCTGCAGCCAAGGAAGCGTTTGAAAAATTGAAAGAAGCACTTACCTTCGCTCCGGTATTGACTCAGCCTGACTTCAAAAAGGAATTTACCATCCAATGTGATGCGTCATCTGAGGGAGTCGGAGGTGTTCTATTCCAGTTGGATGCAGATGGCAATGAGAAACCCATAGCTTTTATGTCAAAAAAGTTAAATAAGGCACAAAAAAATTATACGGTGACAGAGCTCGAGTGTCTAGCGGCGGTACTCAGCATTAGAAAGTTTCGTGCCTATGTCGAGGGCTTGCCTTTTCGTGTCGTTACTGACCATTCAAGTCTGAAATGGCTATGTCATTGAAGGATTTGAGTGGTCGGCTTGCAAGATGGAGTTTGGAGCTTCAAGGTTATCATTTCAAGATCGAGCATCGAAAGGGTTCGTTGAATGTTGTTCCGGATGCGCTTTCGAGAGGGGATATGGAAGAGATTTCGATCACAGCGATAGGAGAGGAAGTAGATATCGACTCGCCTGAGTTCGACTCTGTGGAGTACAGTTCAAAAAGAGAGGAAATTGTCAAAAATCAGTCTTCACTTCCGGATCTAGTTGTATTCGACAAGTATATACACAAAAGAGTTAGATTCAGAAGTGAAGAGCTTGAAAACGAAGATTCCTTGTGACGTTTGTGGATACCAAGCACATTGACTCACGAAATTATAGAAATAGCCCCCAGAAATAGGCACCAGGCTCAACTGTGGTGGTTTTTCCAAGACTTATGGTAGAATCAGGGAGAAATACTATTGGCCAAAGATGGCGACGGAGATAAAGTCATACGTGAGTCAGTGCGAGCTATGCAAAACCACAAAAGCACCAAATAGAATTCTTCGTCCCCCTATTACAAAGCAGATCGTCTCTGAGCGACCGATGCAGCGTTTGTATGTGGATTTGTTAGGACCATATCCACGTTCGAAACGCGGCAATACTTTTTTTTTCATAGCTGTTGACCACTTCTCCAAGTATACCTTCCTCAAAGCGTTACCGAAAGCAACATCGACGAACATCATTCGATTCCTAGAGCCGGAAGTTTTTCATGCATTTGGAACGCCCGAGATTGTGCACTCAGACAATGGAAAGCAATTTGTATCGGCTGAGTTTGCAAAGTTTTTGGAAAATTATGGCGTTCAACATGTCAGGACAGCTTTTTATTCTCTGCAGGCAAATATATCAGAAAGGGTGAACCGAAGTATATTAAATAAGTTGAGGGTATTCGTACAGGGCGAACAAGATAATTTGGATTCATACCTTTCAAGCACAGCTTGTGCTTTGAGGTCTGATAACCATGACTCTCTCGGTTGTCAGCCCTATTTTGCAATGTTCGGTCAAAATATGATTAACCATGGATCTGCCTTTAAAATTCTTAGAAATTTAAAAGCACTTCATGATCCAGAACAGGATGTTGTGCCACGCGAAGCAAAGACTGCACTTGCACGTCAGAAGTTGTCTGAAAATTTGCGGAGCGCACACGAAAGGTCGAAGGCTACTTATAATACTAGATCAAGGCCAACTTCGTTCAGGGTAGGTCAGGAAATCTTTTATCGGAATTTTTCCCAGAGCAATTTTGCCCAAGGTCAAAACTCTAAATTGATGCCAAAGTTTATCAAAGCTCGTGTACGTCGTACCGTGGGGAACTGTATGTACGAGCTTGAGACCTTGGCTGGCAAAACGATAGGAGTATACCATGCCAAGGATATTCGGCAGTGATGTGAGGTGATGAACTCATCTTACTGTTTTCTGGCGATCCCTTATTTTTGCCCGGCTATTGTAGTAGGTTCTGCTCCCACGTTTTGTTGGGTTGTTAGTTTAATGGGTTGGTACTATTTAGGTTGATTGTGGGTTCAGTTTGCAATTTTGTTTGTATGTCCATGCAAACAAAAAGCAAAGCCCTATGTTACAAATGTAAATTTTTCAATTTTCCAACTGACATCACTCCTAAAAGAGATGCCTTTATTCCCCTACAATTAGCTCAAGTAGTGGAAATCTTTAAATGTATGAGTGTGCCGATCGTCACAGTTGAAAATTGGTGGCACTTTTCCCAAGAATAGGGGTAATTGATGGTAAAGCAGAAAGGTTGCCTTCGAGTAATAGCCAAAGAAAATTTAATCGAAGGCGCGAAAGTACATACGTACCTAAAACCAGGTTAAATAAAATCAAGTATAAATTTTTCTATAAAAATTTAATAAAATCAAAAAAAAAAAAAATATAGAGCAAAACAAGTGTAACCAAATTTTAAGTGTGAACAGAAATATATAAAAAGAAAAAGAATTAATAAAAGGCTTGTACGTAATTTCTTACTGATATATAGTGTTAGACTCAAGCGAAATTTGATTTTAGATATATATACCTTCATATACCTACCTCTACAAAAGACTCAAGGGAAGAAAATCGATCTTCGAGTACTAAGTGTTTAATTTTTTTAAGAAAAGAAAATTGAAGTAGTGAGGTAAAAACTTCAAAAAATTAAAGTTAAAAATTTAAGAAAAATGTTCAATTTAAAGTTTCAGAAAAATCTACCAAGGTGTTCTTACGGTCTCCACATCTAGTGGGGGCCTTCGATTGTACCCGAGCAACAAAGAGGTGCCCTGCTGTGTGTGTGAAAGTGATATTAAGTATATTGGCAACAACATAATTGAATGCTATAACAAGGAAAAGCAACAGGCTTAAACCGTCATATTTAAGTTTAAGAGAACTCAAAATTTATGAACCAGTGGCTCAGTGGTCTAAGGCGCGGATACAAAATATCTATGAAGTGAAGGGTACTGAGTTCGAGTCCTGCAAACGGAAAACCTTTTTTTTTATATATATAAATTCGTTTGTCATTTTTTTTTTTATTGCCCACATAATCCCAATTCAATTTAGTGAAAACTTAAATATTTCATATTTTACTTTTGTTTCAAGCTAACTTAAATCAACTAAGTAAAACGTAAAGTCAAAGCTACTTGAAGAGCATTATATGTATGTATAATTATACATTCATATTCTTTGCTACTTATATGCACTGATCAATTAGCACTTAATAATATTGTGGGTAATAAAATTGAATTCTTTTTGAAGTTGATCAAGTTTCCAACAGGTACCTACGACAATTCATCAGCCTGGATGCTGTGGCCACAACATCGCCAGCTGTTTGGTAAAACACCACAAAGGGTGAGTCATTTTCTTTTACTTTATTGAAATTTGAATACGATCAGAATAAAAGGGGTTCAAAGGGGAGGGGACCAATGTAATACGTCATACATAGTGCAGTGCATACAAACGATAATATTCGATTATATGTATGCATAGTTATAAATACGTGTAGCATCTTCAAGGAAAGATATGTTCGTTACTTTGATTAATTTGAAATAGTTTTATTATTGTCGTTCATTATTTTGGTATAGTGGGACTGTTTACGCTTTTGTGTGGCAAAATTTTCTTGTAATTAAATTTTCTAAATATTGCTTTTAATTTTGTTTTAAATTTACTTAATATTTTTAATTATATTATAATTTGAATCAAAATGATCAAGTCAAATAAATGTAATGTTTGAACCGAGCCATATAAATATATAATGGATTTTTAATTTAAAAGGGTAAAGGATGAGGATTGACGGGGATGGTAAGGATGGGGTAGGGGAGTGAAAGATGGCAAGTTAGGGGGTTACTTAAGCGAGATAGGTAACCAAGGCAGGGTGGGTAGAGGCGATGTCTCGCAGCGTCATGTCAACTGGATGCATAGCCTGGCATGATTTGTATGCGCGGTTCTGACAGGGGTCAAGAACACACACCCTCCGACGAGCGTGAGGCCGGTCAAGCATGCCAGCATTGACCCCGACGGCAACAAAGGAGCCCGCAACACAACACAACAGATGTGGATCAGGCTTTAAAATTTGTACTAAAAATGATTTATTGACCAATTTGGAATTAATTATTGTGATTGGAAGTGATTAAAAATAATCTTTCCGTCGGCTTTTTTTGGTCACTGTAGTTTTTGCAATGAAACAATTAAGTTACATTAGCTTTCCCGACGTTTCGGCAGGGGTTGCTGCCTTCTTCAGGGGAACTTTATTTGGACAACAAGAAAAAATATATTGTTTACATTATAATAACAATAATTGAAACAATACAAAATACACTCACTTTAATAAAACTGTGCTTAAATTTAAACTGACATTTAAAATTATTGTATCTAATAATCGTAATATTATTTACAAAAGTAAAGAAATAACCACTTCAAACGAAGTTTAGTCTATGGAATTTAAACAAGGAGTAAAGAAACTGAAAGAATACTGTGTTATGATGAGACAAGAGAACAATAGATGGCAGAGATGTTTTGGGTGTCTTGTTTTCTGTTCATGTTGTTGTTGTTGTTGATGATGTGTAATGTTTCTAGGGTGTATCGTTTCGAAACATGTTTCTCTGTCTGTAGGACTTTGACACCTTCAAAATCTGGAGAGTGGCCGTTTTCGATACTGTGGCTCGCCAGGGCTGTCTTTCCAGGATTGTTTGATTTGATATCCGATTTATGATTAGAAATTCGCTGTTTAAGAAATTGTTTTGTAGTTCCGATGTAACACTGGTTGCATGGTTCATTGGGTTTACCCTTACAATTTATTTTGTAAATGACATCAGTAACTTTATCCTTATCCGCTTTCGTTTTAAGTTTAGTGAAAAGGTGACTCAGAGTTTTATTTGATTTGAAGGCCAGGCGAACATCTGTTAGTTTTTGGTTTATCACTTCTTTAAAATTCTCAGTCAGTCTTGGGATGTAAACCATACTTTTGTAGTAACCATTATTCGGGTCTTTAGTGTCTTCGCTTGGAATTTTGCAATTGTGTTTCTGAAGTAGACCACGAATTATAGAATTTGGAAAACCATTGTCACTCAGGATTTTTTTGATTTTTTTCTCATTGGCAGAGTGAAATTGTTCGTCGCTGAGTGCGAAAACTTTACTGACGAGATTGGATGCAGTGTTCATAACTATGTGCCTCGCTTGGTTAGACCGAAAGTTGACTAATCTTCCCGATGCAGTATGTTTTTGGTACCAGTCAAACAATAGACGGTTGTTTTCACGATGGATTTTTACGTCCAAAAATGCTAATGACCTGTTATGTTCCATTTCCACAGTGAACTGGATTTTCGGGTGGAATCCGTTAAGGAACAGCTGCACTTTTTCAATGTTGCGTTTGTCCATCACGGCAAAAATGTCATCTACATACTTAGCAACAAAAGTTGGCCTTTCTTCCATTCCACTTAAACATTCATCTAGTGCGTGATCAAGTACTAAATCTGCAATCGTGGGTGACAAAGGGTTGCCCATAGGCATGCCAAAAATTTGTTTGAAAATGTCATCTTTAAATTGTAGATAGTTATTTTCCTTGAGGCAGAAATCAAGGATTTCAAGAAATTTGTTCAGATTAATTCTAGTGTTTTCACTAATTATTTCCCATTTCTTTTTTATAATGGTGATGGCTAGTTGTATGGGAATGTTTGTAAAAAGTGACACTGCATCATACGAAACTAAAACATCATTGTCTTTTAATTTTATTTTTTTAGCCTTCTCAACAAATTCAAATGAATTAATAACCGAGTAGCTTGATTTTGCCGTCGCGCACTGTAAAATTCTGCCAATAAACCTCGAAAGCTCATAACATGGTAGTTTCATTGATGACGTAATGGGACGCAGGGGCATGTTTGCTTTATGAATTTTTGGCAGTCCGTATATGGATGGAAGCTGCGATGTATACGTTGTCATCTTCGCCTTTTCCCTATCATCAATGCAATTGTTGTTGTTTAGCCATTTGACTAGATCGTTGTTGCGAGTTTGTAAAGTTGTTGTTGGGTTATTCCTTACCCGTCTGTAAGTATTGCGATCTGACAACAATTCAATCATCTTATCGTCATACTCCACACGCTCCATCGCCACGGTGACGTTACCTTTGTCAGCTGGTACAATAACAATGTTTTTGTGCTGCCTAAGAAAATGGATTGTTTGCTTATTTACATTAAGCAAATATTTGGCAAATCGATCATTTTGTTGGTGGCGTTGAAACGAGTGTAGCATGTTGCTATATTGTGCCCTCATAAGCTCTTGCTCTCTTTCGTCTTGCACACTTCGAATTATTTCTTCTCCATCAGCTATCAATTGAAAAAGAGGAAAGCTATGTTTATCCACTGGGAGTGCAAATTTCTTGCCCAACGATAAAAGCCATTTGACCTCTAAAGGGAATTCAATGTTAGTTCGATTTTCAAACCATTTTTCATGCATTTCTATATTGAATTCCTTCCAAAGCGATGATTTTAGGCTGTCAATTTTATGTGCGTTCGATTGTTGATTTTTATTATATGTGTCCTTAAACATCTGTTTTTGTTTTGTTGTGAATTGTTTGTATTCGTTTTGGAATGTTATTGTACCAGCTGACAAAGGTAACGTCACCGTGGCGATGGAGCGTGTGGAGTATGACGATAAGATGATTGAATTGTTGTCAGATCGCAATACTTACAGACGGGTAAGGAATAACCCAACAACAACTTTACAAACTCGCAACAACGATCTAGTCAAATGGCTAAACAACAACAATTGCATTGATGATAGGGAAAAGGCGAAGATGACAACGTATACATCGCAGCTTCCATCCATATACGGACTGCCAAAAATTCATAAAGCAAACATGCCCCTGCGTCCCATTACGTCATCAATGAAACTACCATGTTATGAGCTTTCGAGGTTTATTGGCAGAATTTTACAGTGCGCGACGGCAAAATCAAGCTACTCGGTTATTAATTCATTTGAATTTGTTGAGAAGGCTAAAAAAATAAAATTAAAAGACAATGATGTTTTAGTTTCGTATGATGCAGTATCACTTTTTACAAACATTCCCATACAACTAGCCATCACCATTATAAAAAAGAAATGGGAAATAATTAGTGAAAACACTAGAATTAATCTGAACAAATTTCTTGAAATCCTTGATTTCTGCCTCAAGGAAAATAACTATCTACAATTTAAAGATGACATCTTCAAACAAATTTTTGGCATGCCTATGGGCAACCCTTTGTCACCCACGATTGCAGATTTAGTACTTGATCACGTACTAGATGAATGTTTTAGTGGAATGGAAGAAAGGCCAACTTTTGTTGCTAAGTATGTAGATGACATTTTTGCCGTGATGGACAAACGCAACATTGAAAAAGTGCAGCTGATCCTTAACGGATTCCACCCGAAAATCCAGTTCACTGTGGAAATGGAACATAACAGGTCATTAGCATTTTTGGACGTAAAAATCCATCGTGAAAACAACCGTCTATTATTTGACTGGTACCAAAAACATACTGCATCGGGAAGATTAGTCAACTTTCGGTCTAACCAAGCGAGGCACATAGTTATGAACACTGCATCCAATCTCGTCAGTAAAGTTTTCGCACTCAGCGATGAACAATTTCACTCTGCCAATGAGAAAAAAATCAAAAAAATCCTGAGTGACAATGGTTTTCCAAATTCTATAATTCGTGGTCTACTTCAGAAACACAATTGCAAAATTCCAAGCGAAGACACTAAAGACCCGAATAATGGTTACTACAAAAGTATGGTTTACATCCCAAGACTGACTGAGAATTTTAAAGAAGTGATAAACCAAAAACTAACAGATGTTCGCCTGGCCTTCAAATCAAATAAAACTCTGAGTCACCTTTTCACTAAACTTAAAACGAAAGCGGATAAGGATAAAGTTACTGATGTCATTTACAAAATAAATTGTAAGGGTAAACCCAATGAACCATGCAACCAGTGTTACATCGGAACTACAAAACAATTTCTTAAACAGCGAATTTCTAATCATAAATCGGATATCAAATCAAACAATCCTGGAAAGACAGCCCTGGCGAGCCACAGTATCGAAAACGGCCACTCTCCAGATTTTGAAGGTGTCAAAGTCCTACAGACAGAGAAACATGTTTCGAAACGATACACCCTAGAAACATTACACATCATCAACAACAACAACAACATGAACAGAAAACAAGACACCCAAAACATCTCTGCCATCTATTGTTCTCTTGTCTCATCATAACACAGTATTCTTTCAGTTTCTTTACTCCTTGTTTAAATTCCATAGACTAAACTTCGTTTGAAGTGGTTATTTCTTTACTTTTGTAAATAATATTACGATTATTAGATACAATAATTTTAAATGTCAGTTTAAATTTAAACACAGTTTTATTAAAGTGAGTGTATTTTGTATTGTTTCAATTATTGTTATTATAATGTAAACAATATATTTTTTCTTGTTGTCCAAATAAAGTTGCCCTGAAGAAGGCAGCAACCCCTGCCGAAACGTCGGGAAAGCTAATGTAACTTAATTGTTTCATTGCAAAAACTACAGTGACCAAAAAAAGCCGACGGAAAGATTATTTTTAATCACTTCCAATCACAATAATTAATTCCAAATTGGTCAATAAATCATTTTTAGTATAATCATCGGACGGCTAGCCGAGCAGAATCAACAATCCATCAAAATGAAGAACTACTACCAACACATTAAATACAAATATGGTTTACAAGTGTGTGACAATTTAAAACAATACAGCAATTCACAAAAAACTTTAGCTTTACAAAAACAGAACTTAAAATTTCTACTAATATGCCGACAAACCGGACTTATTCCTAACCATTTAAAAAAGTCCACAAATAGCACAAAACAACTCCTTTCTAATAAAGAATCGATAAATGTTTATGAAAAAATCGAACTTAAATTCCATCAAAAAGTTCTCAACGTAGAAATAACAGAGATGCACCATAAGGTCAAGCGCACTAACAATTTAATTCGCCTTCACGACCAACATATCAAAGAGAACTTATCCCAAAACGAATACAAACAATTCACAACAAAACAAAAACAGATGTTTAAAGACACATATAATAAAAATCAACAATCGAACGCACATAAAATTGACAGCCTAAAATCATCGCTTTGGAAGGAATTCAATATAGAAATGCATGAAAAATGGTTTGAAAATCGAACTAACATTGAATTCCCTTTAGAGGTCAAATGGCTTTTATCGTTGGGCAAGAAATTTGCACTCCCAGTGGATAAACATAGCTTTCCTCTTTTTCAATTGATAGCTGATGGAGAAGAAATAATTCGAAGTGTGCAAGACGAAAGAGAGCAAGAGCTTATGAGGGCACAATATAGCAACATGCTACACTCGTTTCAACGCCACCAACAAAATGATCGATTTGCCAAATATTTGCTTAATGTAAATAAGCAAACAATCCATTTTCTTAGGCAGCACAAAAACATTGTTATTGTACCAGCTGACAAAGGTAACGTCACCGTGGCGATGGAGCGTGTGGAGTATGACGATAAGATGATTGAATTGTTGTCAGATCGCAATACTTACAGACGGGTAAGGAATAACCCAACAACAACTTTACAAACTCGCAACAACGATCTAGTCAAATGGCTAAACAACAACAATTGCATTGATGATAGGGAAAAGGCGAAGATGACAACGTATACATCGCAGCTTCCATCCATATACGGACTGCCAAAAATTCATAAAGCAAACATGCCCCTGCGTCCCATTACGTCATCAATGAAACTACCATGTTATGAGCTTTCGAGATTTATTGGCAGAATTTTACAGTGCGCGACGGCAAAATCAAGCTACTCGGTTATTAATTCATTTGAATTTGTTGAGAAGGCTAAAAAAATAAAATTAAAAGACAATGATGTTTTAGTTTCGTATGATGCAGTGTCACTTTTTACAAACATTCCCATACAACTAGCCATCACCATTATAAAAAAGAAATGGGAAATAATTAGTGAAAACACTAGAATTAATCTGAACAAATTTCTTGAAATCCTTGATTTCTGCCTCAAGGAAAATAACTATCTACAATTTAAAGATGACATTTTCAAACAAATTTTTGGCATGCCTATGGGCAACCCTTTGTCACCCACGATTGCAGATTTAGTACTTGATCACGTACTAGATGAATGTTTTAGTGGAATGGAAGAAAGGCCAACTTTTGTTGCTAAGTATGTAGATGACATTTTTGCCGTGATGGACAAACGCAACATTGAAAAAGTGCAGCTGATCCTTAACGGATTCCACCCGAAAATCCAGTTCACTGTGGAAATGGAACATAACAGGTCATTAGCATTTTTGGACGTAAAAATCCATCGTGAAAACAACCGTCTATTGTTTGACTGGTACCAAAAACATACTGCATCGGGAAGATTAGTCAACTTTCGGTCTAACCAAGCGAGGCACATAGTTATGAACACTGCATCCAATCTCGTCAGTAAAGTTTTCGCACTCAGCGATGAACAATTTCACTCTGCCAATGAGAAAAAAATCCTGAGTGACAATGGTTTTCCAAATTCTATAATTCGTGGTCTACTTCAGAAACACAATTGCAAAATTCCAAGCGAAGACACTAAAGACCCGAATAATGGTTACTACAAAAGTATGGTTTACATCCCAAGACTGACTGAGAATTTTAAAGAAGTGATAAACCAAAAACTAACAGATGTTCGCCTGGCCTTCAAATCAAATAAAACTCTGAGTCACCTTTTCACTAAACTTAAAACGAAAGCGGATAAGGATAAAGTTACTGATGTCATTTACAAAATAAATTGTAAGGGTAAACCCAATGAACCATGCAACCAGTGTTACATCGGAACTACAAAACAATTTCTTAAACAGCGAATTTCTAATCATAAATCGGATATCAAATCAAACAATCCTGGAAAGACAGCCCTGGCGAGCCACAGTATCGAAAACGGCCACTCTCCAGATTTTGAAGGTGTCAAAGTCCTACAGACAGAGAAACATGTTTCGAAACGATACACCCTAGAAACATTACACATCATCAACAACAACAACAACATGAACAGAAAACAAGACACCCAAAACATCTCTGCCATCTATTGTTCTCTTGTCTCATCATAACACAGTATTCTTTCAGTTTCTTTACTCCTTGTTTAAATTCCATAGACTAAACTTCGTTTGAAGTGGTTATTTCTTTACTTTTGTAAATAATATTACGATTATTAGATACAATAATTTTAAATGTCAGTTTAAATTTAAACACAGTTTTATTAAAGTGAGTGTATTTTGTATTGTTTCAATTATTGTTATTATAATGTAAACAATATATTTTTTCTTGTTGTCCAAATAAAGTTGCCCTGAAGAAGGCAGCAACCCCTGCCGAAACGTCGGGAAAGCTAATGTAACTTAATTGTTTCATTGCAAAAACTACAGTGACCAAAAAAAGCCGACGGAAAGATTATTTTTAATCACTTCCAATCACAATAATTAATTCCAAATTGGTCAATAAATCATTTTTAGTATAATCATCGGACGGCTAGCCGAGCAGAATCAACAATCCATCAAAATGAAGAACTACTACCAACACATTAAATACAAATATGGTTTACAAGTGTGTGACAATTTAAAACAATACAGCAATTCACAAAAAACTTTAGCTTTACAAAAACAGAACTTAAAATTTCTACTAATATGCCGACAAACCGGACTTATTCCTAACCATTTAAAAAAGTCCACAAATAGCACAAAACAACTCCTTTCTAATAAAGAATCGATAAATGTTTATGAAAAAATCGAACTTAAATTCCATCAAAAAGTTCTCAACGTAGAAATAACAGAGATGCACCATAAGGTCAAGCGCACTAACAATTTAATTCGCCTTCACGACCAACATATCAAAGAGAACTTATCCCAAAACGAATACAAACAATTCACAACAAAACAAAAACAGATGTTTAAAGACACATATAATAAAAATCAACAATCGAACGCACATAAAATTGACAGCCTAAAATCATCGCTTTGGAAGGAATTCAATATAGAAATGCATGAAAAATGGTTTGAAAATCGAACGAACATTGAATTCCCTTTAGAGGTCAAATGGCTTTTATCGTTGGGCAAGAAATTTGCACTCCCAGTGGATAAACATAGCTTTCCTCTTTTTCAATTGATAGCTGATGGAGAAGAAATAATTCGAAGTGTGCAAGACGAAAGAGAGCAAGAGCTTATGAGGGCACAATATAGCAACATGCTACACTCGTTTCAACGCCACCAACAAAATGATCGATTTGCCAAATATTTGCTTAATGTAAATAAGCAAACAATCCATTTTCTTAGGCAGCACAAAAACATTGTTATTGTACCAGCTGACAAAGGTAACGTCACCGTGGCGATGGAGCGTGTGGAGTATGACGATAAGATGATTGAATTGTTGTCAGATCGCAATACTTACAGACGGGTAAGGAATAACCCAACAACAACTTTACAAACTCGCAACAACGATCTAGTCAAATGGCTAAACAACAACAATTGCATTGATGATAGGGAAAAGGCGAAGATGACAACGTATACATCGCAGCTTCCATCCATATACGGACTGCCAAAAATTCATAAAGCAAACATGCCCCTGCGTCCCATTACGTCATCAATGAAACTACCATGTTATGAGCTTTCGAGATTTATTGGCAGAATTTTACAGTGCGCGACGGCAAAATCAAGCTACTCGGTTATTAATTCATTTGAATTTGTTGAGAAGGCTAAAAAAATAAAATTAAAAGACAATGATGTTTTAGTTTCGTATGATGCAGTGTCACTTTTTACAAACATTCCCATACAACTAGCCATCACCATTATAAAAAAGAAATGGGAAATAATTAGTGAAAACACTAGAATTAATCTGAACAAATTTCTTGAAATCCTTGATTTCTGCCTCAAGGAAAATAACTATCTACAATTTAAAGATGACATTTTCAAACAAATTTTTGGCATGCCTATGGGCAACCCTTTGTCACCCACGATTGCAGATTTAGTACTTGATCACGTACTAGATGAATGTTTTAGTGGAATGGAAGAAAGGCCAACTTTTGTTGCTAAGTATGTAGATGACATTTTTGCCGTGATGGACAAACGCAACATTGAAAAAGTGCAGCTGATCCTTAACGGATTCCACCCGAAAATCCAGTTCACTGTGGAAATGGAACATAACAGGTCATTAGCATTTTTGGGCGTAAAAATCCATCGTGAAAACAACCGTCTATTGTTTGACTGGTACCAAAAACATACTGCATCGGGAAGATTAGTCAACTTTCGGTCTAACCAAGCGAGGCACATAGTTATGAACACTGCATCCAATCTCGTCAGTAAAGTTTTCGCACTCAGCGATGAACAATTTCACTCTGCCAATGAGAAAAAAATCCTGAGTGACAATGGTTTTCCAAATTCTATAATTCGTGGTCTACTTCAGAAACACAATTGCAAAATTCCAAGCGAAGACACTAAAGACCCGAATAATGGTTACTACAAAAGTATGGTTTACATCCCAAGACTGACTGAGAATTTTAAAGAAGTGATAAACCAAAAACTAACAGATGTTCGCCTGGCCTTCAAATCAAATAAAACTCTGAGTCACCTTTTCACTAAACTTAAAACGAAAGCGGATAAGGATAAAGTTACTGATGTCATTTACAAAATAAATTGTAAGGGTAAACCCAATGAACCATGCAACCAGTGTTACATCGGAACTACAAAACAATTTCTTAAACAGCGAATTTCTAATCATAAATCGGATATCAAATCAAACAATCCTGGAAAGACAGCCCTGGCGAGCCACAGTATCGAAAACGGCCACTCTCCAGATTTTGAAGGTGTCAAAGTCCTACAGACAGAGAAACATGTTTCGAAACGATACACCCTAGAAACATTACACATCATCAACAACAACAACAACATGAACAGAAAACAAGACACCCAAAACATCTCTGCCATCTATTGTTCTCTTGTCTCATCATAACACAGTATTCTTTCAGTTTCTTTACTCCTTGTTTAAATTCCATAGACTAAACTTCGTTTGAAGTGGTTATTTCTTTACTTTTGTAAATAATATTACGATTATTAGATACAATAATTTTAAATGTCAGTTTAAATTTAAACACAGTTTTATTAAAGTGAGTGTATTTTGTATTGTTTCAATTATTGTTATTATAATGTAAACAATATATTTTTTCTTGTTGTCCAAATAAAGTTGCCCTGAAGAAGGCAGCAACCCCTGCCGAAACGTCGGGAAAGCTAATGTAACTTAATTGTTTCATTGCAAAAACTACAGTGACCAAAAAAAGCCGACGGAAAGATTATTTTTAATCACTTCCAATCACAATAATTAATTCCAAATTGGTCAATAAATCATTTTTAGTATAATCATCGGACGGCTAGCCGAGCAGAATCAACAATCCATCAAAATGAAGAACTACTACCAACACATTAAATACAAATATGGTTTACAAGTGTGTGACAATTTAAAACAATACAGCAATTCACAAAAAACTTTAGCTTTACAAAAACAGAACTTAAAATTTCTACTAATATGCCGACAAACCGGACTTATTCCTAACCATTTAAAAAAGTCCACAAATAGCACAAAACAACTCCTTTCTAATAAAGAATCGATAAATGTTTATGAAAAAATCGAACTTAAATTCCATCAAAAAGTTCTCAACGTAGAAATAACAGAGATGCACCATAAGGTCAAGCGCACTAACAATTTAATTCGCCTTCACGACCAACATATCAAAGAGAACTTATCCCAAAACGAATACAAACAATTCACAACAAAACAAAAACAGATGTTTAAAGACACATAAAATAAAAATCAACAATCGAACGCACATAAAATTGACAGCCTAAAATCATCGCTTTGGAAGGAATTCAATATAGAAATGCATGAAAAATGGTTTGAAAATCGAACTAACATTGAATTCCCTTTAGAGGTCAAATGGCTTTTATCGTTGGGCAAGAAATTTGCACTCCCAGTGGATAAACATAGCTTTCCTCTTTTTCAATTGATAGCTGATGGAGAAGAAATAATTCGAAGTGTGCAAGACGAAAGAGAGCAAGAGCTTATGAGGGCACAATATAGCAACATGCTACACTCGTTTCAACGCCACCAACAAAATGATCGATTTGCCAAATATTTGCTTAATGTAAATAAGCAAACAATCCATTTTCTTAGGCAGCACAAAAACATTGTTATTGTACCAGCTGACAAAGGTAACGTCACCGTGGCGATGGAGCGTGTGGAGTATGACGATAAGATGATTGAATTGTTGTCAGATCGCAATACTTACAGACGGGTAAGGAATAACCCAACAACAACTTTACAAACTCGCAACAACGATCTAGTCAAATGGCTAAACAACAACAATTGCATTGATGATAGGGAAAAGGCGAAGATGACAACGTATACATCGCAGCTTCCATCCATATACGGACTGCCAAAAATTCATAAAGCAAACATGCCCCTGCGTCCCATTACGTCATCAATGAAACTACCATGTTATGAGCTTTCGAGATTTATTGGCAGAATTTTACAGTGCGCGACGGCAAAATCAAGCTACTCGGTTATTAATTCATTTGAATTTGTTGAGAAGGCTAAAAAAATAAAATTAAAAGACAATGATGTTTTAGTTTCGTATGATGCAGTGTCACTTTTTACAAACATTCCCATACAACTAGCCATCACCATTATAAAAAAGAAATGGGAAATAATTAGTGAAAACACTAGAATTAATCTGAACAAATTTCTTGAAATCCTTGATTTCTGCCTCAAGGAAAATAACTATCTACAATTTAAAGATGACATTTTCAAACAAATTTTTGGCATGCCTATGGGCAACCCTTTGTCACCCACGATTGCAGATTTAGTACTTGATCACGTACTAGATGAATGTTTTAGTGGAATGGAAGAAAGGCCAACTTTTGTTGCTAAGTATGTAGATGACATTTTTGCCGTGATGGACAAACGCAACATTGAAAAAGTGCAGCTGTTCCTTAACGGATTCCACCCGAAAATCCAGTTCACTGTGGAAATGGAACATAACAGGTCATTAGCATTTTTGGACGTAAAAATCCATCGTGAAAACAACCGTCTATTGTTTGACTGGTACCAAAAACATACTGCATCGGGAAGATTAGTCAACTTTCGGTCTAACCAAGCGAGGCACATAGTTATGAACACTGCATCCAATCTCGTCAGTAAAGTTTTCGCACTCAGCGATGAACAATTTCACTCTGCCAATGAGAAAAAAATCAAAAAAATCCTGAGTGACAATGGTTTTCCAAATTCTATAATTCGTGGTCTACTTCAGAAACACAATTGCAAAATTCCAAGCGAAGACACTAAAGACCCGAATAATGGTTACTACAAAAGTATGGTTTACATCCCAAGACTGACTGAGAATTTTAAAGAAGTGATAAACCAAAAACTAACAGATGTTCGCCTGGCCTTCAAATCAAATAAAACTCTGAGTCACCTTTTCACTAAACTTAAAACGAAAGCGGATAAGGATAAAGTTACTGATGTCATTTACAAAATAAATTGTAAGGGTAAACCCAATGAACCATGCAACCAGTGTTACATCGGAACTACAAAACAATTTCTTAAACAGCGAATTTCTAATCATAAATCGGATATCAAATCAAACAATCCTGGAAAGACAGCCCTGGCGAGCCACAGTATCGAAAACGGCCACTATCCAGATTTTGAAGGTGTCAAAGTCCTACAGACAGAGAAACATGTTTCGAAACGATACACCCTAGAAACATTACACATCATCAACAACAACAACAACATGAACAGAAAACAAGACACCCAAAACATCTCTGCCATCTATTGTTCTCTTGTCTCATCATAACACAGTATTCTTTCAGTTTCTTTACTCCTTGTTTAAATTCCATAGACTAAACTTCGTTTGAAGTGGTTATTTCTTTACTTTTGTAAATAATATTACGATTATTAGATACAATAATTTTAAATGTCAGTTTAAATTTAAACACAGTTTTATTAAAGTGAGTGTATTTTGTATTGTTTCAATTATTGTTATTATAATGTAAACAATATATTTTTTCTTGTTGTCCAAATAAAGTTCCCCTGAAGAAGGCAGCAACCCCTGCCGAAACGTCGGGAAAGCTAATGTAACTTAATTGTTTCATTGCAAAAACTACAGTGACCAAAAAAAGCCGACGGAAAGATTATTTTTAATCACTTCCAATCACAATAATTAAAATTTGTAAACACTTCTATGAATCTTGGTCTGGACTCTTACATGGAATGACCATATAAACTCAGTATTAGGTAGAGCATATTGCACCCTAAGAACATTATTGACTGCTCAGGGCTTTACGCCGATTAAAACAAGAACTCTACTCGCTAAGTCTTTGGTTTTAGCAGTCTTAACCTACGGATGCGAAATCTATCACAATTGTGATTTTACACCAAAAATAAGTTAAAAGTAGCCTTTAATAGTATCATACCATTCATTTATGGATTAAAATGATATGACCATGTTTCCCATCTGAGAAGAAGCTTTTTAAAAATGTCTTTCGATAGCTTTATCAAATTCCGAACATTGATACTACTTTTCAAAATTATAAGTACGCGAAAACCAACATATCTGTATGAAGAACTTCGGTTTTCAGTATCAAACAGATCAACTTATTTAATTCATCCTCGTTTTACGTGTCTTACATCTGAGAGACAATTTTTCATCAAAACGACTAAAGTCTGATCCACATCTGTGTCGTGTGTTGTGTAGTGGAGTCGTGTGTCGCTCTGTCATTCCATATATTTTATGCGCCACACTGCAACACAACACACGATACAAATATAGTTCTACGGATATGAAATACATTGTTGCGATAGCGACAACACAACACCCGATACAGATGTGGATCAGGCTTAACTTATCTTTTACAGACACCTCACTTCTCATTCTCTATTTCTTTCTTTTTTCCTTCTTTTTTTTTAAATTAAATTACCAATATTAAAGATCCTATAAAGTTTTTTTATTAATTTGGAAGGTTTTTGCGACCTATAGTGCAGATGTGTTTCGCTCTGACAACAACAATTGAGCTCTTCAGTAAGAATTGTTGTTGCCTTTCTTAGACACATGTTTTTAGTCGATGGCTACCGAGGTATTTATAAAATAAGCTGCACTGATGTGCTGCAAATTATATAATTTCCAGGGGAATTTGGTTAAATTCTTGCACCTAGAGAGTTGTTGTAATTGCCCGTGGTCTGGCATTATATAAGGAAGAAGATAAACAATAACAATAGAATAAATTGTTTTTGTTTATTGTTAAGTGCACTTTTATTTAGATATTAATTTGGAAGGTTTTTGCGACCTATAGTGCAGATGTGTTTCGCTCTGACAACAATTGAGCTCTTCAGTAAGAATTGTTGTTGCCTTTCTTAGACACATGTTTTTAGTCGATGGCTACCGACGTATTTATAAAATAAGCTGCACTGATGTGCTGCAAATTATATAATTTCCAGGGGAATTTGGTTAAATTCTTGCACCTAGAGAGTTGTTGTAATTGCCCGTGGTCTGGCATTATATAAGGAAGAAGATAAACAATAACAATAGAATAAATTGTTTTTGTTTTTTGTTAAGTGCACTTTTATTTAGATATTAATTTGGAAGGTTTTTGCGACCTATAGTGCAGATGTGTTTCGCTCTGACAAGAACAATTGAGCTCTTCAGTAAGAATTGTTGTTGCCTTTCTTAGACACATGTTTTTAGTCGATGGCTACCGACGTATTTATAAAATAAGCTGCACTGATGTGCTGCAAATTATATAATTTCCAGGGGAATTTGGTTAAATTCTTGCACCTAGAGAGTTGTTGTAATTGCCCGTGGTCTGGCATTATATAAGGAAGAAGATAAACAATAACAATAGAAAAAATTGTTTTTGTTTTTTGTTAAGTGCACTTTTATTTAGATATTAATTTGGAAGGTTTTTGCGACCTATCAATTGTTGTTGTCAGAGCGAAACACATCTGCACTATAGGTCGCAAAAACCTTCCAAATTAATATCTAAATAAAAGTGCACTTAACAAAAAAACAAAAAACAATTTATTCTATTGTTATTGTTTATCTTCTTCCTTATATAATGCCAGACCACGGGCAATTACAACAACTCTCTAGGTGCAAGAATTTAACCAAATTCCCCTGGAAATTATATAATTTGCAGCACATCAGTGCAGCTTATTTTATAAATACGTCGGTAGCCATCGACTAAAAACATGTGTCTAAGAAAGGCAACAACAATTCTTACTGAAGAGCTCAATTGTTGTTGTCAGAGCGAAACACATCTGCACTTTAGGTCGCAAAAACCTTCCAAATTAATATCTTAATAAAAGTGCACTTAACAAAAAACAAAAACAATTTATTCTATTGTTATTGTTTATCTTCTTCCTTATATAATGCCAGACCACGGGCAATTACAACAACTCTCTAGGTGCAAGAATTTAACCAAATTCCCCTGGAAATTATATAATTTGCAGCACATCAGTGCATCTTATTTTATAAATACGTCGGTAGCCATCGACTAAAAACATGTGTCTAAGAAAGGCAACAACAATTCTTACTGAAGAGCTCAATTGTTGTTGTCAGAGCGAAACACATCTGCACTATAGGTCGCAAAAACCTTCCAAATTAATATCTAAATAAAAGTGCACTTAACAAAAAACAAAAACAATTTATTCTATTGTTATTGTTTATCTTCTTCCTTATAAAGTTTTTTTCCTAATGTTTTTTTTCTTGTACATAGATGTACATATTATTTAATTTATTTTATTATACTTTTTTTTTTGTTTTTTTTTTATTGGCTTTTTAAATTCTTAAATTCACTTTTATACTATTTACTTTTTTTGGCTATTTAAATTCAATTTTTTATTATATACAAATGTAACTTATTATTTAAAATGTTATCATATATTATTTATCCATAAACTTTCACTACCTTATAAGATTTATCTTAATGTGTTAGTAGGCGTGTTTTTTGTGCCCTCTATGTTAGCTTAAGAAATAATGGCACAAAAAAACGCTCATCGTTGCTTCAAAAAAGAATTTGGCAGCACTGATATAACAATAACATTGGCTGCGATCAAAAACCTATGAAGAGCTCAGTGGCGATTCCTGGTCCTTAGTATTGGTTTAGCTACGTGGTCTGGGGAAGGTTAAAACAAAATCATATATTTTTTTTAAATTTTATTGATAACGACAATTAATAAAAAAACGTTAATATATAATAGGTATAAAATAAAAGTTTAAAAATGTATCGATACATAAATTCGCTTCTTCGTTCGACGGAAAGAAAATTTTCGCCGACATTGTTGTGGTCAAAGACGGACACTTAAGTTGGCACTGATTTTTGTACACGTACTTTGAACCCTTAACTATCATAAAATATATGTTAAAATTCTAAATGAGCCTAAGGTCTATATTTGTATCTAAGTATCTAAATCATACGACGGCGACGTTTCAAACGTGGTTACGTTTTTCTTCAGGTCTCTAAAACATAGTTATTAATATTTTATAGCTTCAATTTTAAAAAAATTATAGAATACTAGCTGACCCGGCGAACTTAATTTCGCCTAAATTCATGTATGTAAAGAAAATAATAATTCCGAGCATGGTATACAATAATGTTTCATGTAATTCGGTCAATTGAAATTCTTTATTATGAAGTTTTATTAAATACAACAAAATAACTAAATTAACAATGTCGATGTGTTTCAATGAAACCAAAATGATTGGATTACTGAAGAGCTTTAATGGTAAAAAACATTTTTCGTTTTATATTCAGGCGCGTACACGTACAAAGCGGTAGGTTTGCCAATACGTGACAACGCCACATACAACTGACCATGCAAGAAACATTGTATTTCAAGATTGATGCCACAAACAACCAATAAGCGATTGTCCTTACGACTTATTGATTGTCAATTGTCATAGCAAAAGCGAGACGCACTGGAAATTGAAGACGGTTGAATACGAATGGCAAATCGTTAGGAATAAGCGGAATCCGTGGAATGAGAACATCTTCGCCTTTGAATTTTCCCCTCAAAATCGTGGCTTGAATATAAGATTTGATTTGATGCACTTCAAAATCAAACGTGTTCTGTTACAAAGTTTCGGGGCATTGAGTCTGCGCAGCAAAATTATAACTGAGCCGACTTTCAATTTTAAATTGTGTGGTGAAAAGCCCGGAACATCCAAAGAATTCAAAAATTCCGTAGGATAGTTGGTGGCTTCGTTTTCATCCATCACGGAGTCCACGGATTTGAATAAATTAACCCACCAACGATTTGATTTTGAATGACGAAATTCAAATTATCGACATTCTTGTTTTTCGCAACCAAAATCGCGCGTGAACTTAGCCAATCATGGTTAACATAATTTTGAGTGAAGTTTGGAAAAACATTCGCGATGAGCTCTTCCGGCGTTGTTGTTAAGTAGCGAAAATTCGATGGAAATTCAATAAGTCCGATGACTAAGTCCACTGGTATCACGCCATTGCCCATCGCCAATAAATTGACTGGAGAAATCTGCAGCGAACTGGTAATTTCGTAAAGCGAATCGCATGTTTGTTTTCAATTGCAATTTCTCCACGTATTGCATGCAATAAAGCCGATGCTCTCAGGCCCTTCCTGGGGCCAATACAAATTTACCAAGCCCTAAATCGTCAAAATCAAAGTAACCGTTCTCGAGTTATGCACTATAAACCGGATGTTCCCGGATGTTCAATTTTTTGGAAATTTTAGGGGATTAACTTCCAATTTACTATACCCTTCCTTGAACTAATACGAATTTATCAAGCCCTAAATCGTAAAAATCGAAGTAACCGTTCTCGAGATATACTGCATGTTCCCTGTTTTCCAATTTTCCTGGAAATTTTCCGGGATTTTCCCCCAGTGTGCTTTGCCTTTTGCGAGCCAATAAGAATCCATCAAGCCCTTTATCGTGAAAATCGAAGAGACCGTTCTCGAGATATGCATTAAAAAAAGGATGATCCCTGATTTTCAATTTTCCCGAAATTTTTTCGGGATTTTTCTACAGTGTCATATGTCCTTCCTTGGATCAATACGAATTCATCAAACCTAAAATCGTGAAAATCGAACGACCCGTTCTCGAGTTATGCGCGCACACACGGACGACATTCGTCTTTTATATATATAGATGTACTTACAAATGTTTTTCTTATAAAAATAATATCAAGGTTTAATCCGCTTTTGGTTATATTTTGGTTTTTGAATGCAATTATTATTCTTTTCAATATTAAGAAATGTCTTGAAAAAGACGTTTTTTTAAATCAATTTATTAAATCAATTTATTATATTTTGAATAGTAATTCAAAATATTTTAAATAATTCTAGCCTACAAAACAAGTTGAATATAAATTATTAGTTTTAGTTTATTGCCTTTCAATGAGTTGACCATATACCTATGCTGCTAAGTCACGAAGAAGGAAAATTATTATCATAAGATATAGTTATAATATTTATATCTTTTTTAAAGCAACTTTGGTACTGAATTTAAAAGTTCTGAAAATTGTTCACTTGGATTAAAAAAAGATGTAAATATTATAACTATATTTTATTATAGTTAAGGGTTCTAAGTACGTGTACAAACCAGAGCCAACTTAATTGTCTTACTTTGACCACAGCAATGATGTAAACATTGCGTGTTGCACTTCGTTAACATCAGTATTCTTGCCAAAACTATTTGACCGATTTAATTCAAATTTTCAAATTTCGTCTTGTAATACTCAAGAACATTTGATTCCAAATTTTTAGCAGAATTGGACAATTTTTGACCTATTTTTTGAGTGCTTTAAACTTACTTATTTTTTCAGATTTTTTTTTAATTCATTGATAGATAGAAACACAAATATAACATGCGTTTAAAATTGATGTTGTTTTGTAGAAAATCTTATAACAAACAAGTTTGTAGTGGACGGTTTTTACCTAAGTTGCATATTTCCAAAGTAATAAAGGAAAATGTCGGAAAAAATTAGGTGATTTTTGAGTTTTTTTCACTGTTGCATTTTTCCTGCAGCGAGCACAGGTTTTTCGAACAACAACATATCAAAAATACAGAACTACATCGCGCTTTGCGAATTAGGCACTTTTTTTTGTATTTATTGACTGCTAAAAGAACTCAATCTCAATGTTTACTCATATCAATCAAAGAACACTAATAACAAAACAATAAGCACACGCATTCATCCTTCCTACCGCATTTTCGTAGAAACATATACGAAAGTAAAAAAAGATAATGACAAAAAATGTACCGAAAATGTAGGTACCTGGAGCTGCTGCATATATATCGTGCTTTATCGCATCATACTTACGCTTACGCTTTCATTTATTTAGCTAGCCTTTGCTTAGGACATGTGTAGTAAAACGCTCTTGTATTCTAGATTGTATTGTATTTGTGTTTGTATTTGTGTTTGTATTTGTAATTTGTATAGATATTATTAAAAATTGTATGAAATTGTGCAGCGCAGATGTTGCAAGCTAAAATATTTCAAGGGAGACTTGTGTATGAGAGTTTTGTGTTGTGTGTCTGCAGGAAGGAAAATATAATTTTAAGAGAACAATGTGGGTAGGTTAGGTAGGTATCTATTTTTTTTATTATTATATCAATGCTCTATGCAGAGAATTTGGTTTTGGTATCGCATATTGTAAGGCTGAGGCAGATAGGAAGATAGGAGTTTTGTGTTGTGTGAAGGAAAATATGCTTTATATAGGTAGGTAGGTGGGTAGTTTTTAGCATTTATGGTATTGATTATTGCAAGCAATCATTATCATAATTTCAACATTGTCATTTGTTACTTTTTGAAAATAAAAAGTGCATTTAATTGATTCATTTAAATTCTTGGTTTAGCGGCGATAAACCTGCTAACTGAGAGGAATCGCCACTGGAAGAGCTATCCGGATAGGTTCATGTTGTTGCAATCCCGTGTGATACCTATGCATGATACGCAAAAATTGTGGGTTTACGTTTGTATACCAAACGAAATGTCAAAAACCTGCAAAATGCAAAATTGAGATTTTTTTGCCGTCGTCGAGTTGTATTTTTGATTTTTTTCATAAAAATAATTAAAAAATATAATAATACAAAATGGATACCTACGAAAATATCTTATCGCATCGATTCTTGATCGTAGCCATTTTCTGACATTTTGCCATTTAAAGAAAATATCGTTAAAATGTTCATAAATTAAAGAATTGTTTATTGGAATGGAAAGTAACATTTAAAAATTATAATTTAACAAATAAAAAAATGTTTGGCTTTTACCCCTTTTTCTGTCATCTTTTAATGATCAATCTGCCAGATTAATGAATTTTTGGATGAATGTTTGACATTTGTTGATAATTCATCGGATAGACGTAGAAAATAGTGTATGAAAGCACTGTTTTTATTCTAGCTTAATTCTTAAGCAGAGATGTTTATCGCCGCGAACTAAGCATATTTGTTGTTGTATTTTACATGTAATTTTTTTTAAGCTAACATAGAGGGCACTAAAAAACACGCCTAGTAACAATTACAAATAAATAAACTAAACTAAACATGTAAATTCCTTAGTTCAGATGTTTGTTTTTTTTCGTCAAATTCTATCTTAACTTGAAAAAAAACACGGCTAAAGATACTACAAATATAATACAATAGGCGTGTTTTTTTGTGCCCCTATGTTAGCTTAAGAAATAGTGGCACAAGAAAACGCTCATAATTGCTACAGATAAAAGTTTGGCAGCACTGATATAACAATGACATTTTCTGACATTTTGGCTGTCAAATGTTTGTCAACAAAAAAAATGTAAACTAAATTTCGTTAAAATTTTGATAAATTAAAAGAAACGTATCCTCCCTGGATTTTAAATTAATAATTATTTTTTAACAAATAAAACTATTTTCGGTTTTTATCTTTTTTTCTGTCATCTTTTTCTCGATCATTCGACCCGTGTTTCAAGATCCATCTGCCAAATTAATACATTTTTGGATGAATTTTTGACATTTGTTGAGAATTCATCGGATAAACTTAGAAATGAGTATATGGAAGCACTGTTTTTATTTTAGTTTAATTATTAAGCAGAGGTGTTTATCGCCGCGAACTAAGCATATTTGTTGTTGTATTTTCCATGGAAATTTTTTGTAAGCTAACATAGAGGGTACTAAAAAACACGCCTAATATATAATACAAATAACCTCTCATATAAAATTCATTAGTAAATTAAATGTTTCTTAAAGGGCTTCCACACTAGCCCACTGTGCATTAACACATGTCAAAAAAGTGGGAAAGAAATCATGTAGAATAGTGTGGAAACAAAATATGACAGCCCAGCCTACACAACCCGACATTCTATCCCACACGATTTGACATTGTGTTAATACATGAAGGATTTTGGGAATGGTTCTAATTCTATCCCACATTTTATCACACTTTTTTTATAGGTTAGCCTTGTACGCAGATCGCGCTAATATTTAGCTCTCATACAAAATTATTTCAAAAATTTGTAGTTTCACGCGCTGACTGTTAGGTGCCGTGACTCCATGTGTCAATATGGACACTTGGTACTACGGCATCTAGCAGTCAAAGCGCGAACCCTGCATTTGATATTATTTATTCATATTTTTCAATTTCGCACTCAATGTATTTCCCATAAGAGAAAACGAAAAAGGATCCTCAATAACATTACTTTTTCTAATTACTTTTATATTACAATTGCAATACAATAATTAAACATGTGAGTTTGTAAGTCAAGCGTAAAATATATCGAAACCGATAAATAAAACGTTTTACTTTGTAGATGAAAAATGTAAACAAACTACTTTCACAACGAGAAACAACAACAATAATGCTTGGTTAGACAAAAATCAAGACAGAGGCGTAGTTAGGATTATTAATTATTTATATGAATTGTTTGTTTCATACATATATGTTTTTAGTTTTTAAAAAGAATTAATGTATTTGATTAGATGAAATTTTTTTTTCACAGCAGTTTTTGCAATGAAACAGATGAGCGTTTTCTTGGTTTCGAGTTGACGGCTTTGAATTTCTCCTACTAATCCATATTTTACAACAGAAACAATAAAAAAAAGATTAGCTCTGGGCTACCAAATGAAAACGAAATAAATAAATAATTTAATTTTTTGTTCATGTCAAGTTACCATAAATTTTAACATTTCTACATTAAAGATAGTGAAGACTTTTAGTGCAAAGTTGCGCATTTTCTTTTGGAGTTAGAACGCATCGGTTTTTTGAGTTTTCGCCATAATCTTGGGGGTTTTCTCGGTTTTTTTATATCTTGCCCCTAAATATCAATTGTTAAAGTGAAAGGTGTGATTTTTCGGACTATTAACAATTGTCAAAGTGTCGAGTGGGATTTTTTCGGTTTCCACTGCGCTTAAAGTGCTGGCCGTGAGAGTAGGTAAAATCCACCAGGTAAATCGATTGGCGCCCTCAGATTTTGACATTTTGACAAGTGAAAGTGAAATTTCTCGTTTCCTGTTGGTGCTTAAGCGCTGACCGAAACATTAGGTAATACCACCCTTCTAAATCGATTGGGATAGTCAGATCTTACATTTCGACACCCGACCCGAAACCCACAGTAGAGAGGAGTTTTAATATTAAATATTTTTTTTATTATAGGGGATACAACATTTATATATTCTTTTCGCGTGACCTCTTAAGTGCATCTACCACAATTCTTCTTCTTTTACTGAAAAAAATGTGTAAAACTAATATTTCATTTAAATCCATGGGTAACTCTAGTTTCCTAAAAACCCTTACCTCTCCGCACATGATTTCATTTTGACGGCGAAATTCATCCATTTTAGAAAACAACAACAACACAGGTTTGTTTACATTTTTATCTGCAAAATACAGCAAATATTTATTAAGTTTCAATAATATTTTCCTCTTAATTTACAAACTTACATATTTTATTATTCTATTGTAATTGTGTTTTTTATGCCCGTTCATATAAAATAATTTGGTTAAACTAATTTTTCTTAGAGCTGTTTTTGGTTTTCTCTTATGGGAAATGCATTGAAAGCTAAATCGAAAAAAAATTGATATCACATACAGGGTACTCTTTCTGACATGCAGACGGCGTTGAACGCAACTTACCAAGTCTCAATTGAGACGTAAGTTGCGTCCAACGCCGTCTGCATGTCACAAAGAGTACCCTGTATGTGATATACATTTTTTTTCGATTTAGCATTCAATGCATATCCCATAAGAGAAAACCAAAAACAGCTCAAAGAAAAATTAGTTTTACCTTTGTATATGAAAACTATAGTATTATTATGGAGTCGTTTTAATTTACGCTGGATTTCGACGGCTGAGGGCGCATGTGCTTGCAACATGTTTTATGATTTTGACAGCGTAGACATTAATGTCTAGAAAGAGTAAGTCTAGTTATATTGTAAGGGAGTAAGAGAGTTAGATCTCGACTTTCAAATTTATTTCCTCAACAAAAAGTGTTGAGATAAGTTGGTGGATTTCGACACTACGTGTCTCAGTAGTCGCCGCTCCTGATGAGATTATGGTTTTACCAAATTATTTTATATGAACGGGCATACATAACACAATTACAATAGAATTATAAAATATGTAAATTCTTAAATCAATAGGAAACTTAATACTTATTTGCTGTATTTTGCAGATAAAACGTGTGTTGTTATTGAAAATTTGAATGGACAATAACCACTTGTGTTGGCTACCACCGAGTATTACTATAGGCTGGAATTATTGCAATTTTATGGCTGCCACACCAATCATCAGATTCCTTTAGTGGTGCTTAGTCTATAGTTCTAATTTTAATTTATAATATATTTTGCCGTCAACTGGCCGTTGCACTACAAATTTCATTACCGAGGTCACCTAATCATGCCCATCCAAATGATTGTTTTTTCATTTACAATTGCATTTGTACAACTAGCATTTTTACAAGCCACACACAAGTTAGATGTTATTCATTCGGGTTCTTTCTTTTTCTCCTTTCCGTTATCACCGTTGTTTTCTAAAATGGATGAATGTCCCCGTGAAAATGATATCACGTGCGTAGAAGGAAAGGCTTGTTAGGAACTTGTCACCCATGAATTTAAATGAAATATTATTTTTTGTGGGTTCCGGTCGGATGTCGAAATTTGAAAATCTGAGGGCGCCAATCGATTTAGGAGGATGGTTTTACCTAGTGTTTCGACCAGCGCTTTAGCACCAACAGAAACCGAGATATTTCACTTTTCAATTTGACAGTTGTCGAAATGTCAAACTGAGGGTGCCAATCGATTTAGGAGGGTGGTATAACCTAGTGTTTCGGCCAGCACTTTACCAGCAACAGAAACCAAGAAATTTCGCTTTTCAATTTGGCAGGTGTCGAAATGTTTCTGAGGCGAATCGATTTATGAAGGTGGAATTACCAACTGGCTCGGCCAGCACTCTAAGTCCAGTGGAAACCAAAAAAATCGCACTTGACACTTTGACAGTTGACAGTGTTGGCGAAAAGTCAAAAACTCACACCTGTCACTTTGACAGTTGATACTCGTAGTTGTGGGCAAAATGTCAAAAATCAGAAAAAATACTTTTTTCTTTGACAGTTTACATATGATGTCGAATAGTCAAAAGAAAATGAGCAAATTCGCACTAAAAGTCTTCACTATCCTTAATGTAGAAATCTGTGACAACTTGACATGAACAAAAATAAATTATAAATTTATTTCGTTTTCGTTTGGTAATCCGTAGTTACTCCTTTTTTATCGCTTCTGTTCCATCATTCCTATCGAATATGGAAAATCTGGAGTAGAAGGAGCAATTATTAAAAAATAATTTTTCTGAAACATATAAATATAACATATATAAATTATTAATAAACCTAGCTACGCCTTTATCTTGATTTTTTTTCTAACCAAGTATTATTGTTGTTGTTTCTCGTTGTAGTAGTTTGTTGTAGTTTGTTTACATTTTTAACCTACGAAGTAAAGCATTATCTATATAAGTTTCGATATATATTACGCTTGATTTACAAACTCACATACTTAATTATTCTATTGCAATTGTAATATGAACACCCTTTCATATAAAAATAATTAGAAAAAGTTATATTATTGTGGACTCTTTCTCTTATGAGAAATACATTGAATGCGAAATCGATAAAAAATGTATATCAAACACAGGGTTCACGCTGTGACTGCTAGGTGCCGTAGTACCAAGAGTAATGTCGTTTTCGGACAGAGGTTCGGAGTTTACTCCTTCTTGACTCCGCTTAAGGTTAGACCGCACACAACTGCAGCGAAACTACACTTCAGGACGAGGCAAAACATTATCTGTATGAAATTGTATGAGCTATATCGCACTAAGCGGCAACTGAACTTCATACAATTTCATACAAATTATTTTGAATCGCAGTTCCGCTGCAGTGCAGTTCCGCCTAGTGCGGTCTAACCTTTACTCCAAAATAATTCGATTGGCTGTTCCGAGTAATCGTTTCGAAGTAAAGGAGTAGACCCGGAACACACATATACATATAAACCCTTTCATCGGACTATTTGTCAAATTAATTTTACTCGACTACACGTGCAAAATATACATAAATATCAGACAATTTACGCACACTTACAAAAAATATATCACCAATTAAGCCTGATCCACATCTGTGTCGTGTGTCGTGTTGTGGAGTCGTGTGTCGCTATCGCTACAATGTATTTCATATGAGTAGAACCATATTTGTCTCGTGTGTTGTGTTGCAGTGTGGCGCATAAAATATATTATGGAATGACAGCGACGCACGACTCGACAACTCATTCTCTATTTCTTTCTTTTTTCCTTCTTTTTTTTACTTTTTTTTTTTTAAATTACCAACATTAAAGATCCTATAAAGTTTTTTTTCTTGTACATAGATGTACATATTATTTTATTTATTTTATTATACTTTTTTTTTGTTTTTTTTTATTGGCTTTTTAAATTCTTAAATTTACTTTTATACTATTTACTTTTTTTGGCTATTTAAATTCACTTTTATATTATATACAAATGTAACTTATTATTTAAAATGTTATCATATTATTTATCCATAAACTTTCACTACCTTATAAGATTTATCTTAATGTGTTAGTAGGCGTGTTTTTTGTGCCCTCTATGTTAGCTTAAGAAATAATCGCACAAAAAAACGCTCATCGTTGCTTTAGAAAAGAATTTGGCAGCACTGATATAACAATAACATTGGCTGCGATCAAAAACCTATGAAGAGCTATCCGGATAGGTTCATGTTGTTGCAATCCCGTGTGATACCTATGCATGATATGCAAAAATTGTGGGTTTACGTTTGTATACCAAGCGAAAGCGAAATGTCAAATGATCGATATAACAATAACATTGGCTGCGATCAAAAACCTATGAAGAGCTATCCGGATAGGTTCATGTTGTTGCAATCCCGTGTGGTACCTATGCATAATATGCAAAAATTGTGGGTTTACGTTTGTATACCAAGCGAAATGTCAAAAACCTGCAAAATGCAAAATTGAGATTTTTTTGCCGTCGTCGAGTTGTGTTTTTGACTTTTTTCATAAAAATAATTAAAAAATATAATAATAAAAAATGGATACCTACGAAAATATCTTATCGCATCGATTCTTGATCGCAGCCATTTTCTGACATTTTGCCATTTAAAGAAAATATCGTTAAAATGTTCATAAATTAAAGAATTATTTATTGGAATGGAAAGTAACATTTAAAAATTATAATTTAACAAATAAAAAAATGTTTGTCTTTTACCCCTTTTTCTGTCATCTTTTAATGATCCATCTGCCAGATTAATGAATTTTTGGATGAATGTTTGACATTTGTTGATAATTCATCGGATAGACGTACATATTATTTTATTTATTTTATTATACTTTTTTTTGTTTTTTTTTTTTATTGGCTTTTTAAATTCTTAAATTTACTTTTATACTATTTCCTTTTTTTGGCTATTTAAATTCACTTTTATATTATATACAAATGTAACTTATTATTTAAAATGTTATCATATTATTTATCCATAAACTTTCACTACCTTATAAGATTTATCTTAATGTGTTAGTAGGCGTGTTTTTTGTGCCCTCTATGTTAGCTTAAGAAATAATCGCACAAAAAAACGCTCATCGTTGCTTTAGAAAAGAATTTGGCAGCACTAAAATAACAATAACATTGGCTGCGATCAAAAACCTATGAAGAGCTATCCGGATATGTTCATGTTGTTGCAATCCCGTGTGATACCTATGCATGATATGCAAAAACTGTGGGTTTACGTTTGTATACCAAGCGAAATGTCAAAAACCTGCAAAATGCAAAATTGAGATTTTTTTGCCGTCGTCGAGTTGTATTTTTGTCTTTTTTCATAAAAATAATTACAAAATATAATAATAAAAAATGGATACCTACGAAAATATCTTATCGCATCGATTCTTGATCGCAGCCATTTTCTGACATTTTGCCATTTAAAGAAAATATCGTTAAAATGTTCATAAATTAAAGAATTATTTATTGGAATGGAAAGTAACATTTAAAAATTATAATTTAACAAATAAAAAAATGTTTGTCTTTTACCCCTTTTTCTGTCATCTTTTAATGATCCATCTGCCAGATTAATGAATTTTTGGATGAATGTTTGACATTTGTTGATAATTCATCGGATAGACGTACATATTATTTTATTTATTTTATTATACTTTTTTTTTGTTTTTTTTTATTGGCTTTTTAAATTCTTAAATTTACTTTTATACTTTTTACTTTTTTTGGCTATTTAAATTCACTTTTATATTATATACAAATGTAACTTATTATTTAAAATGTTATCATATATTATTTATCCATAAACTTTCACTACCTTATAAGATTTATCTTAATGTGTTAGTAGGCGTGTTTTTTTGTGCCCTCTATGTTAGCTTAAGAAATAATCGCACAAAAAAACGCTCATCGTTGCTTCAGAAAAGAATTTGGCAGCACTGATATAACAATAACATTGGCTGCGATCAAAAACCTATGAAGAGCTATCCGGATAGGTTCATGTTGTTGCAATCCCGTGTGATACCTATGCATGATATGCAAAAATTGTGGGTTTACGTTTGTATACCAAGCGAAATGTCAAAAACCTGCAAAATGCAAAATTGAGATTTTTTTGCCGTCGTCGAGTTGTATTTTTGATTTTTTTCATAAAAATAATTAAAAAATATAATAATAAAAAATATAATAATAAAAAATATAATAATAAAAAATGGATACCTACGAAAATATCTTATCGCATCGATTCTTGATCGCAGCCATTTTCTGACATTTTGCCATTTAAAGAAAATATCGTTAAAATGTCCATAAATTAAAGAATTATTTATTGGAATGGAAAGTAACATTTAAAAATTATAATTGAACAAATAAAAAAATGAATTTGGATGAATGTTTGACATTTGTTGATAATTCATCGGATAGACGTAGAAAATAGTGTATGAAAGCACTGTTTTTATTCTAGCTTAATTCTTAAGCAGAGATGTTTATCGCCGCGAACTAAGCATATTTGTTGTTGTATTTAAGAGTAATTTTTTTTAAGCTAACATAGAGGGCACTAAAAAACACGCCTAGTAACAATTACAAATAAATAAACTAAACTAAACATGTAAATTCCTTAGTTCAGATGTTTGTTTTTTTTTCGTCAAATTCTATCTCAACTTGAGAAAAAAACACGGCTTAAGATACTACAAATATAATACAATAGGCGTGTTTTTTGTGCCCCTATGTTAGCTTAAGAAATAGTGGCACAAGAAAACGCTCATAATTGCTTCAGAAAAAAGTTTGGCAGTACTGATATAAGAATGACATTTTCTGACATATTGGCTGTCAAATGTTTGTCAACAAAAAAAATGTAAATTAAATTTCGTTAAAATTTTGATAAATTAAAAGAAACGTATCCTCCCTGGACCAGGTCTTTCTTTTTTATTTATTGGAAAGTAACATTTATTTTAAATTAATAATTATTTTCGGTTTTTATCTTTTTTTCTGTCATCTTTTTCTCGATCATTCGACCCGTGTTTCAAGATCCATCTGCCAAATTAATACATTTTTGGATGAATTTTTGACATTTGTTGAGAATTCATCGGATAAACTTAGAAATGAGTATATGGAAGCACTGTTTTTATTTTAGTTTAATTATTAAGCAGAGGTGTTTTTCGCCGCGAACTAAGCATATTTGTTATTGTATTTTCCATGGAAATTTTTTGTAAGCTAGCATAGAGGGCACTAAAAAACACGCCTAATTTATTATACTAATAACTTCTCATATAAAATTCATTAGTAAATTTAATGTTTCTAAAAGGGCTTCCACACTAGCCCACTGTGTATTAACACGTGTCAAAAAAGTGGGAAAGAAATCATGTAGAATAGTGTGGAAACAAAATATGACAGCCCAGCCTACACAACCCGACATTCTATCCCACACGATTTGACATTGTGTTAATACATGAAGGATTTTGGGAATGGTTCTAATTCTATCCCACATTTTATCACACTTTTTTATAGGTTAGCCTTGTACGCAGATCGCGCTAATATTTAGCTCTCATACAAAATTCTTTCAAAAATTTTGATTGGGTAAAAAACTTTGTATGGGAGCTAAAATCTAGGCTTAAGGTAATGTATTAATACAAGCAAGTGTGGAAGCAAAATATAAAAAGTCATTTCTTTGCCACCAATTTGGCAGTCGCATGGAATTCTTTCCCACATTCAATTTCACTTGGATTAATACACAATGGGCTAGTGTGGATGCGGAAGGGCTATTAGAGGTTTTTTGGTTATTATAATAATAAATAGCATTGAACGTCAAAACTAAAAAAAATCTATCTGCATTTGTAGTTTCACGCGCTGACTGTTAGGTGCCGTGACTCCATGTGTCAATATGGACACTTGGTACTACGGCATCTAGCAGTCAAAGCGCGAACCCTGCATTTGATATTATTTATTCATATTTTTCAATTTCGCACTCAATGTATTTCCCATAAGAGAAAACGAAAAAGGATCCTCAATAACATTACTTTTTCTAATTACTTTTATATGAAAGGGTATTCATATTACAATTGCAATACAATAATTAAACATGTGAGTTTGTAAATCAAGCGCGAAATATATCGAAACCGATAAATAAAACGATTTACTTTGTAGATGAAAAATGTAAACAAACTACTTTCACAACGAGAAACAACAACAATAATGCTTGGTTAGACAAAAATCAAGACAGAGGCGTAGTTAGGATTATTAATTATTTATATGAATTGTTTGTTTCATACATATATGTTTTTAGTTTTTAAAAAGAAGTTATGTATTTGATTAGATGAAATTTTTTTTTCACAGCAGTTTTTGCAATGAAACAGATGAGCGTTATCTTGGTTTCGAGTTGACGACTTTGAATTTTTCCTACTAATCCATATTTTACAACAGAAACAATAAAAAAAAGATTAGCTCTGGACTACCAAATGAAAACGAAATAAATAAATAATTTAATTTTTTGTTCATGTCAAGTTATCATAAATTTTTACATTTCTACATTAAAGATAGTGAAGACTTTTAGTGCAAATTTGCGCATTTTCTTTTGGAGTTAGAACGCACCGGTTTTTCGAGTTTTCGCCATTATCTTGGGGGTTTTCTCGGTTTTTTTATATCTTGCCCCTAAATATCAATTGTTAAAGTGAAAGGTATGATTTTTCGGACTATTAACAATTGTCAAAGTGTCGAGTGGGATTTTTTCGGTTTCCACTGCGCTTAAAGTGCTGGCCGTGAGAGTAGGTAAAATCCACCAGGTAAATCGATTGGCGCCCTCAGATTTTGACATTTTGACAAGTGAAAGTGAAATTTCTCGTTTCCTGTTGGTGCTTAAGCGCTGACCGAAACATTAGGTAATACCACCCTTCTAAATCGATTGGGATAGTCAGATTCTTACATTTCGACACCCGACCCGAAACCCACAGTAGAGAGGAGTTTTAATATTAAATATTTTTTTTATTATAGGGGATACAACACTTATATATTCTTCTCGCGTGACCTCTTAAGTGCATCTACCACAATTCTTCTTCTTTTACTGAAAAAAAATGTGCAAAACTAATATTTCATTTAAATCCATGGGTAACTCTAGTTTCCTAAAAACCCTTACCTCTCCGCACATGATTTCATTTTGACGGCGAAATTCATCCATTTTAGAGAACAACAACAACACAGGTTTGTTTACATTTTTATCTGCAAAATACAGCAAATATATATTAAGTTTCAATAATATTTTCCTCTTAATTTACAAACTTACATATTTTATTATTCTATTGTAATTGTGTTTTTTATGCCCGTTCATATAAAATAATTTGGTAAAACTAATTTTTCTTAGAGCTGTTTTTGGTTTTCTCTTATGGGAAATGCATTGAAAGCTAAATCGAAAAAAATTGATATCACATACAGGGTACTCTTTCTGACATGCAGACGGCGTTGAACGCAACTTACCAAGTCTCAATTGAGACGTAAGTTGCGTCCAACGCCGTCTGCATGTCACAAAGAGTACCCTGTATGTGACATACATTTTTTTTCGATTTAGCATTCAATGCATATCCCATAAGAGAAAACCAAAAACAGCTCAAAGAAAAATTAGTTTTACCTTTGTATATGAAAACTATAGTATTATTATGGAGTCGTTTTAATTTACGCTGGATTTCGACGGCTGAGGGCGCATGTGCTTGCAACATGTTTTATGATTTTGACAGCGTAGACATTAATGTCTAGAAAAAGTAAGTCTAGTTATATTGTAAGGGAGTAAGAGAGTTAGATCTCGACTTTCAAATTTATTTCCTCAACCAAAAGTGTTGAGATAAGTTGGTGGATTTCGACACTACGTGACTCAGTAGTCGCCGCATCTGATGAGATTATGGTTTTACCAAATTATTTTATATGAACGTTCATACATAACACAATTACAATAGAATTATAAAATATGTAAGTTCTTAAATCAATAGGAAACTTAATACTTATTTGCTGTATTTTGCAGATAAAAAAAAAATAAAAAAAAATGTAAACAAACGTATGTTGTTGTTGAAAATTTGAATGAACAATAACCACTTGTGATGGCTACCACCGAGTATTACTATAGGCTGGAATTATTGCAATTTTATGGCTGCCACACCAATCATCAGATTCCTTTAGTGGTGCTTAGTCTATAGTTCTAATTTTAATTTATAAATTATTTTGCCGTCAACTGGCCGTTGCACTACGAATTTCATTACCGAGGTCACCTGATCGTGCCCATCCAAATGAAGGTTTTTTCATTTACAATTGCATTTGTACAACTAGCATTTTTACAAGCCACACACAAGTTAGATGTTATTCATTCGGGTTCTTTCTTTTTCTCCTTTCCGTTATCACCGTTGTTTTCTAAAATGGATGAATGTCCCCGTCAAAATGATATCACGTGCGTAGAAGGAAAGGCTTGTTAGGAACTAGTCACCCATGAATATAAATGAAATATTATTTTTTGTGGGTTCCGGTCGGATGTCGAAATGTGAAAATCTGAGGGCGCCAATCGATTTAGGAGGGTGGTTTTACCTAGTGTTTCGACCAGCGCTTTAGCACCAACAGAAACCGAGATATTTCACTTTTCAATTTGACAGTTGTCGAAATGTCAAACTGAGGGTGCCAATCGATTTAGGAGGGTGGTATAACCTAGTGTTTCGGCCAGCACTTTACCAGCAACAGAAACCAAGAAATTTCGCTTTTCAATTTGGCAGGTGTCGAAATGTTTCTGAGGCGAATCGATTTATGAAGGTGGAATTACCAACTGGCTCGGCCAGCACTCTAAGTCCAGTGGAAACCAAAAAAATCGCACTTGACACTTTAACAGTTGACAGTGGTGGCGAAAAGTCAAAAACACGAAAACTCACACCTGTCACTTTGACAGTTGATACTCGTAGTTGTGGGAAAAATGTCAAAAATCAGAAAAAATACTTTTTTCCTTGACAGTTTACATATGATGTCGAATAGTCAAAAGAAAATGAGCAAATTCACACTAAAAGTCTTCACTATCCTTAATGTAGAAATCTGTGACAACTTGACATGAACAAAAATAAATTATAAATTTATTTCGTTTTCGTTTGGTAATCCGTAGTTACTCCTTTTTTATCGCTTCTGTTCCATCATTCCTATCGAATATGGAAAATCTGGAGTAGAAGGAGCAATTAATAAAAAATAATTTTTCTGAAACATATAAATATAACATATATACATTATTAATAAACCTAGCTACGCCTTTATCTTGATTTTTTTTCTAACCAAGTATTATTGTTGTTGTTTCTCGTTGTATAGGTAGTTTGTTTACATTTTTAACCTACGAAGTAAAGCATTATCTATATAAGTTTCGATATATATTACGCTTGATTTACAAACTCACATACTTAATTATTCTATTGCAATTGTAATATGAACACCCTTTCATATAAAAATAATTAGAAAAAGTAATATTATTGTGGACTCTTTCTCTTATGAGAAATACATTGAATGGTGAAATCGATAAAAAATGTATATCACACACAGGGTTCACGCTGTGACTGCTAGTTGCCGTAGTACCAAGAGTAATGTCGTTTTCGGTCAGAGGTTCGGAGTTTACTCCTTCTTGACTCCGCTTACTCCAAAATAATTCGATTGGCTGTTCCGAGTAATGGTTTCGAAGTATTTTTCTGTTCCGGAATTAATAAAGGAGTAGACCCGGAACACACATATACATATAAACCCTTTCATCGGATTATTTGTCAAATTAATTTTACTCGACTACACGTGCAAAATATACATAAATATCAGACAATTTTCGCACACTTACAAAAAATATTTCACCAATTAAGCCTGATCCACATCTGTGTCGTGTGTTGTGTTGTGGAGTCGTGTGTCGCTATCGCTACAATGTATTTCATATGAGTAGAACCATATTTGTCTCGTGTGTTGTGTTGCAGTGTGGCGCATAAAATATATTATGGAATGACAGCGACACACGACTCGACAACTCATTCTCTATTTCTTTCTTTTTTCCTTCTTTTTTCCTTCTTTTTTTTACTTTTTTTTAAATTACCAATATTAAAGATCCTATAAAGTTTTTTTCCTAAAGTTTTTTTTCTTGTACATAGATGTACATATTATTTTATTTATTTTATTATACATTTTTTTTGTTTTATTTTTATTGGCTTTTTAAATTCTTAAATTTACTTTTATACTATTTACTTTTTTTGGCTATTTAAATTCACTTTTATATTATATACAAATGTAACTTATTATTTAAAATGTTATCATATTATTTATCCATAAACTTTCACTACCTTATAAGATTTATCTTAATGTGTTAGTAGGCGTGTTTTTTGTGCCCTCTATGTTAGCTTAAGAAATAATCGCACAAAAAAACGCTCATCGTTGCTTCAGAAAAGAATTTGGCAGCACTGATATAACAATAACATTGGCTGCGATCAAAAACCTATGAAGAGCTATCCGGATAGGTTCATGTTGTTGCAATCCCGTGTGATACCTATGCATGATATGCAAAAATTGTGGGTTTACGTTTGTATACCAAGCGAAATGTCAAAAACTTGCAAAATGCAAAATTGAGATTTTTTTGCCGTCGTCGAGTTGTATTTTTGATTTTTTTCATAAAAATAATTAAAAAATGGATACCTACGAAAATATCTTATCGCATCGATTCTTGATCGCAGCCATTTTCTGACATTTTGCCATTTAAAGAAAATATCGTTAAAATGTTCATAAATTAAAGAATTATTTATTGGAATGGAAAGTAACATTTAAAAATTATAATTTAACAAATAAAAAAATGTTTGGCTTTTACCCCTTTTTCTGTCATCTTTTAATGATCCATCTGCCAGATTAATGAATTTTTGGATGAATGTTTGACATTTTTGTTGATAATTCATCGGATAGACGTAGAAAATAGTGTATGAAAGCACTGTTTTTATTCTAGCTTAATTCTTAAGCAGAGATGTTTATCGCCGCGAACTAAGCATATTTGTTGTTGTATTTTACATGTAATTTTTTTAAGCTAACATAGAGGGCACTAAAAAACACGCCTAGTAACAATTACAAATAAAAAAACTAAACTAAACATGTAAATTCCTTAGTTCAGATGTTTGTTTTTTTTTCGTCAAATTCTATCTCAACTTGAAAAAAAACACGGCTAAAGATACTACAAATATAATACAATAGGCGTGTTTTTTTGTGCCCCTATGTTAGCTTAAGAAATAGTGGCACAAGAAAACGCTCATAATTGCTTCAGAAAAACGTTTGGCAGCACTGATATAAGAATGACATTTTCTGACATATTGGCTGTCAAATGTTTGTCAACAAAAAAAAATGTAAACTAAATTGCGTTAAAATTTTGATAAATTAAAAGAAACGTATCCTCCCTGGACCAGGTCTTTCTTTTTTATTTATTGGAAAGTAACATTTATTTTAAATTAATAATTATTTTTTAACAAATAGAACAATTTTCGGTTTTTATCTTTTTTTCTGTCATTTTTTTCTCGATCATTCGACCCGTGTTTCAAGATCCATCTGCCAAATTAAAACATTTTTGGATGAATTTTTGACATTTGTTGAGAATTCATCGGATAACTTAGAAATGAGTATATGGAAGCACTGTTTTTATTTTAGTTTAATTATTAAGCAGAGGTGTTTATCGCCGCGAACTAAGCATATTTGTTGTTCTAATTCTATCCCACATTTTATCACACTTTTTTATAGGTTAGCCTTGTACGCAGATCGCGCTAATATTTAGCTCTCATACAAAATTCTTTCAAAAATTTTGATTGGGTAAAAAATTTTGTATGGGAGCTAAAATCTAGGCTTAAGGTAATGTATTAATACAAGCAAGTGTGGAAGCAAAATATAAAAAGTTATTTCTTTGCCACCAATTTGGCAGTCGCATGGAATTCTTTCCCACTTTCAATTTCACTTGGATTAATACACAATGGGCTAGTGTGGATGCGGAAGGGCTATTAGAGGTTTTTTGGTTATTATAATAATAAATAGCATTGAACGTCAAAACTAAAAAAAATCTATCTGCATTTGTAGTTTCACGCGCTGACTGTTAGGTGCCGTGACTCCATGTGTCAATATGGACACTTGGTACTACGGCATCTAGCAGTCAAAGCGCGAACCCTGCATTTGATATTATTTATTCATATTTTTCAATTTCGCACTCAATGTATTTCCCATAAGAGAAAACGAAAAAGGATCCTCAATAAAATTACTTTTTCTAATTACTTTTATATGAAAGGGTATTCATATTACAATTGCAATACAATAATTAAACATGTGAGTTTGTAAATCAAGCGTGAAATATATCGAAACCGATAAATAAAACGATTTACTTTGTAGATGAAAAATGTAAACAAACTACTTTCACAACGAGAAACAACAACAATAATGCTTGGTTAGACAAAAATCAAGACAGAGGCGTAGTTAGGATTATTAATTATTTATATGAATTGTTTGTTTCATACATATATGTTTTTAGTTTTTAAAAAGAAGTTATGTATTTGATTGGATGAAATTTTTTTTCACAGCAGTTTTTGCAATGAAACAGATGAGCGTTATCTTGGTTTCGAGTTGACGACTTTGAATTTTTCCTACTAATCCATATTTTACAACAGAAACAATAAAAAAAAGATTAGCTCTGGACTACCAAATGAAAACGAAATAAATAAATAATTTAATTTTTTGTTCATGTCAAGTTACCATTAATTTTTACATTTCTACATTAAAGATAGTGAAGACTTTTAGTGCAAATTTGCGCATTTTCTTTTGGAGTTAGAACGCACCGGTTTTTTGAGTTTTCACCATAATCTTGGGGGTTTTCTCGGTTTTTTTATATCTTGCCCCTAAATATCAATTGTTAAAGTGAAAGGTATGATTTTTCGGACTATTAACAATTGTCAAAGTGTCGAGTGGGATTTTTTCGGTTTCCACTGCGCTTAAAGTGCTGGCCGTGAGAGTAGGTAAAATCCACCAGGTAAATCGATTGGCGCCCTCAGATTTTCACATTTTGACAAGTGAAAGCGAAATTTCTCGTTTCCTGTTGGTGCTTAAGCGCTGAGGTAATACCACCCTTCTAAATCGATTGGGATAGTCAGATTCTTACATTTGCAGACTTTATGTCACATACAGGGTACTCTTTGTGACATGCAGACGGCGTTGAACGCAACTTACCAAGTCTCAATTGAGACGTAAGTTGCGTCCAACGCCGTCTGCATGTCACAAAGAGTACCCTGTATGTGACATAAATTTTTTTTCGATTTAGCATTCAATGCATATCCCATAAGAGAAAACCAAAAACAGCTCAGAGAAAAATTAGTTTAACCTTTGTATATAGTATTATTATGGAGTCGTTTTAATTTACGCTGGATTTCGACGGCTGAGGGCGCATGTGCTTGCAACATGTTTTATGATTTTGACAGCGTAGACATTAATGTCTAGAAAGAGTAAGTCTAGTTATACTGTAAGGGAGTAAGAGAGTTAGATCTCGACTTTCAAATTTATTTCCTCAACAAAAAGTGTTGAGATAAGTTGGTGGATTTCGACACTACGTGACTCAGTAGTCGCCGCATCTGATGAGATTATGGTTTTACCAAATTATTTTATATGAACGTTCATACATAACACAATTACAATAGAATTATAAAATATGTAAGTTCTTAAATCAATAGGAAACTTAATACTTATTTGCTGTATTTTGCAGATAAAACGTGTGTTGTTATTGAAAATTTGAATGGACAATAACCACTTGTGTTGGCTACCACCGAGTATTACTATAGGCTGGAATTATTGCAATTTTATGGCTGCCACACCAATCATCAGATTCCTTTAGTGGTGCTTAGTCTATTGGCACATGGAGTCACGGCACCTAGCAGCCAGCTCGTGAAACTAACAAATGAGATAGATTTCCTTTCCATTTGACGTTCAATGCATTTCCCATAAGAGAAAAACAAAAACAGCTCGTAGAAACATTATTTTAACAAATTAATTTTATATGAACGGTTGTTTGTTTTATAATTGCAAAAGAATAACTAAACATGCTAGTTTGCAAATCAAACGTAAAATATATCGAAACTTATTACTTATTTGCTTTATTTTGCAGATGAAATATGTAAACAAACGTGCTTTTTTGTTGTTGTTTTCCAAAATGGATGCAAGGCGTCAGTCAGAACGATATCATGTGCGTAGTCAGGTAGAAGTTTAGGGGGCTAGAGTTTCTTATGGATTAAAATAAAACATTAATTTTCCTTTTTATTATAAGTAAAGAAAGAAGTAGAAATGTCAAAGGTCCATTTAAGTGATCGTAAGAAAAAAAAGATAATACCAGGAAATTAAATGTTGCACCAATAATTGCGGTTTGCTGTTTTTCGATTAGTTTCGTTCACTTTTGCTTTCGTAAAAATAGAATTATAACAGTCAAAAGTGCTCACTTAATTTAATGTAATAAGCCAACAAAAATTAGTTTTCCAAATTATCAAAAGGAGTCACCTTTAATGCACTTAAGCGATATAAATCTTCAATTTATTTTTTTGTATTAGGTACGTGCAGGTTAATATAAAGTTAAAATAAATTATAGGGGCATCATTTGATTTCCCTGTGTTCGTTTGTTTTATCCGACCACGTCAGTTTCTTTCTAAGAATTATTTTTTAACGTAATTTCGGGCAAAATTTTATCCTCCATTTAAGAAAAAGGTTAGCATACTTTTAAAGTAAATTCTTCTTAAAAATAGAACTAATTAAGAGTGATCGAGCATGACCTTCATTCATACCTTGCCTCTTTTGTAAACCAAGAAACAAATATGTTAATAGACAATTGAAAAATATTTTTTTTTAACAATTGCTTTTCACAAGAAGATTTTTATTCAAATAACTTAATCTTACGAACAAATATATTTTTTTAATAATCGTGACTACGCCTCTGCCTTTCTCTTTTTCTAATCGAGTACTTTTGTTGTTGTTTCTGGTTGTAAAGGTGGTTTGTTTACATTTTTCATTTAAAAAGCAAAGCATTTTAGATATCTATTTTAATATATGTTCGGGTTGATTTATAAGCTTACACGTTTTTTGATTCTATTTCAATCATAATATGGATACCCGTTGATATAAAATAATTTGGTAAAACTAATTTTCATCTGGCGCTTTTTTCGTTTTCTCTAATGGGAAATACATTGGACGTCAAATCGAAAATAATTCTATCGCCTTTTGAAGCTTAAGCGCTTGAGATGCAGGTGGCGTGGAAAGCAACTTACCAGGTGTCAATAGTTCTAATTTTAATTTATAATATATTTTGCCGTCAACTGGCCGTTGCACTACGAATTTCATTACCGAGGTCACCTAATCGTGCCCATCCAAATGATTGTTTTTTCATTTACAATTGCATTTGTACAACTAGCATTTTTACAAGCCACACACAAGTTAGATGTTATTCATTCAGGTTCTTTCTTTTTCTCCTTTCCGTTATCACCGTTGTTTTCTAAAATGGATGAATGTCCCCGTCAAAATGATATCACGTGCGTAGAAGGAAAGGCTTGTTAGGAACTTGTCACCCATGAATTTAAATGAAATATTATTTTTTGTGGGTTCCGGTCGGATGTCGAAATTTGAAAATCTGAGGGCGCCAATCGATTTAGGAGGATGGTTTTACCTAGTGTTTCGACCAGCGCTTTAGCACCAACAGAAACCGAGATATTTCACTTTTCAATTTGATAGTTGTCGAAATGTCAAACTGAGGGTGCCAATCGATTTAGGAGGGTGGTATAACCTAGTGTTTCGGCCAGCACTTTACCAGCAACAGAAACCAAGAAATTTCGCTTTTCAATTTGGCAGGAGTCGAAATGTTTCTGAGGCGAATCGATTTATGAAGGTGGAATTACCAACTGGCTCGGCCAGCACTCTAAGTCCAGTGGAAACCAAAAAATCGCACTTGACACTTTGACAGTTGACAGTGGTGGCGAAAAGTCAAAAACACGAAAACTCACACCTGTCACTTTGACAGTTGATACTCGTAGTTGCGGGCAAAATGTCAAATATCAGAAAAAATACTTTTTTCTTTGACAGTTTACATATGATGTCGAATAGTCAAAAGAAAATGAGCAAATTCGCACTAAAAGTCTTCACTATCCTTAATGTAGAAATCTGTGACAACTTGACATGAACAAAAATAAATTATAAATTTATTTCGTTTTCGTTTGGTAATCCGTAGTTACTCCTTTTTTATCGCTTCTGCTCCATCATTCCTATCGAATATGGAAAATCTGGAGTAGAAGGAGCAATTAATAAAAAATAATTTTTCTGAAACATATAAATATAACATATATAAATTATTAATAAACCTAGCTACGCCTTTATCTTGATTTTTTTTCTAACCAAGTATTATTGTTGTTGTTTCTCGTTGTAGTAGTTTGTTGTAGTTTGTTTACATTTTTAACCTACGAAGTAAAGCATTATCTATATAAGTTTCGATATATATTACGCTTGATTTACAAACTCACATACTTAATTATTCTATTGCAATTGTAATATGAACACCCTTTCATATAAAAATAATTAGAAAAAGTTATATTATTGTGGACTCTTTCTCTTATGAGAAATACATTGAATGCGAAATCGATAAAAAATGTATATCAAACACAGGGTTCACGCTGTGACTGCTAGGTGCCGTAGTACCAAGAGTAATGTCGTTTTCGGACAGAGGTTCGGAGTTTACTCCTTCTTGACTCCGCTTAAGGTTAGACCGCACACAACTGCAGCGAAACTACACTTCAGGACGCGGCAAAACATTATCTGTATGAAATTGTATGAGCTATATCGCACTAAGCGGCAACTGAACTTCATACAATTTCATACAAATTATTTTGAATCGCAGTTCCGCTGCAGTGCAGTTCCGCCTAGTGCGGTCTAACCTTTACTCCAAAATAATTCGATTGGCTGTTCCGAGTAATCGTTTCGAAGTAAAGGAGTAGACCCGGAACACACATATACATATAAACCCTTTCATCGGACTATTTGTCAAATTAATTTTACTCGACTACACGTGCAAAATATACATAAATATCAGACAATTTACGCACACTTACAAAAAATATATCACCAATTAAGCCTGATCCACATCTGTGTCGTGTGTCGTGTTGTGGAGTCGTGTGTCGCTATCGCTACAATGTATTTCATATGAGTAGAACCATATTTGTCTCGTGTGTTGTGTTGCAGTGTGGCGCATAAAATATATTATGGAATGACAGCGACGCACGACTCGACAACTCATTCTCTATTTCTTTCTTTTTTCCTTCTTTTTTTTACTTTTTTTTTTTTAAATTACCAACATTAAAGATCCTATAAAGTTTTTTTTCTTGTACATAGATGTACATATTATTTTATTTATTTTATTATACTTTTTTTTGTTTTTTTTTATTGGCTTTTTAAATTCTTAAATTTACTTTTATACTATTTACTTTTTTTGGCTATTTAAATTCACTTTTATATTATATACAAATGTAACTTATTATTTAAAATGTTATCATATTATTTATCCATAAACTTTCACTACCTTATAAGATTTATCTTAATGTGTTAGTAGGCGTGTTTTTTGTGCCCTCTATGTTAGCTTAAGAAATAATCGCACAAAAAAACGCTCATCGTTGCTTTAGAAAAGAATTTGGCAGCACTGATATAACAATAACATTGGCTGCGATCAAAAACCTATGAAGAGCTATCCGGATAGGTTCATGTTGTTGCAATCCCGTGTGATACCTATGCATGATATGCAAAAATTGTGGGTTTACGTTTGTATACCAAGCGAAAGCGAAATGTCAAATGATCGATATAACAATAACATTGGCTGCGATCAAAAACCTATGAAGAGCTATCCGGATAGGTTCATGTTGTTGCAATCCCGTGTGGTACCTATGCATAATATGCAAAAATTGTGGGTTTACGTTTGTATACCAAGCGAAATGTCAAAAACCTGCAAAATGCAAAATTGAGATTTTTTTGCCGTCGTCGAGTTGTATTTTTGACTTTTTTCATAAAAATAATTAAAAAATATAATAATAAAAAATGGATACCTACGAAAATATCTTATCGCATCGATTCTTGATCGCAGCCATTTTCTGACATTTTGCCATTTAAAGAAAATATCGTTAAAATGTTCATAAATTAAAGAATTATTTATTGGAATGGAAAGTAACATTTAAAAATTATAATTTAACAAATAAAAAAATGTTTGTCTTTTACCCCTTTTTCTGTCATCTTTTAATGATCCATCTGCCAGATTAATGAATTTTTGGATGAATGTTTGACATTTGTTGATAATTCATCGGATAGACGTACATATTATTTTATTTATTTTATTATACTTTTTTTTGTTTTTTTTTTTTATTGGCTTTTTAAATTCTTAAATTTACTTTTATACTATTTCCTTTTTTTGGCTATTTAAATTCACTTTTATATTATATACAAATGTAACTTATTATTTAAAATGTTATCATATTATTTATCCATAAACTTTCACTACCTTATAAGATTTATCTTAATGTGTTCGTAGGCGTGTTTTTTGTGCCCTCTATGTTAGCTTAAGAAATAATCGCACAAAAAAACGCTCATCGTTGCTTTAGAAAAGAATTTGGCAGCACTAAAATAACAATAACATTGGCTGCGATCAAAAACCTATGAAGAGCTATCCGGATAGGTTCATGTTGTTGCAATCCCGTGTGATACCTATGCATGATATGCAAAAACTGTGGGTTTACGTTTGTATACCAAGCGCAATGTCAAAAACCTGCAAAATGCAAAATTGAGATTTTTTTGCCATCGTCGAGTTGTATTTTTGACTTTTTTCATAAAAATAATTACAAAATATAATAATAAAAAATGGATACCTACGAAAATATCTTATCGCATCGATTCTTGATCGCAGCCATTTTTTGACATTTTGCCATTTAAAGAAAATATCGTTAAAATGTTCATAAATTAAAGAATTATTTATTGGAATGGAAAGTAACATTTAAAAATTATAATTTAACAAATAAAAAAATGTTTGGCTTTTACCCCTTTTTCTGTCATCTTTTAATGATCCATCTGCCAGATTAATGAATTTTTGGATGAATGTTTGACATTTGTTGATAATTCATCGGATAGACGTAGTAAATAGTGTATGAAAGCACTGTTTTTATTCTAGCTTAATTCTTCGCTTAATATTTCGGTTTTTATCTTTTTTTCTGTCATCTTTTTCTCGATCATTCGACCCGTGTTTCAAGATCCATCTGCCAAATTAGTACATTTTTGGATGAATTTTTGACATTTGTTGAGAATTCATCGGATAAACTTAGAAATGAGTATATGGAAGCACTGTTTTTATTTTAGTTTAATTATTAAGCAGAGGTGTTTATCGCCGCGAACTAAGCATATTTGTTGTTGTATTTTCCATGGAAATTTTTTGTAAGCTAGCATAGGGGGCACTAAAAAACACGCCTAATATATAATACAAATAACAAATTTATATATAATACAAATAACAAATTTAATGTTTCTAAAAGGGCTTCCACACTAGCCCACTGTGTATTAACACATGTCAAAAAAGTGGGAAAGAAATCATGTAGAATAGTGTGGAAACAAAATATGACAGCCCAGCCTACACAACCCGACATTCTATCCCACACGATTTGACATTGTGTTAATACATGAAGGATTTTGGGAATGGTTCTAATTCTATCCCACATTTTATCACACTTTTTTATAGGTTAGCCTTGTACGCAGATCGCGCTAATATTTAGCTCTCATACAAAATTCTTTCAAAAATTTTGATTGGGTAAAAAATTTTGTATGGGAGCTAAAATCTAGGCTTAAGGTAATGTATTAATACAAGCAAGTGTGGAAGCAAAATATAAAAAGTCATTTCTTTGCCACCAATTTGGCAGTCGCATGGAATTCTTTCCCACTTTCAATTTCACTTGGATTAATACACAGTGGGCTAGTGTGGATGCGGAAGGGCTATTAGAGGTTTTTTGGTTATTATAATAATAAATAGCATTGAACGTCAAAACTAAAAAAAATCTATCTGCATTTGTAGTTTCACGCGCTGACTGTTAGGTGCCGTGACTCCATGTGTCGATATGGACACTTGGTACTACGGCATCTAGCAGTCAAAGCGCGAACCCTGCATTTGATATTATTTATTCATATTTTTCAATTTCGCATTCAATGTACTTCCCATAAGAGAAAACGAAAAAGGGTCCTCAATAACATTACTTTTTCTAATTACTTTTATATGAAAGGGTATTCATATTACAATTGCAATACAATAATTAAACATGTGAGTTTGTAAATCAAGCGTGAAATATATCGAAACCGATAAATAAAACGATTTACTTTGTAGATGAAAAATGTAAACAAACTACTTTCACAACGAGAAACAACAACAATAATGCTTGGTTAGACAAAAATCAAGACAGAGGCGTAGTTAGCATTATTAATTATTTATATGAATTGTTTGTTTCATACATATATGTTTTTAGTTTTTAAAAAGAAGTTATGTATTTGATTAGATGAAATTTTTTTTTTCACTGCAGTTTTTGCAATGAAACAGATGAGCGTTATCTTGGTTTCGAGTTGACGGCTTTGAATTTCTCCTACTAATCCATATTTTACAACAGAAACAATAAAAAAAAGATTAGCTCTGGACTACCAAATGAAAACGAAATAAATAAATAATTTAATTTTTTGTTCATGTCAAGTTACCATAAATTTTTACATTTCTACATTAAAGATAGTGAAGACTTTTAGTGCAAATTTGCGCATTTTCTTTTGGAGTTAGAACGCATCGGTTTTTTGAGTTTTCGCCATAATCTTGGGGGTTTTCTCGGTTTTTTTATATCTTGCCCCTAAATATCAATTGTTAAAGTGAAAGGTGTGATTTTTCGGACTATTAACAATTGTCAAAGTGTCGAGTGGAATTTTTTCGGTTTCAACTGCGCTTAAAGTGCTGGCCGTGAGAGTAGGTAAAATCCACCAGGTAAATCGATTGGCGCCCTCAGATTTTGACATTTTGACAAGTGAAAGTGAAATTTCTCGTTTCCTGTTGGTGCTTAAGCGCTGAGGTAATACCACCCTTCTAAATCGATTGGGATAGTCAGATTCTTACATTTGCAGACTTTATGTCACATACAGGGTACTCTTTGTGACATGCAGACGGCGTTGAACGCAACTTACCAAGTCTCAATTGAGACGTAAGTTGCGTCCAACGCCGTCTGCATGTCACAAAGAGTACCCTGTATGTGACATAAATTTTTTTTCGATTTAGCATTCAATGCATATCCCATAAGAGAAAACCAAAAACAGCTCAAAGAAAAATTAGTTTTACCTTTGTATATAGTATTATTATGGAGTCGTTTTAATTTACGCTGGATTTCGACGGCTGAGGGCGCATGTGCTTGCAACATGTTTTATGATTTTGACAGCGTAGACATTAATGTCTAGAAAGAGTAAGTCTAGTTATACTGTAAGGGAGTAAGAGAGTTAGATCTCGACTTTCAAATTTATTTCCTCAACAAAAAGTGTTGAGATAAGTTGGTGGATTTCGACACTACGTGACTCAGTAGTCGCCGCATCTGATGAGATTATGGTTTTACCAAATTATTTTATATGAACGTTCATACATAACACAATTACAATAGAATTATAAAATATGTAAGTTCTTAAATCAATAGGAAACTTAATACTTATTTGCTGTATTTTGCAGATAAAACGTGTGTTGTTATTGAAAATTTGAATGAACAATAACCACTTGTGTTGGCTACCACCGAGTATTACTATAGGCTGGAATTATTGCAATTTTATGGCTGCCACACCAATCATCAGATTCCTTTAGTGGTGCTTAGTCTATAGTTCTAATTTTAATTTATAATATATTTTGCCGTCAACTGGCCGTTGCACTACGAATTTCATTACCGAGGTCACCTAATCGTGCCCATCCAAATGATTGTTTTTTCATTTACAATTGCATTTGTACAACTAGCATTTTTACAAGCCACACACAAGTTAGATGTTATTCATTCGGGTTCTTTCTTTTTCTCCTTTCCGTTATCACCGTTGTTTTCTAAAATGGATGAATGTCCCCGTCAAAATGATATCACGTGCGTAGAAGGAAAGGCTTGTTAGGAACTTGTCACCCATGAATTTAAATGAAATATTATTTTTTGTGGGTTCCGGTCGGATGTCGAAATTTGAAAATCTGAGGGCGCCAATCGATTTAGGAGGATGGTTTTACCTAGTGTTTCGACCAGTGCTTTAGCACCAACAGAAACCGAGATATTTCACTTTTCAATTTGATAGTTGTCGAAATGTCAAACTGAGGGTGCCAATCGATTTAGGAGGGTGGTATAACCTAGTGTTTCGGCCAGCACTTTACCAGCAACAGAAACCAAGAAATTTCGCTTTTCAATTTGGCAGGTGTCGAAATGTTTCTGAGGCGAATCGATTTATGAAGGTGGAATTACCAACTGGCTCGGCCAGCACTCTAAGTCCAGTGGAAACCAAAAAATCGCACTTGACACTTTGACAGTTGACAGTGGTGGCGAAAAGTCAAAAACACGAAAACTCACACCTGTCACTTTGACAGTTGATACTCGTAGTTGTGGGCAAAATGTCAAATATCAGAAAAAATACTTTTTTCTTTGACAGTTTACATATGATGTCGAATAGTCAAAAGAAAATGAGCAAATTCGCACTAAAAGTCTTCACTATCCTTAATGTAGAAATCTGTGACAACTTGACATGAACAAAAATAAATTATAAATTTATTTCGTTTTCGTTTGGTCATCCGTAGTTACTCCTTTTTTATCGCTTCTGCTCCATCATTCCTATCGAATATGGAAAATCTGGAGTAGAAGGAGCAATTAATAGAAAATAATTTTTCTGAAACATATAAATATAACATATATAAATTATTAATAAACCTAGCTACGCCTTTATCTTGATTTTTTTTCTAACCAAGTATTATTGTTGTTGTTTCTCGTTGTAGTAGTTTGTTGTAGTTTGTTTACATTTTTAACCTACGAAGTAAAGCATTATCTATATAAGTTTCGATATATATTACGCTTGATTTACAAACTCACATACTTAATTATTCTATTGCAATTGTAATATGAACACCCTTTCATATAAAAATAATTAGAAAAAGTTATATTATTGTGGACTCTTTCTCTTATGAGAAATACATTGAATGCGAAATCGATAAAAAATGTATATCAAACACAGGGTTCACGCTGTGACTGCTAGGTGCCGTAGTACCAAGAGTAATGTCGTTTTCGGACAGAGGTTCGGAGTTTACTCCTTCTTGACTCCGCTTAAGGTTAGACCGCACACAACTGCAGCGAAACTACACTTCAGGACGCGGCAAAACATTATCTGTATGAAATTGTATGAGCTATATCGCACTAAGCGGCAACTGAACTTCATACAATTTCATACAAATTATTTTGAATCGCAGTTCCGCTGCAGTGCAGTTCCGCCTAGTGCGGTCTAACCTTTACTCCAAAATAATTCGATTGGCTGTTCCGAGTAATCGTTTCGAAGTAAAGGAGTAGACCCGGAACACACATATACATATAAACCCTTTCATCGGACTATTTGTCAAATTATTTTACTCGACTACACGTGCAAAATATACATAAATATCAGACAATTTACGCACACTTACAAAAAATATATCACCAATTAAGCCTGATCCACATCTGTGTCGTGTGTTGTGTTGTGGAGTCGTGTGTCGCTATCGCTACAATGTATTTCATATGAGTAGAACCATATTTGTCTCGTGTGTTGTGTTGCACTGTGGCGCATAAAATATATTATGGAATGACAGCGACGCACGACTCGACAACTCATTCTCTATTTCTTTCTTTTTTCCTTCTTTTTTTTACTTTTTTTTTTTTAAATTACCAACATTAAAGATCCTATAAAGTTTTTTTTCTTGTACATAGATGTACATATTATTTTATTTATTTTATTATACTTTTTTTTTGTTTTTTTTTATTGGCTTTTTAAATTCTTAAATTTACTTTTATACTATTTACTTTTTTTGGCTATTTAAATTCACTTTTATATTATATACAAATGTAACTTATTATTTAAAATGTTATCATATTATTTATCCATAAACTTTCACTACCTTATAAGATTTATCTTAATGTGTTAGTAGGCGTGTTTTTTGTGCCCTCTATGTTAGCTTAAGAAATAATCGCACAAAAAAACGCTCATCGTTGCTTTAGAAAAGAATTTGGCAGCACTGATATAACAATAACATTGGCTGCGATCAAAAACCTATGAAGAGCTATCCGGATAGGTTCATGTTGTTGCAATCCCGTGTGATACCTATGCATGATATGCAAAAATTGTGGGTTTACGTTTGTATACCAAGCGAAAGCGAAATGTCAAATGATCGATATAACAATAACATTGGCTGCGATCAAAAACCTATGAAGAGCTATCCGGATAGGTTCATGTTGTTGCAATCCCGTGTGGTACCTATGCATAATATGCAAAAATTGTGGGTTTACGTTTGTATACCAAGCGAAATGTCAAAAACCTGCAAAATGCAAAATTGAGATTTTTTTGCCGTCGTCGAGTTGTATTTTTGACTTTTTTCATAAAAATAATTAAAAAATATAATAATAAAAAATGGATACCTACGAAAATATCTTATCGCATCGATTCTTGATCGCAGCCATTTTCTGACATTTTGCCATTTAAAGAAAATATCGTTAAAATGTTCATAAATTAAAGATTTATTTATTGGAATGGAAAGTAACATTTAAAAATTATAATTTAACAAATAAAAAAATGTTTGTCTTTTACCCCTTTTTCTGTCATCTTTTAATGATCCATCTGCCAGATTAATGAATTTTTGGATGAATGTTTGACATTTGTTGATAATTCATCGGATAGACGTACATATTATTTTATTTATTTTATTATACTTTTTTTTGTTTTTTTTTTTATTGGCTTTTTAAATTCTTAAATTTACTTTTATACTATTTCCTTTTTTTGGCTATTTAAATTCACTTTTATATTATATACAAATGTAACTTATTATTTAAAATGTTATCATATTATTTATCCATAAACTTTCACTACCTTATAAGATTTATCTTAATGTGTTAGTAGGCGTGTTTTTTGTGCCCTCTATGTTAGCTAAAGAAATAATCGCACAAAAAAACGCTCATCGTTGCTTTAGAAAAGAATTTGGCAGCACTAAAATAACAATAACATTGGCTGCGATCAAAAACCTATGAAGAGCTATCCGGATATGTTCATGTTGTTGCAATCCCGTGTGATACCTATGCATGATATGCAAAAACTGTGGGTTTACGTTTGTATACCAAGCGAAATGTCAAAAACCTGCAAAATGCAAAATTGAGATTTTTTTGTCGTCGTCGAGTTGTATTTTTGACTTTTTTCATAAAAATAATTACAAAATATAATAATAAAAAATGGATACCTACGAAAATATCTTATCGCATCGATTCTTGATCGCAGCCATTTTTTGACATTTTGCCATTTAAAGAAAATATCGTTAAAATGTTCATAAATTAAAGAATTATTTATTGGAATGGAAAGTAACATTTAAAAATTATAATTTAACAAATAAAAAAATGTTTGGCTTTTACCCCTTTTTCTGTCATCTTTTAATGATCCATCTGCCAGATTAATGAATTTTTGGATGAATGTTTGACATTTGTTGATAATTCATCGGATAGACGTAGTAAATAGTGTATGAAAGCACTGTTTTTATTCTAGCTTAATTCTTCGCTTAATATTTCGGTTTTTATCTTTTTTTCTGTCATCTTTTTCTCGATCATTCGACCCGTGTTTCAAGATCCATCTGCCAAATTAATACATTTTTGGATGAATTTTTGACATTTGTTGAGAATTCATCGGATAAACTTAGAAATGAGTATATGGAAGCACTGTTTTTATTTTAGTTTAATTATTAAGCAGAGGTGTTTATCGCCGCGAACTAAGCATATTTGTTGTTGTATTTTCCATGGAAATTTTTTGTAAGCTAGCATAGGGGGCACTAAAAAACACGCCTAATATATAATACAAATAACAAATTTATATATAATACAAATAACAAATTTAATGTTTCTAAAAGGGCTTCCACACTAGCCCACTGTGTATTAACACATGTCAAAAAAGTGGGAAAGAAATCATGTAGAATAGTGTGGAAACAAAATATGACAGCCCAGCCTACACAACCCGACATTCTATCCCACACGATTTGACATTGTGTTAATACATGAAGGATTTTGGGAATGGTTCTAATTCTATCCCACATTTTATCACACTTTTTTATAGGTTAGCCTTGTACGCAGATCGCGCTAATATTTAGCTCTCATACAAAATTCTTTCAAAAATTTTGATTGGGTAAAAAATTTTGTATGGGAGCTAAAATCTAGGCTTAAGGTAATGTATTAATACAAGCAAGTGTGGAAGCAAAATATAAAAAGTCATTTCTTTGCCACCAATTTGGCAGTCGCATGGAATTCTTTCCCACTTTCAATTTCACTTGGATTAATACACAGTGGGCTAGTGTGGATGCGGAAGGGCTATTAGAGGTTTTTTGGTTATTATAATAATAAATAGCATTGAACGTCAAAACTAAAAAAAATCTATCTGCATTTGTAGTTTCACGCGCTGACTGTTAGGTGCCGTGACTCCATGTGTCGATATGGACACTTGGTACTACGGCATCTAGCAGTCAAAGCGCGAACCCTGCATTTGATATTATTTATTCATATTTTTCAATTTCGCATTCAATGTACTTCCCATAAGAGAAAACGAAAAAGGGTCCTCAATAACATTACTTTTTCTAATTACTTTTATATGAAAGGGTATTCATATAACAATTGCAATACAATAATTTAACATGTGAGTTTGTAAATCAAGCGTGAAATATATCGAAACCGATAAATAAAACGATTTACTTTGTAGATGAAAAATGTAAACAAACTACTTTCACAACGAGAAACAACAACAATAATGCTTGGTTAGACAAAAATCAAGACAGAGGCGTAGTTAGCATTATTAATTATTTATATGAATTGTTTGTTTCATACATATATGTTTTTAGTTTTTAAAAAGAAGTTATGTATTTGATTAGATGAAATTTTTTTTTTCACTGCAGTTTTTGCAATGAAACAGATGAGCGTTATCTTGGTTTCGAGTTGACGGCTTTGAATTTCTCCTACTAATCCATATTATTACAACAGAAACAATAAAAAAAAGATTAGCTCTGGACTACCAAATGAAAACGAAATAAATAAATAATTTAATTTTTTGTTCATGTCAAGTTACCATAAATTTTTACATTTCTACATTAAAGATAGTGAAGACTTTTAGTGCAAATTTGCGCATTTTCTTTTGGAGTTAGAACGCACCGGTTTTTTGAGTTTTCGCCATAATCTTGGGGGTTTTCTCGGTTTTTTTATATCTTGCCCCTAAATATCAATTGTTAAAGTGAAAGGTATGATTTTTCGGACTATTAACAATTGTCAAAGTGTCGAGTGGGATTTTTTCGGTTTCCACTGCGCTTAAAGTGCTGGCCGTGAGAGTAGGTAAAATCCACCAGGTAAATCGATTGGCGCCCTCAGATTTTCACATTTTGACAAGTGAAAGCGAAATTTCTCGTTTCCTGTTGGTGCTTAAGCGCTGAGGTAATACCACCCTTCTAAATCGATTGGGATAGTCAGATTCTTACATTTGCAGACTTTATGTCACATACAGGGTACTCTTTGTGACATGCAGACGGCGTTGAACGCAACTTACCAAGTCTCAATTGAGACGTAAGTTGCGTCCAACGCCGTCTGCATGTCACAAAGAGTACCCTGTATGTGACATAAATTTTTTTTCGATTTAGCATTCAATGCATATCCCATAAGAGAAAACCAAAAACAGCTCAAAGAAAAATTAGTTTTACCTTTGTATATAGTATTATTATGGAGTCGTTTTAATTTACGCTGGATTTCGACGGCTGAGGGCGCATGTGCTTGCAACATGTTTTATGATTTTGACAGCGTAGACATTAATGTCTAGAAAGAGTAAGTCTAGTTATACTGTAAGGGAGTAAGAGAGTTAGATCTCGACTTTCAAATTTATTTCCTCAACAAAAAGTGTTGAGATAAGTTGGTGGATTTCGACACTACGTGACTCAGTAGTCGCCGCATCTGATGAGATTATGGTTTTACCAAATTATTTTATATGAACGTTCATACATAACACAATTACAATAGAATTATAAAATATGTAAGTTCTTAAATCATTAGGAAACTTAATACTTATTTGCTGTATTTTGCAGATAAAAAAAAATTAAAAAAAAATGTAAAATTTGAATGAACAATAACCACTTGTGTTGGCTACCACCGGGTATTACTATAGGCTGGAATTATTGCAATTTTATGGCTGCCACACCAATCATCAGATTCCTTTAGTGGTGCTTAGTCTATAGTTCCAATTTTAATTTATAAATTATTTTGCCGTCAACTGGCCGTTGCACTACGAATTTCATTACCGAGGTCACTTGATCGTGCCCATCCAAATGAACGTTTTTTCATTTACAATTGCATTTGTACAACTGCATTTTTACAAGCCACACACAAGTTAGATGTTATTCATTCGGGTTCTTTCTTTTTCTCCTTTCCGTTGTCACCGTTGTTTTCTAAAATGGATGAATGTCCCCGTCAAAATGATATCACGTGCGTAGAAGGAAAGGCTTGTTAGGAACTAGAGTCACCCATGAATTTAAATGAAATATTATTTTTTGTGGGTTCCGATCGGATGTCGAAATGTGAAAATCTGAGGGCGCCAATCGATTTAGGAGGGTGGTTTTACCTAGTGTTTCGACCAGCGCTTTAGCACCAACCGAAACCGAGATATTTCACTTTTCAATTTGACAGTTGTCGAAATGTCAAACTGAGGGTGCCAATCGATTTAGGAGGGTGGTATAACCTAGTGTTTCGGCCAGCACTTTACCAGCAACAGAAACCAAGAAATTTCGCTTTTCAATTCGGCAGGTGTCGAAATGTTTCTGAGGCGAATCGATTTATGAAGGTGGAATTACCAACTGGCTCGGCCAGCACTCTAAACTCCAGTGGAAACCAAAAAATCGCACTTGACAGTTTGACAGTTGACAGTGGTGACGAAAAGTCAAAAACACGAAAACTCACACCTGTCACTTTGACAGTTGATACTCGTAGTTGTGGGCAAAATGTCAAAAATCAGAAAAAATACTTTTTTCTTTGAAAGTTTACATATGATGTCGAATAGTCAAAAGAAAATGAGCAAATTCGCACTAAAAGTCTTCACTATCCTTAATGTAGAAATCTGTGACAACTTGACATGAACAAAAATAAATTATAAATTTATTTCGTTTTCGTTTGGTAATCCGTAGTTACTCCTTTTTTATCGCTTCTGTTCCATCATTCCTATTGAATATGGAAAATCTGGAGTAGAAGGAGCAATTAATAAAAAATAATTTTTCTGAAACATATAAATATAACATATATAAATTATTAATAAACCTAGCTACGCCTTTATCTTGATTTTTTTTCTAACCAAGTATTATTGTTGTTGTTTCTCGTTGTAGTAGTTTGTTGTAGTTTGTTTACATTTTTAACCTACGAAGTAAAGCATTATCTATATAAGTTTCGATATATATTACGCTTGATTTACAAACTCACATACTTAATTATTCTATTGCAATTGTAATATGAACAAAAAGTTATATTATTGTGGACTCTTTCTCTTATGAGAAATACATTGAATGCGAAATTGATAAAAATGTATATCAAACACAGGGTTCACGCTGTGTGTTGCCGTAGTACCAAGAGTAATGTCGTTTTCGGTCAGAGGTTCGGAGTTTACTCCTTCTTGACTCCGCTTAAGGTTAGACCGCACACAACTGCAGCGAAACTACACTTCAGGACGCGGCAAAACATTATCTGTATGAAATTGTATGAGCTATATCGCACTAAGCGGCAACTGAACTTCATACAATTTCATACAAATTATTTTGAATCGCAGTTCCGCTGCAGTGCAGTTCCGCCTAGTGCGGTCTAACCTTTACTCCAAAATAATTCGATTGGCTGTTCCGAGTAATCGTTTCGAAGTAAAGGAGTAGACCCGGAACACACATATACATATAAACCCTTTCATCGGATTATTTGTCAAATTAATTTTACTCGACTACACGTGCAAAATATACATAAATATCAGACAATTTACGCACACTTACAAAAAATATATCACCAATTAAGCCTGATCCACATCTGTGTCGTGTGTCGTGTTGTGGAGTCGTGTGTCGCTATCGCTACAATGTATTTCATATGAGTAGAACCATATTTGTCTCGTGTGTTGTGTTGCAGTGTGGCGCATAAAATATATTATGGAATGACAGCGACGCACGACTCGACAACTCATTCTCTATTTCTTTCTTTTTTCCTTCTTTTTTTTACTTTTTTTTTTTTAAATTACCAACATTAAAGATCCTATAAAGTTTTTTTTCTTGTACATAGATGTACATATTATTTTATTTATTTTATTATACTTTTTTTTTGTTTTTTTTTATTGGCTTTTTAAATTCTTAAATTTACTTTTATACTATTTACTTTTTTTGGCTATTTAAATTCACTTTTATATTATATACAAATGTAACTTATTATTTAAAATGTTATCATATTATTTATCCATAAACTTTCACTACCTTATAAGATTTATCTTAATGTGTTAGTAGGCGTGTTTTTTGTGCCCTCTATGTTAGCTTAAGAAATAATCGCACAAAAAAACGCTCATCGTTGCTTTAGAAAAGAATTTGGCAGCACTGATATAACAATAACATTGGCTGCGATCAAAAACCTATGAAGAGCTATCCGGATAGGTTCATGTTGTTGCAATCCCGTGTGATACCTATGCATGATATGCAAAAATTGTGGGTTTACGTTTGTATACCAAGCGAAAGCGAAATGTCAAATGATCGATATAACAATAACATTGGCTGCGATCAAAAACCTATGAAGAGCTATCCGGATAGGTTCATGTTGTTGCAATCCCGTGTGATACCTATGCATGATATGCAAAAATTGTGGGTTTACGTTTGTATACCAAGCGAAATGCCAAAAACCTGCAAAATGCAAAATTGAGATTTTTTTGCCGTCGTCGAGTTGTATTTTTGATTTTTTTCATAAAAATAATTAAAAAATATAATAATAAAAAATATAATAATAAAAAATATAATAATAAAAAATGGATACCTACGAAAATATCTTATCGCATCGATTCTTGATCGCAGCCATTTTCTGACATTTTGCCATTTAAAGAAAATATCGTTAAAATGTTCATAAATTAAAGAATTATTTATTGGAATGGAAAGTAACATTTAAAAATTATAATTTAACAAATAAAAAAATGTTTGGCTTTTACCCCTTTTTCTGTCATCTTTTAATGATCCATCTGCCAGATTAATGAATTTTTGGATGAATGTTTGACATTTGTTGATAATTCATCGGATAGACGTAGTAAATAGTGTATGAAAGCACTGTTTTTATTCTAGCTTAATTCTTCGCTTAATATTTCGGTTTTTATCTTTTTTTCTGTCATCTTTTTCTCGATCATTCGACCCGTGTTTCAAGATCCATCTGCCAAATTAATACATTTTTGGATGAATTTTTGACATTTGTTGAGAATTCATCGGATAAACTTAGAAATGAGTATATGGAAGCACTGTTTTTATATTAGTTTAATTAATAAGCAGAGGTGTTTATTGCCACGAACTAAGCATATTTGTTGTTGTATTTTCCATGGAAATTTTTTGTAAGCTAGCATAGAGGGCACTAAAAAACACGCCTAATATATTATACAAATAACCTCTCATATAAAATTCATTAGTAAATTTAATGTTTCTAAAAGGGCTTCCACACTAGCCCACTGTGTATTAACACATGTCAAAAAAGTGGGAAAGAAATCATGTAGAATAGTGTGGAAACAAAATATGACAGCCCAGCCTACACAACCCGACATTCTATCCCACACGATTTGACATTGTGTTAATACATGAAGGATTTTGGGAATGGTTCTAATTCTATCCCACATTTTATCACACTTTTTTATAGGTTAGCCTTGTACGCAGATCGCGCTAATATTTAGCTCTCATACAAAATTCTTTAAAAAATTTTGATTGGGTAAAAAATTTTGTATGGCAGCTAAAATCTAGGCTTAAGGTAATGTATTAATACAAGCAAGTGTGGAAGCAAAATATAAAAAGTCATTTCTTTGCCACCAATTTGGCAGTAGCATGTAATTCTTTTCCACTTTCAATTTCACTTGGATTAATACACAGTGGGCTAGTGTGGATGCGGAAGGGCTATTAGAGGTTTTTTGATTATTATAATAATAAATAGCATTGAACGTCAAAACTAAAAAAAATCTATCTGCATTTGTAGTTTCACGCGCTGACTGTTAGGTGCCGTGACTCCATGTGTCAATATGGACACTTGGTACTACGGCATCTAGCAGTCAAAGCGCGAACCCTGCATTTGATATTATTTATTCATATTTTTCAATTTCGCACTCAATGTATTTCCCATAAGAGAAAACGAAAAAGGGTCCTCAATAACATTACTTTTTCTAATTACTTTTATATGAAAGGGTATTCATATTACAATTGCAATACAATAATTTAACATGTGAGTTTGTAAATCAAGCGTGAAATATATCGAAACCGATAAATAAAACGATTTACTTTGTAGATGAAAAATGTAAACAAACTACTTTCACAACGAGAAACAACAACAATAATGCTTGGTTAGACAAAAATCAAGACAGAGGCGTAGTTAGGATTATTAATTATTTATATGAATTGTTTGTTTCATACATATATGTTTTTAGTTTTTAAAAAGAAGTTATGTATTTGATTAGATGAAATTTTTTTTTCACTGCAGTTTTTGCAATAAAACAGATGAGCGTTATTTTGGTTTCGAGTTGACGGCTTTGAATTTCTCCTACTAATCCATATTTTACAACAGAAACAATAAATAAAAGATTAGCTCTGGACTACCAAATGAAAACGAAATAAATAAATAATTTAATTTTTTGTTCATGTCAAGTTACCATAAATTTTTACATTTCTACATTAAAGATAGTGAAGACTTTTAAGGTTAGACCGCACTAGGCGGAACTGCACTGCAGCGGAACTGCGATTCAAAATAATTTGTATGAAATTGTGTGAAGTTCAGTTGCCGCTTAGTGCGACATAGTTCATACAATTTCATACAAATAATGTTTTGCCGCGTCGTGAAGTGTAGTTCCGTTGCGGTTGTGTGCGGTCTAACCTTTAGTGCAAATTTGCGCATTTTCTTTTGGAGTTAGAACGCATCGGTTTTTTGAGTTTTCGCCATAATCTTGGGGGTTTTCTCGGTTTTTTTATATCTTTGCAACTTACCAAGTCTCAATTGAGACGTAAGTTGCGTCCAACGCCGTCTGCATGTCACAAAGAGTACCCTGTATGTGATATAAATTTTTTTTCGATTTAGCATTCAATGCATATCCCATAAGAGAAAACCAAAAACAGCTCAAAGAAAAATTAGTTTTACCTTTGTATATGAAAACTATAGTATTATTATGGAGTCGTTTTAATTTACGCTGGATTTCGACGGCTGAGGGCGCATGTGCTTGCAACATGTTTTATGATTTTGACAGCGTAGACATTAATGTCTAGAAAGAGTAAGTCTAGTTATATTGTAAGGGAGTAAGAGAGTTAGATCTCGACTTTCAAATTTATTTCCTCAACAAAAAGTGTTGAGATAAGTTGGTGGATTTCGACACTACGTGACTCAGTAGTCGCCGCTTCTGATGAGATTATGGTTTTACCAAATTATTTTATATGAACGGGCATACATAACACAATTACAATAGAATTATAAAATATGTAAGTTCTTAAATCAATAGGAAACTTAATACTTATTTGCTGTATTTTGCAGATAAAAACAAATTAAAAAAAAATGTAAACACACGTGTGTTCCAATTTTAATTTATAAAGGTGGATGTATGAAGGTGGAATTACCAACTAGCTCGGCCAGCACTCTAAGTCCAGTGAAAACCAAAAAATCGCACTTGACACTTTGACAGTTGACAGTGGTGGCGAAAAGTCAACAACACGAAAACTCACACCTGTCACTTTGACAGTTGATACTCGTAGTTGTGGGAAAAATGTCAAAAATCAGAAAAAATACTTTTTTCTTTGACAGTTTACATATGATGTCGAATAGTCAAAAGAAAATGAGCAAATTCGCACTAAAAGTCTTCACTATCCTTAATGTAGAAATCTGTGACAACTTGACATGAACAAAAATAAATTATAAATTTATTTCGTTTTCGTTTGGTAATCCGTAGTTACTCCTTTTTTATCGCTTCTGCTCCATCATTCCTATCGAATATGGAAAATCTGGAGTAGAAGGAGCAATTAATAAAAAATAATTTTTCTGAAACATATAAATATAACATATATAAATTATTAATAAACCTAGCTACGCCTTTATCTTGATTTTTTTTCTAACCAAGTATTATTGTTGTTGTTTCTCGTTGTAGTAGTTTGTTGTAGTTTGTTTACATTTTTAACCTACGAAGTAAAGCATTATCTATATAAGTTTCAATATATATTACGCTTGATTTACAAACTCACATACTTAATTATTCTATTGCAATTGTAATATGAACACCCTTTCATATAAAAATAATTAGAAAAAGTTATATTATTGTGGACTCTTTCTCTTATGAGAAATACATTGAATGCGAAATCGATAAAAAATGTATATCAAACACAGGGTTCACGCTGTGTGTTGCCGTAGTACCAAGAGTAATGTCGTTTTCGGTCAGAGGTTCGGAGTTTACTCCTTCTTGACTCCGCTTAAGGTTAGACCGCACACAACTGCAGCGAAACAACACTTCAGGACGCGGCAAAACATTATCTGTATGAAATTGTATGAGCTATATCGCACTAAGCGGCAACTGAACTTCATACAATTTCATACAAATTATTTTGAATCGCAGTTCCGCTGCAGTGCAGTTCCGCCTAGTGCGGTCTAACCTTTACTCCAAAATAATTCGATTGGCTGTTCCGAGTAATGGTTTCGAAGTATTTTTCTGTTCCGGAATTAATAAAGGAGTAGACCCGGAACACACATATACATATAAACCCTTTCATCGGATTATTTGTCAAATTAATTTTACTCGACTACACGTGCAAAATATACATAAATATCAGACAATTTACGCACACTTACAAAAAATATTTCACCAATTAAGCCTGATCCACATCTGTGTCGTGTGTTGTGTTGTGGAGTCGTGTGTCGCTATCGCTACAATGTATTTCATATGAGTAGAACCATATTTGTCTCGTGTGTTGTGTTGCAGTGTGGCGCATAAAATGTATTATGGAATGACGGCGACACACGACTCGACAACTCATTCTCTATTTCTTTCTTTTTTTCTTTTTTCCTTCTTTATTTTTACTTTTTTTTTAAAATACCAATATTAAAGATCCTATAAAGTTTTTTTCCTAAAGTTTTTTTTCTTGTACATAGATGTACATATTATTTTATTATACTTTTTTTTGTTTTTTTTATTGGCTTTTTAAATTCTTAAATTCACTTTTATACTATTTACTTTTTTTGGCTATTTAAATTCACTTTTATATTATATACAAATGTAACTTATTATTTAAAATGTAATCATATATTATTTATCCATAAACTTTCACTACCTTATAAGATTAATCTTTATGTGTTAGTAGGCGTGTTTTTTGTGCCCTCTATGTTAGCTTAAGAAATAATCGCACAAAAAAACGCTCATCGTTGCTTCAGAAAAGAATTTGGCAGAACTGATATAACAATAACATTGGCTGCGATCAAAATCCTATGAAGAGCTATCCGGATAGGTTCATGTTGTTGCAATCCCGTGTGATACCTATGCATGATATGCAAAAATTGTGGGTTTACGTTTGTATACCAAGCGAAATGCCAAAAACCTGCAAAATGCAAAATTGAGATTTTTTTGCCGTCGTCGAGTTGTATTTTTGCTTTTTTTCATAAAAATAGTTAAAAAATATAATAATAAAAAATGGATACCTACGAAAATATCTTATCGCATCGATTCTTGATCGCAGCCATTTTCTGACATTTTGCCATTTAAAGAAAATATCGTTAAAATGTTCATAAATTAAAGAATTATTTATTGGAATAGAAAGTAACATTTAAAAATTATAATTTAACAAATAAAAAAATGTTTGGCTTTTACCCCTTTTTCTGTCATCTTTTAATGATCCATCTGCCAGATTAATGAATTTTTGGATGAATGTTTGACATTTGTTGATAATTCATCGGTTAGACGTAGAAAATAGTGTATGAAAGCACTGTTTTTATTGTAGCTTAATTCTTAAGCAGAGATGTTTATCGCCGCGAACTAAGCATATTTGTTGTTGTATTTAACATGTAATTTTTTTTAAGCTAACATAGAGGGCACTAAAAAACACGCCTAGTAACAATTACAAATAAATAAACTAAACTAAACATGTAAATTCCTTAGTTCAGATGTTTGTTTTTTTTCCGTCAAATTCTATCTCAACTTGAAAAAAAACACGGCTAAAGATACTACAAATATAATACAATAGGCGTGTTTTTTTGTGCCCCTATGTTAGCTTAAGAAATAGTGGCACAAGAAAACGCTCATAATTGCTTCAGAAAAAAGTTTGGCAGCACTGATATAAGAATGACATTTTCTGACATATTGGCTGTCAAATGTTTGTCAACAAAAAAAATGTAAACTAAATTTCGTTAAAATTTTGATAAATTAAAAGAAACGTATCCTCCCTGGACCAGGTCTTTCTTTTTTATTTATTGGAAAGTAACATTTATTTTAAATTAATAATTATTTTTTAACAAATAAAACAATTTTCGGTTTTTATCTTTTTTTCTGTCATCTTTTTCTCGATCATTCGACCCGTGTTTCAAGATCCATCTGCCAAATTAATACATTTTTGAATGAATTTTTGACATTTGTTGAGAATTCATCGGATAAACTTAGAAATGAGTATATGGAAGCACTGTTTTTATTTTACTTTAATTATTAAGCAGAGGTGTTTATTGCCACGAACTAGGCATATTTGTTGTTGTATTTTCCATGGAAATTTTTTGTAAGCTAGCATAGAGGGCACTAAAAAACACGCCTAATATATTATACAAATAACCTCTCATATAAAATTCATTAGTAAATGTAATGTTTCTAAAAGGGCTTCCACACTAGCCCACTGTGTATTAACACATGTCAAAAAAGTGGGAAAGAAATCATGTAGAATAGTGTGGAAACAAAATATGACAGCCCAGTCTACACAACCCGACATTCTATCCCACACGATTTGACATTGTGTTAATACATGAAGGATTTTGGGAATGGTTCTAATTCTATCCCACATTTTTCACACTTTTTTATAGGTTAGCCTTGTTCGCAGATCGCGCTAATATTTAGCTCTCATACAAAATTCTTTAAAAAATTTTGATTGGGTAAAAAATTTTGTATGGGAGCTAAAATCTAGGCTTAAGGTAATGTATTAATACAAGCAAGTGTGGAAGCAAAATATAAAAAGTCATTTCTTTGCCACCAATTTGGCAGTCGCATGTAATTCTTTTCCACTTTCAATTTCACTTGGATTAATACACAGTGGGCTAGTGTGGATGCGGAAGGGCTATTAGAGGTTTTTTGATTATTATAATGACTGTTAGGTGCCGTGACTCCATGTGTCAATATGGACACTTGGTACTACGGCATCTAGCAGTCAAAGCGCGAACCCTGCATTTGATATTATTTATTCATATTTTTCAATTTCGCACTCAATGTATTTCCCATAAGAGAAAACGAAAAAGGGTCTTCAATAACATTACTTTTTCTAATTACTTTTATATGAAAGGGTATTCATATTACAATTGCAATACAATAATTTAACATGTGAGTTTGTAAATCAAGCGTGAAATATATCGAAACCGATAAATAAAACGATTTACTTTGTAGATGAAAAATGTAAACAAACTACTTTCACAACGAGAAACAACAACAATAATGCTTGGTTAGACAAAAATCAAGACAGAGGCGTAGTTAGGATTATTAATTATTTATATGAATTGTTTGTTTCATACATATATGTTTTTAGTTTTTAAAAAGAAGTTATGTATTTGATTAGATGAAATTTTTTTTTCACTGCAGTTTTTGCAATAAAACAGATGAGCGTTATTTTGGTTTCGAGTTGACGGCTTTGAATTTCTCCTACTAATCCATATTTTACAACAGAAACAATAAAAAAAAGATTAGCTCTGGACTACCAAATGAAAACGAAATAAATAAATAATTTAATTTTTTGTTCATGTCAAGTTACCATAAATTTTCACATTTCTACATTAAAGATAGTGAAGACTTTTAGTGCAAATTTGCGCATTTTCTTTTGGAGTTAGAACGCATCGGTTCTTTGAGTTTTCGCCATAATCTTGGGGGTTTTCTCGGTTTTTTTATATCTTTGCAACTTACCAAGTCTCAATTGAGACGTAAGTTGCGTCCAACGCCGTCTGCATGTCACAAAGAGTACCCTGTATGTGATATAAATTTTTTTTCGATTTAGCATTCAATGCATATCCCATAAGAGAAAACCAAAAACAGCTCAAAGAAAAATTAGTTTTACCTTTGTATATGAAAACTATTGACACCTGGTAAGTTGCTTTCCACGCCACCTGCATCTCAAGCACTTAAGCTTCAAAAGGCGATAGAATTTTTTTCGATTTGACGTTCAATGTATTTCCCATAAGAGAAAACGAAAAAAGCGCCTGACGAAAATTAGTTATACCAAATTCTTTTATATCAACGGGTATCCATATTTTGATTGAAATAGAACCAAAAAACGTGTAAGCTTATAAATCAACTCGAAAATATATTAAAATAGATAGCTAAAATGCTTTGCTTTGTAAATGAAAAATGTAAACAAACCACCCTTACAACCAGAAACAACAACAAAAGTACTCGATTAGAAATAGAGAAAGGCAGAGGCGTAGTCACGATTATTAAAAAAATGTGTTTGTTCGTAATTGAATAAAAATCTTCTTGTGAAAAAATTGTTAAAAATAATATTTTTCAATTGGCTATTTACACATTTGTTTCTTGGTTTACAAAAGAGGCAAGGTATGAATGAAGGTCAAGCTCGATCGCTCTTAATTAGTTCTATTTTTAAGAAGAGTAAAAGTTTTTTTTTTGCCCGATATTACGTTAAAAAAATATTCTTAGAAAGATACTTACGTGGTCGGATAAAACAAACGAACACAGGGAAATCAAATGATGCCCATATAATTTATATTAACTTTATATTAACCTGCGCGTACCTAATACAAAAAAATTAAATGAAGATTTATATCACTTAAGTGCATTAAAGGTGACTCCTTTTGATAATTTGGAAAACTAATTTTCGTTGGCTTATTACATTTACTTAAGTGAGCGGTTTTGACTGTTATAATTCTATTTTTACGAAAGCAAAAGTGAACGAAATTAATCGAAAAATAGAAAACCGCAATTATTGGTGCAACACATAATTTCCTGGTATTATATTTTCTTCTTACGATCACTAAAGTGGACCTTTAACATTTCTACTTCATTCATTACTTATAATAAAAAGGAAATTTAATGTTTTATTAAAATCCATAAGAAACTCTAGCCCCCTAAACTACTACCTACCTACGCACATGATATCGTTCTGACTGACGCCTTGCATCCATTTTGGAAAACAACAACAAAAAAGCACGTTTGTTTACATATTTCATCTGCAAAATAAAGCAAATTAGTAATAAGTTTCGATATATTTTACGTTTGATTTGCAAACTAGCATGTTTAATTATTCTATTGCAATTATAATACAAACAACCGTTCATATAAAATTAATTTGTTAAATTAATTTTGCTACGAGCTGGTTTTGTTTTTCTTTTATGGGAAATGCATTGAACGTCAAATGGAAAAGAAATCTATCTCGTTTGTTAGTTTCACGCGCTGGCTGCTAGGTGCCGTGACTCCATGTGCCAATAGTATTATTATGGAGTCGTTTTAATTTACGCTGGATTTCGACGGCTGAGGGCGCATGTGCTTGCAACATGTTTTATGATTTTGACAGCGTAGACATTAATGTCTAGAAAGAGTAAGTCTAGTTATATTGTAAGGGAGTAAGAGAGTTAGATCTCGACTTTCAAATTTATTTCCTCAACAAAAAGTGTTGAGATAAGTTGGTGGATTTCGACACTACGTGACTCAGTAGTCGCCGCTTCTGATGAGATTATGGTTTTACCAAATTATTTTATATGAACGGGCATACATAACACAATTACAATAGAATTATAAAATATGTAAGTTCTTAAATCAATAGGAAACTTAATACTTATTTGCTGTATTTTGCAGATAAAAAAAAATTAAAAAAAAATGTAAACAAACGTGTTTTGTTGTTGAAAATTTGAATGAACAATAACCACTTGTGTTGGCTACCACCGAGTATTACTATAGGCTGGAATTATTGCAATTTTATGGCTGCCACACCAATCATCAGATTCCTTTAGTGGTGCTAAGTCTATAGTTCCAATTTTAATTTATAAATTATTTTTCCGTCAACTGGCCGTTGCACTACGAATTTCATTACCGAGGTCACCTGATCGTGCCCATCCAAATGAACGTTTTTTCATTTACAATTGCATTTGTACAACTAGCATTTTTACAAGCCACACACAAGTTAGAAGTTATTCATTCGGGTTCTTTCTTTTTCTCCTTTCCGTTATCACCATTGTTTTCTAAAATGGATGAATGTCCCCGTCAAAATGATATCACGTGCGTAGAAGGAAAAGCTTGTTAGGAACTAGAGTCACCCATGAATTTAAATGAAATATTATTTTTTGTGGGTTCCGGTCGGATGTCGAAATGTGAAAATCTGAGGGCGCCAATCGATTTAGGAGGGTGGTTTTACCTAGTGTTTTGACCAGCGCTTTAGCACCAACAGAAACCGAGATATTTCACTTTTCAATTTGATAGTTGTCGAAATGTCAAACTGAGGGTGCCAATCGATTTAGGAGGGTGGTATAACCTAGTGTTTCGGCCAGCACTTTACCAGCAACAGAAACCAAGAAATTTCGCTTTTCAATTTGGCTGGTGTCGAAATGTTTCTGAGGCGAATCGATTTATGAAGGTGGAATTACCAACTAGCTCGGCCAGCACTCTAAGTCCAGTGAAAACCAAAAAATCGCACTTGACACTTTGACAGTTGACAGTGGTGGCGAAAAGTAAAAAACACGAAAACTCACACCTGTCACTTTGACAGTTGATACTCGTAGTTGTGGGAAAAATGTCAAAAATCAGAAAAAATACTTTTTTCTTTGACAGTTTACATATGATGTCGAATAGTCAAAGAAAATGAGCAAATTCGCACTAAAAGTCTTCACTATCCTTAATGTAGAAATCTGCGACAACTTGACATGAACAAAAATAAATTATAAATTTATTTCGTTTTCGTTTGGTAATCCGTAGTTACTCCTTTTTTATCGCTTCTGCTCCATCATTCCTATCGAATATGGAAAATCTGGAGTAGAAGGAGCAATTAATAAAAAATAATTTTTCTGAAACATATAAATATAACATATATAAATTATTAATAAACCTAGCTACGCCTTTATCTTGATTTTTTTTCTAACCAAGTATTATTGTTGTTGTTTCTCGTTGTAGTAGTTTGTTGTAGTTTGTTTACATTTTTAACCTACGAAGTAAAGCATTATCTATATAAGTTTCGATATATATTACGCTTGATTTACAAACTCACATACTTAATTATTCTATTGCAATTGTAATATGAACACCCTTTCATATAAAAATAATTAGAAAAAGTTATATTATTGTGGACTCTTTCTCTTATGAGAAATACATTGAATGCGAAATCGATAAAAAATGTATATCACACACAGGGTTCACGCTGTGACTGCTAGGTGCCGTAGTACCAAGAGTAATGTCGTTTTCGGTCAGAGGTTCGGAGTTTACTCCTTCTTGACTCCGCTTACTCCAAAATAATTCGATTGGCTGTTCCGAGTAATGGTTTCGAAGTATTTTTCTGTTCCGGAATTAATAAAGGAGTAGACCCGGAACACACATATCCATATAAACCCTTTCATCGGATTATTTGTCAAATTAATTTTACTCGACTACACGTGCAAAATATACATAAATATCAGACAATTTACGCACACTTACAAAAAATATTTGACCAATTAAGCCTGATCCACATCTGTGTCGTGTGTTGTGTTGTGGAGTCGTGTGTCGCTATCGCTACAATGTATTTCATATGAGTAGAACCATATTTGTCTCGTGTGTTGTGTTGCAGTGTGGCGCATAAAATATATTATGGAATGACAGCGACACACGACTCGACAACACAATACACGACAAATAATGTGGATCAGGCTTTAGTCTCGGAACAAAAGAAAATCATTCGATTGGAATCAAAACGGAGTAGTACGGTAGTACTATTCCGAAATCCAATCAAAAACGACATAAATATAATTTTTTCACAGATTCGGAATAGCCCCACAGGCACAGATGTCTTAACTCTTAACTGTCCATATTTATTTGAACTCTAGTCCAAAAATTTGAATATAGTTAACATGAAATAATTATTTTTAAGGTTCTCTTTTCATTTCAATGTGGGTTTTTTTTGTTGATGCTTTTTCGTTTCGAATGTTGCTGGCATTTATTTATTTGATTTTCGAATAGTGATTATTAAATTCTTGCGTCATAACTGAAGTGGTGAATTATGTGACACTTCTGTGATTTAAAACAGTCCCACTTTCGTTTGCAACATGATTTGCAAAAAATGATAACCATCACACCATAATTATTTAAAACATCGAACAGTGCACCCTATTTTAACACTACCTTATCATTGTCATTCACCCACCTGTAAAACTTGGTCAACATCTATTTTTCCGACAACTAGGTGCCAACACAATCGATTGGAACTTGGTACCATACATATGAAAAAGTCGCAAATTACCCATACTAACAAAAACTTATGTCAAACTGCAGAGTACGTGTGAAACCCCACCATGGCTGACTCATATCTATATACGATGCCACTGCATCGTCATGCGTTGACGTCAGGGTTGTCAGATTGTGCGATTTATCGCCAAATGTGCGATTTGAAATTTCATTTGGCGACACAAAAATCGGTTTGGCGATGTACCCCAAAAAAGGCGATATTTTTATGTCGAATTCCTTACAACCAAAAAAATTCGAATTTTTCTGAACAAATCGAATTTTTTATAAACAAAATCGATTTTAATGCTGTCAATCAAATTTTGCTTTTTTAGCTAGATTTCACATCAAATCGCACACACACTATCAAGATTTGACATTTCTCATGCATCAGGATGAAATTAAACGTTCTCATTACAATTTTGTGACGATGTTAAAAATGAAAACAAATGTTAAAGTGTTTCAAATTATTTAATATTTCAGTCAATGATCAAAAAAAGTAAAGATAATTGTGCATATATCTTCAAGAAACAAAAATCCCATTTAAATAACATACAATTCGCGAGAAAAACACGTTGCAAATTTATTTATCTTCGTCCCCTAGTGAAATATTCAGAATAGATCTTCGCTGCTGTGTCTGGATGGATTTTGGATTGTAATTTTTTTACTTGATTACGCGCACAATTGTTTTTGTTCTTTTTTAATTTTCAGACGAAATATATTTGGTTTTAAATTATCAAAACAACGCGAAAAATAAAATACACTTTAATATTTGTTTATCGCGCACCACTTCTTTGTTTTTGTGCGGCAACGAATTTTTTTTTAATTCCTTCTACCAAGAAAAATTTTTAAATGAAATCGACTTCAAATGGCTGTAAGGAATTCGACATTAGTTTTTGGCGATTTAAATTTTTTGAATCGAAATTCAAATATTCTTTTGACGAATGTTCACTTTAACCTTACATCTTCTTAATCGCTACTTGCGCATGCAGCCATCTTCTTTACGCACCCCAAAACTGAAATTCTTTTTCAATCCTATCCCTTAAATAAATGACGTATTTCAAAACAACCAACTTTGTTGGTTAACCAAATCGAAGAAAGATGGATTAGCAAGAACATTACAAAATTTGCGAAAGTTCGCTCAAAGCTGACTAAGAACGGCATCCTGTTAGATGTATATCCATGATGCAAAAGCTATGAAAAGGATCCCATTGATAATGATAAAATATTGCAAATATATACATAAATCGAATATATTAAAGAGGACTAACCCTGAGGCTACACGAGCCAGTACTGGCAAGCCAGTTGGCTACATAGATTGACTGTCAATTTCATATACGTGAATATGCTGTGACGTAGGCGGCACACAACTTGTAAGCAAGTTGCTTTAAAGTATCTGCGGTCACGTTCAGCTTTTACTACGACAGCCCATCTAGGATTCTAAATACACAATTTTATTGAATTTGCTTTGGCATAGGACTTCGATTTTTTCTTAAAAAAAAAAAAAAAAAACTGACGTCGAATTCTGCATCAAGTCTTGCGATGGTCAACTCATAATACTGCCAATGCTTTGACGGATGCATTGACAGACTTTTCTGTCGCGTCAAATTAACATGGATTGATTTCCATCTAATTCAAAAATTTTGAGTTAAATAATTTTTAAAAAAATTTGATTTTTGGAGGTGTTTTAATCCATCATCATCGAAGCCATCTTTTAATGAAATTTGACAGTTCATGCGTTGACAGATAGGTAAAAAACTAAATTACGTCCTACGAGGAATATTTCATTCCAAAATGTCACCCAAAGGCGCTAAAATCGTCTTTTCCCGCGCAAAAAATTTAATCTCAAAATATTCATATATTTTAAAGTTTTTCAATGCATCACCTCCGTAGCAATCTTTTAATTTAATTTGACAGTCTATGGCTTGACAAATCGATAACAGAATGTTCCAAATGTCACCATAAAATCCCCAAAACTCTCATTTTTCCCAAGAAAAAAATATACTTTCAAAAAATTAGGATTTTTAAGAGATTTTGTATATTTCATCATAATCATAGTCATCCTTCAATCATATTTGACAGTTGCCTATTTTGGAAATGTTAAAAATCTTGGTCCCTCCTCTCATTAAAATTTGTGGTAGAAAGAATATTTAATTTTGCATTAAATTTCCAACGAAAAGCTATCCATATAGCTTTATATACAATACTGAACGAGGCCGCTGTATTCTCTACTGGCTTCCCAACGGGCTTCGAAAATGGCAAGCCAGTTGACGAGCAAGTTGCTCAGGTTTGTATGTGTTAGTAAGAAAATTTAAATGTATTGTAACTTGTAAGCCAGTACTGGCTCGTGTAGCCTCAGGGTAAGTACAAACATTTTTTTTTAATTTTTAGGTTTTGTTTTTATTGTTATCTTAAAGTTACCTTTGTAATTTTGTTTATTTTTTTTTAATTTGATTTGTTTTGATATTAAAATTACAAATTGCTAAATTTTATTTTATTTTTAAATTTGGTGATTTTTAGGGTGGATAATTTTGAAATTTGGCGATTTTTTGGCGACTTAAATTTTACTTTTGGCGATTTCACTTTTCAGGACCTGGCAACCCTGGTTGACGTCCCAGGTCCCACAAACACATGTCAACTCGTATCAAAAATATGCCGAATGGCGAGTGTGTTTCCTTCAAAGTGTGCGGCTCCGGTTGTGTGATGTGGACTGTGAAGTGTGAGTTTGTGGTTTTCTTCAAGAACAATTTGTGTGAAACGAGCAGCATTTTTAATCGCGATTTTGTAATTACATTTAAATCTGTTATTGAAATTCAATATTTATCGAAATCATTTAAAATTTTTTATAACGAAAACAGAACCATCAGAGCAGAGCAGAAAAAGAAAGAGTAAAGAAGGGAATCGTCCCCCTCCTCGTTTTAAATGTTCTTCCTCCTGGTGGCGGATATAAATTGTTTCGCGAAAAAACTCGCAAGTAGCATATAAAGCTAAAAAAAATTAAACCCTTCAGAAGAAATATTGATCTTATGCTTGATTTCGATAGCTGGGTTAGTATTTGTAGAGTTACGAATTAAAAGAAAAGTTTCGCCAAGAGACGCCTCTATTCTGTTTTTAAAACAAAAGGAACACCAAACTCAAAAAGCTTACATTTTTAAAAGAAAAGGCCACTTTACGCTTCAGCTCCATCTTTATAATTGCCGTCTCCACCGCTGCCTGGAGAAGAGAGTGGGACTTTTTTTTTACTTGTGCCCCATCCATAGTCAGCGCGTAGTCTCTGCCTGCTGCCACTGCTGGTGTAGCCAGTGCCACATTTCCGTCGTCACCCCCCGTTTGCTGAATGATTGTTTTATGAGTTGGAAACTGGAGAGGAAAAGAGGCGACTCGACTGTCGACTGACTGCGAACTGTTAATTTGACATGGCCGGTAAGTTGTGTTGTGTGTTATAGAAGAATCAAGAAGCCGCTGCTGGGGCTGTCGTCGCGTGCATACATTTTTTCCAGATTTTTATTTGACATAGTTTTGTAGCTTTTGTATATTTTACAGGCAAGCAAATTCTTAAGTCTTGAGATAATCAAAGTGACTAAGGGTCCAGTGTCGATTTCTGAAGATTCCATGGTTTTTGTTGGGGGTGAGTGATGAGTGGAATCAATTTCACTTTCACGACGAGAAGAAGCTATTTCTCCGCTGTTCTATTTTCCTTCAGATTATGCTATTTTCTCTACTTCCATTTCTATGTGTGTTGTTCCTTCTACTGTTTTTTTTTTATTTTTCCTGATAATGGTTTAGATTTGTGGTGCCTCTAGTGTCATTAGCTTCTCGGTTCATTTTTCCTTGTTTTTAGTTTTTATATTTTATTAAACTTCATACTTGCTTTACCAACCGCATGGAGTCTTGTCGTTTATTAAAAAAAAAAAAACTAAACTTTAAGAAACTTTTTAAAATCGTGTTTTTAACCATGTTCGTTTATGATGGAATAAGATTTTTTTTTGAGAACATGTTCATTCGAATTATTTTATCTCTTGCACCGAAATTACATGGAAGTATATCACAACATAGTGTCAGTATCTCCAATCAATCGCACATAATTTCTACAATTTTTATTAATTAATTATTTATTTTTCTAACTCTATCTGTAGAGAGGTTCTGAGTGATGCGCGAAGCTTGGTGAAATCTGAATATGTACCTATATCTAATTCACATAACAAACTCAAAATGTTTACTAATGTTTCAGATCAATTAAAGGGTTCCTTGAAATAAAATGAATAGCAACACTATTATTTTTTTTTTGTTTTTGTACTCTTAATCATACGGCTGTAAAACCTAAGGTCTTCTGCAACTTGAATCGCACGGTAATAATCAACCTTATCACATGTCCCGTCGTAATAGTTTCGTACTACGAATCCCAACAAAAAAAAGAAATAAAGCTGGCGTCGTAACACAAATATTTCCAAACGAATTCAGAGGACGTGAAAAGTTACATATATCGATAGCCCACAAAATCTTGTCAAAATTTTTCTTACGACGACGGTTCTGTGGTACTTGTTTTCAAGCTTAATAGTACAAAACTTTTGCGACGGGGCCTGTGATAAGGCCGAATAAGATCTGAATTCAAACGTTGAAACATAAATATTGATTATTTTGATCGCAATATATTTATTTAATTCAAAATGATTAAGAATAAGAAATTAACAAGGAATATATTTTATTTCTATTAAAATAGATAGATCTTCCAAGATTAAACTTACCTACGCATGTTGCGACACTAAAAAAAAAAAAACAATACAAAAGAACGGTTAGAAATCAAATTTTCGTGGCTTTAATGTACTAAAAACCAAACCCCCATTATTTTTCTTAAAACCTAAAACTTATTTCTTCTAGTTTTAAGAATTCAACTAAAAATAAATAAGACCATATGTAGCTATTTGGTACTAAAAATGAGATAAGTACCTACCAGGGTTCGGAGTTCATGAATCAAATTTCGAAGTAGTAAAAAAGTGAAGTAAAACCAAAATTTCCAAAACAGATTTGAAAATAAAAAAAAACAAATTGTGAAAAAAAAAATTGACAAAAAATATTTTTAACAAGGAAAAGTATAAAAGTTATTGTCCAGGCAAATTAGATTTTGGCATGGATGTAACATATAGTATCTTAGATTTGTATGGTATTCGATTCGATCAGAAATAATATTAACAAAGAGAATATGGGGTTGATCCCGCTCAAAAAGGTGCGAAAAATCAAACGTCCAAGAAATTGCATTATTCACTCCCTGTTTTTTGTTATTTTCCTATATAACTTTGGAAATATGCATCTTAGGAAAAAAAGAAAAATTAAAACGTCCAAGAAAGTGCATTATTCACTCCCTGTTTTTTGTTATTTTCCTATATAACTTTGGAAATATGCATCTTAGGAAAAAAAAACATAAAAACAAAAGGAGAATGGGCAAAAATATATGGGACCTGGTCTACCTAGTGCCCAGAAACGAGACCTATGAAATGATTAGGTAATATGGAGTCAACCAACGTGCGAGTATATTTTTTGTCCTAAACAGTGGGAGTTGGCTAAAATATGCAACCAACAAAATAAGAAAAACACTGAAAATTCGAATAAACAGACGAATTGTTTTATATTTTATTATATGTATGCTGCCTAAACATCATGGTTTTTAGTTCTGTGTCCATATTAAAAAATGATGCTCTTCAACTAAGCTTTCTAACATTGTATAAATCGAATCATCGATATTTTTTGCCATTGGTAGGGTGATGGCACTAGTGGTCGGCCCCCGCCAGTAGTCGGCCAATTCGTTGTAAAGTACAACTTAATAGTTAAGGCTTTCGTTTAACCTCCCGGCAAAAAATATTTTTCAATAGGCTAACAGTTTGTCCTCCAGGGTAAAAAAATTTCATTCCATTGCAGGGTTTTCTTGTAAAAAATGCAAGTTTGCTTCAAGTTTTTGTCTGAGGATTTGTGGTTTTTCGCAATAGTGGAAGTGAATCAAAAAGAACTGTATAATTGTCAAGATATTGAAGGTATATGCAATATGTGCGTGTTTTTATGTTATTTATACTTTAAACTAGCTATTTTTGGTTTAAAAACATAAAAAATATTTGTTGGTAATTATTTATAAGGGGCCGACTTTAGAAGACAAATTTGTTCAAATCTTCTTAAGTCGGCCCCCCGGCCGACTACTGAAGAATGCTTTTTTTTAATTTTTCTTCAACTGAGTATGCAGACTTAGGGGAAATTTTATTCTCTTTTTATTCATACCGAAAAAATCAAAAAATACTCTGTGGTTTCAGTAGTCGGCCGCCTGTTAACGTAAAAGAGAATGTGTGTCCGACTACAGACAACACTTATTCTTATGTCGGCCCCAGCTATGTTTTGTATAAGGCTCGGATTGCACATGTAAGTTTTACTTACATAAATTTCTAATTTAATTTAAATTTAAAAAAAGTACAAGTAGGTACCTTTACGAGTAAATGGCTTACTGAAATATTCAACCAACTTACTGTTTGTACTCACGAGAAACTTACTCCATTCAATTGAAACATTTTCTTTTTTTGGTACCTAGTTTAATGCTATAAGATACTGGACCTATAGGTATAAGAATTTCGTTGGTCGTATAAGTAAAACTTACATCTGTAGTTTTTGTTTGAAAATATTGATGAAAACGTATTGGCGCAAAATTTTAGTCGATTTAGTATAATTTTAAGTATGATACTAGGTTAAAAATTGTATTTTGCTAATTTTTGTTAGCATCATAATATCTTTTAACATTAAAAATTAATCAAATGGACATTTTATGTTTTAAGTATCGTACTAAATCCATATGACACTTTGTCGTTTATAAATGTCAAAATCAAGAATGTTTGTGCATTTTTGTACATGCTGTCACTTTTTTGGGCGTTTTCAGCTGAAGCTTATGAGGGAAATTGGTTTAGTATGATACTATAGTTAAAAAGTATTTAAAATTTAGAACATTTTAGTTAACTGATAAAGAATTGAAAAATTGTTAAGTAGTATCATACTAAGCCCTTAATAATAGGCTGTTAAAAATTTTGCGCCAGTGTTTTTAAAAACTTAAAAAACAAAGGCGAAAGAATAATTCAAAAATTTTAAACAGCCTATTATTAGCCCCCATATTAATAAACGGAGCTAGCGCGAGTTATCATTATCTCGTTTTTGCCACTTACGATCTAGCTAAACCAACAAGGAAGTTGGCTTAGCAAAGTGTTAAATAAGAAAAATAAATATACGTTTTAATTCACGAGTTATCTCTTAATCCATGCTTAAACGAGAGCTCGAAAGTTAAAGGGGAGTTAAGCCATGTTATTATCAATATGGCTGTAATATACTACTAAACATTTTTCTAATTCTTTCACAGTTTACTTAAATTTTCTAAATTTTAAATACTAAACCAATTTCCTTCATAAACTTAAACTCAACTCGTCAAAAAAAAGTGACAGCTCGTACAAAAGTGCCCAAACATTATACAGACATAATGTTATATGGATTTAGTACGATACTAAAAGATAAAAAGATAAAGCCATTTGGTGATTTTACCTTTAGATGTTATGATACATTAGGATGCTAAAGTTGTTTTAAATTAGCAAAATACACTTTTTAACCTAGTTTCATTCTAAAAATGATTTAACATCGTACTAAAATGACTAAAATTTTGCACCATTGTTTTTTAAATGTGTTTTGTTCCTTTAAATTAAAAATTAGTGGTTAATAATGATAACATTTGACTCAGATACATGTTCCTATTTACCTTAAATTGTGTATTGCTAATTATTATTTTAAAATTGTTGCTATATACTTTCTACTATTGTAAATAGTATGAAAATACAAATTTTTAATTGGTGGCCGACTACTAGATACAAGCGGCCGACTTCTGCGGATCAGACGGCCCACTACTCAAGAATCACACTTTTATCAATATATTGTTAAATAACTTTTTTCAGGTAGAAAATCAACTTAATGGTCTCAAAATGTCCTAATCTACACATTTCAACTCATCATATAAACTGATCTCTCTATTAAAATCATAAGTTCCTAATTTTTAAATGCCAATCCAACTTAAAAAAAAGTTAAGGGACCGACCACTGGCGCCATCACCCTATAAAAGTTCCTTTATTTTGTGGTCTATTCAGTTCATCAAAAGTGACCAGTACTGTCAATCCAATGGAACACTATTGCAATTATGTTTTGCTCTAGTTGCAATCTTTGTTGCCATATACCTACTGGCTAAACCACGGCTTACAGCTCTGTGTCAATACAAACAAATGATCTACTAGGGCTGAGATTTTCAACGATATATATCTCATTCTTGAGCAATATGTAGACCAAAATGCCCATTCTCCTTTGTTTGTTATAAAATTTTCCACAAGATGAAATTTATATAAAGGTTAGGTTAGGTAAGGTTAAAGTGGCTGTCAGGAAAACGGCTGACACACTTAGACCATAATTAGGTCCGTTGTGATACCACATGATAGGAATGAGGAGATTATCCTCATTACGAAAACCATTCGGAGCTTTTTATGAAGCGAGAGAGACAGTGTATGTCTGTATTAGCTAGATCGCTTGGATCATTGAAAAAGTAGTCCCCAAGAAGGAGTCTGCGCCTCTGTGAAAGAGCAGGACATGTGCAGAGGAGGTGAGGAATTGTTTCCTCCTCCTCTTCGTCCATGCAACTTCTACAGAAGTCATTTGAGAAAACGCGAAGTCTTGTGGCATGTTTTCCTATAAGGCAGTGTCCTGTTATGACACCTATTACGGAGCTAATTTGTGATCTGCTAAGTGATAGCAAACTTTTAGAGCGCCTAGGGTCTAGCGATGGCCAGATTTCTTTTGTGGCCAGACATGTAGTAAGGTTTGTCCATCTAGAGTTTGCTTTCCTTGCAGAGTTTTGTTTTAGCAAAAGTTTACACGTAGCGATCGGTATACCTATGTTCCACCTGTTAGGCAAAACGGGCATTAGAGTTCCATTTCTGGCAAGTTCATCGGCTTTACAATTTCCCGGAATATCTCTATGGCCCGGCACCCAAAGAAGGTGAATATTAAACTGTTCCGCCATCTCTTCAAGAGACGATCGACAGTTTTGGGCCGTAACGGAGTTGGTAGAGACAGAGTTGAGAGATTTAAGTGCTGCTTGACTATCTGAGAAGATGCGTATATCCGATGTTGATATCACGTTTTCTCTCAGCCAAGACAGAGCTTCTTTAATTGCCAGAATTTCCGCTTGGAATACGCTACAGTGGTTAGGAAGCCGGAAGGAGAGACTTAAATTAAGTCTGTCTGAGTACACTCCGCCACCCACACCTTCCTCAGTTTTCGACCCATCAGTATAAAAATGAACTGAATCACCTTTGAGAGGGTCCCCAACGTCCCAAGATTCTCTTGAGGGTATGGTGACCTGGAAACTTTAAAAATTTATATAAAACTTCCTGGTGTTATATTTTTTGTTCCTATACATCGTTGGAGTAAGAAAAAATCTGTAAAAAAACGGAGAAGTTTTGAAGCGCTTCACTGACAGATAAAAACTTGTCCAATTCTACTAAAAATGTGGACTGAAGTAGGTACTCTAGGGAATTACAAAATGAAATATCGAAACACGATTCAAATCGGTCTGATAGGTTCGGCACGAAAGATAATGTTAATTTAGTGCACCGCCAAATTTTTGAGTCAATGCAGTGGTCAAAGTTAGATATTTAAGCTGGCGCTAATTTTTGTACAAATACTTGGAACTCTTAACTATCGTAAAATACCGTTAAAATATTTATTTTATTTTTTAAGTGACTTTAGTAACGATATTTCGAAAATAAGAAAACGAATGTTATTTCTGTGTGCAATAAATATGTATAATACTATAACTAAACCTAATATTGAATACTGTTCAACAATAATTTATCTCGATAATATGACAATGATTGATAGATTACAAAAGTTGCAGAACAAAGCGATGAGAATAATACTTTAATGTCATTGTTTAACCCCGATTGTTTCTATGTTAAATAGGTTAAAATGGCTAAGGATAAAATAGAGAATGATTATGAATGTGTTAAGCTACGTCTTTAAAATGAAATTTGGTCTGGTTCCCAATTATATATGTAAGTGATATACATGGTTATAATGTAAGAAATAGATGTGATATTCGTCTTCTTTTGTTAAGAACGCTTTCTTCACAAAATATGCTTGTATACAATGGTCTTAAAATATTTAATGAAATGCCTAATGATTTGAAATTGGAACAAAATTTTAAAATGTTTAAAATGACACTAGTTAGTGATTTAAAAACAAAGGATGTTTAAAGATAAATCTGTTTATGATAATTATATAATACTAGTATCGCCAGGGGCCGAATATTCGGCCAGCGAAACAAACACCAAATTAATCGACATGTTATGGATTCTCTTTTTACTAATTTAGGATATATAGTCGGGGAGACGGCTATAGGACGACCTACCCTCATCTCTTTACCAGATGAGAGGTATACAGTTTTTTAGATAGTGTCCAAACAAATAGTTTGCGCATGGGTTGAATAAAAAATAGTGGGCCCTTCATAGGGTTGCCACGGTTTTAAGGTCAATTTTTGCGTTTATTCAATTATCTGATAGCGCTTATGCGGTAAGCCGTAAAGAAATAAACAAAATATAATATGAAAGGAAATTTAATATAAAAATTTTCAAATAAGGTATTTTTTGAAATTTTAAATTTAAGTAGGGTAAATTAGGGTGAACGTTTTAAAAACTCGAAATCTTATTTTCTAAACGGTTAGTCAAAGCGAAATGATTTTTTTTGTAATCGATAGATTTTGTTGAATACCTACATGATTATTTTGTTGAATACAGAATTATCAAAAATTTACAACTCGAGATATGGAAACAATTTACTATAAATCAGTGTGACATTTTATTGAAATATATGGTATGTTGTCATGAAGCTGATTAATAAAAAGATAATAGGTACCTGCCAAATTTTTAATTGAAGCTTTGGTTTTGGCAAAGTGAATTTTTGAAAAATATTTTTTTTTTTTAATTTATAGGTTGTTTTATTTTTATTTTTGTACCCTTTGGTATTTTCATTGAAATTAACATCAAAATACAGATAATTCCCCCATATAAGCATGATAGTACCAGGATTTCTACAAAAAACTTGGTTAAAACTCAGGGTTGCCACACTTTAATATTTCTCTTTGCGTCAGAGAAATCATTTAGTACTCCGTGTCATACAGATGTCTATAATATATGTATATAATGTATATGTAGGTATATCAGATGCATGTACTGTACTTTTTATCAGAGTCTTGCATATTTCGTATCTTCTATGCTACAAACGTTTGATAAAGTACCTCAATAAATTCTAATTAAAGTGTGTTTAAGTAATGCATCTGAAATTCACATCATATTTGACTGCTATGTAAGACCTTCGGTACAAGTATTCCATCCAGCATATCAGAGCCTTTTCAATCTTGGAAAGCTTAAAAAAAACTATTTAAAATAGAAGTAACAAATTTTTTTTTTTTAAATTTCTTCATCTTCATTATTGTTTTAAGGAGGTTTCGCAAAGGTTTTTGACAAAGCATTGGGAAAATTTAAATTTTGTAAAGATATTCCGAAGGAAACAAATGTATAGGCATCTGTATGGCAGAGAGTAGTACATACCTGTTTTCTCTGACACAAAGAGAAATATTAAAGTGCGGCAACCCTGAGTTTTAACCAAGTTTTTGTAGAAATCCTGGTACTATCATCATGGTGGCCGCTAAACTGGAAAGTCAGGGAACAAAATATGGCCAGGAAAAGTCAGGGAATTCGGGAAGCGGTCAGGGAAAATTTTTTCCATATCAATTTTTAAAAATTCACTAAACTCCTTTTTCACTTTCTCTCATAAGAAACTTTTTCTGATCGTACATTTCGTCTTGATTACATCTCTCTTTAAAATTATTCATTTCGTATCTTTTGCCATACCTGTGAATATGTCAAACAAAAATGCGTGAAACGAAACTAACTGCACCTTGTGTTATTTCGTACAGTAATGGCCGCGATCGGAAACCTATGTAGAGCTATCCAGATAGGTTCGTGTTGTTGGAATCTCGTGTGAAAAACAGCTACTGACAAAACAGCTTTTGCTGGTAGATAGCTATCCATGCTATCTGAAATATTTTGGTAGATATATGTACGCTTCTATCACAAGCGAAATATCAAAAAGAACCAATCCGTTCGAAAACCTTTATGGATACGAAACTATCTTAAGATCGATTTACAATGCGACGAAAAAAAAAATAGTTATTTCAGCTCCCGTGTTTAGGAAAACTACACCATGGAATAAGAATTTTGTGGACTCAAATTAAAGGCAATTGCTTACTGCTCCATTTGAGTCCGGAACATTCTTATTCCATGGTGTAGTTTTAGAAGATAAAGAATAAATAATTTAACGCTACCAAAAAACTCGTCGTCAAGAAACTCGTCGCATTGTGAATTGAAAAACGATTTTATAACTAGAAAAAAATGACAGCGAATCAAGTCACGCTCTCGTCGCGTTTACTCGTTCCATTGTGAATCGACCTTTAGATAGGCTATCGCATAGGTTTCCGATCGCAGCCAATAAGATGCAAAAAATAAAAAAAACTGTTGAAGGACAATGGGTAAATTTGTATGGAGCGTGGGCCCAGCACCAATAAGAACGGCCTTCATATCGTTTATATGTAGGTACATGTTTATGCATTCGTTATCCGTTAACCGTTTGTCCAAATTCGATGTGTGTTATTTAATTTTGAATAAAACGAGTTTTAGGGTCACAATTATTTTTGTCCATAGTTTTTTTTTCGATTTAATCCATTTTTTGGATTTAAGTTCTTTAAACCCATGACACACTACCTGAAATTTTTCAGATTTTTAAAATTATATTTACGGGAACCTTCAATTTTATGCAAAAAGCATTTTTTGGAGTATTTAAATTTTAAAAAATACAAATATTGGCTTTTAAATAATAGTTTTTATGTCAAAATCATCTCTGGAAAACAGCAAACAAACATCAATTTGTATCTCATTTTACGTAATAAAAATGGGTATTTCTTTCAAGGTTTTAAATTGCAATTCGTAAAAATTGGACAAAACAACCCACAAAACCACCCACAAACCACCCTTATATATACTAGTAGGGGTTCAATTTTTTTTTAACGTATTCCTTATTTAGTAACGAAGAAAATGGTTGTACATTTTTTACGAAATGATTCCTAAATAGATCAAACAAAAAAATATTAACAAAAAATAGAATATTTTTTTCCTTTTTATGGTATGGTTTTTTACCGATTTTAAGTGTATTTGTGGTTTTTCAAAAAAGAATAACATTTCATAAAAAGAATATTTTTTCCTCAAGCTACAAAATCAAGTATGTACAAGTTTAACAGTTTATCTAAAATAACGATAATGAAAACGAAGATTTATAGTCCAGTAACCTTGTCGTTCGTATGGAAGGCACCGTTGCGTCAAATCTGGCATTTCTGATTTTTTGCTGAGTTGTTCAGAATATTGGCCTCGTTAATAACCTAAGTTTTCGACCTCGAGCGCCGACCGCTTCATGGTCAAAAATCAGAAAACCGGCGATTTGTTCGCGCTATGTTTAGTTATTGGTAATTTTTGTCTCAAATAATTAATTTTAAATAAAAGCATTGTTCTACGAATTCAAAATAACTTAATTTGCTTCAACTTGAGACCAAAGCCAACTCTTTACACCCAATGGTTTCCAAAATACAGCAATTCAAAATTTAGCGATAGAAAATTTAATATTAAAAGTAGTGTTATCAAACAGTATAATGGAAAATAAAGAATGGTGGGCATAAGTGCATCAAAGCACTGGATCATGTAGATTGGGCCAAAAGAATAGGACAATCATACCGGAAGGGGGTCTATATACCCCCGTTAAGATGACTTAAGGTAGAAACAACTCTATTGTAAAACAATGGTAACACACACAATATTCTCCTATTGCTTATGTTAAGCCCAGAAACCCATTCTTGATTTTTCTTTTTCAATAAAGTTATTTTAATCGATACTTTTTGAGAAATCAATTTCCAAACTCAAAATATTGAAAAAGCAAATTGCTCCAAGGATCCTGTTTCTACTAAGTAAATAGTTGAAAATTCTTTTTCAGAATGTTGAGTTTGGAAATTAATTTCTCAAAAACTATCGATAAAAAAACTTTATTTAAAAAGAGAAATCAAGAATGAGTTTCTGGGCTTAAGATAAGCTATAGGAGAATATTATGGGTGTTACTATTGTTTTTCAATAGTGTTGTTTCTACCTTAAGTCATTTTTTTTTTAGATAATTGCCCCTCCCATCTTAACGAGGGTAAACAGACCCCCTTCCGGTATGATTATCCTATTTTTTGGCCCAATCTACACGATCCAGTGCTTTGATGCATTTATGTCAACCATTCTTTATTTTCCATTATACTGTTTGTGATAACACTACTTTTTATATTAAATTTTGTATCGCTAAATTTTGAATTGCTGTTGTTTGGAAACCATTGGGTGTACAGAGTTGGCTTTGGTCTCAAGTTGAAGCAAATTAAGTTAATTTGAATTCGTAGAAAAATTCTTTTATTTAAAATTGATTATTTGGAACTAAAATTACCAATAACTAAAAAAAGCGCGAAAAAATCGCAGTTTTTCTGATTTTTGACCATGAAACGGTCGCCGCTCGAGGTCAAAAACTTAGGTTATTTACTAGGCCGATATCCTGAACAACTCAGCAAGAAATCAGAAATACCAGATTTGACGCATACGTGAAAGTGTATAGTTACTGTACTATTAGTGCAAACATGTTTTTTTTTGTCTACTCGTTAAAAACGACGACCTGGCTTTGATTTTGGACTATTAAGTGATTTTTGTGTAAAACAAGGACCTGGGTTTGTGATTTTTGTATATGATAAAAAAGAGACTAACTTAAAATATGTAAGAATCTGACTTAAAAACCTTAGTAGGTACCAAACGAAAAAAATATTAAATTTTTTGTTTATAATTTTTTTTTAATATTTTGTGCCCGTCAGCCCGTTATAAATGTAATACCAAGTTTTTCGTTACTAAATAAGGAATAAGCTAAAAATATTTCAACCCCTTATAAAAATAGTTTTGAGGGTCGTTTTGTAAGTTGTTATGTCTTACTGTTACGAATTGCAAAAGATTAAAAACAATACCTATTTTTATTCTGATAAATGAGGTAAAAATTCATATTTTTTGATTTTTTCCAGAGATGGTTTTGACACCAAAAATATTATTTAAAAACAAATATTTGTTTTTTTTTTTACAAATTAAATGCTCCAAAAACTGCTTTTTGCATAAAAAATGATGCTTGCGAGCCCTAAACATAACTTTAAAAATTCAGGTATTCTATCATAAGTTCAAAGAACTTAATTCCAAAAATGGCTTAAATTGAGCGAAAAATACACAAAATATTAAAGAAAAACTAAGGAAAAAAGGATTTGCTTACCCTAAAACTCATTTTAATCAAAATTAAATAACTTTTGTCACACAGCGAATTTGGACAAACGGTTAACGGATAAGGAATGTATAAAAAAATACCTATACCTGTTGTGTAGGCCGTTCTTATTGGTGCTGGGCCCAATTTGTAAAACATTCATGTATTCAACAAAATCTATCGATTACAAAAATATCATTTCGCTATGACTTACCGTTTAGAAAATAAGATTTCGACCTGTTAATACATTCACCCTAATTTACCCTATTTAAATTTTTATATTACATTTCCTTTCATATTAAATTGGCTTACAATGGCTTACCACATAAGCGCAATCAAATAATTGAATAAATGCAAAAATTGACCTTTAAACCATGGCAAAAGCTTATTTTTTTAGTTAACCCAAATTTTGTTCTTCTTAAATTATGCCAACTTGAATTTCTTAATTGAAATTCGAGATTACGTACACTCTGGCGTATTCGCAAATTTTTCAATTTCTAAATTAAATAAGTGACTAACAACATATCTTTGAAATAAGAAAAAAATATGAAAATATGTGAGTTCACAAGATACGGATATATTTCACAATATTATATATATATACAATATTTATCTCTGGCAAAGATTACCCTTTTAATTAAAAACAAATTTTGTCCTAAATAAGAACTTTTTTAGCGAGTACAAAAAATTCAAGCAACTATTGTTCTTTTTAATAATTAAAATTAGTTGCGTGAGCGGTACAGAGGACATAAAAAGGGAGTTGAAATCCTGGAAACCCTAGAAGCGAGCCAACCAACGAACTGAAAAAAATATAAACGAAATAAAAAAATGAAAAAAATTCGCATATACGTTGCTTCTCTTATTACTATGTATATACAATTAGGTATAAAAAATGTTACTTTTTTTATTTGCAAACCACCAAGGTCGGAAAACATACATACGTTATTTTATCAAATCTAATATTATTTCTTGGTAACGTTAGGTCCCACAATCTGTTTCTGGCAAATTACCTGCCTTAAGGGCAACATACACACATAATTTTTGGTTTGTGCACATCTGTGGAACAAATCCTTTCCGACGCTGGATAAATCTTGTACTTCCGTTCAGTAGTTGCAGAGAAAACTGTATTGTTCATTTTTCCCAAGCGTATTACTATATAGATTTTATGAATTGTACATTTTAATACAATAATATGCATTAAGGGAGTAATATTTGAAAATTTCTTGCGAAGGAACTAAACATGATTATTAGAAACGGCTTTTTGTTCATACATCCTTCGATTTTAAAAATATATATTTAAAATCAAAAAAATATTAAAGGTCAATTTCATAAACATTTAACAGGGTTTTAAATGAAGTATTTTGTATGGAATAAATGATATATTAAGACTTTAAAGCCTGTTAATTTTTTTAAAGGATTTTATGAAATCGAGGATAAGAAACGCGAACTTAGACCGTTCATGTATTTCAATTTGTTTTATTTGTTTTGGCAGCACTACAGCAGAAGTATTTAAAATATCGCGTCAATTTTAGCTTGAACAATTACTACGAAGATATGCTCTTACAGCTATATAAAAACTTTTTTCAAAAATTGTTTTGTTTAAGTTTTGTAGCCAAAACCAAAGTTATGGAAGAAATGTTTTTTCATTAGTTTTATTTTTCAAAAAAATGAACTTAGGTAAGCCGGTTTTCCCCTGGACCCTTCAAATAAAAAAGAAAAGGGATACGTTGTTTTATCCAGCATTCGTTTAAGTTCCGTCTGTAAAACGCGATTATCTTGACAGCTGCAAATTGTACTGTTGAAGTAGGTGTCTAGAAGGTTTAAATAAAGGTGAAACCTTGGTACTGACCTTTTTTCAAAAACTATCATACAAAAAAGATTTAATTTGTCTATTTTTAAGGTTCGCCTACTAAACATCTATATTTACAATTTCATATGGAAGTTATTTTTGAGCTAAAATATTAAAAAATGTAACTTTCTCAAGTTTACGATAAAAATATAATTTCCAATTTTTCTCAAAAAAATCCAAATCAATAAACTGCATCATCTCCCAAAATTTCAATCTTCTAAACCCACACCTTAAAATATCAAAAATTATTTATCTGCAAAAAATGCAAACATGCATTTAATGCTTCAACGGCTTCATACAGACATAATTTCTGCACATCTTTAGAGCAAAACCTTTTCAACGTTATATAGTTGATATGATTCCGTACAGTATTTACGGAGAAAAGTGTACCGTTAGGTTTTGCTAATTTTTTTCTAAGAGTATTAATATACAGGGTGTCCCGTAAGTAATGGATAACCCTGAAATGCCGCATAGTAGACTTTATGACCGTCCTGAAAATTGATAAAAAAAAGTTCTATCCCAACCACAAGAAAAGTTATATGCATTTTTTTGTTCAGTGCATTATTTTTTTTCTTACTTTACATTTTTGAATACCACGACTACAAGTGAATGAGTTCCATCATTTTTTTTTGCAGGAATATTTTACATTACTTGTGCCAACACATAAGTAGAAGAAAATTATTATAACTGTTGGACTTCTTAGAGAAAAAAATTATTTAACATTGAATTTCAATGCAAAATGTGAAAACAAATAATTTTTGAAAAAGTTAAATCATAGCTGGTATAAAAAAAATGCATGAATACCTGAGTGGCCAACTATTTTAAAAATATGCGCGTTAAATGCAGATTTCAAAATGGTATTACTTATTATTATATCTAGAGTCAATAGCAAGTTATTGTTATTAGCAAAAACAAAAGTTTTCAAAATTAGCACAGTAAACGTGAAAATAATACCAAGCGTTGAACATAGCAGATTTTTGATTTATTGGCTGTTTCTACGATGTTGTTCTTATGATAAATCCAAGCTTTCAACTTCTAGGGCCGAATGCATTATTGATAAAAATGACAAAAAAGTGCAAAAAACGGTTACATTTTCGAGCTTGTTTTGAATTTTACCTGTTCTATTGGGCTTTAACAAACCCATCAAATATTTTGTTGGTTGCTATTAGTTTATTTGTTATTTTCTCTAAACAAAAAGTTTTTTAGCCAGCTTTTAATCACATGATCACTTAGTTAGAAAACAAAAACAAAAATAGATAATTTTTTAATTTTTTTTTTATTTAAAGCAAATGCTCAAACTGTTTTCCACCCACTCTTATACAGGTTCTGCACCTCCGAATAAATGAACGTCTTAGTGAACGTGCACGGTTTTGCTCAGAAATTTGTAATGCAGCTGCCTCCACACGATTTCTTAGCTCCTCCAAAGACCTGATTGGCTTGCTGTATACGATTTCCTTAATGCATCCCCAATAAAAAAAATCAAGTGGATTTAGGTCTGGTGAACGGGGTGGCCATAAAATTGGTCCCAGACGTCCTATCCATCTGCCTGGATATCTGGCATTTAAATATGCCCGCACAGGCACAGCATAGTGTGCTGGACAACCATCATTTTGAAGCCAATGGGATTCCTTTAGTTCTTGAGGCACTTCTTCCAGCAAGGTTGGGAGATCATTTTGGAGGAACTCCAAATAACCTTGGCCAGTTAAAATCCCCGGCAACTCAAAGGGTCCAATTATTTTCCCATTGAGAATCCCAGTCCAATAGTTTATTTTGAATTGGTACTGGGACCTGTCTTCCCTCATGATGTTTGGGTTTTGTAGTGCCCAAAGTGGAGATTATGGAGATTAGTGTAGCCATCTCTTTTAAATGTCGACTCATCGCTCCAAAGAATTTTGTCATATAACTGCGGATCTTCTTCAATTTTCATTATCATTTGTCGACAAAAACTCATTCTCGTTTCAAAATCTTGCGGCTGGAGAGTTTGCACCCGTGTTAGGTGAAAGGGATGATATTTATATTTACTTAGCACATTATGCGCAGTCGTCTTTCCGATCCAAGTGCGTCGTGCTATTGCTCGGATTGATACTGTAGGATCTCGGTCAAGTTCTGCAAGCACTAAGTCTTCGGTATCTCCTCGAGGGGGTCGTCCCACGCCAGCACCACCAACACCACTACCAGGCAGCCTTCCTTCCGAGAAACAGCTATGGACTCTAATAAACACTCGATAATCCGGGTGACGTGCGTTAGGGTACCTTTCCCTATACAGCGTCGCAGCTTCGTTTGCGTTGCCTCTGCACTCTCCATAAATGAAATGCATGTTTGCATATTCTTGTGCAGAAAACAGAATACGTGGCATCGAAAAAGTTCAATCAAACGTCTTAATTATCAAAAAGCAGGTTCAGGAAAACAGCTATTTAGACCGTTAATTTTTCTGAAGAATGAACAATAAAAACGATATAAATAAGTGTTCGTCGTGGTCTTAATCTTATGAATTAAGATCAAATTACAAAAACTTTAATTCAAAATTTAAAAAAACTTATGATTTTATGCGTTCTCACTTTCTCAGGATCTTACAATTTACTATTCAAAAAACACAATTAAAATTGAATCAGAAGACTTTTTGTTTGGAGAAAATAACAAATAAAAAATAGCAACCAAAAAAATATTTGATGGGTTTGTTAAAGCCCAATAGAACAGGTAAAATTCAAAACAAGCTCGAAAATGTAACCGTTTTTTGCACTTTTTTGTCATTTTTATCAATAATGCATTCGGCCCTAGAAGTTGAAAGCTTGGATTTATAATAAGAACAACATCGTAGAAACAGCCAATAAATCAAAAATCTGCTATGTTCAACGCTTGGTATTATTTTCACGTTTACTGTGCTAATTTTGAAAACTTTTGTTTTTGCGAAATTTACTCTAGTATTGCAGATTTTTACCAATAACTTGCTATTGACTCTAGATATAATAATAAGTAATACCATTTTGAAATCTGCATTTAACGCGCATATTTTTAAAATAGTTGGCCACTCAGGTATTCATGCATTTTTTTTATACCAGCTATGATTTAACTTTTTCAAAAAATATTTGTTTTCACATTTTGCATTGAAATTCAATGTTAAATAATTTTTTTCTCTAAGAAGTCCAACAGTTATAATAATTTTCTTCTACTTATGTGTTGGCACAAGTAATGTTAAATATTCCTGCAAAAAAAAAATGATGGAACTCATTCACTTGTAGTCGTGGTATACAAAACTTTTTGTTTAGAGAAAATAACAAATAAAAAATAGCAACCAAAAAAATATTTGATGGGTTTGTTAAAGCCCAATAGAACAGGTAAAATTCAAAACAAGCTCGAAAATGTAACCGTTTTTTGCACTTTTTTGTCATTTTTATCAATAATGCATTCGGCCCTAGAAGTTGAAAGCTTGGATTTATAATAAGAACAACATCGTAGAAACAGCCAATAAATCAAAAATCTGCTATGTTCAACGCTTGGTATTATTTTCACGTTTACTGTGCTAATTTTGAAAACTTTTGTTTTTGCGAAATTTACTCTAGTATTGCAGATTTTTACCAATAACTTGCTATTGACTCTAGATATAATAATAAGTAATACCATTTTGAAATCTGCATTTAACGCGCATATTTTTAAAATAGTAGGCCACTCAGGTATTCATGCATTTTTTTTATACCAGCTATGATTTAACTTTTTCAAAAATTATTTGTTTTCACATTTTGCATTGAAATTCAATGTTAAATAATTTTTTTCTCTAAGAAGTCCAACAGTTATAATAATTTTCTTCTACTTATGTGTTGGCACAAGTAATGTTAAATATTCCTGCAAAAAAAAAATGATGGAACTCATTCACTTGTAGTCGTGGTATTCAAAAATGTAAAGTAAGAAAAAGAATAATGCACTGAACAAAAAAATGCATATAACTTTTCTTGTGGTTGGGATAGAATTTTTTTTTATCAGTTTTCAGGACGGTTATAAAGTCTACTATGCGGCATTTCAGGGTTATCCATTACTTACGGGACACCCTGTATATACAGGGTGTCCAGTAAATAATGGATAACCTTGCAACCGGTTATAGCTGGCCTAAAGACCTTTCAGAACAAAAATATAAAAAAAATATTTTCCTTGTAGTTTTTAGGTTTTGATTAAAAAAACTAAAAACGACATGCCTCGAATACTTGAACATTACCACCACGGTTGAATGATTATTATTGCTTTTTTTTTTTTATAATATTCTTGAATAATTGTAATAATAGATGTTATACCAAATTTAACACTTGCTGTTGCAGTTTTTTATAATATTTTTTTTTTAATTTATTTTTTTTATACAAAAATCAAGTTTTTTTAAAGAAAAAAAAGTTAAGAAAACAACTTTTTTTCATTACTCTTGGTTGTGTTGCATGATTGTAACATATTTTTTGTATTTATTTAATTGTAAAATTAGCAAATAATTGTCCCAGTATCTATGCCAATCGACAGACTGAAATAATTGTATTTCGCTTTTCAGTTATATTTTGAATAATTAATGTGTTTTTACTCGCGATATATGTACTATATGTACATAGGTATTATATGGCAAGTTTTAGGTTCGTAAAACAATCACACTCGATATAGAGAACGCGAAAAAGTCGGTCTCGCAATTCTGTCGGTCTGTCTATCTGCCTGTCAGTCTCTCTGTCTGTCTGTTTGTTTGTATGTCTATCCAACTTCCAGCCTATATCGCTTATGGGATGTTTTTTTAAACTTTGTAGTTAATTTTATTAGGTGATTTCCTAGGGGGGAATTAAATTTTTGGTTGGCTCAAAAAAAAACTACTACATACAACCACAATGAAAATAGTTATTTATCTCGAAAAAGGCTCTAACGATTTTTATAAAAAAAAAATTAATGAATTATTGTTAAGAGTATGGTCAATATTTAGGTAAAAAAAAAATAATACTAGTAACGGTTATTAACGGTACCTGTCAGTACCCTTAACGAAATAAATAATTTTTCTGAAAACGGATTCAAGAATTTTGTTAAAAAAATTTGTGCATTTTTATATAAGTGCCGTAAGCTTTTAAATAAAAGAAATATTTTTGTTCGCGTTCCTATCAACATTACAGCCCGTAGAACCACTTTACATAAAATTAAAAAAAAAACCGTTAAGTAAAAATTGCATTTTTCTGGAAAACGGATCCAAGAGTTAAAAAAAAATATGTGTATTTTTATCAGTGCAGTCTGTTTTCAAATACAAAATATTTTGTTTGCTTTCTAATTAACAGTACTTCGCAAAGACCACTTATTTTACATACAAATAAAAAAAAAAACGTTAAGGAAAACTTTTTTGTTTTTATTTGAAGCGCGCACTACCCTTAAAATGTTTAAACATTTAAGATTTAAGAGGAGACACCGATGCACATTGGTTTTGAACCTCTCAATATCGAAATGGCAGGGAAAAATAGTGTCAGGTAGAGCGTTCCACATTCTTGTAGTGCGACTAAAGAAAGAATCTCTAAACTTATCAGTACGTACGATTGGACTCAAGGGTAAACTGATGGGCATTCCTAGAAGCACGAGTATTAAGGTTGAATTGTTTAAGGGGAGGAATGCAATTGGCTATTTGACTAGAGCACTATTTGTGAAAATAACGATAAAATAACGAGAGACATGAAACATTGCGGCGGTGTTTCTAGTGGTGCAATTGCTTCCGTTATATTTCTATCACCTAAACACTTAAACACTTAGCTGCATTTTTGGCTACATCAAATATGTGATCGTTCCACATAAGGTGATCTGTGATACATACATACATATACTGAGGATAGAAAGCTTTCCGGTTTCCTCAATGCAAGTGCCACTCATGGATAGTGGCTGGGGGGTGGGTTTCATTTTAGCGACAGTAGACATCATTGAGTTTTTGAAGCATTAAATTCTACGCGATTTTTGATTCCCCATTGGACAATGCTGTCGAGATCAGAATTTAATGAACTTATCATACGCTGCCGTTCAAGTTCTACATCCGAAGGACATGGATGTGAATCTAAAAACGAATATGAAAAGCTGAGGGTACTGTCATCAGCAAAACTGTTTAATTGATTAGAAGTTTCAGACAGTATATCATTAATGAATATGAGAAAGAGGGTCGGCGACAAAACGGAGCCCTGGTGCACACCAGCATTTATTTTGTGGGTTTCAGACTTGAAACCGTCCAATACAACTTGTATTGAGCGGTCCGAAAGGTAATTTCTAATCCAACGATACCAAATGCGCGCATTTTCGATAAGAGAGCTTGATGCCAAACTCTATCAAACGCTTTTGAAATATCAAGCGCAATAATCTTACTTTCTCCAAAACAATGTAAAGATTTGTTCCACTGTGCGGTGAGATATACCATCAGATCACCAGTGGACCTATTGATACGAAAGCCGTACTGCCGGTCATTAAGAAGCTTTCGTTCTTCGAGATATTTCTTGAGCTGAAAATTTATCAGCGTTTCCATGACCTTGGAAAGAAGGGACGTAAGTGCAATTGGACGATAGTTTGAGGGTGAACAAGATACGCCTTTTTAGGGACAGGCTGGACAAATGCTGTTTTCCATCCACTCGGAAAGAAACCAGTAAATTAGGACACATGGGAAAGCTTACGCAGTGGTTTTGCCAACTGCACTAGCAACTGCGCAAGTGCGAAAGAAGATTTGTCCCATAGAATCATTTACGCTCTCAAGTACAGGCGGAGTCATAACACTTTCTGGCAGCGTCGAATTAACAGCAAACTGTGCTGCAAGCAAATTGGCTTTATCTATCGAGCTGACAAAAGATGTATCATTGAAGCCGAGCGTTGAAACCGACGATGAAGTAGGATTTCGTATATTCTTTGCAAATGACCAAACATTTTTACTACTACTGGGACATTGTAGTATTTTTTGCCTTAATGTTTGGTCATGCAAAAACTTGGTTCTACGAATATGACCGTTACAGGTCTTTCTGGCTTGTTGAAACTTCTTCCGGTTTTGCTCAGTAGGGTTGGCTTTATAACTACGGAAACTTACTTCTCTAACCCTAATAACCTCTTTACAGCTCGAATCAAACCATGAGTTTTCTTTGGGTTTGATAGATTTTACCCTATTCGGGATAAAATTTCTCATTCCACAAAGAATTCTTGTAGTGCGACTAAAGAAAGAATCTCTAAACTTATCAGTACGTACGAAGTTGGACTCAAGGGTAAACTGATGGGCATTCCACGAGTATTAAGGTTGAATTGTTTAAGGGGAGGAATGCAATTGGCTATTTGACTAGAGCACTATTTGTGAAAATAACGATAAAATAACGAGAGACATGAAACATTGCGGCGGTGTTTCTAGTGGTGCAATTGCTTCCGTTATATTTCTATCACCTAAACACTTAAACACTTAGCTGCATTTTTGGCTACATCAAATATGTGATCGTTCCACATAAGGTGATCTGTGATACATACATACATATACTGAGGATAGAAAGCTTTCCGGTTTCCTCAATGCAAGTGCCACTCATGGATAGTGGCTGGGGGGTGGGTTTCATTTTAGCGACAGTAGACATCATTGAGTTTTTGAAGCATTAAATTCTACGCGATTTTTGATTCCCCATTGGACAATGCTGTCGAGATCAGAATTTAATGAACTTATCATACGCTGCCGTTCAAGTTCTACATCCGAAGGACATGGATGTGAATCTAAAAACGAATATGAAAAGCTGAGGGTACTGTCATCAGCAAAACTGTTTAATTGATTAGAAGTTTCAGACAGTATATCATTAATGAATATGAGAAAGAGGGTCGGCGACAAAACGGAGCCCTGGTGCACACCAGCATTTATTTTGTGGGTTTCAGACTTGAAACCGTCCAATACAACTTGTATTGAGCGGTCCGAAAGGTAATTTCTAATCCAACGATACCAAATGCGCGCATTTTCGATAAGAGAGCTTGATGCCAAACTCTATCAAACGCTTTTGAAATATCAAGCGCAATAATCTTACTTTCTCCAAAACAATGTAAAGATTTGTTCCACTGTTCGGTGAGATATACCATCAGATCACCAGTGGACCTATTGATACGAAAGCCGTACTGCCGGTCATTAAGAAGCTTTCGTTCTTCGAGATATTTCTTGAGCTGAAAATTTATCAGCGTTTCCATGACCTTGGAAAGAAGGGACGTAAGTGCAATTGGACGATAGTTTGAGGGTGAACAAGATACGCCTTTTTAGGGACAGGCTGGACAAATGCTGTTTTCCATCCACTCGGAAAGAAACCAGTAAATTAGGACACATGGGAAAGCTTACGCAGTGGTTTTGCCAACTGCACTAGCAACTGCGCAAGTGCGAAAGAAGATTTGTCCCATAGAATCATTTACGCTCTCAAGTACAGGAGGAGTCATAACACTTTCTGGCAGCGTCGAATTAACAGCAAACTGTGCTGCAAGCAAATTGGCTTTATCTATCGAGCTGACAAAAGGTGTATCATTGAAGCCGAGCGTTGAAACCGACGATGAAGTAGGATTTCGTATATTCTTTGCAAATGACCAAACATTTTTACTACTACTGGGACATTGTAGTATTTTTTGCCTTAATGTTTGGTCATGCAAAAACTTGGTTCTACGAATATGACCGTTACAGGTCTTTCTGGCTTGTTGAAACTTCTTCCGGTTTTCCTCAGTAGGGTTGGCTTTATAACTACAGAAACTTACTTCTCTAACCCTAATAACCTCTTTACAGCTCGAATCAAACCATGAGTTTTCTTTGGGTTTGATAGATTTTACCCTATTCGGGATAAAATTTCTCATTCCACAAAGAATTAGGTTTGTGATCATATCTGCGCGTCTGCGTCACTGTCGAGGAGGCATAGTGACCAGTTAAAGTTCTTGAAGAAACAGTTGAGACCGTCGCAGTTGTCTTTCTCGTATTGCCAAACGGTTCTCGTTGGCGCTTTCTATTTAACTGAGTTTTGTTGGCACGAGATATGACACAATGGTCTGATGTGCCTAGAGGCGATAATACACTAATAGTGTACTTACCAGGCTCAAAAATAAGAAACAAGTCAAGAGTGTTGGCGGATTAACCTGTAATGTCTGGTATTCGAGTTGGCTCGTCAACAAGCTGAGTCAGGTGGTTCAACTCAGCAAAGAGCTCAACATTCCTTCCTTCGGGTGTTGTCTGACCCGAAAAGCGAAGCCAACTAGAATTGTGTACATTGAAATCGCCCGTAATGACGATTTCAGTGTGAGGGTAATGGGCAACAATTCTTTGGATGGAGTAGGACAGAGCATCAAATTTGTTACAAGTTGAATTTCTGTCCAGATTAGGACTTCGATAAAGAAAACAAGTGTGAATGATGTGCTTATTTACCGTACATTTTACCCACCTAAAAAACTAAAAAGTTTTTTTTCAGGGCTACTGCCTCTTGTGAGGAATTGACAAATCCTCCAAGAGTATCACTTGTCACGAATAAGTGCTTCTCGTCTAGCCGTTCGGATGCGGCATAAAATTGTAGGTCCCTTCCATTCCTGTCGAAAGGCGCACACAGGAATGGTTGCGAGTTGTTAGTCACTAGGCCCTGGTTCTTCATGAGCCGTTGTGCCACCCGATTTATTTTTTTTTTACCCACATGAAATTAAAGTTTGTGTTAGAACACAAACCATATTGTGGTTGAAGTTGGTACACAACATCATTTCTTATGTAGACGGCTATTTTTCTGGTAAACGATTCCAAGAATTTTGTTATAAAAATAGGTCTGTATTTTTATATTAGTGCAGTCTGCTTTCAAATGAAAAAAATTACGTTCATATTAACAGTACTTCCCGTAGAACCAATTTACATATTTTCGGATCGGATGATATTTTTTTCGATGCAGAAACTGCTAAAAAGTATAATTAGTTTAGCATATAATTTTTTAAAAACTTATTAATGATTCATTGAAATTAATTTTTTATTTTTCGTTCCAAATTTTGTTTCTTAAAACTCATATTATTCAAGAATTGAAATAACATCGGTTTTTTTAGCTCAAACTACTTAAGGTTAGATATTTAAGTAATTAACAAAAATTATTTCATGCTTTTTTAATTATAGGCCAGTCAATTCGACAGTAAAACCGCAAAGGGCGATATAGTTCTGCATTTCCATTTAGTCTAAGAGCCCACAGCAGATTTGGCGTACGAAAGTGAACCAAAAAAAATTAAATGATTCGAAAGGTGTATTAAGGCTGATAAAAAAAATGCAAGTCTTGTAGTCCCTGGTGGCGGCTGTTGGTGGGAGGGGAAATTTTCTAAACAATTGACTTAAAACAGAAAAAAAATTATTAAAAAACAAGGGTAACATGTACAATGCCCTGTTATATTTTTAGGGCCAGAAGTCCCTTCTCTCATTTCCTTTTTAAATAAAGTTCTTTCAATGAATAGTTTTAAAAATACGATCGATCGATTAAAATAACGATAAAATAACGAGAGACATGAAACATTGCGGCGGTGTTTCTAGTGGTGCAATTGCTTCCGTTATATTTCTATCACCTAAACACTTAAAAACTTAGCTGCATTTTTGGCTACATCAAATATGTGATCGTTCCACATAAGGTGATCTGTGATACATACATACATATACTGAGGATAGAAAGCTTTCCGGTTTCCTCAATGCAAGTGCCACTCATGGATAGTGGCTGGGGGGTGGGTTTCATTTTAGCGACAGTAGACATCATTGAGTTTTTGAAGCATTAAATTCTACGCGATTTTTGATTCCCCATTGGACAATGCTGTCGAGATCAGAATTTAATGAACTTATCATACGCTGCCGTTCAAGTTCTACATCCGAAGGACATGGATGTGAATCTAAAAACGAATATGAAAAGCTGAGGGTACTGTCATCAGCAAAACTGTTTAATTGATTAGAAGTTTCAGACAGTATATCATTAATGAATATGAGAAAGAGGGTCGGCGACAAAACGGAGCCCTGGTGCACACCAGCATTTATTTTGTGGGTTTCAGACTTGAAACCGTCCAATACAACTTGTATTGAGCGGTCCGAAAGGTAATTTCTAATCCAACGATACCAAATGCGCGCATTTTCGATAAGAGAGCTTGATGCCAAACTCTATCAAACGCTTTTGAAATATCAAGCGCAATAATCTTACTTTCTCCAAAACAATGTAAAGATTTGTTCCACTGTTCGGTGAGATATACCATCAGATCACCAGTGGACCTATTGATACGAAAGCCGTACTGCCGGTCATTAAGAAGCTTTCGTTCTTCGAGATATTTCTTGAGCTGAAAATTTATCAGCGTTTCCATGACCTTGGAAAGAAGGGACGTAAGTGCAATTGGACGATAGTTTGAGGGTGAACAAGATACGCCTTTTTAGGGACAGGCTGGACAAATGCTGTTTTCCATCCACTCGGAAAGAAACCAGTAAATTAGGACACATGGGAAAGCTTACGCAGTGGTTTTGCCAACTGCACTAGCAACTGCGCAAGTGCGAAAGAAGATTTGTCCCATAGAATCATTTACGCTCTCAAGTACAGGAGGAGTCATAACACTTTCTGGCAGCGTCGAATTAACAGCAAACTGTGCTGCAAGCAAATTGGCTTTATCTATCGAGCTGACAAAAGGTGTATCATTGAAGCCGAGCGTTGAAACCGACGATGAAGTAGGATTTCGTATATTCTTTGCAAATGACCAAACATTTTTACTACTACTGGGACATTGTAGTATTTTTTGCCTTAATGTTTGGTCATGCAAAAACTTGGTTCTACGAATATGACCGTTACAGGTCTTTCTGGCTTGTTGAAACTTCTTCCGGTTTTCCTCAGTAGGGTTGGCTTTATAACTACAGAAACTTACTTCTCTAACCCTAATAACCTCTTTACAGCTCGAATCAAACCATGAGTTTTCTTTGGGTTTGATAGATTTTACCCTATTCGGGATAAAATTTCTCATTCCACAAAGAATTAGGTTTGTGATCATATCTGCGCGTCTGCGTCACTGTCGAGGAGGCATAGTGACCAGTTAAAGTTCTTGAAGAAACAGTTGAGACCGTCGCAGTTGTCTATCTCGTATTGCCAAACGGTTCTCGTTGGCGCTTTCTATTTAACTGAGTTTTGTTGGCACGAGATATGACACAATGGTCTGATGTGCCTAGAGGCGATAATACACTAATAGTGTACTTACCAGGCTCAAAAATAAGAAACAAGTCAAGAGTGTTGGCGGATTAACCTGTAATGTCTGGTATTCGAGTTGGCTCGTCAACAAGCTGAGTCAGGTGGTTCAACTCAGCAAAGAGCTCAACATTCCTTCCTTCGGGTGTTGTCTGACCCGAAAAGCGAAGCCAACTAGAATTGTGTACATTGAAATCGCCCGCAATGACGATTTCAGTGTGAGGGTAATGGGCAACAATTCTTTGGATGGAGTAGGACAGAGCATCAAATTTGTTACAAGTTGAATTTCTGTCCAGATTAGGACTTCGATAAAGAGCACATTTACATTTTACCCACCTAAAAAACTAAAAAGTTTTTTTTCAGGGCTACTGCCTCTTGTGAGGAATTGACAAATCCTCCAAGAGTATCACTTGTCACGAATAAGTGCTTCTCGTCTAGCCGTTCGGATGCGGCATAAAATTGTAGGTCCCTTCCATTCCTGTCGAAAGGCGCACACAGGAATGGTTGCGAGTTGTTAGTCACTAGGCCCTGGTTCTTCATGAGCCGTTGTGCCACCCGATTTATTTTTTTTTTACCCACATGAAATTAAAGTTTGTGTTAGAACACAAACCATATTGTGGTTGAAGTTGGTACACAACATCATTTCTTATGTAGACGGCTATTTTTCTGGTAAACGATTCCAAGAATTTTGTTATAAAAATAGGTCTGTATTTTTATATTAGTGCAGTCTGCTTTCAAATGAAAAAAATTACGTTCATATTAACAGTACTTCCCGTAGAACCAATTTACATATTTTCGGATCGGATGATATTTTTTTCGATGCAGAAACTGCTAAAAAGTATAATTAGTTTAGCATATAATTTTTTAAAAACTTATTAATGATTCATTGAAATTAATTTTTTATTTTTCGTTCCAAATTTTGTTTCTTAAAACTCATATTATTCAAGAATTGAAATAACATCGGTTTTTTTAGCTCAAACTACTTAAGGTTAGATATTTAAGTAATTAACAAAAATTATTTCATGCTTTTTTAATTATAGGCCAGTCAAATTCGACAGTAAAACCGCAAAGGGCGATATAGTTCTGCATTTCCATTTAGTCTAAGAGCCCACAGCAGATTTGGCGTACGAAAGTGAACCAAAAAAAATTAAATGATTCGAAAGGTGTATTAAGGCTGATAAAAAAAATGCAAGTCTTGTAGTCCCTGGTGGCGGCTGTTGGTGGGAGGGGAAATTTTCTAAACAATTGACTTAAAAAACAAGGGTAACATGTACAATGCCCTGTTATATTTTTAGGGCCAGAAGTCCCTTCTCTCATTTCCTTTTTAAATAAAGTTCTTTCAATGAATAGTTTTTGAAATATTAATGTTTGAACGCAAAATTTTGAAAAAAAAAAAATTAAAAAAATGGTAAAAAATATTTTTTTCGCAAAATTTCACGTAAATAAGTACTATTTTTGTTTCCAAAATTCAATAAATCGGGTGGCAAAACGGCTCATGAAGTACCAGGGCCTAGTAACTAACAAATCGCAACCATTCCTGTGTGCGCCTATCGACATGAATGGAAGGGACCTACAATTTTATGCCGAATCCGATTTGTCAATTCCTCGCAAGAGGCTGTAGCCCTGAAAAAAACTTTTTAGTTTTTAGGTGGACGAGGCTGGGAAGCGAACCCAGACCTCCAGCGTGACAGTTGAACGCACTTACCATTACGCTACGGGCTACTACTTCCAAAATTCAATGCGCTTATCAATTCAATTTGTAGACAGAAACATTTACTTTTTAAGATATTAAAAAGTAAATGAACCAGCTTTTTCATAAAAATAAGACAAATCCGGCTAAATTATCATTTCAGCAACCAGTTAAAATAGGACAGATATGCGGAAAAAAATTCTTACATTTTTGAAACTTGGTGGGAATGTTGGATTAACCATAAGAATAAAGAATCAAAAGAGTCCATAAATATCTGTATCCCACGGGTGTTTTTTGGAGGGGGAAAGGGGGAAGTATGACTTATCGAAATTAAAAAAATATATTGATACAATTTGGACATATGATACATGATTTCAAGGTATTTTTCAATTCTGAATCTAATGACATCAAAATTAAGGCGATACAATCATCCTAAAAAAAGTTATGGTCCATTTTATCCAGACTTGCCTGTTTTTCAGTAAAATGGTAAACTATTAAAAAATACCTTGAAAAGAATGGTACATTGATGAAAATTTTTATTTAAAAAGGAAATGAAAGAAGGGACTTCTAGCCTTTCATGAAAATATAACAGGGCATTGTATATGTTACCGTTGTTTTTTAATATTTTTGTTTCTGTTTTAAGTCAATTTTTTAGAAAATTGCCCCTCCCACCTAACAGCCGCCACCAGGGACTGCAAGACTTGCATTTATTTTATCAGCCTTAATTCACCTTTCGACTCATATAATTTTTTTTTGGTTCATTTTCGTACGCCAAATCTGCTGTGGGCTCTTGGTCTAATTGTAGCATGAAAGGCAAAAAAGTGTGTGTGTGTGTGTGTGTGAACTAGGTAGGTATGTTATGTAGGAAGAAAAGATTCACATTAATTGATCCAATTATTTGTGTAATGTGTATCTTTTATCATCGGGAATCGCCAGCGCAGCCCCAGCTGTCTACGACGTGCGTCGTCCTCATCACTCATCCAAATTTTCTTTTCAAACGGCATGAATTTTCGTCTTATACTGGATGGAACTAAATTAAATTAAAGACGGTGTTTCCCGGGTGAAAAAAAATGATTTGGTTCGAGTAAAAAGTGTTTAACTTGACTTTTGTTTACGAATCCTAATCTTGCCCTATACTAAGTATGTCGCAAGTAAAAAAAAACAATACTTACTGTTCGGACATTTTTTATCTCAGTTTATATTTTACTTAATTACAAAAAGTAAGTAAACTCCAACCGCGCACAAAATGAATTGAATTTGAAAGCGACAAAGTGCAAGCACCTAAAACAAAAAAGTATTATTTTTTCTATTTAAGTAGCTAATAAGTTCCCCCGAGCACTCAAATTAGATTTAATGAATTTACCCGCAATCTTCTCAATATCTCAAAGATTTACCATACAAAAAAGAGGAATGGGCAAAAATGTATGGAAGCTGGTCTATCTACTCAACGCCAATGTGTCTAACATCGTTGAAAAGGTAATATAACGTGTTCATCAATTAATTATATGGACGTTAAGCTCTAAACCATGGGGTTCGAAAGATATTGCCCTTCAAAGCACACACAGTAAAGTGTCATACATAGTTGAAAAGATTATTACTGTAAAAATGTAGACCATGGGGTTCAAAAGATATTAAGCCATCAAAAACAGCAAAAGAAAAAATAATGCAATTCTTCATTGGCAACTGGTCTACCAACTCAACAGCAATCTGCCATAAATTGTTGTAAGGGTTATTGCATGTGCTTTAAATATAAAAAAAAACTGAAAAAAATCCGAAAAATCGCATTTCTGTTTACTCATTTGCCTATAACTATCTTTCCAGCAGAGATAGATAAAAGCATTGCCTCGTATAAATTAACAAATTGACCAAGAAACATTCGCTATTTATTTTCGATTTTTATCGCGTTGAATATACGAGTACAATAGAACTTTTAAGCAATTTATGTATACAACATTCCAGTATATGAATTTTAAGTCTCCATATGTATTAAAAATCTTAAAGTTGAAAATCTAAAAGTAATCTATAAAGAGCAAACAAAGTTCTCATTATAATGGATTTACTTTTTTTTTTATTAAATACAATTCGTACAGGATTTGTATCTAACTATGAGTTGAACATTAAACAATAAAAACAGTAAAGTGAACTGAACTGAATTAAAAAAAAAAAAAATTTTTTCTTCAAACATGTACTTTGTATACAACCAGTTAGATTTATTTGTTTTATTTTCACTTTGCCTTGTCACATGATCAGGTTTTCCATTTTCTCAATTTCTGATTACCATTACGTTCATCGCATATGCTATGCACATATATACATTGGAAACATTTAATTTCACAATAAATTAATTATTAACACAAATATCTAACGATCAGTTGCCATTCATAAAATGAAACTGTTAATTTAACAATTAATGGAATTATTGAAATTGCAATAATTCCAGCCAAAAATGTAATACTCGGTGGAAGTCAACACAAGTGGTTGTTGTTCATTCAAAACCTTCAACAATTAAACGTTCGAGAATGATTAGTTAGTAAATTGCAGCACACTTACACAATGTCGGTATGTGATTGTACTTAATATGTATTTAAGTTATTTTTTTTAATAAATACTGTATGTATAAGTAAAATCACTTAAAAGGACAAAGCTCCTTGAACTTTACCATACAAAAATATGTATCAGGTGGAAGAAAAATATGAGTTTTTAACCAAAAATTTAATTTTTGTGTAATCGATGTACTTATACGAAATATTGTAGGAACATTATATAAGGGCATTTTTGAGCGCTGAAACCATAATACAAGGCAAATTTAAGATGATACACATCCTTAAAAAAAGTAATCGTCCGTTTGAGAGCTTGCTTTTCGTGGTCAACCGCCGCAATACAGAACAGATACTTCTTTTATTTTGCGATATCGACCTGTGATTCACAATACCGACGATTTATTTCGTTGTATTTTACTGAAATATCTTTTTGTATTATTCCTGAAATAAAATCATCTACAATACGCTCTCTAACGCATCATCAAATTTGTGCCATTATTAACTATTTTATTCATCACCGGAGTTCTGCTTTCTGTAAAAATATTTATTCAACTGAGTTTTCAGGCCATGACCTTCAAGCACATACCTAATGTTGTATTGTTCAAAAGTTGCAAAACAACATCGGTTTAACGGATAATATTCTGTTAGAAGTTCGTCTTGCAATTGTTTTTCCTCGTGCAAAGGACAATGGGCAAATTGGGCCAGGCATCAATAAGAACGGCCTTTATATCGTACATAGGTACATATTTATGCATTCATTATCCGTTAACCATCTGTCCAAATTCGCTGTGTGATAGAAGTTCTTTGAATTGAATGTGATTAAGTTCATTGAACCCATGACACACTACCTAAATTTTTTCAGTTTTTAAAATTATGTTTAGGGGTCGCAAGCATCAATTGTATTCCAAAAGCAGTTTTTGGAGTATTTAATTTGTAAAAATACTATTGAACAGATAACCGAATATCGAAGACCAAAATAAAAAGATAACCAACCGCTGTAAGTGCTTTACAAAGACTAGAAGCTTTATTTAAGAGAAAATACTATAAATCACTCAACACTTTTATAAGTATTTCAATATTACAATTTTGATTATTACGTTAATTCAATTTGAAAATTTATAATATTCATTAAATTTCTTAGTCGAAAAAATCTATCTTTTTGTAATGGTTTAGTAAAGATATCACTTATTTGATTGTTTGTATGCACGTATTCTAAATCAAATAAACCATCAGCATATTTTTCACGGATGAAACGGAATCGTACGTCTATATGTTTTATCCTTTTATGAAATTCATGATTTCTGATTAGACGAATATCTCCTGGGTTGTCGACATACAGAACAACTCGTAATTTTTGGTTTGGCAATAACTCTTTCAAAAGTTGTCTCATCCAGACCAGCTCTTTTACTACTTCGGACACTGCAACATAATCAGACTCGGTTGTGGACAGGGATACACATTTCCGTCGTTGAGATGCCCATGTGATGCAACTTGAGCCCAATAGGAATACAAACCAACTAGTGGAGCGGCGAGTCATAACATCTCCAGCATAGTCTGCGTCACTGTAACAACTTGAAGTAAAACTTAATGTTGACTCAAAAAATATACCATAGTTCAGGGTTCCCTTGACATATCTTAAGATCCGCTTCACCATGTTCACATGAATAATAGATGTTTTTTCCAGATAACGGCTTACACATCCAACAGCAAAGGCCAAATCTGGACGTCTTCCAACCATAAAGAACATTAAGCTTCCAACAGCCTGACGATACGGGAACTTGACCTCTTCATTCCTAGTTTCTGTCATCTTTGCCGCATTGACTGAAGGGTCAGCAAGAGTTCACACCACAGCTGCATCGACTTAAACTTCTCTATTATTCTTGTTGCAAACATTGACTGGCTGATATGAATAGAACCATCTTTAAACCTTCTTATTTCCAAACCCAAAAAATGTTTGGCCGGGAAAACTTGACTATATCCTTCCCATCAGCCGCTGCCATGAGGCCTTCATCGATGTAAATCGCAAGAACGAATTTTTCGATGCTTGCGAAAACACAATAATCAGCATCAGGTTTTAGACCAAAGTCACGCAATAATTTTGTAAACGTCTTGTTCCAGCAGCGGGACGGATTGCTTAAGACCATATAAACTCTTTTGTAGTTTACATACTCGGCCACTCCTGTCATTATATCCTTTAGTTTGCTGCACGTAATCCTCATCAATCTTCCCATTTAAAAAGGCGGTTTTTACAAAAAATTGCATGATACGCAAATTCCGCTGCTGTGATGCTCAGTAAAACCCTTACAGAAGAAAATTTTTCAACTGAAATTCACGTTGCCGAGTTATCGACCCCATATTGTTTACTAAAGCCGCAAGCACCAAGCCTTGCTTTGAAACGAACATTTTCAATAGCTGTTGCACACTTTTTCTGGAAAAACCACTTTGTATCCACCAACTTTTCTATTTTCAGGTAGTGAAACCAGCTTCCAGGTAATATTTTTCGCGAGATAAGAAATCCCTCCATCCATAGCTTCCACCCACTTCCTTGATGCAGGACAGCCAACAGCATCCTCAAAATTCGATGGAGTGTCAACTTCGGCAAGCAAAGCTAAACTTTCTGAAACAGTAAAATGCATATTACCTGCTCCATGGTTTCTAATTCTCAGCCTGCCTCTGATACCAACTGATGTTCTTTTAGGGATAGTTCTGACTGGTGATTCTTCGATGTACCCATAGCATCAGAATAATCATCGCCATCATCCAAAATCTCAACCTGTTCCTTGGACGCATCGAAAACCTCGTTTGAATCATCGTCAATCAAAATCGGTTGCCCGCTTCTAACAGGTAACCCATCATCGGCGCCACCAGACAAACTACCAACTATATCCTCACGTTCTGTGGGAACTAAGTCTGCAACATCATCACTCGAAGAAGGCTGCACGTTAGTTGAATCATCAATATCAGTATCATCATCTACCTCAGCTTTATCGAAAGAAGCCCCATGTTTTCCAGAAACCGCAGTGTTTTTAACAGGATTTTTATTATTGAAGACAACATTGCGCGATATCTCGATCCTATTGTTTTCTGGAATAAAAACCCTGAATCCCTTTACGCCTTCTTGATAGCCTACAAAGTAACCTTTTTTGGATATCGCGTCAAGTTTGCGCCTTTTTTGATGCGCCTCTGTACCAAAAACTTGAAACAAATGAATATCATGATTAAAACCAAACCACAGCTCAAATGAAGTTTTCCCTTGCACGGTACTTGAGGCAGTTCTATTCAAAATATAAACTGAAGTACTAAGCGCTCAGCTCAGAATTTAAACACAAATTCCTGGAATGAATCATAGACCTTGCTGTGCTTCCATGATTGTCCTCATCTCCCGTTCAGCGGAACCATTTTGTTCGGGTGTATAAGGGACAGTGGTCTGACGCTTAATACATTTTGCATGTAATAAGTTCTGAACATCTTGATTCATTAACTCCAGTCCATTATCAATCCTAATTACCTTACCCGACTACCTGTATCAGCTTCAACCCGTTGCAAATAAATTTTAAGAAATTTTGACACCTGATTTTTCTTTCATAAAGTAGACTTTTCTGTAATGAGAGAAGCTATCCCTAAACAGAGGAAAGTATCTTGAGCCTCCAATAGACTGCTTCTACATCGCACCACAAACATCTGTGCTGACCAGCTCTAAAATGCTAAACGGTTCTCGATGCTGCTTCCCAGAAGAATTCTGTGTTGTCGTCAAATGGTATTTGAAGATCTCTTAAAATGTGACGTACTTGATGGACATTCTGATGTGCAAGCTTCTCATGTCAAAACTGTAACTTGTCCTTTTTGTGTTTTAGCTATGTTTGCAGTGACGTCATTTACATCACACGATTCTACATTTATCAGAAGCTTAAAAAGCTTTGAATCCCGTACTCCCACGGCAAGTATTGTTCCGTTTTTCAATAACTGACAATTGGAATCGTCAGGGATAAACCGTAACCCTTTATCCAAAGCCGTACTTAGTGAAAATAAATTGACATGCATTTACGGCACATACAGTACATCAGCCATATGGTTCTGCCTCTAGCTGTCATTTACGAAGCAAAGCACATTGATGTTACCTTTGCCAATGGCATTGATGGTGGTTCCATTTCCTATGCGAACAACAACCGGTGATTTGAATTCTTTGTAATTAAGAAGCCACTCTCTCCTGTTGGTCATCGCTCGCACCGGAATCTAGAACCCATTTGTCTCTCTTTTCAATTTTTACCGCTACATCTGCTTGCGCACGATTAGCATTTGAACTACTTTTATCTGACCTCTCAGGGCAGTCCCGTTTCCAGTGTCCACTTTTCTTACACAAAAAACATCTACCTGGTTTTGTTTGCGCCCCCCTTTGTCTTGCTTCCTCTCATTTTGCCCCTGAACCTTTTCTGCCATCAATGCGTTACCTGAATCTATGCTGATGGGATTGGAACCGTTCTTCTTCCATAACCAACCTAGAAGTAAGGTTTGAAAGCGTTTGACTGGCCTTATCCCTCGATTCCCAAGCGCTATAAAAGTGATTGTTCTTTTCAGGTAAAGTAAGTAAGATTTTGGTGACAATCATCGAATCGGAGATTTGTTCACCAACATCCGCTAGCTGTTGAACTACCACTTGCAGTTTCGATATATGTGTCGATGGCGATGGCATCTCCATGGTTGGGGCAATTATTTTCTGCGCTTTACTGTCCCCAAATTTCCATTCCGTCTCAGCTGCCTGCAAGTTTTCTGCCTTAATTGCCTCCCCCCCAAACAACTGGATAACTAGCTTCTCCATCGACATATTTGAGTAAGTCAAGAGTAAGTAAGAATTTGGACCTGAAACTTCCATAAATTCCACTGCTCCTGCCCAGTCAACTTCTCAATCTTAAAGTCCATATCATTCATTTCTTACCGTAAAGCACTTTTTAAAGTATTTTCCGTGCGAGATTAATCAAATTATTAAAACTGAAAAAAGCGGGTTTAAGAACTGTTATATTAACTTGTGATACTATATGGGATAGGGGCCCATAACCTGTTGCACAGATAACCGAGTATCGAAGACAAAAAGAAAAAGATAACCAACTGCTGTGAGTGCTTTACAATAGGTGTGTTTTTTTGGTAACGCTATCGGCAGTACAGTACGATTTACCAAAAAAACGTTTCGCACTATCCGCAGTTGTGCGGTTTTTTCTTTTTCTTAGTTTGGTATTCTTGGTTAGTTGTCAAATACCTAATTGAAATTTTGTTTCTATAAATATATGTTGGTTTTATTATTGTTTTTATTACAATTTTAAATCAATTATAATTTACCTTTTTCTAGTTTCCATTTGTTTAGCTGCCATTTGTTTGAAATTTCTTTTGAGTTTTGCTTACTTTTCTTCTGTTACCCTACAAGCAAGCGATCTCGTTTTCGGTCCGCAAACGTTTCAAACAACGTAGTGACGACTTCGCATTCGGATCCAAATACGGATCGAAAAACTGCGTTTTGCGGCTCAAATTAGTATGGAAATTAGAATCACCACGGACCCATTATGTGATTGTTTTGTGAGAGATACCCCTTTATTTATAAAGAAAAAGTAGTTATTTAAGCTTCCGTGTTTAGGAAACATACACCATGGAATAAGAATGCTCCGGACTCAAATGGAGCAGCAAGCAATTGCCTTTAATTTGAGTCCACAAAAATCGCATTCCATGATGTAGTTTTCCTAACACGGGAGCTGAAATAACTGTTTTTTCTTTAGAAATAAGGGGGATAGAGTTTTTCAATTCACCATACTTGGAGAACCGAAACCAAATGGAATCCAAACCGGTTCCAAAAAAATGAATGAATCGAGGCATCTGGCATACCCCAATGTATTAAAAAAAAACTTCCCAACTAGTCGAGTTTCTACATTTCCTACAAAAAAAAAAAAAAACAAACAGATTTTTTTTTTCATTTTAAGACTTTTTTATTTATGATTCATAAAAGGTTTTCTAAAAACTTTTTTACACTAATAAACTACATATTTCCACAATTATACATTTATTAAACAGAAACTTGTATTTTTGATTGGAAATTTCTTAAAGTTCTCACAAGAAAAAAAAAAAGATAAAAAAAGCAATCGTCTTCGCCACGCTACCTACGAAACTGAACTAAAAAAAAGTGGTGGAAATTAAAACAAAAAAATGACTATATGTATACTTCGCCTAATCTCTCTATTTCTCGGTGCATAAAAAATTACTCTCGATTCTCGGGCTCCTAACCTTTAGCACCTCATATATGGGATATTCGCAAAAAAAGTATGCCAACTAAAAGCTCAGTAATTGGTCAAAAAAGGTCAACTAGTTTCAGAAATTGGTCAGCCATAGAAAATTTTTAATCAAGGGTTACATTTTTTCAAGGTCACCAACTATTTTTGGCACCTCATTTATGGGATATTCGCAAAAAAAATATACCATTCGAAAGGCCACAGGCTCGTTATAAAAGGTCAGGTACTTTCAGTAATTGGTCCACCATAGATTTTTTTTTAATGAATTTTTAAAATTTATTTTTTCAAGGTCGTATCAGACTTTTAGCACCTCATTTATGGGGTATTCGCAAAAAAGGTATACCATTTGAAAGGCCACCGATTCCTGATAAAAGGTCAGCTAGTTTCAGTAATTGGTCAGTTATAGGTTTTTTATATGATTTTTTCAAGTTTTTTGTTTTTCAAGGCCGTATAAGACTTTTAGCACCTCATTCATGGGATATTCGCGAAAAAGGTATACCATTTGAAAGGTCAACTAGTTTCAGAAATTGGTCAGTTATAGGTTTTTTTTAATGAATTTTTAAAGTTTGGTTCAAGGTCACAGTATAAGACTTTTAGCACCTCATTTATGGGATATTCGCAAAAAAAGTATACCAATTTTAAGTCCACTGACTCGTGGTAAAAGGTCAGCTAGTTTCAGTAATTGGTCAGCCATAGTTTTTTTTTTTAAGGAATTTTTAAAGATTGTTTCAAGGTTATTGTATTAGAGTCTTAGAACCTCATTAAAAAAAAAAAAAAAAAAAAAAATTTACTCAGGATACGAACCCATGGGCTTACTCATAATAAAGAAATGCAATGTTGAAAATGAGTAAATTCATATTTATTGTTCTTATTGTATAAGACAGTACTGTATAATACTGAAATATGCCCAATATACTTGACAGTAAAAAAAAATATTTTATTTGGGATTTGAACCAACGGTATTCCGTTTATAGTCCAATACGTTACCATCTTGGGCTATGTTATCTAATAAAGATATAATAGAAAAGTCCAATGTTGAAAATGAATAAGCCAAGCCAAACAGAACATTTATTTCTTCTAAGTGCGAAGACAAAACATACAAAAGAAATTTATTTTGGTAAGTACAAATATAAAGGGGTTCCTTAAAAAACGTAAATATGATGACCATTTCATGCTTTCCTTGCATTATTCTATTTTAGTAAGATTTAAAAAAAATTGTCATTAGGTAATTATAATCACAAAATTTAATTGTGTATGAGTAAAGTTCATATTTGTATATTATGTTTAATTTTTTCTTAATTGAATGAACGAAAATGCTCAGGCCTCGATTGGCGTTGTCGATTACCAATTAATCGATACCACCAAGATGTTTGTTTACTGAACACATTATTTTTGTTTTTATGCGTTGTAAATCAATTATTTTTTTTTTATGGAAAATCCAATATATTATGTGTTTACGAATATATATAATGTGTTAATATTAATTTTGTTTTAAATTCATTGTTTAAAGAAAAAAAAAGAAGAAAAGTTGGATACCAGCACGATTCAAACGCCGAAAAAAATTAAACCGATGCGAAGCAAAGTTGTATGCTAGAAAAACAGATGTGCGAAAGAGTAGGAACTACTATTATGAAGATGAATATGTTCGTCTTTATATCTTGATTATAACATTTCTTATAATCTGCATATATGATTATCTTGTTAATTTTGGTCTTCTCTCTCTATCGAACAAATGTAAATTTTATATTTTTGATCCTTTTTTTTTTTTGCGAAAATCAAATTCAAATACATCTTAATCGACCATTACACCCCGACACATCCAATCTACAATCCAATCCACAATCTGATTTGTATGGATAATGTCACTGCTTGGACATGGATTTTTGCGACTCCATTGGATTTTTTTTTAGACATGTTACATAGTGCGGCCATCGTTCATGGCCTGTGGAGTCATGATTTTAAGACTGTATGGAAATTGGTTACAAATTAATATTGAATTTTAGTCGTGACTTTCAAATTTGTGTGATCAAAATTATTTTCAGATTTTGCTTTAACATTTGCATCGGACCCTTAAATGTTAAAGAATGTGGGAAGGTCTGGTTAGATTGGGAAAATTGAGTGCGGTTTACAATTCCAGTTACATGGCGACGACAAACATCCGTGCAGATTTTATAACAGAATTACAACTAGTATAACTTTGAAGCCTGGGACACACAGAACCCTTCACCAGCAAAGAAAAAAACGCGGCGGTTTCATACAAATAATGTTTTGGTGCGTCGAGAAATGTAGTTCCGCTGAACTTGAGTGCGGTCTAACCTTAAGTATACTTCAAAGATTTGAACCACGTACTGTACAACAGTACACATACATAACTAAGGTATTATCAGGCGCAGCTTGCCAAATTTCAACATTGCCAAATTTCAAGATTGCCGCCATTTGTGTAAGTACACAGTAAACAAAAACAATTTTGTGGTGGTTGTTTGAAATTTAATTTTTTTACTATTGATTTTGACAACATGCGCAGAACTAAACAAAAATGAACACGCTATAGTGATATTACCTGTATTATATGTATCTTGGCACTGTATAACATCTGTTTTCTTGTAATCGTAAAGTTGTGTTTACATTTATTTTTTTTCATCAAGTTGTACAACGTTATGTTGTACAACATATTGTGGTTTCATTTAAACCCACCTAATATCAAATTATTTGTAAGTAACAAATTTTGTTGTCAATCAGAGTGTGTACTCTATGTTGCGGGCTCCTTTATTGCCGTCGGGGTCAATGCTGGCATGCTTGACCGGCCTCACGCTCGTCGGAGGGTGTGTGTTCTTGACCCCTATCAGAACCGCGCATACAAATCATGCCAGGCTTATGCGTCTAGTTGTTATGACGCTGCGAGACATCACCTCTACCCACCCTGCATTGGTTACCTATCTCGCTTAAGTAACCCCTTAACTTGCCATCTTTCACTCCCCTACTCCATCCCCACCATCCTCGTCAATCCTCATCCTTTATCCTTTAAATTAAAAACCCATTATGTTAATTTATAGCTCGGTTCAAATATTATAAATGTATTTACTGCCCATATTATTTAAAACAAATTTAAAATTTATAAATCATAAACAATATTTAAATTAATTAGTTAAACAAAATCAAATAACAAAATTTAATTTAAGTCAACTAAATTATTTATATGTCCCACTGTTGACAGGCCAAAACAAAATAATAATATAATAAACAAACAATTAAATCAAATTTAAAACAATCTTCAATCAATAGTAGATACTCAGTGTTTGATGCTTAATTATACATACATATGCAAGAATATATGCGTTTGTATGCACTGCACTCGAAACTACTAAATACCATTAGTCCCCACCCTTGAATTCTTTTCTACATCCAATAAGTTATTATTTTTTTAAAGAACAGGTAAATAGTGACTCACCCCTTTTATTTCGTGATATCCAGCTGACGATGAAGTGGCCACAGCACCTGTCAATATCCTTCTTTAAAATGTACCTTATCAAATGTTTAAAAGATTCACTTTCTTAGCCCTTACAACAAAAGTGCTAAACTAATAGGTGCATGCAAGTAGCTTTGCATATAAATGAATAAATATACATACGTCCATATGAGTACCACTAGTTTGAAAGTTAATTTTTTTTTACGATGTTCAAGAAACAAAAAAAAACTTATTTATAAGGGCATTTAAAAATCAAAAATTAAGCAATTAATAAAACAAAAAAAATATTTCGACGTTGAAAACCGGGATCGAACCCCGGACCCACGGGTTGCCGAGAAGACACCCAATCCGCTGCGCCACGAAGCTTAGGAATTTCCGCTGGATTTATAGTAATAAAACAAACTGGCGGTTACACACTTTTAAACTATGGTTGTTTCTAAATCGGCTACCCACTTTGTGGGGACCGGGACAACGACTTTGCCTTTAACAAGCAGACAATTTTCTCTATAAAACAAGATAAAAAAAATCACTATCATGGACGGCATATTTTTCGATTATAATGCTTGTTACCTGCTTCTAAGGTTTTACTGTGCACAAAATTATATACATAGGTATGTAGGTATCTTCCTGAACTTTCCTTTTGTTTCACCTTGAAATTTTAATTTTTGCACTACTCTACAAAATGTCGGTTTATTAATAACTGAGATAAACGTTAATGGCACAGAAAAATCGTTATTACCTGGTACGGTCTATGTTCAATTTTTAAACTTTGTAATTCAAAACAAAAAAAAAAAAAGGTGTTTATATATTTTAATTTTTCTTTTAAATCACTCGGTAAAGAAAATTAAATTATGGCGGCTTTTTACAGACCATACGCACTTTAGCAAGTAAAATTTCTTTTTGAAAAGCTCTTGGTAAATCGTCACCTAAATTACCCCTATTCATGGGAAAAGTGCCACCAATTTTTCAACGGTGACGTTCGGCACACTCATACATTCAAAGATTTCTCCTACTTGATCGATTTGTAGGAGAATAGTGGCATTTCGCTTAGGAGTGATGTCAGTAGGGAAATTTTAAAATTTACGTTCGTAACAGGGCTTTGCTTTTTGTTTGCATGGACATAAGAACAAAATTGCAAAATGAACCCACAGTCTGCCTTAATATCACTGAACTATCTAACTAATAACACACCAAAACGTGGGTGCCGAACCTACTACTATAGCCGGGCAAAAATAAAAGATCGCCAGAAACCCGTCAGACGAGTCATCAACTCACATCACTGCCGAATATCCTTGGCGTGGTAAACTCCTATCGCTTTGCCAGCCAAAGTCTCAAGCTCGTACATGCAGTTCCCTACGGTACGACGTACGCGAGCCTTGATAAATTTTGGAAGCAATTTAGCATTTTGACCTTGGGCAAAATTGCTCTGTGAAAAATTCCGATAGAAGATTTCCTGACCTACCCTAAACGAAGTTGGTCTTGACCTAGTGTTGTAAGTAGCCTTTGACCGTTCGTGTGCGCTCCGCAAATTTTCAGACAACTTTTGACGTGCAAGTGCAATCTTCGCTTCACGTGGCACAACATCTTGTTCCGGATCATGAAGTGCTTTTAAATTTCTAAGAATTTTGTAGGCAGATCCATGGTTAATCATATTTTGGCCGAACATTGCAAAATATGGTTGACAACCGAGAGAGTCATGGTTATCAGACCTCAAAGGACAAGCTATGCTTGAAAGGTATGAATCCCAATTATCTTGTTCGCCCTGTACGAATACCCTCAACTTATTTAATATACTTCGGTTCACCCTCTCTGATATATTTGCCTGCGGAGAATAAAAAGCTGTCCGGACATGTTGAACGCCATAATTGTCCAAAAACTTTGCAAACTCAGACGATACAAATTGCTTTCCATTGTCTGAGTGCACAATCTCGGGCGTTCCAAATGTATGAAAGACTTCCGGTTCTAGGAATTGAATGATGTTCGTCGATGTTGCTTTCGGTAACGCTTTGAGGAAGCTATACTTGGAGAAGTGGTCAACAGCTATGAAAATAAAAGTATTGCCGCGTTTCGTACGTGGATATGGTCCTAACAAATCCACATACAAACGCTGCATCGGTCGCACTGAGACTATCTGCTTCGTAATAGGGGGACGAAGAGTCCTATTTGGTGCTTTTGTGGTTTTGCATAACTCGCACTGGCTCACGTATGACTTAACCTCCGTTGCCATCTTAGGCCAATAGTATTTCTCCCTGATTCTAGCATAAGTCTTGGAAAAACCACTATGACAACTAAGCCTCGTCCCGTGGGCCATTTCTATAACTTCGTGAGTCAATGTACTAGGTATCCACAGACGCCACAAAGAATCTTCGCTTTCAAGATCGTCACTCCTGAATCTAACTCTTTTATATATATACTTGTCGGATACAACTAGATCAGGAAGTGAAGACTGATTTTTGACGATTTCCTCTCTTTTTGAAATGTACTCAACAGAGTCGAACTCTGGAGAGTCGATATCTACTTCCTCTCCTATCGCTGTGATCGAAATCTCTTCCATATCCCCTCTCGAAAGCGCATCCGGAACAACATTCAACGAGCCCTTTCGATGCTCGATCTTGAAATGGAAACCCTGAAGCTCCAAACTCCATCTTGCGAGCCGCCCACTCAAATCCTTCAATGACATAAGCCATTTAAGACTTGAATGGTCAGTAACAACACGAAAAGGCCCTCGACGTATGCACGAAACTTTCTAATGCTAAGTACAGCCGCTAAACACTCGAGCTCTGTCACCGTATAATTTTTCTGTGCCTTATTTAACTTTTTTTACATAAAAGCTATGGGTTTTTCATTATCATCTGCATCCAATTGGAAGAGAACACTCCCTCAGATGATGCATCACATTGGATGGTAAATTCCTTTTTGAAGTCTGGCTGAGTCAATACCGGAGCGGAAGTAAGTGCTTCTTTCAATTTTTCAAACGCTTCCTTGGCTGCAGATGTCAACTCGAAACCATTTCGCTTTTTAAGGCAATCGGTTAGTGGAGCTGCGAGGTCAGCATAGTTCTTGATAAAACGCCTGTACCAACCCGTCATACCAATAAACCTCCTCACCTGCCTCGCCGATTTAGGAAGAGGAAAGTTAATCATCGCATCTTCCTTTTCAGGATTAGTTTTTAGTGTTCCCTGACCGACGATGTAACCAAGAAACTTTATCTCACGCATGCAAAACTTGGACTTATTGAGGTTGATGGTCAAATTTGCTCTCCGAAGACAGGCTGCCACGTCCGTCAATACTTGGATATGAGTTTCGAAATCCGCGGTACATATTAAAAGATCATCCAAATAAACGAAAACATGTTGTCTAAGGCGAGCAGGAATTACTTTGTCCATTAGACGACACATCCTCTGTGCGGCGTTGCATAACCCGAACGGCATCACATTGAAGTGATACAGCGGCCTTCCAGGTACAGCGAATGCCGTTTTTTGTTTTGACTCTTCATCTAACGGAATCTGCCAAAATGCATCTTTGAGGTCTAAACCCGTTATGAAATGAGTATCTTCCAATCTACTGATGATACCTTCAATATGTGACAGCGGATATGCATCATTAACTGATTTGCTGTTAAGCTTACGACTATCCAAGCACAGACGTACTTTTCCCGGTTTTTTTACCATCACTATTGGCGAACACCATGGAGAATTACTCTCCTCAATTACTCCAAGTCCCAACATGCGATCGAGCTCCGTATAAACTTTTGAATTCCATTACGTTCTATGAATTCAAAACAAGACTCTCCCAAAACAGAGATAGATGCGCCACTGTCCAACAGGCCTGAAACAAGCTCATCTTTCAGCTTTACTTGTGCATATAATCTACCGTCTGTTTTGGAAGTCAAGATTGTCTCGACTATATGCCTCTGAAAATCCTTTCTCTTCTTGTATCTTTCTCTACATTTTCGTATTTGGGCACTAACAATCGGCTTTCCAATAATTTCCGAGCGTTTTCTAAGGTAATTCAGTTTCCTCTCGTGAAGAGATTTCAGCTGAAAAACTTTAACAGGATGACTCTCTGAAACTGGAACCTCTCGTTGAAGAATTTTGAAAGGACCCGCAGACTCAGAAACCTTACTAACACAACTTCCATCCGACCTACCAACCGAATTCTGATCAATCACCCTAACTAAAACCGAACTACTCCCTCCCTCAGTTCCATCCTTTATTGCTGCTTTCTCTGATCGGGGTAGCTCTTTTAGATACGACTCTCCCCGATTGTTCTGTCGCTCCCTTGGCGGTTTCCCTGGTGTTTTTGGCATTCTGGGGTACTGACGCCTTTTTCGCCACAGAGAAAGCAGAATAGCTTCCTTTCATGTGACGGACACTGGTAGAAGGAATGACCCAGCTTGTCACAATTCCAGCAAATTAGGGATGAAGCTGGTTGTCTACTGCTAGCCCTGCTGAATGCCGCGACTTCATCCTGTGGCTCCAAATCCGTGTCATCTTCCAAATGAACCTCATTAACGGTCCTATGAGTAGCTGTTCTTCTGGCTAGAAAGGTTTCGGCTTCTCTAGCCTTTTTCCGGAGTTGTTCCATACTAGTGATCTCCGCCGCCAACAACACCTCTCCTAACTTATCCTTGACATTATTTTTGATGACTTGAATTAGCTTTGCCGAATCGAATGGTTCTTGTAAACGGTAATTTAATTGAATTATAGCTCCATAAAAATCATCAAAAGATTCTTTTACTCCCTGCTTTCTAGTGAGCAGGCGCATGTAGATTTCAACATCAGTTTCCCTGTTTCCAAATTCTCTCCTCAGGGAATCCTTGATCTGTTGCAAACTAGCGCCAGGATTTTTGCGCAAAAACGCCCAATACCAAGTGTTAACCTTTCCCTTTAGCAACACATGAAAATATATGCTCATTTGGGCATCGCTATATCCTGACCCAGCCTGCAACTTATCAATGATAAAGAGAAAATCCGTTACAGGGTCACTTCCGTCGTATTTTATGTCCCACCTGTCCAAACGGCAAACCTTCGGTGCGTTGTCACCACTTGGTGGTCTTGAAACCACTGAATGAGGACATTGTGCCGTGTCCGGAATATGATGTGGAAACATTTCATCTACTTCAATGCCTGCACCACCCGAAAAAGGATTGCTAGGACGGCCCATGTCGGAAAGGTGCTGCTCGGAACAAGGAGTACCAATACTTTCCAGCTTCCCCATAACACCCCTCATGACCATACGCACTTTAGCAAGTAAAATTTCTTTTTGAAAAGCTCTTGGTAAATCGTCACCTAAATTACCCCTATTCATGGTAAAAGTGCCACCAATTTTTCAACGGTGACGTTCGGCACACTCATACATTCAAAGATTTCTCCTACTTGATCGATTTGTAGGAGAATAGTGGCATTTCGCTTAGGAGTGATGTCAGTAGGGAAATTTTAAAATTTACGTTCGTAACATCTATTAAACGTTATCAGATTTGTCAAACAATTTTTGAGGCGCCTAAAAAATATAAACGCAGGATAAGTACACATTATCAAATGTGTTTGACAGATCTGTTAACGTCTGATAAGCAGGGTACACATTATCAAACCTGTTTGACGTCAAATACTCATGTGGTATCAAACAAAATGTGAACAAATAACGTGTTTGTCGAACAGAGTACACACTATCAAACGTCAACAGGCTCTTATAAACCTTCCACCCTAGCCCACTGTGTATTTATACATGTCAAATTGAAAGTGGGAAAGAATTCCATGCGACTGCCAAATTTGTGGGAAAGAAATGACCTTTCCTAAAAGAGAAATGACTACCTAAAAAAAGTGTGATAGAATTTGGGATGGAATTAGAACCATTCCTAAAATTCTTCATGTGTTAACACATGTCAAATCGTGTGAGACAGAATGTTGGTTTGTGTAGGCTGGGCTGTCATCACTATTCTACATAATTTTTTTACTACTTTTTGGACATGTATTAATTCACAGTGGGCTAGTGTAGAAGGCCTTTAAGGCTTTAGTCCAATGTGAACACCGTCCATTTATAAATCGTTAAGCCGGATCAGCATTTATCTCGTGTGTCGCTATTGCTCTAAGTGCATGTCCACATTGGATTTTTAAGTGAGACAGGTAGATTTTATGTGAGTGAAAAAGATATGGGTATATTCCACCCACATTGCACCGATGCGCCACTTTCAAACAATATTCTCGGATTCAACATAATAGATTTTTTATTGTGTGAGTGAAAGATAGATAGATTTCAAGGGTGGGATAGAGATGGGTAGATTGAACTGAGAGTATTTACTCTTCATCCTATGGACACAACGAACATACTAACAAGAAGCATTCAAAATCCAATGTGGACAGGCACTAAAGTATTTCATATCTGCAACATTTACCCCGTTTACAAACAGAATCGAGAGCTCGAGTTGGATTAGGGTCGGATTTTCGAGCCAGGTGTTTCGTCACGTGAGTTGAGAGCCCCATTTGAAGTTGAGTTGATATCGTGTTGAGATTACATTTAATGGAATGGCAACAATATATTTATTTCACACAAAAACAGTTCAAATTTAATGAATTTTATGTCGAATTCCTTACAGCCATTTGAGGAATTTAAAAAAAATTTGACTTTTTTTTTGTGAGTGTGTGAGTGCAATTTGACAGGAATTTTGTTGCCGCACAAAAACAAAGAAGTGGTGCGCGATAAACAAATATTAAAGTGTATTTTATTTTTCGCGTTGTTTTGATAATTTAAAACCAAATATATTTCGTCTGAAAATTAAAAAAGAACAAGAACAATTGTGCGCGTAATCAAGTAAAAAAATTACAATCCAAAATCCATCCAGACACAGCAGCGAAGGTCTATTCTGAATATTTCACTAGGGGACGAAGATAAATAAATTTGCAACGTGTTTTTCTCGCGAATTGTATGTTATTTAAATGGGATTTTTGTTTCTTGAAGATATATGCACAATTATCTTTACTTTTTTTGATCATTGACTGAAATATTAAATAATTTGAAACACTTTAACATTTGTTTTCATTTTTAACATCCTCACAAAATTGTAATGAGAACATTTAATTTCATCCTGATGCATGAGAAATGTCAAATCTTGATAGTGTGTGTGCGATTTGATGTGAAATCTAGCTAAAAACGCAAGATTTGTTCAGAAAAATTCGAATTTTTTTGGTTGTAAGGAATTCGACATTAGTACATACTTCACATAGCTATCAAAACAAATAAATAATTTTACTCGCACATGTGCAAAAACACTGTGGTGAACACATCCTCAAGACCGACTCTTTGACCCAGGTGTTTTACCAACAATTTCGACTCGACTCCGCTCCTGAAGTGGAATCGAGTCGGTTAAAGCTCATTTCAAGTCAACGCAAAGGGGCCAAGCGAGCTTGAAGATCGCTCGAATACTTCATGTAAACGGGGTAATTTGTGTCGTGTGTTGTGTCGCCTTGTGGCACATGAAAGTGCCAATCTACATTGAACGATTTTTCCAATGCCGATCTTTTGTTCGATGGTGATACGATACGACTCCACAACAAAACACGACACAGATGTGGAAGAGGCTTTAATCTTATAGATTCGCGAAAAGCCCAATCGGGATTCATAATTAAGTCGGAACCACACTGATCTCGTGTGTTGTGTTGTCAAGTTCTGTGTCGCTGTCATTCCCGATCTACATTGCCCGATTTTTCCACGAAGATTTTTCCAGAAATCGTGTGAAATGTACACACAGAACGATTTTTTTCTTTTCTTCATTTTTCAATATATTCACTGACATCATCAAACGAACGGCACACTGACACCGAAAACACACACACAAAACTGGAAAGAAGGTGAAAGAGAACATAAACAGACTGGAAAAATCGTTCAGGTTTTGTGGTAAAAATGATTTGGTCCCTACCCCTCACTATTCACTCCCTTCACCATTGAACAAAAGATCGGCATTGGAAAAATCGTTCAATGTAGATTGGGACTTTCATGTGCAACAAGGCGACACAACACACGACACAAATTACACTGTTTACATGAAGTATTCGAGCGAGCTTCAAGATCGCTTGGCCCATTTGTAAACCTGCGTTAACTTGAAATGAGCTTTAACCGACTCGATTCCACTTCAGGAGCGGATTCGAACCGAAATTGTTGGTAAAACACCTGGGTCGAAGAGTCGGTCTTGAGGATATGTTCACCACAGTGTTTTTGTACATGTGCGAGTAAAATTATTTATTTGTTTTGATAGCTATGTGAAGTATGTACTAAAATTCATTAAATTTTGAACTGTTTTTGTGTGAAATAAATATATTGTTGCCAATCCATTAAATGTAATCTCAACACGATATCAACTCAACTTCAAATGGGGCTCTCAACTCACGTGACGAAACACCTGGCTCGAAAATCCGACCCTAATCCAACTCGAGTTCTCGATTCTGTTTGTAAACAGGGTAAAAGTTGCAGATATGAAATACTTTAGTGCCTGTCCACATTGACTTTTGAATGCTTCCTGTTAGTATGTTCGTTGTGTCCATACGATGAAGAGTAAATACTCTCAGTTCAATCTACCAATCCCTATCCCACCCTTGAAATCTATCTATCTTTCACTCACACAATAAAAAATCTGTTGTGCTGTTTTTTGTTCGCTGAGAAGCACGATTCTCAGTTGGGTTCTTACCTTTCTTTTGTGTTATTATTCACCAACACCCTTATTCATAAAGAAAAAGTAGTTATTTTAGCTCCCGTGTTTAGAAGAACTACAGCATGGAATTAGAATATTCCGGACTTAAATGGACCAGTAAGCAAATACCTTTAGTTTAAGCCCAGAAAATTCGTATTCTATGGTGTAGTCTTTATGAATACGGGTGCAAGTATATAAACAAGAGTTTAAGTTTACACTGAGATTTCTTTATTTGTTTTATTTATAATAAACTTAGTTACTTATTATATACAGGGTGTCCCGTAAGTAATGGATAACCCTGAAATGCCGCATAGAAGACTTTATGACCGTTCTGAAAACTGGTTAAAAAAAAGTTCTATCCCAATTACAAGAAAAGTTACATGCATTTTTTTGTTCAGTGCATTATTTTTCTTCTTACTTTACATTTTTGAATACCACGACTACAAGTGAATGAGTTCCATCATTTTTTTTTTGCAGGAATATTTAACATTACTTGTGCCAACACATAAGTAGAAGAAAATTATTATAACTGTTGGACTTCTTAGAGAAAAAAATTATTAAACATTGAATTTCAATGCAAAATGTGAAAACAAATAATTTTTGAAAAAGTTAAATCATAGCTGGTATAAAAAAAATGCGTGAATACCTGAGTGGCCAACTATTTTAAAAATATGCGCGTTAAATGCAGATTTCAAAATGGTATTACTTATTATTATATCTAGAGTCAATAGCAAGTTATTGGTAAAAATCTGCAATACTAGAGTAAGTGCTAAGTAAATATCATCCCTTTCACCTAACACGGGTGCAAACTCTCCAGCCGCAAGATTTTGAAACGAGAATGAGTTTTTGTCGACAAATGATAATGAAAATTGAAGAAGATCCGCAGTTTTTTGACAAAATTCTTTGGAGCGATGAGTCGACATTTAAAAGAGATGGCTACACTAATCTCCATAATCTCCACTTCTGGGCACTACAAAACCCAAACATCATGAGGGAAGACAGGTCCCAGTACCAATTCAAAATAAACTATTGGACTGGGATTCTCAATGGGAAAATAATTGGACCCTTTGAGTTGCCGGGGATTTTAACTGGCCAAGGTTATTTGGAGTTCCTCCAAAATGATCTCCCAACCTTGCTGGAAGAAGTGCCTCAGAACTAAAGGAATCCCATTGGCTTCAAAATGATGGTTGTCCAGCACACTATGCTGTGCCTGTGCGGGCATATTTAAATGCCAGATATCCAGGCAGATGGATAGGACGTCTGGGACCAATTTTATGGCCACCCGTTCACCAGACCTAAATCCACTTGATTTTTTTTGTTGGGGATGCATTAAGGAAATCGTATACAGCAAGCCGATCAGGTCTTTAGAGGAGCTAAGAAATCGTGTGGAGGCAGCTGCATTACAAATTTCTGAGCAAAACCTTGCACGTTCACTAAGACGTTCATTTATTTGGAGGTGCAGAACCTGTACAAGAGTGGGTGGAAAACAGTTTGAGCATTTGCTTTAAATAAAAAAAAATTAAAAAATTATATATTTTTGTTTTTGTTTTCTAACTAAGTGATCATGTGATTTAAAGCTGACTCAAAAACTTTTTGTTTAGAGAAAATAACAAATAAACTAATAGCAACCAACAAAATATTTGATGGGTTTGTTAAAGCCCAATAGAACAGGTAAAATTCAAAACAAGCTTGAAAATGTAACCGTTTCTTGCACTTTTTTGACATTTTTATCAATAATGCATTCGGCCCTAGAAGTTGAAAGCTTGGATTTATCATAAGAACAACATCGTAGAAACAGCCAATAAATCAAAAATCTGCTATGTTCAACGCTTGGTATTATTTTCACGTTTACTGTGCTAATTTTGAAAACTTTTGTTTTTGCGAAATTTACTCTAGTATTGCAGATTTTTACCAATAACTTGCTATTGACTCTAGATATAATAATAAGTAATACCATTTTGAAATCTGCATTTAACGCGCATATTTTTAAAATAGTTGGCCACTCAGGTATTCATGCATTTTTTTATACCAGCTATGATTTAACTTTTTCAAAAATTATTTGTTTTCACATTTTGCATTGAAATTCAATGTTAAATAATTTTTTTCTCTAAGAAGTCCAACAGTTATATTAATTTTCTTCTACTTATGTGTTGGCACAAGTAATGTAAAATAGTCCTGCAAAAAAAAAAAAATGATGGAACTCATTCACTTGTAGTCGTGGTATTCAAAAATGTAAAGTAAGAAAAAAAATAATGCACTGAACAAAAAAATGCATATAACTTTTCTTGTGGTTGGGATAGAACTTTTTTTTATCAGTTTTCAGGACGGTCATAAAGTCTACTATGCGGCATTTCAGGGTTATCCATTACTTACGGGACACCCTGTATATAAGAGTTTAAGTTTACACTGTGTTTTCTTTATTTATTTATAATTAACTTAGTCACCAATTATAAAAACAAGAGTTTAAGTTTACACTGTGTTTTCTTTATTTATTTCTTTTTAATTAAATAGTATAGATTATTAAAAAAAGGATATAGTAAAGATATACGACGCGCAGTTTTGTTGTTTGTTATAATTTTCTTAGTTTGATATCAAGTTTGGGTAAAAGATATGGAAAAGGAATAAGATATCCGACTGCAATGTCCGAACACAAGATACTTTGTAGTTGCGATCTGGTGTTCGTTTAATAGGTTGAAAAGTTGGATATATAAATGAAAATTTTTTTTTATTTCATTTATTTGGCAAATGTTTTGCCATTTGAAAATTCTTTACAAAAGTTTTACATTAATTCTATATTAAATAAATCTATTTTTAACATAATCAGTTAAATTTTTTTTTGAATTTCGCTAAATTTCTTTCAATTTTTAAATCATTTGGTAAATTATTATAAATATCTAATCCTCTATGAAGAACCATATTTTTTATTTTTTCGTTTTTATACCTTGGTAATCTAAAATCCCCAGCATTACGTAAAGCAAAAGGCTGTACATCACTTACATATGTTATATATTCATTTAAATAATTTGGTAATATATTAAATTTAATTTTAAACACAAATACAATAGCATTATACATAATTCTTTGGTTTACACTCATCCAAGACAATTTCAACAACATTTCTCTTATTGGAGTAAATCCATTGCACATTAAAATTATTCTCATTGCCCTATTTTGAAGTTTTTGTAACCTATTCATCATGAGATTATTGCACATAAACAAAATACTTGAACAATATTCAAAGTGTGGTTTTATCATGGTATTATATACTTTAATTGAAGTGGTTTTAGACATTTTTTTCCTTATTCTACTAAAAAAGTAAATTTTCTTTGAAATTTGTTTGCATACATAATTAACATGTGCATTAAGATTTAACTTTTCATCAATTACAACACCTAAATATTTGATTTCACTTACTTTTTCAATATTTTGATTGGTAACGTTAATGTTTCTATTTGAATATCCATTTAATATCATAGCTTTTGTTTTATCTATATTTAATTTTAACAAGTTACTGTCAAACCATTCTTGTAAACTTTTCAAATCTGAATTAATTTTATCAATGCATTCATCAACAGTATATATATAATATCAACAGTATATATATAAATAATAAAGCATCATCAGCAAACAGCACAATTTTAGAAAAACGAACAGCATTCTCCATATCATTGATATACACCAAAAACAGCAATACACCAAGTAGAGATCCTTGTGGGACACCATGAAGCACAGATACAGGGTTTCATCATTAATTTTAGTCTTTTGTGTTCTATTTTCAAGATATGATTTGAACCATTTAAGTTCTGTGTTTCTTACACCATACATTTTTAGTTTATCTATTAAAATTAATTTGTCCACAGTTTCGAAAGCTCGCTTTAAGTCTAAAAATACAGCCACTACCACTTTTTTGTCATGAACGTCAATTTTCCACTTAGTGATGACTAGATTCAGAAGGGACTCGCAATTATGATTTTTTCTAAAACCAGATTGATGACATGATATCAAATTGAAGGATTCTAAATAGTTTTGCAGCTGATTATATACAATCTTTTCAATAACTTTGCTTTCAAGCGTCATCATATTAACCGGTCCGAAATCTTCTACTTTTTTCATACATCAAAGGCATCCAAATACATTTTAACATTGATTCCGTTTATATCTTTTTTATTATTCATTGACTTTAACCACATGATGATCTGGGAATTATGGGTTTTGTTTCAATGGAGCAGGCAATGAAATTGGAGAAGTTTAGCGAATTGGAAAAGTGAATGGGTTTAAGTGGAGCGATTGTTGACTGCGTGGTTGACGACTTTGGAGTGGGATGGAATTTGTAAGTAATTGAAAGGAAATGATGATATGGTGAGTATGGAGTATGGAGGAGAAGATTCAACGACGAGCTATACGGGCTATACAGCGACGTTGACCTGGTCAAAAAGCTGAAAATACAGCGGCTGAGATGGCTGGGGCACGTGGAGCGTATGGACAGCAACCTGCCCGACGAGTCTTCGAATCCAACCCCGATGGGGTACGCAGCAGAGGAAGAACCCGTAACAGGTGGCGCAATCAAGTGAATGACGACATCAAAGCACTCGGTGTGCGCAACTGGAAGCGGCTAGCTAGGGACAGAGCTGGCTGGAGGGGCTTGTTAGTTGAGGCCGAAGCCCATCCTGGGCTGTGAGCGCCATCAAAAGTAAAAGTAAAGTAAGTAAGATGATATGGGAATTTTAAGTGGGTCGGATATTGGCCAATCAAAAGAAATGATGACCATGGGAATTTGAAGTGGGATTGATATTGGTCAATCAAAGGAAATGATGACCATGGGAATTTGAAGTGGAGTTGAATGGATGGATGGGGTCATGAAAGGGCATGAGAAATGACCGTTGGAGGTTGTGAAGCGCGTTCTTTACAACACCTCCCCCTGTAGAACGAAACTTGTACCTTGGAATGGTGCGAGTTTCGGCTTTAGAAGATGGAATCGGAAGTGAACGAGAAAGATTAGATGGAGCTAGACGAGGTGTAGGTATTGGTAATGGTTCTTGAATTGTTACGTTGATGGTTTGAACTGGATCTGAGGTTTTTATTTCTTTTAATGGTAAGCAATTCGATATTTTGTTTGTGTTTACGTAGGTTTTATTTTTATATCGCACGAGTAATATGATTATAACCATAAGTATGGCGGAGAACATTGCAAGAAGGAACACGACTACCGTATTTTTATTTTCTTGATCGACTTTAGAATATATGAACCGTGAATTTTGTATGTTTTCTATATCTTTACTTATAGAATTAAGTTCATCAATTTGATCATGTATATTAAAGGACTTTGTCACGTAGTTAGGAATTTTCTCAAATTGTGGCGGTGTTATATTTAAGGGAAGATTTGGATTTGGTGATATTAAGTTCAGATTGGTTTTTGTCTCGAAGTTTGTTTTAGAGTTTAAGGATTGATATTTTGTATTTGCTACGCAGTTTTGTTGGATTTTAAGAATAGCAGTTGCATTCATTTGTATGTGAAGGTTAAAGTTTTTGCATTTAATCATAAGATTTTCTGGATTTGGAGAAACAAAAATCCAAGAGTTAGTGTCAGCTAACTGAAGAAAAATTGGGTGGAATATTTGTATTAACTGAATATTGCAATTGCTGATTTCACTTGGTAAAATTGAAAGTAAATTCAATTCGCAGGCGCTACTAGAATGTGTGAAAAGAATTGGTGCGATTCGTTCACAAAATAGTTATTTTTATTGTTCTTTGGCATTTATCCAAGTCATGTTTATCAAAGACAAAATATGATTGTTTTTCTGAGTCTACTACAAGAAAAGGTTTTTCGGGGATTATAATTGTATAGGTTTTGTTTTCCAGGAAATTTGGTATGCTAGTCATTTTATAAATGTTATAGTTTTTAGAAGAAGTTAAAGGAATCTTTAATACAAAATTAATGTGGTTGTCAATGTAGTAAACATGAGTTTCTAAGAGATTGAAAAGTGTATCAATATATTTTTCTTGTAAAGGTAGTGGTAGGCGATTTTCTTCTGGAAGAAGTAATTGTATCTTTTTAATTTCTTCGGTGAGTTTAGAAGGATCAATAAGGTATGGATGAAGTTTTACATGGGCTGCGGAGTAAATAGCATCAATGAGGTGATCTTTGGTTGAATAATAATATTCTGATAAGGAGTTAAACATCGTGAAAAGTTCGTTTAGTTGAAGAAAGGATTTATTGATTATGTTGTTATTATTTGTGTTTTTGCTTATCTGATTAATGATTTTATCGGTATCTTTAATTTTGTCTTCTATTTTAATAATTTGGTCGTTTGTAAGGTTTAATTGATGGATAATGTTTTTTGATATGGAAATTTGTTTATCGTGTAAATGGGATGCATAATGTTGTTGTTGCTTAAGTTTATCGATATGTTGTGAAAAGATTTTGGCATCTTCGTCGTCGAGGGTGCCGAATAGTTGCTTTGAAATAGAGCCAATAGCATTTATTAGTTAGGGTAGGAAGGGATTCGCATTGACTTAGGTATTCGTTAGAGGAAAGAAGTTTTTGGCATGTGGATAAAATTTTTTCATAGGTCAGTAAAATAGATTTATATTGTGAGTCTAGTCTAACTCAGTGAGATTAGTGTATATGACTAAATTCCATTGATTAGAAATTAATTTTAGGTAACCAACGTTTTCGTAGTATAGTCCTGATTTGTTATGTAGATTGATGATTTCGTGTAGTTGGGTTTCGGTGTTTATAGTCATTTGGGAGGTTAAAACCATGTTGCTTATAAAGATGAGAATTAGTAGTTTATCCATTTCTGGAAAGATTATTGAAGTTGGGGTAAATTAGTTAGGTTGAATAAATTTGTAGTCTGTTGTTATGAACTTTTGTTATTTTGTTCTTTATTTTAATGTCCTGACCAAAGGGGAAGTAATTTTTTATTTGTATTTTTGGGATTGCTTTCATTTTTGAGTAAAACAAGGTTTCCTATTTGAAAATCAACAGGGTTTAGTTTCTTATCGTATTGCTGTTTTGAGGATTCTTTACTCTTGAGGAGATTGTCTCTTGCTATCTGACGGCAGTGTTGAAGTCTTGATTTAAGTTCATTGGCATAAAGGTCGTAATTGTAACAAATTTCTGGATTTTTTGTTACGCTAGAAGGAAGTTCAACCTGTCTACCATACATGAGTTCGAACGGAGTAAATGACGTTGAAGTGTTCGGGTGCGTGTTATGGACGAAAACGGCATATTTTATCCAATTATTCCAATCATCTTGAGATTTATTGATAAAACAACGCAAATATTCTACAAAGTTTCTGTGGCTTCGTTCGCAAGATCCATTTGACTGTGGTCGGTATGCAGTGGTTTGTAGTTTAGTTATTTTGAGAAGCTTACATACATTTTTAAATATGTCGCTAAGAAAATTTTGTCCTTGATCTGACAAAACGTATTTGGGTGTGCCATAACGAAATATTATTCCTTTGACAAATGCTTCTGCGATTGTATTAGCCTCTTGATTTGGTAAAGGTATTGCATCAATTTATTTTGTAAGGTCCTCAATGAATATTAAAAGATATTTGTTATTATTGTTAGTGATAGGATATGGACCAACGATGTCGATAGAAATTTTCTCAAAGGGTTCCTAAGCAGTAGAAGTAATGACCATTGGTTCCATTGTGTACTTAGTAACTTTGTTCTCTTGACAGAGTTCGCAATTTTTTATAAAGTGTTTTATATCCTGGAACATATTTTTCCACTTATGATAAAGTCGTATGCGTTTAAAAGTACGGTGTCCTCCGATAGGATTTAAATGAAATTCTTTGAGTATAGTTTTAATTTCATTTTGAGGATGACATACGCCAGGCTATTGACCGAGATGAGGTGAATCTAGTTACCCTTGTTGATTTTTCAAAGGCATTTGATTCGGTCAACCCAATCATACTTACCTCTAAGCTTATAAGATTTTTCAATTTTTCAAACCATTCAGCTAAGCTAATTAAGTCTTATCTATCTAACAGATTACAAGCTGTTTCACTGAACCAAATGACCTCTAACTTTCTAGAAACTAACATCGGTGTTCCTCAAGGTTCAGTACTTGGTCCCCTCCTGTTTTCCATGTTCATTAATGATCTCCCTCTCATTCTTCGAAACTGCCTCTTTCACATATATGCTGATGACGTCCAGCTCTATATTTCATTCCCTATTGGTCTAATGGAAGATGCTGTTCAACGAATGAATGAAGATTTGATGGCTCTATCAGAATGGTCTAATATAAATGGACTCTTATTGAATCCTTCTAAAACTAAAACCTTACAAATATATAAACATCCACTTAATACGTCCCTTCCACCTGTTTTACAAGATGGTGTTTCCGTTGAAGTAGTCCCTAAAGCCAAGCTTCTAGGTGTTAATATTAATAGAACTTTAACATGGAGTGACTACATTAACTCTTTAATTTCTAAAATATATGCTGCTTTACGTGGTCTTTCCATCTGTCGACACATATTACCAACGGAAGTCAAATTGAAACTTGTGAGGGCTTTAATTGTACCTATTATCTCCTACGGTTGTGAGCTATTTGGAAGAACAGATCCGAATTCAATGCGCAAGCTCAATGTTGCATTCAATTCGGTTGCCAGATTTGTTTATGGGCTCCGGAGGTATGACCATATATCGACTTACTCTCGGCTGATATTTAATTGTCAGCTTGAACAATATCTAAACTTCAGAGCTTGCTTAATGGTTTTTAAAATAATCTCAATAAAACAACATTCATATTTATTTAATAAAATCACATTTTCTCAATCCACACGTACACAAATGATAAGACCATACATTTACACATGCACTTAACTCAAAGGCAATTTTTTTTACACGCAATACTTCTCTGGAACCAGCTACCAATTAACTTAAAAACTAATCTTAATAATAGAAATTTTTCCCAGTGTCTCTTTTCCCATTTTAGAAACTTGTGAAGTTTTGTTTCTCTCAATCTTTTTCTTTATCACTTGTTAATTTAAATGTAAAATATCTTGTTATTATTATCTACCGATTGTATTATACCATGCTTTTTGAAACTTTACTCAATGTTTAAATTATTTTTTAATTCTTCTAAATATGTTAATTTTGATCTTTTATTTTTTCTAAAATTATGTAATACTGTGCAGCCTTAAAGAATTATATTCTTATTGTACAGAAAATGTTCACTCAATAAATACAAATACAAATACAAATGATAAACAAATGGTAGTTCTCGTCTTGTTGAAGAGTTAGAAGAAGAATTAGAATTCATGTCTGAATATGAAGGACTAGGGTTTGTATTCAAAGTAGTAGAGCAAGAATAAGAACTATTATTTGAAGATGTAGGATGGGAACTAGATTTAGGAATTGCAGATGTAGAACAAGGATTAGTATTAGACGATGTAGTACAAGGATTTGTATTTGAAGATGTAGAACAAGAGTTAGTATTCGACGATGTAGTACAAGGACTTGTTTTTGATGATGCATTTTGAGAAGAAGTAGAAGGAGATTTTGTATCTGAACTAAAAGTCATTTTTGCAATTCTGCTTAGGCAATCAGCATTTGAATTTTGTTCACCTTTTTTGTGAATGATTTCATATTCAAACTCTTCGAGCTGTAAACGATATCTCACCATTCTAGAATTTGTATCTTTAAAATTATGGATACAAACTAGAGGTTTATGATCCGTGTAAAGTTGAAATTTTCTTCCATACAGATATGGTCGGAAATGTTTAACTGACCAAACGATAGCCAAAAGTTCCTTATCTGTAGTAGAATAATTTTTTTCACTTTTATTGAGAGTTCTTGATGCATACGAGATAGGAAGGTCATTACCAATTTCACCTTTGGAAAGGACGCTTCCAATTGCAACATCGCTAGCATCTGTTGTTAAGATAAAATTTTTAGTGAAATCAGGATATTGAAGAAGGGGTGGATTTATTAGTTTTTCTTTTAATCCATGAAAGGAATTTGAACAAAGAGGAGTCCAGTCAAAACGAACATCCTTGCGTAAAAGATTAGTAAGAGGTTTGGGGATTTTTGCAAAATCTTTTATGAAACGGCGATAATATCCAGCGAGTCCCAGAAAGCTTTTTATTTCTTTGGCATTTTTGGGTTGAGCGAAATTCTTTACACATACGATTTTTTGTGGATCGGGTTTGATACCTGATTCATTTATCACGTGTCCTAGGTATGTGAGTTCTGTTCGCAAAAACTGGCATTAATCGGGTTGTAATTTTAGGTTATGCATTTTATGGCGTTCAAAGATTTCTCTTAGTTTTGAATTGTGCTTTTCTAAAGTGTTACCATAGACCACTATGTCATCCATATATACAAAAGTTTTTATGCCTTGAAGACCAGTCAATACATTATTCATTAACCTTTGGAAGGTGGCTGGGGCACCTTTTAATCCGTAAGGCATTCTTATGAATTCGTAATGACCAAATGGTGAGGAGAAGGCGGTCTTCTTTCTATCTTCCGGTCTAACTTGGATCTGATAGAATCCACTGGCGAGATCTAAGGTGGAAAACCTCTTGTCTTTGAGCTTCCGGCAACTTGTAGGGTTTAATATATGTAGGTGAAGCATCAGGGGTAAGGATTGGGTGTTGCACAGAAGAGGTATGAGTTAATTTGTCTCCTTTTAGATAGAAGAGTTCGCTTTACAAGATACACAGATTTAATATCGATTCTTTTTCGTTCTCGACATGTGATCTGTTACCACTAGGTCTTTTATAGCTTGGATTCTATCATATGATTGAAGATAATTTTTAATTCGTAAAATTTTGTAGTTGGAGACTTCATCGAATATAAGGTCTTCGGTATTAAATTTAATAGGAGATTCAGAAGAATTAACGACAGATATGTAAGAGATAGAATTATTGGCAGGAGTAATACTATTGCCAATATATAATCCATTGGGAAACTGTTGGGAGACATATACTGTCCACATTAACTTCTTTAAGAACAGGGACAACGACTTCGGATCTTGGTGGGATAGTGACTAAATGTGAAGGGATTAAATCATATTCGATAATGAATTTTTGAAAAGAGAATGTGAGCATTTTAGTCCTATAGTCGATTTGAGTTTTATGATCATCTAGAAAATTGTTACCTATGATTCCGTCAGTGCTTATAGAGAATTTTTTATCTACAACGTGAAAGGGATAAGAAATAGTAATATTTTTGGGTAAGTTTATGCGTAAGTATATTAGTCCGGTGGCTTAGCAATATAATTGTGCACTTTGTGATACAAGCATGAAATTTTTTTCATAGTTGGTACCTTGCAAAAACATGATTTTAAGAGATTGGGCTACGATATCTCCGCCCCTTTTGGTGGGCGGGGCAATTTCGTTAGGAAAATTACTTAAAATTGAAAACAAAATATTAAAAAAAAAAAAACGGCAATACCTACAGAATTGTGTTATAGCTTTTCTTAAAGCTAATACTTCATTCTTTTATATTATATTTAAATAAAGTTTTTTCAATGGTAAGTTTTCGAAAAAAAATTTTCAAAGTCAAAATTTTGAAAAAAAAAAATTTAAATGATTTTTTTTTCAAAATGTACGTAATTATTTACTAACTTTATTTTAATTTTTTAATAGTATTATTAATTGTTGATAAAATGGTAAAAACTAGATGGTTGTAAGTTTTCTAGTTTTTGAGAAAATTTAAAATTACCAAAACCACTTTTTTATTTTTTTTTTTTGATCTTTAAGTACATGCAAGATAATCTTTGATCTAAAAACACACTGGATTTTTATTTTAGGATTTTGTTTATATTTTCTTTTATTTACAAATATTTTTGAATTTAAAAATTTTACTTTACCAGGTATTTTCAAAATTGTATTTTATCTTACACTCTAACTTATTTGCATACCTACCAAAAGTACCTAAGTTATGTAACTCTGGAGCATTCTCCCTCGCATATGCAAAGATCCGTGCATGGTAAATGGCTTTTTTTTTGCATTTACAGCCGCTCTGGAATCCCTTCTTGCAACCACAATGAATTCACTCCAACCCCAACTTGTTACAGGAGGTAGTACAGGACTTGGAATCAGTGCCTGCCCCAGGTGAAGCAGCCCTGATATATGGCTCGCTTAACGTGTTGCTTGAGTACATCTAATGTTGGTGGAATCCTTTGCACTGAGTTGTTCTTGTAAAGAGCTTCTTTCTTGTTTTGTTGATGCTATTGCTCGTACTTGTCCGATCATATAATAATATTACGAATCTTTCTATTGCTTGCATGGTTTCCTCAAGAATAATTTTCGGGTAGCAGCTCAAATTCTTTAGGGCTTCTGTTAACTCGCGCATCGAACTCCAAGTACTCCATGCTGTCACTTTACCATGCCCAACAAAAGAGGAAACTGTGTCACACCCTGTTAATGCGTGAAATATTGGGAGCGCACTGCATTTTTCAGGTCCTATAGAATTGGCCATCTCATGTGCAGCTAAGTATCGGAAAGTCTTACCATGTCCAAAAGCTACCCAAAGTTGAACATCAGCTGGAAATTTTTGCATTATCAGCACTGATAAAACGAAAACATCTGTATCAACGGTACGTATTAATATTTTACGATGCCCACATTGAACTGCATGTGCAACATGTAGTACAATTCTGGTGTCAGCTTCTTCGTGGTTGCATGGAGAAATCATGTATAGTGAATCTTGTGGTGGTTTGCTGAGTATCTGATCATCAATTGTAACGACAAGTGTTTTGTCAGTCTCATCAAATGCTTCAATGACAGCTTTTGAGAGGAAGCGAAAAAGTTCTGTCTTGTTGCAGTCCAGTCAAACTGCCTTTTCACATACGGAATAAAAATTAAGCTCGCATAATCATCAAAAGTTTTTGCAATACCAGGAGACAACATATGACAACAGTTCGTGGAAGAGAAAATGTTTCAAAACATGTCAACAGATCACTTTTTGTAGCAATGTACAACTTTCCATCTCGAGTAAGTGAAGGAGGATTTATCTGATTTTCGTGCTTAAAAAATTCTTCCAGATTTTCATTCCTAGTTTGGCAGGCAATATACATCTGAGAAAATAAATCAATCTCTTTTTTAATGGATGTCATTTTTGATCCTTCTTTTAAAGTCCTTTTAGTTGAGCTTGTGAACAAGGGGAAGTTGTTTCTACGTATGACATCGTTCAATGGTTTTGTTCTCTTTATGAGACGTTCTTCTACGAATGAAGTACACTGATCTCTTCAAATTTGTTGTATTTCTTGTAATGTTTTAATAACGGATGGGGAAGCGATTTCCTTATTCTCTAAATGCAATAAGTCTATGCCTTCCTCTTCAAAAGGGTTTCCAAAATCTTCGAACACAAGCACAAGTGATCGTACATTTTTTGTAAATGCTGTCTGGATGGTTGCAGTCTGGTCATGATGGTAAGTTTCCCATTTTACTCCTCTATGTTTGAAAGTTTTCTCGAACTCTTCTATTGCTCTGGCAACTTTGGGACCTGCCAGCATCCATCGGCGAAGAGCATTAGCATTGTCTAGGATTCCTATAGCACCTCCATCTCCTTTTATACAGGCGTTATTCTGCTCGTGAGCTTGATCAATTGCAATTGCGGAAAAAGCATGCCTAGTTTTTTGTACAACAAAATGTCCACCACTGAACTCTTTGGCAATAGTTGGATGCTTGACTGATAATTCAGTCATATCTTTTAGATGAACTGGAATCCAACGAGCATAATTGTGCTGATCTAATGCAAAAAACGTATGCGCAAGCTCCGTTAAAGAATCTTAGTACATATTGAATGAAGCCGCTCGTAGAGAGGGTATAAATGTCAGAAGGCACAACACCATTTCCATCACAATTGTCCAATAATGAAACTGTGGATGTTTACTTTTTTTTTCTTCACACCATTGCACAGTGTGGTATTTTGACCTGAAACGTGGCCATAAATCAATTTTGTCAACTTTCACTTCCAGGATTAAGCATGTGTCCCATAACAGGTATATAACCAGGCTACTCTTTAGTGAAGTCGATCTATAAATTCGTCACCCCCGTTGAATAAGCACGAGTTTGTTTGCGATTTAAAAAAAAGTGTATTTTCTGTGTGTTTTTTTTTTAAATCTTAAAAGTGATTTTTGTGAAAAAATTTGATATAGATATCGTAAATCAAGGTATGTACAATATTTTAAGCAAGGAAATTTTTATATATTCAACTTAAGTTCTTCATATCGATGAGTTAAAGAATCTACTTATAAAATTTGCACTTTTCCCGTTGTTTTTACCAAACATTAGTGTTTTTGAATATAGGCAACACGCCGCAACAAAGTTTGTCATATATTTTATTTAACTTCTGGATATGTAGAACAATCCTGCATTTCAGAACCATTCACAAGTTTTCACCTAAGAAAAAACAAAGCATTTGAAAAGAACTCCTTAAAAGCGACCATAACTAAAAGTTTATATTATTCCAGATGACTCTAATTCCACCTTGTCTTGGACCAGGAAACAGCTCCATGAGTTGGTAAGAGGAAGCTCACAAAGACTTCTTGACGGTAAACTTGAAGATTTGGATACAAAATGTATGGATATAACAAACCGTCCCCCAGAGAAAAAAGATGAACTTAAAAAAAATATTAAGGCGTTCAAAACCAACTATAAACGGAGATGGCAACTCTGCAACTGCACAGAAAAGCGTTTCTTGGATAAGAATAAAGAGTGGCTTAGCGAAGAAGTAACACTACTTGTTGGCTTACTTCCCGGAAGGTCTAAAGGTCGCCCAAGCAAAGAATTCGGGGAATCAAGTGACCGAACAAAACTTCGAAAAACAGAGGAACTTCGAAAGAGTGTGTCCTTTGATAAACTGACATACACAGCACAGATGAGTCAACGAGCAGCGGGAAATATTGATGTCGCAAAAGTGATGGAGGTTGTGACCAAAACTCCAAACCAGGGCTATGAGGTTCCGGAAAGCAGCTGCGATTGGCAGTAAAACCCTGAAAACTGAGAAACACATCCCTGAAAACGCTTTGAGGATATTCGTCGAAGGTAATATCTTCGTATTTTGGATTAAGAGTAGATATATAGGGTGTAGATACAGGCGAACCTTTGACCTTAACATTAACTGGCATAACATCTGTGTAACTTGATGGTAGTTCATGCAATCTTTTTGTGTTTGTAGTTTGATAAGACATCGGCAAAAGAATTGTACTGCTTGTGCATTCACTACTTACTGGATGCTGCATCAAAGAAATTCCAGTTCCATGAAATGAATCTTTAGCAGTATTGGAGGAAGGGTTATGGTCTATGTTGTCTACAGCAGCAGTAGTAAAAACATTCTTATCAAGCGATAAAGGATAAACTACATTATGATGAAAATAACTTTCACATACACTGTTTGCCATTTCTGATGACAGTCTTAGCACACGATCATATGATATACTAAGACCTAGATGAAATAACTTATCAACAAGTTCTTTTTTACGGGTATGAGCGTGTAGCATCAGGCCAATGTAGATTGGAACAGGTGTTTCTTGAGCAATACTGTGTCGAACAGATGATGGAGTGTCTCCATGTTTGCGTTTCTGTCTCAGGCTATTAAAATTGATTAGCTGGGATATGGAAAGACATGCAGGAGATACAGATTCAGTATTTTGATCTTTTATGTTTGGACCTTCTTACACCATGTTGATCAGTGCTATCAAAAGGCTGGAAACAGATTTTTCATGACAACCTTCTTGAAATGACCCTCTAAAAGGATGTAGATTTTGAAACATGTCTTGACGCACAATCTGTGCTGCTCGTGCAAGAATAACTGCATTATTGTCGCTGTCCTTTGCATATGCTTTTTCTAATCCGCTACCAATATCTTCATCAAATGCTAATATAATTTCTCCTTTGTTGTAGGATCGTAAATTTGGAAAATGCGCAAGTATTCTATTTTTTAGTCTAGTGCTGTGAACTTTAAAATCAAGATTTACTCCAAAGCTTTTTAATCTCGTGACATATAGTTGGACTAAATGTGATAATTGAAATATTGTAGCACATTCTGATTGCTCATGTGTCTCCTCAATGTACACAACAAGTTCTGCAAAAACAATACCCGAAATCTTATCGTCCCTGTCTGATACAGTTTCTTGTTCTGTTTTGAAAGCTCTTGCTCGATTATATAAGCCTACTAAACACTTATTGAGATATTTCGCTTCCAAGGCAACCATATATCCTGCACTCAGTCGAGCCAAAAGTTCTGTATCCTCAACTAATGTTGCACTTTCTCTTACACGTCTGTCTAGCTCAAATGTTGAAGCTTCACAAAGACTTTCATTAGTGCTTGCTAATTCTCCACAGAAAAAGCAAGTGTCTGCGGTAATTTTCTCCACATGTAACCTTGTGATCTTAGGATTGATATTCTGATCCTCATCTTGAACGGCAAGGTTTTCCCTGCTTCGTTTTTCTGCTCGTTGAAGCTTTGTGTTGTTGTATTTAAGTTTACATGACTGGTGCCACTTTGCTTTGTTGTTAATAAGTGTCTTTTCAATGCCTTCACCATTATTTAGTCGAATCAAATTCAATAGCTTTGGCAGAGAATTAACTTCATCAAATTTGATTAGATTTTCTGCTAGTAGTTTGTAGCTAGATCCACATTCTTTTCTTTTAAATAAACTTGCATTTGTTAAAGGTTGCAGCGTATCCTCTTGGCAAATGAAACATAACTCCCAATTGGTTATCGTTGGTTGTTTGATGTCATGTTGGGACGCAAAAGGGTCAATGAGTACAAACTTTTTAGACATCACGAAAAACCTTTCTTGATTTGTTTAACAGCTAAAATAAGAAAATGTTTTGGTGATAAAACGGTTTTGAAATATCACCCAACATCTCTATAGTGACATGTAATAAGGCCAATTGAAGCAAGGCCAAATTTTAGATAGCTACACATTATGACACGGGCAAAACCAAAATTAAAATGTCTAAATCTCCCAACCCAACTAAAAATAGGGTTTTATGTGTCCTATAGCAAGTATTTATAGTATACTTGTACTTAAGTATATAGGAACAAACATTGTATCTTATATGTTTCATCCATTAAACTAAAAACGAAGAAATGATGGGCCCTATTGCGGTTATCGACTGTCGATCGATAATCGCTAACGAGCCATCAACGATCGACAAATTGAGAAATCGGTATTGTGGTTGTCGATTGCGTTCGACAATTATCGAAAATCCGATCGCTCGTTGTCGACCACATTTTTGTGATCGACTGGGTCTATTCAACGTAGTAGCCCGTAGCGTAATGGTTAGTGCGTTCGACTGTCACGCTGTAGGTCTGGGTTCGCTTCCCAGCCTCGTCCACCTCAAAACTAAAAAGTTTTTTTCAGGGCTACTGCCTCTTGCGAGGAATTGACAAATCCTCCAAGAGTATCACTTGTCACGAATAAGTGATTCTCGTCTAGCCGTTCGGATTCGGCATAAAATTGTAGGTCCCTTCCATTCCTGTCGAAAGGCGCACACAGGAATGGTTGCGAGTTGTTAGTCACTAGGCCCTGGTTCTTCGTGAGCCGTTGTGCCACCCGATTTATTTTTTTATTTTTTTGGGTCTATTCAACAAGTAAAAAATTATGTAGAGAACAAAATGTGAGTGTTTTTATTTAAAAAATGTTTCTTTATAAGTAAAATAGGTATATTTAATTATTATTCTTAATGCAGGGCGAAACAAGTTTCAACAAAAAAACAGATAAAAGCAATCAATGCACCCAATAACTCCAGAGAATCCGAATTTTTCAAGGAAGTACATTTTTGTTTGGCGTATTTCACTTTCGTTTATTTTGGACATACATATGTGAGTTTCTTTTACACTTAGCACTTCTTTTAAGGATACAGTCGATTGAGCCAACCCAATGAAAAAGCCATTTCCCACACTTAGTTGATATGATGCTTGGGCACAGAATCGTAACGCGGTACACAATTTAAGGATGTTGGGAATCGATGATTTTCTTATTCCCAGCTTAAGTTTTCAGAAAGTAAATCCATAAAGGCTGGCTTGGATTATCAAAAATTGTTAACAAAGCTATAAAAGACAAATAAATGAAAAGAAAAAAACTACAAAATCAAATAAAACGTACAATTTATCAACTCTAAGGGAGGGGTTGGATGAATTTCTTATATTGCGCCGATTTCTGATGGCCTCTAAAATTCTATTTATTGTATCTTCTTCTGAATCTTTTTCACTTAACAACGCTTCGATTCATCCATTTCTTATTTTACGTTATATTTTTATAAAAATAAACTATTTTATTGCAAACTTCACAAAACGAGATAAATAAATAAACAATCCAGTCTGAAAAAAATCGATGTGTCAAACGTCAAAGTATGAAGAATTCACAATTTATACTTTTTCATTCACAATAATCCATATACTAGTCGATCAAGTTACGCAATACCGATTGAGAAATCAGTCGATGGTGATGATCGTTGAAAGTGCGATCGCTGATTAACAACCGCAAAAGGGCCCGATATCTTGAAAGTGTATGTAACATGCAAATTCTACTGTAGGACGGTGGCGTGGAGTCGGTATCGCCTTTAAACGCGGACATAAACAACTGCCACTTTGCCTGTCGCCTTGTAAACCGCGCCTCTAATGCACATCCGATGGCGACGACCACAAACCACGTCTACAAACCCCCATGCCACGCCGACAATCGAAATCGAAACATTTACACTGCCAGGAACCTTCCACTGTTCCTTTTTTTACAATACCTTATAATAATGTATACATACATATATAATTTCATGCTTTAATCAACAAAAAGTAAGTGTTTGCATATTGCATTGTGCCTAAAACACAAGATGTTGAAATGTTGTCAATTTGTTTAAATTTGGCCTTATTTCACTTGGCCATATTTTACGTCAACTATCTGCAATGTCATGGCTCAACTTAAATGCTTAACTAGGTGTGTACTTAAATCTTAAAAAAACATCTTAAAAACATTGATGACTTACATGCCGGGTAGGATTGCGAAAATTTCAAAAGTTGTGTTATAAATAGCTGAAACGTATACGTATGTAGGTATACTATTAGTTGAATACTTTATTATAAAAAAAAAAACACTTTTACTACTTGGCATAAACAATATTTGTACGTATGTAACTAAGAATACTAAAACACCAAATATGAACTAAACTTTAAAACACTTATTTCTGAAAAAACCCACAGCAAATTGATTTTCAAAGAGAATTCTGTCACATCAGTTTTGAATCTTGACATCTTTTGCCGCGGTAGCTTTGTTTTTTTTAATTTAGTTTGAATTTGGGAGATAAAGTTTTTTTTTTAATTTCTTTTTATATTTCTAATTCTTAGATTCAATATCCTAAAATCAACATACTACATAAATAATATATCAAAAAAGACAAAATAAAAGAACATTAAATATAAAATTTGTATACAAAACAAACAAAATTAAAATACGATTTTTTTCTACTGTTTTTTTCTTTCCTACAAAAGAACACAAAAGAAATCTATTAAAAAAATATGTAAAATAAGGGAGATTGTGTAAAAAAGTGGCTTTGGTAATTTCAAATTTTTTCAAAAACTAGAAAACTTACAACCATCTAGTCCTTACCATTTTATCAACAATTAATAATACTATTAAAAAATTATAATAAAATTAGAAATTAATTACGTAAAATTTTGAAATCATTTAAAATTTTTTTTTTTAACTTTTTTTTATCAAAATTTTGACTTTGAAATTTTTTTTTCGAAAATTGAAAAAACTTTATTTAAATATAATATAAGAGAATGAAGTATTAGCTTTAAGAAAAGCTATAACACAATTCTGTAGGTATTGCCGTTTTTTTTAAATATTTTTTTTTTTCAATTTTAAGTAATTTTCCTAACAAAATTGCCCCGCCCACCTAAAGGGGCGGAGATATCAAGTGGCCCAATATCTTAAAATCATGTATATGTAAGTTACCAACTTTGATAAAAATTTCATGCTTGTATCACAAAGTGCACAATTAGACTTTATATGGGTGCTATGCCGCTCCACTATATAACACCCTTAGTACGAATCACGGAATAAGTAATACCAGATAATGAATGAATAATGTTTGAGTCAATGGGTAGTCCTGGTTTTAATTTATCTATTTTAATCAGACTAATTTCACTGCCACCATCAATGAGAAATTTCGAAGGTTGAGGATTTAGCAAGGTTTCGGATGAAATTTTTATAGAATCTACTCTACAAATTTTATTATTTAAGTTTATATGAAAGATGTGGCGAGATGAGATTAAGTTTGAGTCCGAAGCCTGCCACTGGTTCCGGCCTCTGAATGGTTTTCCGAATGCTTATTTGGATTTTGATTTGTTGATGAAAATGGCTTCGAGTTATTTTGATTTTTATTGTTATTGTATTCTCTTTTCCTACACTCATTTATATGGTGGCCGGGATTTTTACAAAAACTACAAGTGATATTTACCTTTTTTACTTCTGATTTAAAAGAAGGAAGCTGTTCCTTGCTTTTCTTTAGGTAGCATTGTTCTATGTTATGTCCCGCCTTTTTGCAGTAATTACATGAAATTGAATTTCTGGATTTGCTTTGTGATGAGCTAGTAGAAAAATGTGTAGGAAGTGACGAACTAGTTTTCTCTTCTAGGACGGTTGCTTCAATGGCTTCCGTCAATGTATTAAATCTTAAAGCTTTTATAATTAGACCTACTCGATAATTAAGCCCTCTTTCGATTAAGACTTATGATTGTGTAAGCTTTACCTGAGCCTTCACTTGCAATGCAAGTTTGAAAAATGACGAACTGATTCGTTCGTTCGCTGTTTTATTTGGATGAGATCTACCTGTAATTGAGATAGAGATGTAAACTCTAGGAATTGTTGGAATAGCTTTTCTTTAAGGGACTTCCAATCTTCGAAGTCAGTGTACTTAACTACATTATATGCGCTTCCAGTCAATTTCGTTTTTATTATAAGAAGAAGAATGGGTAGATCTGAAGAAGAGGTCTCTTCTGCGATTAAGTCGCAGGCATTTATGAATTTATGTAGGATCGATCTGTCCCCGTTAAACTCCGGGATGAGCTTGAACGCAAAAGACCTATCTAACTTGGGAGCCATATTCAGTAATTTATTGGGAGTATAATGAGAGGAAGGAGAAGTATTGTAAGGGGTGTCGGATTCTGTATCACTATCTGTTTCGGACGAGTTTAACGTTGATTCGGATTCGTCGGTTTTATTTATTTCACCTTGAGACATGTATACAATAATTACTTACATATATGTATATATATAAAAAAAAATCTTAGGGCTACGCAAGAATTAAATTAATGATATTGTATTTGAAAATTCTGCTTTGTAAAATGATGATAATAGGTTGTTAGTGGATGCAGTGGGTTAAAGATGGATGCGGAGGGTTACAGATGAATGTGTAGTCCTTAGTTCTCTCATATTTTGTTTTTCACTGATTGTTGTTTTGTTATGGGTTTTTTTTTCATTCACTTTTTGTGTTGTTTGTAAAAAAGGAGTATCATTTGGCACTAAACACTTTTCAGGCAAATTTGACGTCAAACAGGTTTGATAATGTGTATCCTGCTTATCAGACGTTAACAGATCTGTAAAACACATTTGATAATGTGTACTTATCCTGCGTTTATATTTTTTAGGCGCCAATTTCCATACAGTCTTAAAATCATGACTCCACAGGCCATGAACGATGGCCGGACTATGTAACATGTCTAAAAAAAATCCCATGGAGTCGCAAAAATCCATGTCCAAGCAGTGACATTATCTATACATACAGATTGTGGATTGGATTGTAGATTGGATGTGTCGGGGTGTAATGGTCGATTAAGTTGTATTTGAATTTGATTTTCCAAAAAAAAAAAGGATCAAAAATATAAAATTTACATTTGTTCGATAGAGAGAGAAGACCAAAATTAACAAGATATTCATATATGCAGATTATAAGAAGTGTTATAATCAAGATATAAAGAAGAACATATTCATCTTCATAATAGTAGTTCCTACTCTTTCGCACATCTGTTTTTCTAGCATACAACTTTGCTTCGCATCGGTTTAATTTTCTTCGGCTTTGAATCGTGCTGGTATCCAACTTTTCTTCTTTTTTTTTCTTGGTAAACAATGAATTTAAAACAGAATTGGAATTTCCATAAAAAAAAAATAATTGATTTACAACGCATAAAAACAATAATATTGTGTTCAGTAAACAAAAATCTTGGTGGTATCGATTAATTGGTAATCGACAACGCCAATCGAGGCCTGAGCATTTTCGTTCATTCAATTAAGAAAAAATTAAACATAATATACAAATATGAACTTTACTCATACACAATTAAATTTTGTGATTATAATTACCTAATGACAATTTTTTTTAAATCTTTTACTAAAATAGAATAATGCAAGGAAAGCATGAAATGGTCATCATATTTACATTTTTTTAGGAACCCCTTTATATTTGTACTTACCAAAACAAATTTCTTTTGTATGTTTTGTCTTCGTACTTAGAAGAAATAAAAGTTCTGTTTGGCAGCTCACGCTGTTATATTTGTTGGACATGTTTCAGTATTCCATCAGAAATATTTCATATGAAATATAAGAGTAAGAACTTATTCATTTTCAACATTGGACTTTTCTATTATACATATCTTTATAATATAACATAGCACAGATGGTAACGTATTGGACTACTAAACGGAATACCGTTGGTTCAAATCCCAAATAAAATATTTTTTTTTTACTGTCAAGTATATTGGGCATATTTCAGTATTATACAGTACTGTCTTATACAATAAGAACAATAAATATGAATTTATTCATTTTCAACATTGCATTTCTTTATTATGAGTTAGCCCAGTAGCTAACGCATTTGACTGCTAAGCGGAATGTCTTGAGTTCGTATCCTGAGTATATTATTATATATATTAAATATTTAAACAATCTTTAAAAATTCCTAAAAAAAAACTATGGCTGACCAATTACTGAAACTAGCTGACCTTTTATCACGAGTCAGTAGACTTTCAATTGGTATACTTTTTTTGTGAATATCCCATAAATGAGGTGCTAAAAGTCTTATACTGTGACCTTGAACCAAACTTTAAAAATTCATTAAAAAAACCTATGGCTGACCGATTTCTGAAACTAGTTGACCTTTTATCAGGAATCGGTGGCCTTTCAAATGGTATACCTATTTTGCGAATATCCCATAAATGAGGTGCTAAAAGTCTTATACGGCATTGAAAAACAAAAAACTTCAAAAATTCATATAAAAAAACCTATAACTGACCAATTACTAAAACTAGCTGATCTTTTATCAGGAATCGTGGGATATTTCGAATATCCCATAAATGAGGTACTAATACGACCTTGAAAAAATAATTTTTAAAAATTCATTAAAATAAAACTAATGCTGACAAATTACTGAAACTAGTTGACCTTTTATTAGGTCTAGGTCACCTTTCAGATGGTGTATATTTGTTTACGAATATCCTATAAATGAGGTGCTAAAAATAGTTTTGACCTTGAACAAAATATTAAAAATTCATAAAAAAAATCTATGGCTGACCAATTACTGAAAGTAGCTGACCTTTTATCACGAGCCTGTGGCCTTTCGAATGGTATACCTTTTTTGCGAATATCCCATAAATGAGGTGCTAAAAGTCTTATACGACCTTGAAAAATCTTTGAAAATTAATTAAAAAAAATCTATGGCTGACCAATTACTGAAACTAGTTGACCTTTTATGAGGTCCAGGTAACCTTTCAGATGGTATACATTTTTTTCGAATATCCCATAAATGAGGTGACAAAAATAGTTTTGACCTTGAAATTTTTTGAAAAATTATTAAACAAAATCTATGGCTGACCAATTTCTGAAACTAGTTGACCTTTTTTGACCAATTACTGACCTTTTAGATAGCATACTTTTCTTGCGATTATCCCATATATGAGGTGCTAAAGGTAAGGAGCCCGATTCTCGCTCTTCTTTTTTACATGTCTACATTGAAAATTTCTTCATGTGTGTGAGACACTCAGTTGTGAAGTGAACCGAGAAATTCGGGTCCGTGATTTTGCTTGAAGGGTACCCTTCAAGCAAGCGAGCTCGTTTTCGGTCCGCAAACGTATCAAACAACGTATGGACGACTTCGCATTCGGATCCCAATACGGATCAAAAAACTGCGTTTTGTGGCTCAAATTAGTATGGAAATTAGAATCACCACGGAGCCATTATGTTATGTTATGTATTGTGAGAGAGAGAGTTTTTCAATTCACCATACTCGGAGAACCGAATTCAAATGGAATCTGAAACGGTTCCAAAAAAATGAATGAATTGAGGCATACCCAACCCAAATGTATTAAAAAAAAAACTTCCCATCTAGTCCAGTTTCTCCATTGCCTACAAAAATAAAACAAACAGATTTTTTTCATTTCAAGAGTTTTTTTATTTATCATTCATAAAAGGTTTTCTAAAGACTATTTCGCACTAATAAACATGACATATTTCCACGAATATAAATTTACATTTAATAAATAGAAACTTGCATTTCTGATTGGAAATTTTTCAAAGTTTTAACAAGAAAAAAGAGATACAAAAGCAACCGTCTTCGCCACGCTACCTACAGAACTGAACTAAAAAAAAAGTGGTGGAAATTAAGGTAAAATGATTGTATACTTCGCCTTTACTCTCTTTATTTCTCGGTGCTTAAAAAAAATACTCTCGATTCTCGTTCTTTTTACATGCGTACACAGAAAATTTGTTAATGTGTGAGACACTCATTTTTTTTGGAGTCCCAAGTGAACCGAGAATTTGCTTGAAGGGTAAGATCAAAACAAAAGTCAAGGGATGTGTTCACAGAGTGCCGATCTACATTGCCCGATTTTTCCAGAAATCGTGTGTAATGTACACACAGAACGATTTTTTCCTTAAGATTTTTTCCTTGTCTTCTTCATGTTTTTATTGCTGTGCTCTTCGTTTTTCATTGAAATTCACTCACACCATCAAATGAACACTGACACCGAACTAACACAAAAAATTGGAAAGAAGGTGAAAGAGAACATAAACAAACTGGAAAAATCGTTCGAGTTTTGTGGTGCAAACGATTTGATCCCTATCCCTCACGTCCCTTCACCAACGAACAAAAGATCGGCACTGGAAAAATCGTTCAATGTACACCGGGACAGACTTTGATCACTTTTGAATTTACGTTTACAAGCTAAATCAAGTGGTCGGGTTGAAGTCTAGTTCAGACCTGCATGTAAACAGGGTAATTAAGCGATTTGTACACGATGAATTAAGACTAACGCGAAATATTCGCTGCGAAAACAAAAAGTGATGCGTTTTTCTTATAAGAACCCTGTCGAGAAAGCCCTTTTTAAGAAAAACGCTTTATTTTCTTGTCGCGTTAGTATGCACCACTCATATAACGCTGGGTAACTTAAATAAGACATCTTTTCAGCGTTCTATGACACCGAAGCGATAAAATGTATCTTTTTTCTTATAAAAATACTGTCGACAGCGTTTTAAATCTCGTTGCGTTTTCGTTTCCTGTTAGTTTGGTTGCATGTAGAACATGAAATCTCAAAAAGTGCTGAAAAGGGTGAAACGAGTAAATTTTAGACTCGGATGAAAGTCAGAATTCTATCCGCAGTACGGAGTTGTATTTGTAATACGTGTAAAATCCTACTGTCCTGGCGCCAGCTTTTCCAAAAAAAACACACCTAATGACTAAAAGCGTTATTTAAGAGAATACATAATATGATGTATAAAATATAATAGTTATATAATACGGACGAGTTGAGAAAATTCTATAAATAACTCAAATGGTTTTTAAATAATATTTTTGATATCAAAATCATCTCAGGAAAACAACAAACAAACATTTTTATTATTTTCAAGGTTTTTAATTGAAATTCGTAAAAGTTAGACGAAACAACAAATTAAGGGGTTGAAAATATTTTTAGCTTATTCCTAATTTAGAAACGAAGAAAATGGTTGTACATTTATTACGGACTGATTCCTAAATAGATACAAACAAAAATACAAACAGAAAATAGATTTTTTTTTTGACTTTTTATGATACTAAAAGATTTTTAACAAAGTCAGTTTTTTACCGATTTTAAGGCTGGTATTCACCGAGCGATCATAACTCATAAACCTATTCACCAAGCAATATTAATGGACGTTTACGAGCGCTCGCAAAAGTTATGAGTGGTCTCGACGACTCCTAAGTTACGAGCGCTCTCTTCCAAAGGTTGTCCGAAAACTTTCGCAATAAATCGTCCCTTCTCCCCAAGATAAACAGAAAAAAGTGTGCTCATTTAATACACCCAAGTCGCCATCATGGTATTTCTGGGTATTTCTATGACGTCACAGCTCCCAATCATCTTTTGTTATTATTTTTTGTTTAAAGAAGTCAAAAATAAAGCATTCAAAAGATAATAGAATAACATAATATTGTAAAGTTAAATTCTTTAAAAAACTACTACCTTTTATTTTTGTTCAGAGATTATACCTATTTACAGACAAAAGTAAAAAATGTTTTTAGTTTATTAATATTCTTTTGGCGTCTGCCTAGCCAGCTGTCTATCGTTTCCAATTGGGAATGTTTGGTTGGTTTTTCGAACATTTGCTCTCATATTCAAACATATTGGCTCTCTTTTTCGAACATGGAAAAATAATTTCCAAGTTAAGAAGCTCATAAAGTTAAGAGTAGTTTATGAGCCATCGGTGAATACCAGCTTAAATATCTTTGTGGTTTTTCCAACAAGAATGTTATTCCCTTTTTATCACATACAAAAATCATTAATCCATATCCTCGTTTTATACAAGTCGTTCCTACACAAGAATTACTTGGTGGTCGTTAAAGATAAAGTTTCACGAATTTGTAATTAATTAGTCCGAAATCAAAGCATGGTTGCCTTCTTTGAAGTCTTTTGCATTGATTGCATTATTGAAGTCTTTTGATTGCAATTAAAGTACTGCAGTCTTTTGACTAAGTCTTTTTATTTTTCTTGGGAGTATTTTTATTTCTTGGAGTTTTTTCTGATTTAAAGTTTAAAAATACATACAAAAAAAGACTTCAAAGTAGTCAAAAGACTGCAGTACTTTGATTGCAATCAAAAGACTTCAAAAATGCAATTAATGCAAAAGACTTATAAAAGAATTCAATAAGTCTTTAGTATTGCATTCTTTTAACTTAAAGTCTGTTAACTGCTTAAAATGATTGCAATATAAAAGACTTCAAAATTGACTGTGAATTACATTGTGAAGTTAAAATACCAGGTTGAAGTAAAAATACTTTAAAATAAGTCTTTTTATTCAATTGATTGCAATACTAAAATTATTGCATTCCTTCCCAACTCTGGTCATGGGCCCCTGCTCCAAACATTTTATCCTATTGTCATTTGAAGTTACTTGATACAATTCAACGTAGATAACTTAAAGTTAATGAAAGTTTTGAGTATAATATATTTTTATTTACTTTGAATGCATAGTAGTAGCCCAGCGTAATGTTTAGTGCGTTCGACTGTCACGCTGCAGGTGTGGGATCGCTTCCCAGCCTCGTCCACCTAAAAAACAAAAAAGTTTTTTTTCAGGGCTACTGCCTCTTGCGAGGAATTGACAAATCCTCCAAGAGTATCACTTGTCACGAATAAGTGCTTCTCGTCTAGCCGTTCGGATAAAATTGTAGGTCCCTTCCATTCCTGTCGAAGGGCGCACACAGGAATGGTTGCGAGTTGTTAGTCACTAGGCCCTGGTTCTTCATGAGCCGTTGTGCCACCCGATTTATTTTTTTTTTTTTGAATGCATAGCTTTTATAATCTATTGAGAGATTTAGATTTTGAGTACAACTTTTATTAATTTGAAGAATTTGCTTTGATTCACTTTTAGTTGCAAATGTTTTGTCCGATACTGTATATGGCAGACCTATTTTCTTCTAAATAGAACCCATATCATAAATGATTAACAAATTAAGTACTTTCATTAGGTTTATTTTGTTTTCTCTATATATCCGTTCTCAGTTAAAAGAATTTTAAGCAAATTAACTGGTTTCTTATAAGGATTTTGAACTGTAGGTAATACATTTAATCAAAGGAAATAAAATGCACGACTGGATCTCACGAACTTGCTCTCGTAACCAACAACTTTAATGTACATAGGTAGAAATTGACAATGTATTTTATTAATCTAATAATTTTATGATGTGAAAAAAGTGTTGAAAATAAGTTTAAATAGAAATTATTATATACATTTTTTTAAATTGTTATTTAAATAGCAAAAACAACCATTTTTAAATAATTGGAACTCAAAATATTGTGTCATTTAATTTGTTTGATGAACACAGAATTATAAAAAAAAATTAAAAAATCGTTGGAGCGGTTTTTTGAACATCTAAGAAATAAAATTTGCACCAAATTTAAAAAAGTATTCAATTATCCGTTTTCAAGATATCCAAAAATTATTTTTTCGAAAATAAATTTGTATGCAAATCTGTTTGTTAATATTAATAAGAATCATTTGAATACAAAATTTGATCGAAATACGATTACCTGTTATGAGAAAATTTTAAAATAAACAAATCGGTGCTATGACAGGTAACGTTAATAACTTAAACTAAATTTTGATCGTATTAATAAAAATAATTTGTATTTTTTTGTATCAAAATCAATATTCCCTCTACGGAATCCCCTAAAAACCTAAAGTCCAAAGTTTCAAGAAAATGACTTCAGTAGTTTAGGTCGCAGGTCGATCTAAGTTTTAAACTATATCTTTCATCTATTATATTAATACGTGGTGACTAAATTTTGTAGTACATTCTATGCATATTTAAACAAATCGAATTATATTAAAACCTATATCAAGGGAAAGGTAATTTTGAGTAGATGTGCCCAATATAAGTTTTAACTTTGAACATTGCGTTTAACGCAAGTAAAATGCAGTTTTAATTTAGGTACAAATCGCCTATGTCACAATTGATTCTTTCAATTCCACACCATATACATACACATATGCATGTATTAGTGCGCGCAAAATGTATACATACCTACTGTGAGTAAAGTACTGTTTCTCTTCACAACTGACAGCCAAAGATATCTTTGCAATATATTTGCAATATCGACATGACTCTTTCTCTTTTTGTTTCCATATTTGGTTAATTTTAGGGGCCGTGCACACGAATGTAACATTAGGTGTATTCATGTAAACGCGCAAAACCCAGATAAAGCTTAGAAACCATAGAATTGTATACAAAAGTTTATATAAAAAAATGGTTTATAAACTTTCTATGGGTTTTTCGCGTTTGCATGAATACCCATATTGTCAATATTATGCTGCACTTACACGAATTAATTTTAGGTGCTGTACACACGAATGAACATTGTCAATATTGTGCTGCATTCACCATTTTTCTCCCAGTATACTTTCAATAGAATGAGCAAATTTATTCTTTGGCAGTATAATGGCAGATAAACTGACAATTTTCCAATAGTTAACTGGAGCATTAAAGCTAACCTTCCTTAGCCTACTTTTTTAAAAAAACTGAGAAATAAATATGAGTGATGAAGAAACCTTGCTTGCAATACAACAAACGAAAATTGCTCTGACAGATAATTTTAGTCACCATATAAAATTTGTAACTGTTTTTTTAGCAAGCAAATGTTTCTATATTTCTCACTTTTGTAGAAATTATCCCTTATTTTATAGTATCGTGCAATACATCGATTGAAAGGTGGAAATTTCTGTATCACGAATATACCACTTATTAATAGTTTAGCCGCAAATCGAGTTTAAAGGGAAAAAATGTGTCAACTTTTATGCATCTAGGACGTTTAGTTTGGCCGCAAATAGCTTATAAAGCTAAATCTCGGTTTTTCATATTCTGATAAAAGTTCATGGATTAATATAATAATTGAAACAAAAGAATTCGTGTTTTCAGTTGAACGATTTGGAAAAGAATACAATTTATTTGAAAACACAATTCAAAGCTAATTATTCTATAAGTAAACAAAATTTAATTCTAAAGTATAAAAGAACAAAGTGTTTCTTTTAACATATTCATATCATGCGCTAAATCGGCTTTCATGTAAATGATAAAAGCCGATTTTCGACCACTGGGCGATACTAGTATGTATTATTTCAGTAGTACGCAGCCCTTTTAAGCTAACATACTGAACCGATTTTAATAGTTGACGTGTCAAAAAAATCGAAATTTCCCAAGAACTCGGCCATTTATAGTTTTATTTTATAAATATATCGATTTAAAAATATTAAAATGAGTCTGGGGTCGACCCACACTAGTGACTTCCCATTGGTGCACTTGGAAACCATATACATGTGTACATTATTTACTTAAGTGGTGGTTAGTAAAGTATATATTATAAAATTTTATATTTTATAGTGTAATAACTTTGGGTTTTTGGATAATCAGTATATAGGTAGGTATAGATATAGAAATACATTGCAAAATGTGACATTACCTATATTTTGTACTTTAGCTTTTTATAATAGTAAATTTTTTATATTTTTTTTTGTAAATAGCTTACACACATTTCTAAGAATCTCTTCTCGGTATGGAGGTATTTATTATTTAAGCCAATTTTTTCAAAACGGACTATTGGCTATAAAAAAATACCAAAAATCAGCGGAGTGTACTTAAAAAACAAAACATGGTTTCAAAGAAAATAAAAAGGCAAATTAAGTGTCATATACAAAATTTCGATTTTGAAGTGATTTTGAGTGTAAGAATTTTTCGAATTAAAACATTTTTGAAAAGTTTTTCTTGCAACATTTAGATTTTTAGCTTTTTAAAGGGTAGTTTTAAAGATCTTAAAAAAAATTCACAACGTTTAGGTGGTATAGGTATATATTTTTGGTAGAAATCGATATCATTGTTTGTTTTTCAAAATATTTTAGTTGAAAAACATTTGTTAAGAGTTTTTAATAGTTTTTGGTCCATTTTTTTTGCACTAAAAAAAAAAATTATCCGTTGTTGACTACGTCATTTTATGTAAAAAAAATAGACTGGGTTCGGAATCAATTTTTGTTATTGAAATATTTGAGACGAAAATTATAATTCAATTTAATTTATTATTTTTCAACTGTTTTTCTTTACCAATTTACCAATTTGGTATTGTGTAATTATGTGTAAAATAAAATTAGTCTGAAGTGAATATCTTATTCCGTTCTCGAGATATTTAATTGCTGTGGTAAAAAAAACGGTTTATTGAATTTGTTAGAAAATCTTTTCAGCACGTTATGACAATATTATCTGTAAAATAAAATTCATCCGAGGTCGATTTCTATTCGTTCTCGAGATATGGTGGACGAAAAAAGTACCCCGAACGTTCGTACATACACATATCTAAAACATCTAGCTAAAAATGACGAATTCTGATTCTAGAGAACTCAAAACGTGAAGATATGTCAAAATTTTCCAATGGGAAGTTAATAATATTCCAATGAAAATGAACGCTTCAATTTCCAATGAACTTTCAAAACAAACATTCTCCACTTTTCAATCGTGCAAATTAGGTCTGTTCAATATATTGTGGTAGTAGTAGCCCGTAGCGTAATGGTTAGTGCGTTCATGATTACGGTAGCCCCTACGCCAGGTAAGTCGATCAGTCGATCTCGATCTGTAAAGCAATGTGGACGTTATTGGCTTAGGCAGAAATTTTAAATAGAGTCGAGAGTGTACTAGTACAACTTTAGTCAGACGAATTTACAATAGTGCGATAGCACAAGAGTAGAGTGGCGCACCGCGGTGTAAAGGGTCGCGAGTTCGAGTCCCGGTCTGGGTCCGAATTTTTAGAAGCTTTTTTTCATAATCGCGAAGTGGAAAATATAATTGCATTGGACAATAAATTAATGGAAGGTGGAAAAAATGCGGGGGCACCGAAAGGTTGCCCAGCAAAGATAGGAAAGCCGATAACGGCAAAGTCAGCAGAGACAGCCAAAAGTCTCGCAACAACAACAAAAACAACTAATCCAACTAAGCCAGCAACGGCATCAAAACCGGGGACATCGAAAGATGCCCTTGCAACAGCATCATCCGATGCCGGTACGGTACCAGCAGCCGATCAACCGAAAAAGAGGAGGAGGAGAATAAAAAGTGTACCCAACCTGATAAAGCGCCGCTCCATTACCACAGCTCAGCTGCCAGCTGAATGGAAGGTGCACAATACCAACAATACAGCAGCAGCCACAGTACACAAACAATTGATCACCTCGCCAACTGATGACGAGGAATATGAATATATGTCCGAGGGTCGAGAGGGACTATATAAATCGGGTGAGAGTCATCAATTAATAGACCTCACCTCACCAGAGGCGTCCTCAGAGGAAGAAACCGAGGTCCAAAACCTAGAGGATGAAATAGGTAAAGTGCAGGGGGCGATTGCGACTCTCCAAGCTAAGCTCACCCCCCTTATCGAAGCCCTGAAGGAAAAGCAACAAGCTCGTCGAGAGAGAGAACGACAGGAGCGGCAAGCTAAAAAAGCAAGACAGGCGCCAATAAAGGAGGCCCAGTCAAAAAGTGATGATGCGGAGCTGCAACCGTCAAACAAGCAGCCCCATCAAGCACAACAACCGATAAAAGAGCCGCTGCAAGCAACTCAAACAATGCAGCAGGCCAAACAAAAATCAAAGGAACAGCAGCAGCAGCAGAACCAACAGAAGCAGAAACAGCAGCAGCAGAACCAGCAGCAGCAGGGACAACAGCAGCAGAACCAGCAGCAGCAGAATCAACAGCAGCAGAGTCAACAGCAGCAGCCACAGCCGCAGATAAACAAGAAAGAGAAAGTGCTACCCATTAATGTTTATAAGACGGACCTGAAAGAGACCATAGAAATATGTAAGTCGGCCATAGGCCAGAACTTTTATATTAAACGTTTAAGTGTAGATAGGCATGCTATCCATTGCATGACTGTGGAACAGCATAAAATAATTAAAAATTTACTAAAAGTGAATGTAAATTCACTGGTTAGGACCGAACGTAGAGCAAATCTATTCCAACTGTTGAAAGATCAAAGTCCAGACGTGTTTATGGCCAGCGAAACTAAGCTGAACCAGAAACATAAATTGACTCACAATAATTACAATATCGTACGAAGAGATCGGCCCAACTCCACTTTTGGGGGAGGTGTCGCAATCTTTGTACGAAAAGGCATTAATTATAAAGTTATATATAATAGTGAAGTACGCAGATTTCGGTTGCTTGAGGCGTGTATCGTATGCATTCCTCTCAAACATGGGAAGCGGATGTATGCGATTGCGGCTTATGCACCGGAATCACCTCAGCCAACTTAATTTTTAACAGAGCTTGAAAAACTTTTTCAATGCTTACAACTGAACTCGAAAGAGAATTACTATCTCATGGCCGGTGATTTGAATGCCAAACATGTAGATTGGGGAAATCAAATACAAAATCCGAGAGATAGCCATCTATTTAATTGGATGAATCAATACAACGTTGAGTATATGCTCGACCTTCTGGCTACTGATAGGCCTTCGTTTCCAAGAAGCGGTTCCTATCTGGATCTATTGCTTAAGGACTCAAGACTGACTGTTACTGACACTGTGGGTCAACGACCTAGAAACAGTTTACGAACGATAGAGTACGACAGTGACCACTGCGGACTTGCTGCCGTAATTCAACTTCCGAACGAGCTCGTGGAGTTGGAAGAGTATGTGCCAGTGCATTCTTACAACTACAGTAAGACTTGCTGGCCACGCTTCACCAGCGCTTTATCGAACGAACTAGGTACTAACAATATATCCCCACCAAATGACAGGAATTTAACAAATACGGAAATTGACGATTACCTGGAAAAAATGGACAGTACAATCCAACGAACAATGGAAAAAACAATACCGAAATGCAAAGAAAGCGAAGCCACCGACATGTACCGCAACGCAACTATCGACGCACTACACAAACAAAAAAGTGGACTTTTGACAAGACTGAAACTCTTGTACAGACGATTTACTGACAGACACCATCTGGAGATAAGGACACTGAAGTCGTCTATCAAAAACATCAACCAACTGATCAAAGAAAACTACCGGTTGTCTATTAATTTGTACTGGGACAACAAAATTCGGGCCGTTAATTCTAGTGACCAGAGTATGTTTCCTCAAATTAATAAAATATTTAGACGGAATGATCAGAACGAACTTCCGTGTCTTAAGCTTCAGAGAACGACAGAGAACAGAGACGTACTTCTGATAGCAGGCATAGATCCAGAGGAAGCCGTCTTGGACTATGACCTCTTTATAATCGAAGATCCTCGTGAGAAAGTGGAGGCTGTGGGGGCTGCTTTCCAGCAAGTGTATAAGGTGAATGCTAGCATTCGCCCGAACCATGACCTGGAGAACAGAGCCTTGCTTCAGCACTTCTACCTTCGAAATGAAATGACGCAATGGCGATCAGAGAATCTCGGTTTCACCGGGTTCAATGAAGAACACTTGGCAAACGCCACCATTGCCGAGCGAAACGGGGCTAATTCCCTGTTAATTTCGAAAGTTGAGCTCCAGCTCATCTTCGCTTCATTAAAGAAAAAGAAGTCAGCAGGAATCGAAAATTTTGAAGGTTGGGAGGATGTGCTCGACGTTACTATTGTCAACAATAACTTTAATCTATTAGTGGAAAATTGGAGGGTATCTCTTCTGAATTCGTTTTCGGATCACAGGTGGATACTCTTCAGCATAGGTTTTGAGTCTGAAACCCCTCCTTCTTATAGAAATCCTTAACGAATTGACTGGAAGAAGTTCAGTAAAATTTTTAATTCTAAACTGCGCAATATACCCAATCTGAGTCCAGAATCGGTTGCAGATCTAGAGTCAAAGGTGAAAAAGAACGATGGGGAGTGGGCAGTCTCTCCAGCTGAATCCTTGGAACTACTGATGACGACACAATAAACCGGAACCACTTGAAACTCAAATCACACCGTTAGCTCATGTAGAGCATATCAATACCGTCATAACAAGAGAAAATATTGCCTGGGCAATTAATTCCTTCTCTCCATATAAATCTCCAGGCCTGGATGGCATACTGCCTATTATGCTTCAAAAACTGCAAGATGTGGTTGTTCCTTGGCTGGAAATAATTTTCAAAGGTTGCCTCTATCTCAACCATGTACCCGAGACATGGAGACATGTCAGAGTAGTTTTCATCCCGAAGGTTGGTAGAAGGGGCCATGAATCCGCAAAGGATTTTCGACCAATTAGTCTGACCTCTTTCGTGCTTAAAACGATGGAGCGCATCCTAGACAAACACATTAGGGACATCCTAGTTGGATGCCCTCTTGAAAACTCTCAACACGCATACCTAAAGGGTAAGTCCACGGAGACGGCCCTTCACGAGGTAGTTCGTACAATTGAGAAAAGTATTAACTTCAAAGAATATACACTCGCCACCTTCTTAGATGTAGAAGGGGCTTTCAACAACGTCCTAACTGAGTCCATTCTAGAAGCCCTTATTGACTTTGGTGTAGAGCTCTACATCCGGGAGTGGATAGTTTCCATGCTCAGGGATAGAAGGATTCAATCTACGTTAAGAAATACAATATTAACCAAATACGTCAGTAGAGGAACACCCCAGGGTGGTGCTCTGTCTCCTCTTCTTTGGCTTTTAGTCATGAATAAAATTCTCGCTAAGTTGGAGAGGGGTGGAGTGAAGGCGGTCGCGTATGCCGATGATTTGGTGCTACTAGTGTCAGGTAAGTTTACACCTGTGATAAGTGAGATCACGGAGGTGGCTTTAAGGAAGGTTAGTAACTGGGCTGCGAGCTGCGGACTGGGTATTAATCAAAGCAAAACTGAACTTATACTTTTTACTACCAAAACAAAGATAGACCCCTTCAATCTACCTCGACTCAACGGTCAAACACTTTCGCTCTCCTCCAGTGCAAAATATCTGGGTGTAATTCTCGACCCTAAATTAAACTGGAAATTAAACATTGAAGAACGGGCTAAGAAGGCCTGTATAGCTTTCTATGCCTGTAGCAAAACTTTTGGTAAGAGGTGGGGCCTCCAGTCAAAAATGATTTTATGGACATACACAGCCGTGGTGCGACCTATTCTCACGTATGGTTCGATTGTGTGGTGGCCAGCATTAAAGAATTTGTATAATATCAACAAACTTAGGAAGGTTCAAAGAACAGCTAGCATTGGCACCACAGGGGCTATTCGACCCTGTCCAACAGATGCTTTAGGAGTTTTTCTACACCTTTTACCACTAGATTTGCACATTAAATACCTAGTATCTTGCAGCGCGATAAGACTAAAAGAATCGAACTCCTGGTTTGCCAAACCCTATGGGCACAGCAACATCACGGGATTAATTCCTACCGAAATGTTTTCGACTTCGACTGATTACTGCACCCCTTCAATGAGCCTCGGTAAAGATTTTAAAGTTATATTCCCATCCAGAAATGATTGGAATGATGACGTCGTGACGAAAGACTTCGACACAACTATCTTTACTGATGGGTCAAAGATGGAGTGCGGTGTTGGTGCGGGTATTTTCTCAGAGTCCCTAAATATATCCAGGTCTTTTCGGCTACCTGACTTTGCTAGTGTCTTTCAGGCTGAAGTACTGGCGATCAGGGAAGCATGCAAGCTACTTAAACAAAATCCAAACCAGAACCGAAATACAGCTATTTTCTCAGACAGTCAAGCGGCTGTCAAAGCCATTAATTCGGCTTCATCATCCTCAAAATTAGTACGACAATGCCAGGAAGAGCTTCTGAGTCTGAACACTAACCTCAGGGTCACTCTTATCTGGGTTCCGGGTCACTGTGGCATTGAGGGGAATGAGCGGGCTGACGAGCTGGCCAGGCAAGGTTCAGCCCTTCATAACTCACTTGCGGAAAGAGTCAGTATTCCTCTTGGAGTTATGAAGGGCAATATATTCTCAATTTTTCTCTCAGAATCTAATCGTAGGTGGAATAGTTTAACTAACTGCATTATTGCTAGAAAAATCTGGCCTACCTATAATAAATCCCGAACTATTAACCTAATGTGCAGACCCAGGCGAGACATAGCAAGGATTGTTGCAACATGCACTGGACACTGGCCAATAGGAGAACATGCGGCGAAGCTTGGCATCCCCTACAATACTCACTGTCGTAGTTGTGGGGACCAGCAGGAAAAGGAAACAGTCTTTCATTTCCTCTGTAAATGTCCCGCTTTGGCCAGAATGAGGCAACAATCTTTTGGGAAGCCTTTTTTTGACGACCTTCATGAACTCTCCGGAACGAAGATCAAAGATTTGACTTCTTTCCTCAACGCGACGAAATGGATCTAGGATTTACTTCGGTTCCTCTTGCACCGTCTTCTTCCCCAAACTCCTATGACTGCGAGCTAGCAGACTAACGGTTTTTGAAGGTGGCTCATGGTGCACGAGGACCGGACGATCACACAATTGGGCCGATCTCCGCTTCAATACCAGCCAACAAGTGCCTAGGTGGCACAGTGTAGATGGGTCTTAGTTGCGGACTTCGACCCTTTTGAGTGTTGTCCTATTTTCAAGTTCAAGAATGTTTCAATGGATCTAGAATTAACTTCGGTTTCCTTTTGCACCATTTTCTTCCCCAAACTCCTATGACTGTGAGCTAGCAGACTACTGGTTTTTGAAGGTGGCTCATGGTGCACGAGGACCGGAGGATCACACGGTTGTGCCAACCTTCGCTTCAATACCAGTCAACAAGTTGCCTAGTTGGCACAGTGTAGATGGTTTTTAGTTGCGAACTTTGGTCCTATCGGGTGTTTTTCCTATGTCCAAATCTTTAATAAGTTTCATCACATGTCTAAATCCAATAAAAGCGTCTGGTCATACAGGCGGGTGGTACTTTCTCTGGTAACCACAAGTCATGTTGTGCAAACAGACGGAGGTGTACAGAGATTACCATATCCGAGTGTGCGACTAGACGATCACCCTAAGGGATCAGATCGTATGCGTCCCGGGCAAATCAGCAAATTGCTTAGCGTAGCATACTGCAGCTGAACTCGGGCGTAAGCGATGATCCGTTGGGAGATCTATCACCAAATACCCTCTTTTTCTTAAAAAATGTTCTTTTAACCCACAGGTCAAACGAGTTATGGTATCAAAACGGCGCATTACCGCGTTAATTGGGTCATCTTGCAAGGATGCTTGTGACCGCCATCTCTACCTACCTACCTAGGGAGCGGTGAACTCACCGATTCTATTCAGTATTTACACCAGCGATCTGATAGGTAGTCTAGCCCATGCCATAGCGTATGCCGACGATCTAATTGCGTACAAAACAGCCCCAACAGTTGAGGTTATCAGAATTCTCTTACAGCGTGACTTCGACAAGATTCAGCGATATTGCGATGACTGGAAGTTGAAAATCAACGTCCAGAAAACAGAAACTATTCTGTTCAGGACTCCATTGCATGGTGCCCCTAGGGATACAAGAAAGAACTGGCGCAAGCTGGTGATCGTAGGGCCACATGGATATCCACTGGCGAATAAAAGTGTAGTAAAGTACCTTGGCATCTGGATGGATCAGTATTTGTATTTCGACAAACAAATGCTGCTCTGACCAGAGCCAGGGGAACTTTCGCCCTGACAAAACGGTTGTTTTTTAGCAGCCGTCTTGATAGCAGGGTTAAGTGATTTGCTACATGGCCCTTATCCGGCCAATGATTGCCTATGGATGCCCGGTATGGTTCAACGTTGCCCCATCTCAAATGGAAAAGATTCGGGTGTTTGAGAGACAGTGTCTTCTACGCTGCCTTGGATTACACAGAACACCAGAGTCGGAGTACAAACATTATTATTCCAACGAGGTTCTATACAATGGAGCCAACATTAACAGAATCGATAATTTTGTACTCAAGCTGATTCGGGGTCATATTGCAAGAGCGATTTCCTCGGCTAATAGCTTAATTTTTGGGGCTTACTACCCCAACAACGAATACTTTGAGAGTGTGCGTTTGAGCGGTTATATTCCACCTAACGCATTCTTCTATTTAGACAGTCGGGGGCTGATACAGGATACAGAGGCGGTTCCGCTAATCTACCACGTCTGCCGTAGAACTGTGGATAGGCGACTTCTTTATAGTCGAGACGTCATCGCACAAGGTGGAGCTGAGCGACTTCGGTTCAGTAGGACTGTGTCTGATAGGGACCGAAGAGATAGGGTGAAGCAGGAGAGCCAGTTTTGGTGGCTTAATGCTGAAAATAATAATTTTTAAAGTTGACTCAGATATAGTTCTGGTCTTGGTCGACTCACATAGTTTTAGGTTTATTAGATTTAAGTAGGGACAGTCAGGGTGGCACAACAAAAAAAAAAAAAAAAAAAAAAAATTATAAAACAACAAAATCAAACAAAAAAATTATAAAACAACAAAATCAAACAAAAAGCTGTGGCTGTTCTAGATTTTAAGGTAGTTATAAGTAGTTTTATAGTAGTTTTTAAGTAGTCTAAGTAGTTTTAATTAGTTTTAAAATATTTTTAGGTAGTATGTAAGTTTTATATAAAAAATAAAAGAAAATGATATGGATACCAAGTTTGTTTGCAATCTTTCTTGGTGAAAAATAAAACTAGAAAGATATTAGTATATAATTAGTTCTTAGGCCGAAAGGCATTAGTATTAGGATATTGTTTAACTTAGAGCGCCCGCCTAGGGCCAGTAAGTTAGTTGTAAGATATTGATAAGTAGGCTAGTTTTTATGAATTTTTGTCTAGCATTAAGGTAGTTATAAGTTAAATAAAAAATAAAAATGAATTTAAAAAAAAAATTAGTGCATTCAACTGTCACGCTGGAGGTCTGGGTTCGCTTCCCAGCCTCGTCCACCTAAAAACTAAAAAGTTTTTTTCAGGGCTACTGCCTCTTGCGAGGAATTGACAAATCCTCCAAGAGTATCACTTGTCACGAATAAGTGCTTCTCGTCTAGTCGTTCGGATTCGGCATAAAATTGTAGGTCCCTTCCATTCCTGTCGATAGGCGCACACAGTAATGGTTGCGAGTTGTTAGTCACTAGGCCCTGGTTCGTCATGAGCCGTTGTGCCACCCGATCGATCTATCAATATATTGTGGTGTGCATGGAATTAAAGGCAAGTAAGCACTTGACGTTGACGGAACTACACTTTAGTATAACAATAAGACCCCGATTACACGGTCCGTTTTTTTGGTTGTTTTGTGTTTCGCCTTTTTGAAAGATTGGAAGAAGGGTGTAGAAATGTAGAGGGAAGGAAGTAACGAAAGCAGGAATGAAAATTTCAAAAAATTTTCTGGTTGAACTTTGACGTTTCTGATTTGGCAACCACCACAATGCTTCTCGGTGGTAGCAAAAAATGATTTAAACAAAAATGATTGAATTGGAATTTTGTTTCGTAATTTAATATACATATGTATGTACGTTGTGTATATATTTATATATATTTGAGAAATAAGAGATTAAAAACATTTTAAATTATTCTTACTGATTATTTTTTCACAAAACAACCCCAAATTCCATGAATGTCAAAATAACGAAAGGAAGTACCTACGTTTTTTCGAGAACAGTGTAATCTTGAAGTAAGACATGAACAAAAGTGTTTATTTATGTAAATAGAATATATGTATGTATTACTACGTTTTCACTAGACAATAAACCGAGATTTATCAAGATTATCACAAATCAGAAATCTCGAAGATTTACCATACAATTTAGTCTCCTCAAATGAAGATTTCAAATAACTCATTAAAATTTTCTTATACGACCCATTTAAACGCCACATGAAAATGTTAATAAAAACTATATCTCACTTCCACTTCATATTAAATGTTTGGTCATAATCCTCTTTTTGTGCAGTGGGAATACCAAATGATTCTCCTTACCTAAATCTCGGTTTAGTGTCTGGTGAAAACGTAGTTCTATGTAAGGTTTTCATTATTCTGAGATAATCGCTTGTAAAGTTTAACGTAGCTGATTTTGTGTCAAAATATCATGATTTATTATAAAAAAATGTAAAATATTAAAACGACTAAGTTACTTCGTTAAATTAAGGACCAACTTTCTTTTTTCTGTATTTAATATCGATTTAATTAACACTTTTCAATTTTAACATAGAACATTTTTCTAACTTTTTTGAGTTTTTTGTTAGTTTTTTGTTCTATGTTAGACATAGAACAATATAGCACTGAGGGAGATATATGGAATGCAATGGATAATTGGAGAAAAATGGAATAAAATATGCAGTACAATTACAAAAACTGGTTACTGCGATTGTTAGACCGTAACAAACTATTATTTATGCAATTACATATAAACTACAAAATTCTAGATTAAAGTATCTCAACACAGATTTTCCCATTTGCCAATACTGTATGATAATTTACTTATTGATTTAATTTATTTTTTATTGAGCATAACTAAGAATCTTTGGAAAGTTTATGTTTGTTTGGGCTATAAAATCCTGCCATTTGTTGAAAAAAAAAAATGAAAGTTACTTTTTTTTGAAGTCGACAAAAAGACGAACAATTTGATACAAAAAAACCTATTTTTGTATTTTATATGACATAGAACATTAAAGTATTGAGCCAGCGATATGTCATCTTTATTAACGTATCCGGTTCTGGTCGTTCACAAATATATACGGATACTCGAGTATTCGAGATAGCATATCTCAGTGCAACGTAAACGTGGCCACTGAAAAAATCGGGCATTGTAAAGCGTACACACGCGGGCAACAGTTCTGAGTGAATCATCAATCAGAGTGTACACACTATCATTCGAAAGCAAAACTGTAATGCAGGGTCCATGTAATGTGTACCCCGCTTTCCATGCACGGCGATAATTATATGAGATTTATCGACAGTGCATCGCTGCATTATTAGCTAAAATGATAAAAAAATTAAAGAAGAAGAATAGATTTATTAAGGATATTCATGCAACGAGATAATTTTCCGATTTGCAGAAAAATATAACTTTCCGCAAGATATTTCCATGAACACCCCTTAAAAATACTTGCGTAAACGTGGGAAATAATCAAACTAATCGTCACAAATGACTTATCCCAGAGTATCAGTTCATTTCTACCGAGATAAAATTATATGGTTTTCCAGGTTTTATCTGGGTTTTACGCAGACGTCACTTATCACCAACAGGAACAGTATTGGTGACAGTATACAGCCTTGCCTAACTCCACTTTGAATTTCAAACTCCTCTGACAGCCTACCTTTGTGCAAAACGTGACACTTGGATCCATCATATGTAGCCTTGATAATAGCAATCAATTTATCTGGGATGCCCCTCCTGCGCAAAGCAAGCCAAATAAATTCTCTATTGACACTGTCGAACGCCTTTTCAAAATCGATGAACAGCAGGTGAAGTGGTGATCGATATTCAACTGTTCGATGATGATCCGCAAGGTGTTGATGTGATCCACACAGGAAGATTCAGTGCGGAAACCTGCTTGTTCGGCGTAGAGTGTGTCTTCGAGGTGGTCTTCAATTCGGTCCAAAACTATCCTTGTTATTTTCTTGACTACTGCAGGCAGAACGCATATTCCTCTCTCTGTGTGAGATCTCCTTTCTTTGGGAGCTTGACAATCATTCCTTTTTTTCACTCTTCAGGAAAGCTCTCTGTTTCCCAAGCTCTCTTAATAAGTGGGTGCAGTAGCTCGCTCGATGTCGTTGGGGCTGCTCCTAAGAGCTCTGCAGGAATACCGTCAAGTCCAACCGCTTTGTTGTTTTTCAGTGCTTTGATGGCGGTGATAATTTCTTCTTTACTGGGGGGTACGGTGCGTATTCGGGAAATTGTTACTTCGGGTAGCTCAGTGGCAATAGGGTTCACTTCACTGGCGAAAACGCGGTTTAAAACCGCAGAAAAGTGTTCCCTCCACCTTATGAGCTGGTCCTCATCCGAAATTAGCAGGGATCCGTTTGTGTCTTTAACCAGGTGTTGTTTAGAGCTCTGGACACCAGTGAGCTCTTTGGTAATTCTGTAGACGGTCCTACTGTCATACCTACTAGCGGCTTCTTCTGCTTCTGTAGCCAATGCGTTGATGTAGTTACGCTTATCACGTCGCACACTACGGTGAACTTCCCACATCTTCATGCGGTACGTAGACTCAAGCTCGTTTCTCCCTGCTGCTGGGGTAGCTGCGATGCGAGCTTTAAGGTGTTTCCTTTCTTCGATCCTTGCACAAGTTCCGTCGGAAGGCCAAGCACTATTTCTCCCTTGCGCCCGGCCGACTATACTTTCAGCACCGGATATGAACACATTTTTCACAGCACACCAATGATTTTCGATGGATGTGGTTTCCGTGCTGCTGATTGCGTTCAATCCTTGTGAAAGGTGGTCCCCTAGTTGTTGGCGCACTGCGGGATCCTTTAGTCTATCTGTATTAAACTTGGGCATTCGAGTGTTTCCTTGGGATCTCCGAACTCCAGCTGTACGCAATCTAACGGTAGCAACCATCAGATGGTCGTCCCGGGCCATTCCCATGTCAGCACCTCTTCTGTTACGGACGTCCTGGAGACTGCTTCTAAAACGCCGGCTGATCGCGAAGTGAGGTGAAGAAGACACATTCAAAAAAATTTCGGAAACATTACGAGTGGCAAAAGATAACGTCATCAATACTAATGGAAGAGCATTACTCAACCTATGTAATTCTTTTGGTTTTTGTGTGGTTAATGGTAAAAGTAAAGGTGATAGCAATGGAGAGTTGACATTTATCAGTGGACAAGAGAGCTCAACAATAGATTACTGATATGATGGTTGCGGATACACCTTTTTCTGACCATCTACCACTTGTAGTAACAGCTGGTTTAGATCGGATCAGAGAAAATAGATCAGTAAATAGTAGCTCACTGCCTAAACTGAAGTGGACTATAGAGAACTCGCACAATTATATTCAGGCGCTTGACCAATTACTTGCTCAACATGAAACTGTGGGTTTCAATCACTTGGATGCGTCTGTACTCGACCAAATAGTATGGCAGGCAGCCCCAAAAAACAACATGGCACAATTCAAAAAAGCTTCTCTCAAAAATGGTTTGATTTTTAATGTTTAAAAACAAGGAAAAAAGCTTTTGGACTGCTGAAAACATTTAAACGTCTTGGTACCAATTTCTTTCGACAACAATATCGTGAAGCGCAAAAGAATTACAAAGAGCTATGCCGCAAGAAAAAAAGGGAATACGATAATCAGCAATCTTAGGAGTTATACAAAATAGTAAGGATTTTTGGAGACAAGTGCGCGTTATTAACGGAAATATAAGTTCCAATAGAGTTGAACCAAAATTGGATGAATTTCTGTACCACTTTAAAAATCTAATGAAATAAGCCAGTTAAGATATAGCTATGCACTCCCATACAACCACATCCCCAACATTGACTGTGATATTGAACTGTTCGAAGTTTTAGAAGCGCTGAAAACAAGCAAAGACAATTAAGCTCCCGGCTTACAGTAAATACCCCTGTTTTATTTTATTCAATTAATTTTTGCTGCGTCGTGTAGTTCCGCTTAATTGAAGTTCCGTCGAAGCCAAGTGCGTTCTTACCTTTATTTCATCTCTCCATATATTGAACGGAACCATAAAAAGTCTTCCACAAATCATGTAGAATAGTGTGGAAACAAAATATGACAACCCAGCCTACACAACCCGACATTCTATCCACACCATTTGACATTTGTTAATACATGAGGAATTTTAGGAATGGTTCTAATTCCATCCCACATTCTATCACCCTTTTTTATTTTAAGGTAATGTATTAATAATACAAGCAAATGTGGAAGCAAAATTTGAAAAGTCATTTCTTTCCCACAAATTTGGCAGTCGAGTGGAATTCTTTCCCACTTTCAATTTGACATGTATCAAAACATAGTGGGCTAGTGTGGAAGGGCTATAAGAGAGTGTGGTCCAGTGTTGCCGCTGGACCTTTTTTTGTCCCGTGCGACCATGATACGAACTTTTCAAAAAGTGTCTATTTTGACCACTTTTTTGAAATCAGGCGACTTCTCTAGAAAACTTCTCTTTTCGGTTAATAAAAACTTTCCAACCTTCCTTTAACGGTCACAGAATTTCAATCTATAAAACAGAATCAAGTTGAAATGTATTTGGTTCGACTCGATGTATATATATATTTGGTTTTCCCTTCAACAAGATTTGTATCTTCTTTCTTTTTTTAATTATCAGAATTAGAAAGATAAATGACAGAGAAAGTTTCTGCAAAAGCCGAGTTCTCTTGTTTCCAATAATTCATTTTTGAGCTTTTGTAATTCAAAATTCAAGAAAAAGTTTTGAAAATATTCTTCAATCATCAAATTTGGAGGAGTTTTGGCACAAGATCGGGACTATAAGAAACCCTCTTGGCGAATATATGTATTCCAATTTGTACTCCTTCGTAAGAAAAATGTTCACCCTTCCACACAGCAGTGCGTGTGCCTCGAAATTAACAATTTAAAAAAGCAGACTAACCAACCGCCTGTGTGTGACAACACGAAATGTAATGCTCTCTGCAGCAAATATTTCTGCAAAACAAGATCTAGATATTTGGAAGCCTTCACAGGAGCTTCTACAAAGTTAAAGAAATAACAAAAAACTGATGGGTTTTACTATATAAATAAAAGCCCTAGAGTTTGCATTATAAATAATGTGCAATAATTCCTAAAATTTACTAAATATAATTATTAAAAGAAAATACTGAAAATAGAATGTAAATTTTTTTTGTTTTTAACTTCAAAATACGAGTTAAATTAACATAAATATTTGTCCAAAGGTGTTTTCTCGTGATAACACTTGCAGTTAGGCTGCATAGCTTTCGCTCCGTCATATTTACATTGAAGGTTTTGATTGAACAACGACCACTTGTGTTGGCTACCACCACCGAGTATTATATAGGCTGGAATTATTGCAATTTCATGGCTGCCACACCAATCATCAGATTCCTTTAGTGGTGCTTAGTCTATAGTTCCAATTTTAATTTATAAATTATTTTGCCGTCAACTGGATTTGAACCTAGACCAAGTTACCTCAGAGGCCGCTGCACTACGCATTGCACCACCGAAGTCACCTGATATTGCCCATCCGAATTAAGGTTTTTCTAATTTTACAATTGCATTTGGACAACTAGCATTTTTACAAGCCACACACAAGTTAGATGTTATTCATTCGGGTTCTTTCTTTTTCTCTCCTCCGTTATCACCGCAAAAAATCGCTGCATATGTGTAAGGAGGGAAATTGTATGAAAGATTTGACACTGGTCAAGAATTAAGTTTCATTCAAAGGTGTTTTCTCGTGATAACACTTGCAGTTAGGCTGCATAGCTTTCGCTCCGTCATATTTACATTGAAGGTTTTGAATGAACATATATATATATATATATATTTGTCTGTAAATTGATTGAACACTGATCTCTTTGTTTAAGCTTATACTTAAGTAAATTTTCATTAATTTAACTTATTTATTCATTTAAAACAAAAAAAATTTAACTTTATCAAAATGATTTTATTTGTTGTTAAAATTAATTGGAAAGATTGAGAACCTATGTCTTTTGCACCTGATAATTATTTAATCAAAAGAAAAACTTAAAACAACGCAAATGAAGGTTCCAGGGGAAAAGCGGCTTAAGTCCATTTTTTTGAAAAATGGAACTAAAGATGACATCTTATAGGTTTCTGTAAGTACTATTTGATGGAATAATAAAATTTTCATAAAAAAATAGTTTTTTCTCATAGTTTCTTATTAACATCTGCCTTTCAGATATAATTTCTCATTAGGTTTTTCCAACACGGTTGCAAAGTAGAAGTATTTGTCCCGATCTACATTGAACGATTTTTCCAGTGCCTATTTTCTGTTTTGTTCCATGACGATTGTACCTTTCAGTCTCACACGATTACAACATCAACAAAATATCGGCACTGGAAAAATCGGTCAATGAAGATCGGGACTTTGGCGTATAAGGGATTTAAATTTTCAGAATTTTGTGCGAGAGATCTCGCACGGGTAGGCAAGTAATTTTTATTCATACCTTTTCGAGCTTGAAACAAAAAAAAACTTTTTTTTTTTAATTTTACTTGCTGCTGGTTTTCCAAATTATCATAAAATCTATGGGTTTTCGCCAAACTTCACATTGATTTTTATTTTTAGTATTATTACATACATTAAACAAAAAGTATTAAAACATCATGTTTACTACGCATTTTTTGGAGAAAATTGACCCCAAAGTCAAAAAATTAGCATGAGCAGGAAAAATGGAACAGGCTAAAAACTGAATATCTTACACTGAGAAAAGCTATGAAATTTATTTAAACGCAGTTACAAAGGCTGGTATTTCTTCTAAAAACAAAGGTCTAAACGAATTTTCTATCATTAGTAATAACCGCGGAATTACCGTTAACATGGGTCAGGGTACACCAAAGTAAGACTTTTCTTAAATCCCTCATAAATAATATCAAAATTGAAGAATATACCCAACAATCATGCCCTAAAATACTATTGACGAATTAAGGGACACCCTGTACATTAATTTTTAACTTTGTTTCATTATTAGGAAAAAGAAGTAGGTTCTGTGTCCAAAATGTTGTGCTATGTCTATTTTATATTTCGCATTTTGTGCTATGTCCGGACATAGCACATTTGTGCACTTTATTTTATGGGTCGAAAGTAGGCGATGAACGCCGGCAACTAATATCACTCCACCTGAAAAAGTGACGAAAATCAAAGCTTTCCTTGCTCAGTTTCCAAAGATTCATTCTCACTATTGCCGGCAGCTAAGTTCCATATTGTATCTTGCACCAGACCACTCAATTGAAAAACTATTTTCTCTTTATAAGGAAAATAATGAGACAGAGGCTGTGAACAGCTGTGTTGTTCGACGAATTTTCAAAGAGCATGAGCCACCACTTGCAAAAAAGACCAGTGTTTTATTTTCAATGAAGCAGAAAGTAGGCGTGTACCATCAACTGAGTGCTCTGAGCGCTCAAGGATTTTTTAAGTGAGACAAAAAATCTCAACTGAGCACTGAGATTTTTTGCGGAGATTTCTGATCCAAAAATTTCTTGGATTCACTGCTCAATTTCTTTTCTCAATCGAAACAGCTGTTTGTTTGACAACCAAGATATAATTTTTTTAGGGTGTGCAAATAATAAAGTGGTAAATAAATACAAAATAAAGACGGAATGTTGGCGAAAACTCAAACTAATTGAATAAGCTTTAATCATTTTCATTAATTTCAATAAGATTTTTGATTTAACAATTAAATATTTAAAGAAAAGTTGAAATTTGATTTCCGAACTTGTATGAGAATAATAACACATGTTTTTTTTCTGAAAGAGAGCGGAGAATGTTGTCCCACCAAATGATTCTGCCTCCGTTAATCTGACATTGAGCGCTCAATGAGCGCTCAGTTTGTGGTACACGCCTAGTATAAACTCTAAGGATACGGAACATGTGTGTCGACAAGTAATAAGTTAACGGTTTCGGAACTAAATTGTGTTCTATCTCCTATTTGAACAACTGGCATCGTGCACAAAAGTGCTATGTCCATACTTTTTTTTATTCTATCATGAATTAATTGAAAATCAGTTAAAGCATAATTTATTTTTCATTTTTATACTTTCACAGAGATATCAGGCCTTAACATACTTAAATATCAAAGCCAATTGAGCTGCACTAGTAGAGTTATACACGTACCAAAACTTTACTTTGAGTTTGCCAAAAACAGCAAAAATGGACAAACCACATGTGTGCTTTCAGGTATCGATATACTGATCTGTAGAAAATTTAAATTAAAACAAAAAAGTATATACAATTTTTTTCATAAAAAAGCACAGGAAGTGGGAAAAACGCAAATTATCAAATGAAGTCGTTTTTCCAAGATGGCGGACACCCCACAAGACCAAAAATCCCGCAAATCGAGATTTATGCTAAAAAGCAACTCCTCTTCAAAAATGCATTCAAACTTTTCAGACGTCAAAAATTTATTCAGATTTTTCCCCATTGCCTGTACTAACCATGCATTTCCTATGCGAATGAGTTGGTGATCCCAACGGTTTCGAGCGATTTATATATTTTCTAATGAAAAAGATCGAGTGTTTATTTCTAAAGGTTTTTTTTTTTTTTAATTTCAGGTAATGGCGAAGCATCTTGGTGCTTCTCACAAATCAAGGGAGCCTTAGACGATGATGTTACAGATGCTGACATCATCTCCTGTGTTGAATTCAACCATGATGGTGAGCTGCTCGCCACTGGTGACAAAGGGGGTCGCGTTGTTATATTTCAGGTCAGTAAACGTATACATTTTTGTAAGTCCATTCGAATATTAAACTTTATAAAACATATAGAGAGATCCGACATCGAAATCATCACTGCCCCGTCGCGGTGAATATAATGTCTATTCAACTTTTCAATCGCATGAGCCCGAGTTCGATTACCTGAAATCGTTAGAAATCGAAGAAAAAATTAATAAGATTCGATGGCTTCGGAGAAAAAATCCTGCACATTTCCTGCTGTCAACAAATGATAAAACCGTCAAACTTTGGAAGGTATCCGAGCGTCATAAATCCTTTGAAGGCTACAATACAAAAGAGGAGAATGGTCTTATTAAAGATCCTACGTGTATAACAGCCCTACGAGTTCCTTCAATTAAGCATATTCCTCTGATGGTAGAGGCGTCACCACGACGCATCTTTGCCAATGCACACACCTATCACATTAATTCGATATCTGTTAATTCTGACCAAGAGACGTATCTCTCTGCCGATGATTTGAGAATCAATCTATGGAATCTAGAGATAACTGATCAGAGTTTCAATATTGTGGATATTAAGCCAACCAATATGGAGGAATTGACAGAAGTCATAACGGCTGCCGAATTTCATCCAAGCGAATGCAATGTATTCGTGTACTCGAGTAGTAAGGGCACAATTCGTTTATGTGATATGCGATCATCAGCGTTATGCGATAGGCATAGCAAACAATTTGAGGAACCGGAAAATCCAACCAATCGGAGCTTTTTCAGTGAGATAATTAGTTCGATAAGTGACGTTAAGTTAAGTAATTCCGGCAGATATATGATCTCAAGAGATTATTTAAGCATTAAAGTGTGGGATTTGCATATGGAAACAAAACCAGTTGAAACATACCCGGTGAGTAAGACAAAAATAATGTCAATCTTTTAGGCCCGTTTGCTGATACGAAACATAAATATTTAAGTTCCACATAAACGCATAAACTGTCACATAAGTTCTAATGTTGAACTTAAATACTTAAGATTTGTTTCCGCAAATGGGCCTTAATTACTTATCTAAAGAAAGTGGTCGGTTTCTTAGCCTTAGAGTTTGTAATATTGTTCTATTATCAGAATGAAACCTTAATTTATGTATGAAGATATTGTGTACGACCCTAATCAATAATTTTTATGAATCTTGTAGATAAGTCTTGAAATTTCCCAAGCAGCTCGTAACATGTAATGATAGGAAATTGTTTGGTAATTTCATAATTACTCCCTTTCAATGAGATCGTCTAGATGGGACATTATAAGGCTGCACTGCAAGTTTTCATTGCTGCAGTTGTTCATTTGACTTTTCCTAGCGCTTTCCTTGTTTTTAATTATACGGTTCTTTTGTGTCATGCAACTGCACGACAGTTAATAACGAGTCTTACCATCATGGTAGGGATGTTGAATGTGCTTCCCCAAGATTTTTTTGCAAGTTTAGTTAACTATCTAGCGCAGCCGTACTCTACTTTTTTTATATAGGGACCACAAAGAAGTTTTTTGTTCTGGTGCATCGGGCCGGTTCAACATATTCGAAAAGCTTATCAAGTGTTCAATATGCAACGAAGTGGAGGTCAAAATTGGGGCGTTTGCTTTCGCGACGCTCTAGACGAAAACCATTTTTTAATAATTTTAAGTACCACCTACTCAGGTACTCAGGAGCAGAACTACGGACGGCAGTGTAGTGACGACCACCAAACATATGTATAATTTAGAAGTGCTCAGTTTTCTTTATACTTTATTAACTTCCAATTGGAAGTTATTGTACATGGTGCGATTTGTCAAATTAAAAATGTTGACATATCTTCAAGTTTTGAGGTCTCTAGAATCAGAATCCGTCGTTTTAAGAAAGATGTCTGTGGGTCTGTATGTACGTACGTTTTTTCTTCTACCATATCTCGAGAACTAATATAGATATCGACATCGGATGCTTTTTATTGTACAGATATTAACGTCATAACGCGCTGTAATTAACCGTTTTTATACTACTGCAATTTAAAAACTTCAGATTAATTTTAATCTACACATAATTACGTAACAGAGAATTGGTAAATTAGAAAAGAAATTCAATGAAAGCAGTTGAAAAATTACTTTCGTCTCAAATTTTTCAAGAACAAATAATGTTTCCCAACCCAGTCTATTTCAATTCTACACATAATGACGTAGTCAATAATTGGTAATTTTTTTCAAAAAAAAATCAATAAGACAGTTTTTTCTCACAGCCAAAATGTTTTTCAACTCGAATATGTTGAGACTTTAAATTTTCACCAAAAATACATATTAATACCATCTTTATGTAATGTAATTTTGAGATTTTTCAAACCACCCTTTGAAAAGATTAACATCAAAATTGTGCCAAATACGACTTTTCAAAAATGTATTAATTCGAAAAATTCTTAAACTCGAAGTCGTTTCAAAGTCAATATTTGGCGTCTGACAATTTAAGTTGTCATTTCATATTCTTTGCAGACATGTACTTATTTTATTTCTTGGTTGGCTCATAATTTGATTAGTATTTTGAAAAATAAAAGTCCTAGAGCCATCCGGTTTTCAGAGGTTGACTGAGAATCAATTGGAGCATTGAATTTTGAAAACAAAAAAAAATACCTAACAAAGAAAACTACGTAATAGACTCCCCCTTTCTTATACGATTTTTTGATTGTCTCGACCTCAACCTATGCGCTCTAACTTTTTGTTACACCTTAGGTGAATCACCCGTTAGGTAAATTCTATTGATGTACGGACACTTTTTGTTCTGGAATTTTAAAGTATTGGATTCAATAAATTTTGGTTTTATTTTTTCGAAATAAAAATGTGAGTTTTTATTTTTTTTTGTTTTGTTTAATTTGAAGTATTGCTTTAAGTAAGTAGTACTTTAAATAATATTTTATCAAACAATACAAAGTGGAAGCTGTAGCTACGGATACAGTGTATATATATGGTAAACTTGCCATATAAATACGACGGAGAAATACGATTCGCTTTCGGTCAAAAGTTAGTCGAATTCGAGAAAATTGTGTATCAATATTTTGATAAAAAATGTTTACATTTTACGGTTATTAGTGGTACCTGTCATAGAACAGATTTTTTGGTTTTCTAATTTCTTGATAACGGCTACACCAATTTCAACCAACATTTTTATAGAAGAGCTCCTTCACAATTCAAACAATTTTGCATATACAAATTTTTGAAAAAAATAATTTTTGGATTTTTTTGTTCATAAATTCATATTTAACAAACTGTTTGTTTGCATACTTTTTGTGGCATACTTTTTTTAACTCTTACTATCTTAGCCATTAAAATAACAAATTTATAGTAATTTATAGTATTTTTTTTTTTAATTTTTGTTTTGATATCATAATATTATGGAACCCGTACATGTGTACATCATCAATTTCGAGCTACATTAAAGTTTTTAGAGAGCAAGTTTGTGCGATACAGTCGTATCCGTTTTTTAAGAAATAAATTCGAGTTGAATTTTATTCACTTTATTGTAAAATGAATAGCTAAAACTACCTAAATTTGTTTGTATCAAAAAAAAACTGTCCGTTAAGTTTTTAAGGCAAAAAACCTATCAATTTTGATTTCATTAATAATAATTTAATAATAATTTTAACTATACTAGTATCGCCCAGTGGTCGAAATTCGTCCATTTACCTATATGAAAGTAGGTGTATCGCATGATATGAAAAACCGACTTTTATCTTTAAACGCTATTTGCGGCCAAACTAAACATCCTAGAGGCATAAAAGTTGACACATTTTTTCACTTTAAACACGATTTGCGGCTAAACTACTAAAAAGTGACATACTCGTGATACAATTTGGCAATTGGCCACCTTTCTATCGATGTATTGCACAATAAGAAAAACCCCAAAAAGAAAAGTTAAAATAAGGCCTAATTTCTACAAAAGTGAGATATATAGAAACATCTGCTTTCTAAAAAACAGTTAAAAATTTTATATGCGACTAAAATTATCTTTCAAAACAATTTTCTTTGTTTTATTGCAAGGTTTCTTCATCACTCATGTTAATTTCTCAGTTTTTGGAAAAAGTAGGCGAAGGCAGGTTAGCCTTAATGCCCCACTTACACTATTGGAAAATTGTCAGTATTTCTACCATTATACTGCCAAGAAAGAATTTGCTCGTTCGTGTAAGTGCAGCATAAAATTGACAATATGGGTATTCACGCAAACGCATAAAACGCATATGCCTGTCCACATTGGATTTTTAATGCTGGGTGTTAATATGTTCCTTGTGTCCATACGATGAAGAGTAAATCCTATCAGTTCAAACTACCCCTCACTATCTCCCACCCTTGAAATCCATCTATCTCTCACTCACACAATAAAAAATATTTCATGTTGAATCCGAGAATATTGTTTGAAAGTGGCGCATCGGTGTATTTTGGGTGGAATCTTCCGATCTCTTTTTCACTCACATCAAATCTACCTCTCTTACTGTGATCATGACGTTATCTAGAATGACAAAAATCTCGAAAAAACAAAAGCAAAAAAAATCTCGAACGTACACAAATCACGAAAGACTACTATATACATATCTAGAAAAAAAATCTCGAAAAAAAAAATTTATTCGAGATTTTTTGTTTTACCTTTTTCAACAGTTTAAACGAAAATAAAAAGCATAATATTTTCAATTTATCAAACAATTTATTTTTCTGGCCAAAAAAGAACAACAAACGAAAATCAAATATTTTATAGGATATGTATGTATATGTATACTCGTACCACAACATAACAAATATCAAAAAAGTACAATAATTATTCAATATAAAGGAAAATTGTCAAAATATAACAAAATTAAACAAATAACTCTAACTATAATAACAATATAACTTCTATAAACTGGAGTTATATGCAAGACTCTTACGGTAGCATACATAACTTTTTTCTTCTTTTTCGTCCAGAATTTTTAAGATTTGATTTTCTTTTTTTAATACTCCCTTTTTACCTTAGTTTCTTGACCAATCTGAATTTTTTGAACCACACAATTAACTTGAACTACGTTTATCATTATTATTATGCTTGACTGTAGTTACCCTGTCACTACAAAATGAGATTTATTCAGTTAACAAAGCCAGCAAAACTTATTTTTTACAGATTTATTTAAATAATAAATAAACCCATCAATTTCAATTTTGCTAGAACCTTTGTTTGTAACGATTTCATTTACTTTCATTGCACTTTTTTTTAATAAGAAAACTTACCTTGTTATAAGAGACCGTCCCTATCAACACTAAATTTAGTCACATACTTGTATAGTTGGATGGGTGCATGTGCACTGTGCAGTGTACTGATTCTCTTAAGGACACTTTCCTAATCTAGAATGAATATTAATTGTTGAGCCAATGAATAGTTATAACTCGCGCGCGCGAATTGTAACCATTCATTGTCTCAACCATTAATATTTATTTTAGACTTTTTCAATTCTAGATTTTTTTTTTTTGAGATTTTTACTTTCGGGATTTTTGCTTTCTAGATATCGATATCTCTCAATTGATGTACCTAGCACTAAAAAAGCTTATAAACCATTTTTTTGTATATAAACTTTTGTATAAAATTCTATGGTTTCTAAGCTTTATCTGGGTTTTACGCGTTTGCATGAATACCCCTAATGTTACATTCGTGTGTACGGCCCGTAAAATTAACCAAATATGGAAGCAAAAAGAGATATAGTCATGCCGATATTGCAAAGGGTCCTTCCAGAAACTATCTTTGGCTGTCAGTTATTAGAAGAGAAACAAAGGAGTACGCCAACTGATCAATACATGCGTATACACGGCGTGGAACTTTTACATATTACTCAGAGTATAGATACATTTTGCGCGCACTAATACATGCATATATATATGCTGCGGAATTGAAAGAATCAATTGTGACTGCGTTGTAATGCATAGTCGATTTGTACCTAAATTAAAATTGCGTTTTACTTGCGTTAAAGGCAATTTTAAAAGTTAAAACTTATATTCGGCACATCTATTCGAAATTACCTTTCCATTGAAGGAAAGGCAAGATTTTTGTTGTCACAGTGGATTGAGAATGAGATGTTAATTATCTTTTTCTTTCACGGGTGGCATCCAGTTGAAGCTGTGGAATAAAGAAAATAATGCTACCTAGACTGGGGCGCAAACTCGGACGTCCAGGTTAGTAGTCAAACACTATATCCACCGTGCCATTGCCACCCGTCAGAGTTGGGAAAGAATGCAATCACTTTAATATTGCAATCAATTGAATAAAAAGACTTATTTTAAAGTATTTTAACTTCACCCTAGTATTTTAACTTCACAATGTAATTCGCAGTCAATTTTGAAGTCTTTTATATTGCAACCATTTTAAGCAGTTAAAAGACTTTAAGTTAAAAGAATGCAATGCTAAAGACTTATTGAATTCTTTGAAGTCTTTTATAAGTCTTGCATTAATTGCATTCTTGAAGTCTTTTGATTGCAATCAAAGTACTGCAGTCTTTTGACTACTTTGAAGTCTTTTTTGTTTGTATTTTTAAACTTTAAATCAGAAAAAAACTCCAAGAAATAAAAAGACTCCAAGAGAAAAAGACTTCAAAGTAGTCAAAAGACTGCAGAACTTTGATTGCAATCAAAAGACTTAGAGAATGCAATCAAATAATTCAAAGCAAATTAAAAAAATTAAATAAGTCTTTAGTATTGCATTCTTTTAACATAAAGTCTTTTAACTGCTCAAAATGATTGCAATATAAAAGACTTCAAAATTGACTGCGAATTAATCTTTGGAGTAAAAATAATTTCTTAGAAAAAGTATTTAACTGCATTCGCAGAGATAAGTCAATTGACTGGGAATTCAAAGAATGAAATACCAAAGCATTGCGTTCTTTCCAAACTCTGCCACCCGTATCATTGCATCTTTTATACAATTAAACCGGAGTCAATATCATTTTTTAACGTATAAAAATCCCATTTAATATCTTTTTTTATCTTAAAATGTTCAACAATTTGTATTGCTTTTTTGATAAAAAAAATGATTCATTTTTGGTTTTTAATTTTGTAGCATATTCATTACGTCATTTTATGTACAGAATAAAATTGAACCAAAGAAGATAAGAAAACAACTTATTTTTTTTTTTTGAAAGTCCCTTGTGCACCTTATGACGCGATTATCTTTATTTATTCTTCTATTTATTAATCATAGGTTATTTTGACACTGACAGCTATTTTCCGCTCGATAGCCCAAACAGTGCATTTTATGAAAAGAAGTTTCGGTCCAAATGAAGCACCCACCGCGCGCCTGCGATGTTAACGAAATTGGCGTATCATAAAACCGTTGTCAATGCATTCACTGAGTGACAGTTTGGTGCGGATTGTGGAGTGGTGGACAATTTTTCTTCGAAAATGAGGGTGGGAATAACGTTTCGGTCAACGGTGGGCATTACAGACCCATATTAACCTACTTTTTTTTAAAATGAAATTGAAGACATGGATTTGGACGACCTCTGGTTCATGCAGGATAGTGCGCCATGCCACACAGACCATTCCAAAGTCGATCTTTTGCGCACCCAATTCCCAAATCGTGTTATCAGTTGTCTTGGCGATGTCAATTGGCCGCCTCGGAGCTGCGATTTGACCCCTTTGTGGGGAACCTTGAAGGACCGATCTTATGCCAACAATCCGGAAACGACACAATCACTTAAGGCCAATATCATCCAATCAACCCGTGAACTACATCCCGAAACCATCAACAAGGTCTTGGAAAATTGGAGTGACAGAATGCGCTACTGCGAAATCTTTCGAGGCAGCCACTTGAACAATATTGTGTTCCATAATTAACGTGAATGTTTGGTCTAACTAACAAAGCCATAATACATGGAACAAATTTAATTTTTTTCAATTTATTTGATTTTTTTTTTGACAGAAACTTGTATTTGGCCCACCCTGTTCACACCGACATCTTTCTAACAAGGGTGTATTCGGGTTTTCGGATCCTCGAAATGTCGAAATTTTCTATTCGACAAATCGGAACTTTTAAAATAACTGCCAATGGGAAGTTCATTAAAGGAATTATTAAAGAATTTGAAGATGGTTTTGAAGATCGAATTCTGTTCTGTTGTTATTTTCAAACTTTTTCAGTACACGACCCATTTTTTAGTAAAAACATTTTGGCGTACCCCCCATTCACACATTCATGATAATAATACTTTTCCAGTTAATTAAAAAGCAAAACACACTTAATCTTTCATACCCAGTCTCATTTTATGAAATTTCACTAATCGCGATGAAGAAATATAAAAACTAAGAGAAAGAGGTTCAATTGGAGAGTGATTTAGTTTGTCAACGTCTCAGAATTTTTTGTATTAAAAAAAAAAACGGGCACACCCGTCTCACTAAAAAATATTGTGTTTTAATTTTTTTTAGTAAAAGATTTACAACCTATGGTTTTTAATCTTACCCGCTTGCAACTGCGACCCCTCGAATAATTCTTGACGACCCTCGAGGGGGTCACGACCCACAGTTTGCAAAACACTGTTCCAGGGCATAACAAAATATTAAGTTTCGTGATCCGCGTAAAATTTAAAATAAATGACAAGTAATTTATGTAAGTGTGCATTACACTGGGTGGGTTAATTTTAAAAGCTCAAAGATCAGCAGGTTGAGTATAGATGATACAGTGTGATTCCTAGATAATTTAGCTTCACTTTGGTTCGATTACCTTACCAGGTAAGAAGATAGGTTTGTAAGTAGGTGTATCAGCCAAGCCAATACATCGTATGCCTTGGGAAGTAGCAGTTGTACCACCGCAAGACCCTATTTTGCCTATTTAAATGACAGCCAAATTTCAATGTTAATGGATAATTTATTCCCGATAACAATAAATTCCGAGTTAAGTTTTTGACCATCATTGCGTTATCAATTTTGGAAGGAAGGAATTTTAAATTTAATTCACGGTAGCAAACAATATCTTCTTTTTTCCTTTTGCAAAAGGTCTGGGAAGATACAATCTACACCTTTTGACTTTAAAGGTTGAAAGGTACTAATCGCCCAATCTATTCTTTACTTGAGCGTAATCACAGTTTTCTACCAGTGCACTACAGTGGCAGAAAAAATGCATACATTTAAAAAAATAAAGAAATTCATTATGATAAACTTTGACCTACTTTCCCTCATCCCCCTTTTTTGAAACTGACTATACAAAAAGACATTTTCTGTGTTATTCAAGATTCTTTTTTAAGGGCTAAAATTGACTTTTTCTTTCAACTGAAATTAGTCACCTATAATCATAAACTATGGTTTAAAAACCAGGCGCCTGGTCACAATCCGCATCAAAGGCAAATTTAAGAACATTTCGCTGATCTGTGTTCACGCCCCCCATGAAGGGAGAGAGGACTCAACCAAAGAAGCATTCTTCGATCTACTGGAGACAACGTATGATATGTGCCCGAAGTACGACGTGAAGATACTTCAACGCAAGATTCGGAAAGGAGGCCATCTTTGGTTCGATAGTCGGAGGACACAGCCTACACGACGAAACTTCCGGCAACGGACACAGGCTGGCAGACTTTGCGGCGGGGCGAAATGTCATCATCTCAAGCACCTACTTCCCACACCTTAATATACACTAGGGGACTTGGCGGTCGCGTGATCAACTAACCGTCAACCAAATCGACCACGTTACGATAGACGCGAGACATGCTTCCAGTATCTTGGACGTCCGAACGTTCCGAGGGGCCAACATTGACTCGGATCACTACCTGGTGGTAGCTAGACTACGTATGCGGATATCCATGACGAGACAACGCAGAGCAGATGCTGTGAAAAGATTCGATGTCGAGAAGCTTAAATCGCAAGAGACCGCCAGAACTTTTGCAGACCACGTAACTCTTAATCTCTCAGGAGGTCCGCCACCAGCATCAAGTGCAGAGGACCAGTGGGAACACTGTCAACAAGCCATCAGAAGTGCCGCCTCTGATGTGCTGGGTTTCACTAGGCGAATACAACGAAACCCCTGGTTCGATGAAGAGTGCCGGCTAGCGCATGCAGCTAAGGACGAGGCCTACCAGGCAATGCTGCAGACTCGAACAAGAGCTGCTGAGAGAGTGGCCCGGGAGCTCTACGGGCTGAAACGAAAAGAGGAACGCCGACTTCTCAGGAGGAAAAAGAGAGCATGAGAAGCGGGCGGTAGAGTCTATTGAGGGTTTTAGCGGTAGGGGAGATGTTCGAAAATTTTATCAGAGGGTGAGCGATCCACCCAAGGATTCAAGGCTAGAACGGAAGCCGAGATAAGAGTGGGAATATGGTAGTAGACACACAGTCAGTGCTGAGGATCTGGAAAGAACACTTCTCTAGACTGCTTAATGACGAAGACAGCCAAGATGCCGCTAATAGGCAGAACGCTCCATTCAACTTGGACGATGATGGCCAAGAGTTCCGTCCACCCGACCTAACCGAAGTGCGGCTGGCGATATCCAAACTTAAGTCGTACAAGGTTGCTGGTGCGGATGGCTTACAAGCCGAACTATTTAAATCAGCGGGAGATGAATTGGCTAGGAGCATACACCAGCTCATCTGCAAAATTTGGTCGGAGGAAAGTATGCCCGATGAATGGAACCTCGGTATAGTGTGCCCCATCCATAGTGTTCTGAAATGTACCAACTACAGAGGAATTAGTCTCCTAAACGTCGCTTATAAAATCTTGTCGGCCATCCTGTGTGACCGCTTAAAACCTTTTGTCAACGATCTGATCGGCCCCTATCAGTGCGGTTATAGGCCAGGCAAGTCAACCGTCGATCAAATGTTCACACTCCGACAGATTTTAGAAAAATCCCGGGAATTCCAGATCGATACACACCACCTTTTTATCGATTTTAAAGTCGCGTATGATAGCGTGAAAAGGGACGAATTATACAGAGCCATGTCGAGTCTCGGCATCCCTGCCAAACTCGTCCGCCTGTGCAGGATGACGATGGAGAAATCTCGCTGCTCCGTCAAAATTGGTAAGAACACCACCGATTCCTTTGATGTTGAGAAAGGATTGAGGCAAGGCGACGCGTTATCATGCAACCTATTCAACACCGTTCTTGAAGCCATTGTACGCAACGCACATGTCAACACTATCAAAAGTCCGTTCAATTGCTTGCATATGCGGATGACATAGGCATTGTCGGCAGAACGAAGCGGGCTGTGGCAGGGGCATTTGCGAGCATTGAATCGGAGGCGGCTAGAATGGGATTGGCGGTTAATGAGGACAAGACGAAGTATATGCTGTCATCGAGAGAGGAATCTCAACTTCGTCGACTCGGGCAAAATATCACGATGGACAGATATAACTTCGAAGTTGTCAAGGACTGTCTACCTGGGCTCCACTATTACATCGCAGAATGACATCAGTGCAGAGATCAAGCGAAGAATTACTCTTGCCAACCGCTGTTTCTTCGGTCTAAGAAGGCATTTAAGTAGTAAGGACCTCTCTCAGAAAACCAAGGAGACTATACAAAACCCTAATCATACCGGTCCTGCCTTATGGGTCAGAAGCATGGACACTGAAAGATTCGGATAAAAATCTGCTAGGGTGCTTTGAGAGGAAGATTCTTCGTGTGATTTTCGGTTCGGTGTGCATCGAAGGAGTATGGAGGAGAAGATTCAACGACGAGCTATACGGGCTATACAGCGATGTTGACCTGGTCAAAAAGCTGAAAATACAGCGGCTGAGATGGCTGAGGCACGTGGAGCGTATGGACAGCAACGCACCTGCCCGACGAGTCTTCGAATCCAACCCCGATGGGGTACGCAGCAGAGGAAGAACCCGTAACAGGTGGCGCAATCAAGTGAATGACGACATCAAAGCACTCGGTGTGCGCAACTGGAAGCGGCTAGCTAGGGACAGAGCTGGCTGGAGGGGCTTGTTAGTTGAGGCCGAAGCCCATCCTGGGCTGTGAGCGCCATCAAAAGTAAGTAAGTATGGTTTAAAAAAGCAAGTAGCAAAACTTAGTCACTTTACTGAACCAGAAGAGTTCATAACACTTTTTGGCAGCGCCCAACTAACAACCAAATGGGATGTAAACAAATTGGCTTTATCTAGTGAGCTAATAGCAGGGTTGACGGTGATGAAGAAGTATTTCGAATAAAAATTTGGCTGGTCGTATAACGATATAACGATATAGTTTTTTCTATTTTATTTGGAAATATTCCGCTTTCCCACAGCAGGGTTGGTTGTATAACTAAAGAACTTACTTCTCTGGCCCTAATAACCTCTTTACAGCTCGGATCAAACCATGTACTTGCTTTGTGTTTGATACATTATATTTAAATTTTTAATCCTATCTGCACTCGATTCCATCTCATTATTTTGTTCGCTTGAGAAATTTGCAGACATGACACAATAGCGATAATACACTTAGTCTATTTATCAGTGTCAGAGGTAAGAAACAAAACACAGAAACATGACACAACTGCGATAATGCACTTAGTCTATTTATCAGGGTCAGAGGTAGCGTTGCCAGACGTCCCGGTTTTTAGGCATAAATTCAACCGTCCCGCCGGGACAGCTTTTTTTCCCGGGTTATGACTCATACTCACAAAAAAAAAATGCCCAATGTAAATCACAGATAAGCAATACCTAGATGGGAATCTACGGCTGTCAATTCGGTTTGCCTACAAGCTCAAACGTCAAATGACCGTGGTGAACATCGGATTTTTGCGCTAGTGTACGTGCAAACGACCGTGGTGAAAATCGGATTTTTGCACTAGTGTACGTGAAAAAAAATCCGAGTTTCACCTCGGTTCGTGAACAAAATGGCGGATAATTTAAGAATCCAAGGGTTTGTTTAAATGTGCTAGGTTCTTGTATGCCGATTTCCTTTCGACGATTGCAGATTAATTTTTTTTTGTTGTAAGGAAGTCGCAAAAAAAAATCGTGTAGCCGGTGTAAATTTTCTATATGAAAGATTTGATTTTTGATCTTTTTTTCTAAACAAATCAAATTTTTCAAATCACAGATTTGATTTTTTTGTTAAAATGAAAGTTACATTAAGGTTTAACTACATATACCTACCTACTTTTGCAAAAAAGTACAAAAGTGAGAATTTAAAATGTTCGCTAAAGAAACCTTCTTGCAAGAAAACATACAAAAATTGTTTTGACAGAAAACGTAGTATAACTTCTTATTGGCTGTAGAGCTACTAGCGATGTTGTATTTGTAGTGACTGTAAAATCGTACTGTACTATGGATGGCTTTTGTGATAAAACACGCCTATTGTGTTTTTTCCTCAATCAGAATTGACTTTATTGCAGTTTTTGCAATTAAGATCAGATGAGATTCACACCATTGTGGGTGCTTTCTTTTATCCCCATACAAATTAATTCTGGCAGATGAAGGTTTTGTTGGTTTTCCAAATGTTTCGCATCGGCTTAGGAGACCATTTTTGTTGCAACACAATTTAAATTGTGTAAAGGATCTTTCAAATCAACGTTAAAGGCCAAACCAATGTGAAACATTCGTTGCGGCGAAGAAGCATTCGCATGTCAAAATTTATTTACATGGTGATAAATGAGAGTGCCCACACCAACGCGGCGGAGAAACATATGAATTAATTTTGACTGACGAATGTTTCTTCGCCGCAACGAATGTTTCGCATTGGTTTGGGTGAGCCTTAAATCGGAGCGAAACACTCACGACAACAAAACATTCACTTTTTAAAATTAGGTTAGTCCCGGTCTACATTGAACGATTTTTCCAGTGCCGATCTTTTGTTCGTCGGTGAAGGGAGTGAAAAGTGAGGGGTAGGGATCAAATCGTTTGTACCAGAAAACTCGAACGATTTTTCAAGTCTGTTTATGTTCTCTCTCTTCTCCTTTCCAGTTTTTTGTGTGTGTTCGGTGTCAGTGTGCCATTCGTTTGATGGTGTAAGTGAATATCAATGAAAAATGAAGAGCACAGCAATAAAACAAGGAAGAAGAAAAGGAAAAAATCTTATGGAAAAAATTGTTCTGTGTGTACATTTCACACGATTTCTGGAAAAATCTTCGTGGAAAAATTGGGCAATGTAGATCGGGACTTACATGAAAATAATTGAGAGTAGGTACCCACAATGAAAGCGGTGCGATTTTCCATATGAACCCGATGACTGACAAAAATGTTGTCCACGCATCGGTTTGGGGGACCTTAAATTAATTTCTAAAAATTTACGTCGGAATTTGACCATGATGCAATCCAACCCCTTACGTATAAATTAAAATAATTTCATATATTAAGTGTGTCTGTACCCTAAAACTAAGAATATAGTAGCTGTCAAATTTGCCATGGTGAATTTAATTTTTGTTGATTTCTCGAACCTTATTATTGGTTGGCGAGATTTTTTTTATAATTATTGTGCTGTAGAGCTGAAAAAAATTGAAATTATGTTTTTAAATTTCATAAACATAATTAGGTCTTTTGCCCTTTGTTATACTCTGCTCAAACAGGGCCCCTTCGGAGGCGACAGAGTTCTACAAAAAGTTCTCATCGCGCATCGTCTGCCCAAGTAGCTTTTTGGCGAATTGGAAGAAAGAAACATGAAAGCACCAAAAGATTTTTCATTGAAATTCAAGGACTCGTTCAAGTTCCGCTTGCCATGCGGGCATTGTGCTTGGTGAAACAATTATTTTTTTGTTTATTTATTTTTTAATGAAAATCACAAACACCGGAATAAAAATCTTCGCACAGCACATTTATGAAAAAAAAAAATGAACTGTCAAACAAATCAAATTCACCGCGTTAAATTGTTGTTGCAGTTCACATCTATTCATCGACACGAAATGAAATTACAAAAACAACAATGTAAACAAATGGGTTTTGGGGGGTGATACGAACGAAAGATTCCTATCTAGGTATTGCTTATCTGTGATGTAAATATCATTCAATAATACAGAACAATCGCTACATTGTGATTTAACCTTAAGAAATTGATTTTAAAATTTCAATCAAACAAACCTAACTTAACGAAGAATGTATTTTTGCAACCTGACAGCTGTCATTTAAATTGACAAAATATGATTTGAAGACAAATATTTGAAAATTGTGTTTGGATTCCAAAAGTGGTAAGTTTTACATTAATATTATTTATGTGTACATTCAAGTAACACCATTTTACTTTTAAGATTTTCATGTGATAGAATTGTGAAAATGACTGATTCATCATTATCATCAAGCGAATCTTTTTCGGATTCTGCACCTGGTTCCAGCAGTGTTGTTCCCAAAAAGAAATACAAACGGCTTACCGCTTATAGTAGTCAATGGGAAAGCAAATATACATGTGGTGCGTTCCTTTATTAACCATAGTTAACTATGGTTGTTATGTCAAAAAAAATTGTTGAAGTGTCATTGTTAGATTTAGTTGGAAATTGTTACATTTCATTTAGGAACGATTTGTTGTTAGATATTGTTGATCTGTCAAGCGAACACTGGAAATTTTTTTTTTATATTTTATTATCAAAATGAATAACCAAGCAGGCAGCTGGAGTGCTGACGTTGAGGCTATTACTGCAGCTGGCAGCAAAATTCTCCGGAATATTTAAACTGCAACATACCTCCGGAGTTAAAACAACAAATATTTGTTCTGAAAAAAAAAAAAACAAATTAATCACTAATAAACATACACAATTTTGTTGGTAATATTACCATTTGAAGCAGTTACACACAGAATCATATTGTCTTTAAGAGTATACTCTCCTTTTTGGTTCACAATTGCAGTAAATTCCATTTTAATTTTTTAATTTTATTTTTTTTTCAGTCTATTTCACTTCACAAAAAGGTTTGTTTTGATTCTTTAATTTTTTTTTGTAAACAAACCTTCTGACATTAGGTGACTTGACAGATCAACACTTTCAACTCATATCATGGAGATGAGTTGGAAATAGTTACGAATTGTAACTATTTGACACTAATAAACTGAATTTAGGAACGACGTGATGACGTCATATAGTTACAAATCGTAACTATTTTGTAATAAAGGAACGACCATTGTTAATCATTTTGAAAAAAATTCAAGACCAAAAATTATATTTCTCGATTGCTACTGATGCAAGTAATAGAAAAAATCGAAAAATGTTTCCAATATGCATTCGATTTTTCTGTGAAACGGGCGTAGAGAATCGTCTCCTGGATTTTTTAGAGAACAACGATGAATCTGCAAATCAAGTGTCAACAATGTTAGAGGAAGTTCTAGAAAAAAATGGTCTTTCGGTAAGCAAAGTATCCGCGTTTTCTGCTGACAATGCAAATGTAAACTTTGGAAAAAATCATTCAATATTCACAATTTTAAAATCGAAAAATGAAAAAATTATAAAGGCAGGCTGTCCAGTTCATATATTACACAATGCTGCAAAATTTTCGACTAATAAACTAGAATACGATGTAGAAAGTTTTTTACTGAAAGTATACAATTATTTCAGTCGTTCGGCTAAAAGAAGGGCTGATTTGCAACAACGTTTCGAACCTTTTGAAATGGAGTGGGAAGAAATATTAAAACATGTAACTACCAGATTTGTTTCATTAGGCCCAGCTGTTGAAAGATTACGGAAAACATGGCCTGCTCTTAGGTCACACTTTTACGACTCTGGAAACGAATGTCCTCGTCTTATTGAGAAAGCCATTGAAACAGAATGTGAAGAAAGAAAAATGCTTGCCTATTTATCATTTATTCATAACGTGATGTTTTCGGTCGAAACAACAATGAAACAAATTGAATCGAATTCTCTCACTGTAGTTGAAATGCATTTGAAAATGCACGAAATTCGTACTAAGTTTAAGCAAAGACTAAGCGATAAGTTTTTTGGAAGCAAAGTAAGAGAATTTCTATCTGATTCGAGTTTGGATGTCAAAGAGCATTTACAAAATGACTTTATAAGATTTTATGTTAATTTCATTGAATACATAGAAAAACGATATGACTTTTCAGATAATAATATTCTGTCTAAGCTTTCATTTTTAAATTTAAATGATTCTTTAAAATTTGACTATTTTGAAAGTGCTGTGCGCTTGCTCAATATTGATGAAATAGATGTGGATACTCTTTATGAAGAATATCAAATCATTCGAATGTCATTAGAAGTATATTTGGAACAAAAAGATAAAGACCTCAACTCCTTATCAAAATGGAGCCAAATATTAAAAAGCTTTTCAATTGAACAAATTCCAAATATATTCAAAATAATCTCCTTTGTCTTTAGTATTACAAGCTCAAATTGTTTTGCTGAAAGAGTATTTTCACAAATGGTTCTTAAATGGACGGATGTAAGAAATAAATGCTCCCCTGAATTGATTAAAGGCGAATTACTTACAACCTTTAACTTTGACTTTACCTGTTCAGATTTTAACAAATATGTTAAAAATAATACTGAGATTATTAAATGTGCCAAAAGTTTCTTAAAATATTCCAAGGAATTTTGTTCAACATAAGGCTTTAATCTACATATAAAAACTTTATGTAATTACAAAAAGACTGATCGTTTATATAAAATTAAATTAAACTATCTAATAATTTAAACTATATAATAATATAATTTAAAGTATAATAATGTTATTTTGAAGTAGAAGTTTTATTTTTAAGTTTCATGAATTAATTTTATTTTATTATTAATAAACCTACTCGTACCTTTCCAACGTAATGTTCAAAAACTTTTTTATTAGCTTTTAATAAAAGAATTTATTTATTTCAATATAAATAAACATGCATTTTATGATTTTTTATTTTGTCCCGGGATTTCTAGCTATGGGGCCAGTTATAGCTATCATTGAAAACCATCATTGAAAAAGTTAATTGTTGATTTTGAGACCTTTCGAAAGTTTAATCATTGAATACTTTAATGCAGAAATATAGCTTACGACTTTTAAATTATTTCACTTTCAAAAAAAATTGATTTTGACCCATATCTTCCCCATAACGTAACTTTTAATTTTTTCAATGATCATTGGTAAGGTAGTTCATCATTGAAAAATTAAAAGTTACGTTATGGGGAAGATATGGGTCAAAATGAATTTTTTTTGAAGGAGAAATAATTTTGAAGTCGTAAGCTATATTTCTACATTAAAATATTCAATGATTAAACTTTCGAAAGGTCTCAAAATCAACAGTTAACTTTTTCATTGATGGTTTTCAATGATAGCTATAACTGGCCCCTATTTAAGCCATTTGTCCCGTTTAGCTGTTAGAAAAATCTGGCAACGCTAGTCAGAGGTGAGAAACAAGTTGGCGGATTGATCTGCAACTCATTACTATTAATGCGTATTCATGTTTATTTTTAATCTACTGATTAGTTATAAGCATGATTATGATTTGTCATGCCATTTTGTATTATTTAAAAAAAAAATGTTATCAATTTATTTATGAAAAGAAGTTTATTTCATTAAACCATTTGAAGTAAAACTAGGCCCCTTTCTGCTTTAACCAAGTATCTAAAATAAAATGTTTGAGGACTAGAAAAAATAGGATTTCCATCAATAAAGTACATTCACTCCGATTACAGAATCCCGCGGTGAGCGGTTGACTCACTTTTGAAATACCGAATCTGTAAGCTCGCGAATATCAGCGCTGAATAAAATATTCTCCTTTCATATTCTTTAGTGTGATTTATCGAAGAAATAATTAAATTGGTACGAAAATATTTTAAAACAAGTGTAAAAAATATGCTGCGGATTCCATAATCATCATGAATATTGAATTTTATGCTTCAATCATTATTAGTTATGTTTAAGTCTTAGTAAATTTCTTTTGATAGATAAAGTGGGTAATGTAGAAAGGGGACGAGTTTTAGTTTAGTAAGGCACGTTTAACGAACGTCTATGAGTGTTATGCAAACTCTAACGTAAAATATAAAAACAAAAATATTATATGTATTTTTGTCTTGTGAAACTTATTACTATATTTATATTAATTTTCAGGTCCATGAATATCTACGGGCAAAATTATGCTCCCTGTATGAAAATGATTGCATTTTTGATAAATTCGAGTGCTGCTGGAACGGTAATGACACATCGATTATGACTGGAAGTTACAATAATTTCTTCCGTGTATTCGACCGCACCACTAAAAAGGATGTTACGCTTGAGGCATCCAGGGATATAATAAAACCAAGAACCGTGTTAAAACCCCGTAAAGTTTGCACTGGTGGTAAACGAAAAAAGGACGAAATCAGCGTAGATTGCTTAGATTTCAACAAGAAAATTCTACACACAGCTTGGCATCCTCTAGAAAATATAATCGCTGTTGCAGCAACCAATAATTTGTTTATATTTCAGGATAAATTTTAGCTAACACTTTTGTTATTGATGTTTAATTATAATTATTATTTTTATTATTATTGCTATTACAATTACAATAATTGTCAGTTAATTTATTTTTTTTTTTCATTTAACATTGCTTACAAATAATGCAAAGAAAAAAAAAAAAAAAAAAACAAATCACAACAACAAACAAAATGCTGCAACAAAATCAATTCCTTTTTTTATTGTAATCAAACAAACAAACAAATATAAAGAAACGAAAGTTAATTCAATTATTTAAGCCTAAAGCAGAAGAAAATTAAACTAAAAATAAAATTAAATTAAAAAAAAAACCAAACGAAGAGAATAATATTATGTTCCACAAAATTGTGTGTCTTCTCAAGTGTCTCCAATATGTGTCGTTGAATTGAAATAGAAGAACAAAAATAATTCCAATATTTATACAAAAAAAAAAAAAAAAACATTCAAAGCACAGCTCTGGTGAATTACTTAAATAATGATAATGACAGTGGCTTGCTTTTTTCATTGGAATAAACATGGAGAAGAAATGTTGATAGAAATAACTTGACTGAATACTTTTATTTATAAATTAATGTGGTGAACTTTTTTTTTTTATTAATGGTTGCGTTAATATCAAGTCTCAACTATACTTTTCGCAGAAGGCAAAAATTCATAGACTCGAAAGTAAGTATAGTCATTAAAAATGGTATTAGCATTGTCATGCATAAGTTCCGTTATAGTTAAAATAAAAAAAAAAAAACCGAAACTAATATAATACTTTCCAAACTGCTTTAAAGAACTAATTGAGGGAAATTCTTCAGTTCTAATGAGCTGGGATCACCTTTTAATCTTTCAATTAATAAATATTGTATAAATAATTAACTCCATAGAACTCGTTTTGTGCCCCGAACGCACAGAAAAGGGCCGTATTCTGTGCCTTCGGGGCATTCCGTTACTCGATTATCCTTAATGCTAGGTTTCCACTTGTCATTGAAAGACGCAAATTGACAAACTTTCCAAGGCAGGGTGAGTTATACTTGCTCGCTACTACTACTTTCTTTGCTTTTTGTGATAGTAAAAGCCACTCTGTCTTAGAAAGTTTTTCAATTTGCGTCTTTTCAATGACAAGTGGAAACCTAGCGTAAGTCTTGCATTAATTTTGAAGATTTTAGGTGACTAGTTGAAAGATTGAGTAGCCTAACTTAACTTATAACAGATTTTCGTTATTAAAAGCGCGTATAACAACGAGCTTCGAGTGTCTTTAAACAAAAATTGGATACCCCAAGTATACTACTTTTATAATCAGAACTGTTGTAAGTTTGCTTGTCTTTTATTAAAGTACAAGTTCTTTATTGGGGTACGCCTTGACAAGTAACGAAAATGGTAACAAAAATGAAGATAAATTTAGTGACAAATGGAGGTGAAACAGATTTGTATACATTTATATGCGAAGTATGAAGATCCCCCAAGAGTGAGAAAGAAAATACAGTGGGCCGATTCCGGGAAGCGCGGCGGATCGTATTGAACGCGATATTTCAATTTCGACCGTCTTCGAAAATTCATTTTCTTTTTGCATTTTTGTTTTCAATTCGCCACCAATCCGTCACCTAGAAACCTATCGCTTTCATACAAAAAATGGAAAGCGAAAGCGCTTTGGGGAATAAGAAAATACAAATCCGTCAATGAAAGAGATCCGCCGCGCTTTTCGGAATCGGCCCACAGTAAATTAAAAATTCGGAAAACAGAACTATTTCTATCAGGGTTCGTTGACAATGAACTGTTTGGCTTACACATTTTGACCTGTGGTAACAGTAACAGGCGAATTTTGTTTAAGCCCGGCGGAATTGGACGAACAAAACGCCCCTTCTGTCTGTACCTGTATGATATAGACGACATCGTGACTAAAAAATTTCAAAAACTAAGTCCCTTTGGACTTATGTATGTCAAACCCCGAAAATTGTCGGATCTTAATTTTATGGACAGTTTCTTAAAAGGCAATTCCCCCGTGCTCACAAAAAAACAACTTATTTCACTTGAATGTGTTATAGTTACGGCGTGGCCGGCGTAAGTGACATCTAAGGCCGCTCCCTGACTTGTCGGTATGGTATCGGTACGGTATTGGTAAGCGGGTTTTCTTTCCGTACCGAAAGCATACCGACGATACCGCTTCTGCCTCTTCACTTGTCGGTATACTTTCGGTATTTAATCTAAAAACTCAGAATCCGGAAAAAATGTCGTCCTCAGAAGAAGATGCAATTGCATGTTATATTTATACGCGTGTGCGTATAAAAAGAAAAAAATAGTGGTGACATCCATATATTGAAAAAAATTTGTTTTGTCGACTGTTTGTTGCGGCCAAAGAACTTTCACAAGATGATGAAAGGTTCCAATCCATGTACAAAATGAAGAAAAATACCTATAACGAGCTTTTCCTTCTCGTTGCTCCATTGCTCACAAAACAAGACACCAGATTCAGGGAATGCATAAGCGCTGAAGAGAGGTTGCTGATTACTTTGAGGTAAGTACCACATTTTCATTTAAAAAAAACTAATATTGTTTATATGTAGTTAAATAAATATGTTTTATTTAAATAATAATAAGAAGATGAAGAAATTTAAATATTAAAATATTGAAATTACTTCTGTTTTAAGTGGAGTGACTGAATAAAATTCAATTAAAAAGTACAAGTGACCTCAACTCCAGAAATAGTTGTGTTTCGCCCAAGGTATAACAGTGGGCTCTTCAGTCAGTCTGTTATACCCTACTAAGACACAAATTATGGTCGATGTTTACCGACTGTTATAAAAATCACAGCAAAAAGATACTGTGAATTTTATTATTCTAGGGGAATTTGTTTAAATTCGTGCACCCAGAAAATAAATACCCGTGGTCAGGTTTTTTTTTATAATAAGAAGATGAAGAAATTTAAATATTAAAATATTGAAATTACTTCTGTTTTAAGTGGAGTGAATGAATAAAATTCAATTAAAAAGTACAAGTGACCTCAACTCCAGAAATAGTTGTGTTTCGCCCAAGGTATAACAGTGGGCTCTTCAGTCAGTCTGTTATACCCTACTAAGACACAAATTATGGTCGATGTTTACCGACTCTTATAAAAATCACAGCAAAAAGATACTGTGAATTTTATTATTCTAGGGGAATTTGTTTAAATTCGTGCACCCAGAAAATAAATACCCGTGGTCAGGTTTTTTATAATAAGAAGATGAAGAAATTTAAATATTAAAATATTGAAATTACTTCTGTTTTAAGTGGAGTGAATGAATAAAATTCAATTAAAAAGTACAAGTGACCTCAACTCCAGAAATAGTTGTGTTTCGCCCAAGGTATAACAGTGGGCTCTTCAGTCAGTCTGTTATACCCTACTAAGACACAAATTATGGTCGATGTTTACCGACTCTTATAAAAATCACAGCAAAAAGATACTGTGAATTTTATTATTCTAGGGGAATTTGTTTAAATTCGTGCACCCAGAAAATAAATACCCGTGGTCAGGTTTTTTATAATAAGAAGATGAAGAAATTTAAATATTAAAATATTGAAATTACTTCTGTTTTAAGTGGAGTGAATGAATAAAATTCAATTAAAAAGTACAAGTGACCTCAACTCCAGAAATAGTTGTGTTTCGCCCAAGGTATAACAGTGGGCTCTTCAGTCAGTCTGTTATACCCTACTAAGACACAAATTATGGTCGATGTTTACCGACTCTTATAAAAATCACAGCAAAAAGATACTGTGAATTTTATTATTCTAGGGGAATTTGTTTAAATTCGTGCACCCAGAAAATAAATACCCGTGGTCAGGTTTTTTATAATAAGAAGATGAAGAAATTTAAATATTAAAATATTGAAATTACTTCTGTTTTAAGTGGAGTGAATGAATAAAATTCAATTAAAAAGTACAAGTGACCTCAACTCCAGAAATAGTTGTGTTTCGCCCAAGGTATAACAGTGGGCTCTTCAGTCAGTCTGTTATACCCTACTAAGACACAAATTATGGTCGATGTTTAACGACTCTTATAAAAATCACAGCAAAAAGATACTGTGAATTTTATTTAATTAAATAATATAAGGATTAAAGATATAAAAAAGTGACTCGAATCCAGCGAATCCAAATGGGTTTATCTTATGCAACATCAATATCAGAACCGGAGCATGAGCATGCATCCGAAAGTGCTAGAGCATGAGCATGAGGAGGATTCCTATGTTCGTATGAACTTCCTTGAGATTGATAAGGATGTTCAATGTTATTATGTGCTGATGAAGGCGATGACGGAGAATAAATAAGATATTCGGGCTGTTTAATTTCATCGACAAGCTGCAAAACTCTAATTTTAAAAGTCCTGATTTGCTGTTCTGTCATATCAGTTAATTCGGGCAGTAGACTCACAAAAAAATGGTTTATAGGATGATTTTTCTTTGGTTCTGCCTTCTCTTCAGTTTTCTGTTTGAAGTATTTAATCATTGCAGCGTCAATATCATTATTTATCCTCTTGCGTCGACGTTCACCATGTACAATTTTTTTGCGGAAGACCCTGCTGGTGTAACTTGTGGTGAAGGGGATGAAGCCGGTTGTTGATGAATGTCTTGTGAATTATATGCAACTGAATTTGGAACTTGTTCTTCCTCTATGGCGTCCTCGTCAATTAAACTTTCGTCATATTCTTGCGTTGGTGGAATACTACCACAATTTTGAGTATCGTTGATTGCTTTCAGGTATGGTAAAAGGAAAGTAAGATATTCTGTGAGATAATAGGGCTTTTTTGGGTTGGAACCAATCGGTTTTGTTTTTATACTTCTCGAAAAAGTACTTCTTATATTGCGCCATTTCTCTTTGCAGTCATTCACTAAAATAAAACAAAAGAAACACAATTTAGTCATAAAAGCATTAACATAATGTAAATAATAAGAAGATGAAGAAATTTTAATATTAAAACATTGAAATTACTTCTGTTTTAAGTGGAGTGAATGAATAAAATTCAATTAAAAAGTACAAGTGACCTCAACTCCAGAAATAATTGTGTTTCGCCCAAGGTATAACAGTGGGCTCTTCAGTCAATCTGTTATACCCTACTAAGACACAAATTTTGGTCGATGTTTACCGACTCTTATAAAAATCACAGCAAAAAGATACTGTGAATTTTATTATTCTAGGGGAATTTGTTTAAATTCGTGCACCCAGAAAATAAATACCCGTGGTCAGGTTTTTTATAATAAGATGAAGAAATTTAAATATTAAAATATTGAAATTACTTCTGTTTTAAGTGGAGTGAATGAACAAAATTCAATTAAAAAGTACAAGTGACCTCAACTCCAGAAATAATTGTGTTTCGCCCAAGGTAGTGCGAAAATATTTGACAAATTATTTTATTTTGCCTAGAGCATCACTTCCATGGCAATATAACCATTGCATTTAATACCTGATATTTTTATTTTGTTGGCGATTTCACTCCATGCCTTGTCCGTAAGATCTTTTCTTGAATAGTCTTTTAATTTGTAATTGTATAAAAACTCGTATTTTTCCACTTCCAATACAATTTTAACGTGGACGTCCATATTTTACACAATACACGCGGTATTTACCGATTGCTTACTGCCCATTCGTACCGCGGCTCGGTATACCGTACCGTAACGATACCGCCAGCATGCACCCATTGAAATACATGTAATCGGTATACAAGCGGTACCTCAGATTTTACCGTACCGATACCGTACCGAAAAGTTCTGACTTGTACCGCTTGTGTACCGATGACATGTATTTCAATCGGCACGGTAGCGACATGGTATACATGCGGTATACCGAGCCGCGGTACGAATGGGCAGTAAGCAATCGGTAAATACCGCGTGTATTGTGTAAAATGTCATCGTCAGATATGGACGTCCACGTTAAAATTGTTTTGGAAGTGGAAAAATACGAGTTTTTATACAATTGCAAATTAAAAGAATATTCAAGAAAAGATCTTACTGCCAAGGCATGGAGTGAAATCGCCAACAAAATAAAAATATCAGGTGTGTATTCTTTGTAATATTCTTTTTTTATTATTAAATGCAATGGTTATATTGCCATGGAAGTGATGCTCTAGGCAAAATAAAATAATTTGCCAAATATTTTCGAACTGTTGGTCCAGATGATCTGGAATTTACATCAACAATATCTTGTGCGAAGTTAAATGAACGAGTCTGTGAAACCTCAAACTCTGATGCAGAATATGGTGCTCCATCTCGTTTCCTTATGAAATTGTGTTAAACACAAACCGATTTAATAATATTATTAACTGTGTGGAAGTTTAAGCAACGAATAGGGGTTAAAAGGACTTGAAACTTTTGTGTCATCATTCCAAACGCACACTCTATTGTCTTTCGTGCTCGAGAGTGTCTATAATTGTAGATCCTTTTGATATTATCAATACCGTTCAATGGATAAGGTCGCATTATATTCCGTTTTAAGGGAAATGCATTGTCTGCAACGAAAAAATATGGCACCAACTGCTGCGTGTCATCATGAGGTAGTTTCGATGCTATGGGTATATTAAGACCATCCTTTTCCAGCCAGTAGCTCAGAGACGAAGCACGAAAAACTCCGCCATCGCTATTCCGTCCAGCAAAGCCTGTGTCAATCATGGTAAACAAACCACCGGCATCACACACTGCGAATAAGATGATTGATTGATAGCACTTATAGTTAAAATTTGTCGACCCTGAGTTTGGCAGCTGTTGAATCCTTATGTGCTTGCCATCCATAGCACCTTAGCAATTAGGCATATTCCAAAGCTCATAAAAACGGTTGGCTATATCTTCCCATTTCTTTTTGGATGGTATTGCCATGTGTTCCGTATTCAAGATCATCCAAATAACATCCGTAGTCTCAGCTACTTTATTCGATATTGTGCTATCACCTCTGGCAAAGTACAAAGCCAATGATTTGAATGTACTTCCTGTAGCGAGATATCTAAAAGAAAAGTTATTATACATGTTTACTAAATAGAACTTAATATTTACATTATGTTAATGCTTTTATGACTAAAATGAGTTTCTTTTGTTTTATTTTATTGAATGACTGCAAAGAGAAATGGCGCAATATAATTAGTAATTTTTCGAGAAGAATAAAAACAAAACCGAGTGGTTCCAAACCAAAAAAAGCCCTATTATCTCACAGAATATCTTAATTTCCTTTTACCATACGTGAAAGCAATCAACGATACTCAAAATTGTGGTAATATTCCACCAACGCAAGAATATGACGAAAGTTTAATTGACGAGGACGCCATAGAGGAAGAACAAGTTCCAAATTCAGTTGCAGATAATTCACAAGACATTCATCAACAACCGGCTTCATCCCCCTCACCACAAGTGACACCAGCAGGGTCTTCCGCAAAAAAAATTGTACATGGTGAACGTCGACGCAAGAGGATAAATAATGATATTAATACTTCAAACAGAAAACTGAAAAGAAGGCAGAACCAAAGGAAAATCATCCTATAAACCATTTTTTCTTGAGTCTACTGAAACCATTTTTTCTTGAGTCTACTGCCCGAATTAACTGATATGACAGAACAGCATTATTTGGGCGACCTGCATCGTGCCTGATCGGGAAACTATTGATTGCTCAGAACTTGGTCTGGGCCAGTAGCGCAACAATCAGTCACGATGAAGTGCTTGTTTTACCTCCTCGTGGTGGTCCCCGGGCAACTATTTATGTATCCCAATATACATAAATAGGCTAAAATTACAAGTGCGAAAAGGCCTAGCTTTCTAGGATAGGTTACGGAGGTTAGCATTCTCCGTAACTGAAATCAACCCGCTACCGAAACCAACACTACGCCTCGGATAATTAATGATAACTCGTTGACGACTTTTGGCTATTGTACCCGGACAAAGATTGGTTTCTGGAATGTGAAGACGCTTCTTGACAATGGAAAAGAAGGTCCTCAGAATGCCAGATTCCTGCAACTAGAGAAGGAATTCATGCGGTATAGGATGGACATCTTAGGGATAAGTGAAGTTAGATGGCTGGGTTCGGGGAAGTTCAAGTCACCAACCCGTAACACTGTACTATTCTATTCCGGAAAAACACCTGGAAGCGCTCGGGAATCTGGCGTTGGATTGCTGCTTTCCAAAACAGCTCTCAAAAGCCTAATTTCCTGGGAGCCTTTAGGTGACAGGATCCTGAAAGCCAGGTTCCGGACTAGAGTACGTCGCGTCACCATCATACAGTGTTACGCCCCAACTTTGCTCTCTTCTGACGAGGAGAAGGAGGCCTTTTATAACCGGCTGAGTGCTGCTTATGATAGCGTTCCACGAGGTGATATAGTTATGGTGATGGGAGACTTAAATGCCAAGGTTGGCAATGACAACACTGGGCTAAGGCATGTCATGGGAAAACATGGTGTTGGTAACCGAAACGACAATGGCGAACGATTTGTCGATTTCTGCAACGCCAACGGCCTTGTTATTGGAGGGACCATGTTCGAGCATAAGACGTGCCACAAAGTCAGTTGGGTGTCGACTGACAGACAAGCAACTTCCAACCAAATTGACCACTTCGCGATCAGCCGGCGTTTTAGAAGCAGTCTCCAGGACGTCCGTAACAGAAGAGGTGCTGACATGGGAATGGCCCGGGACCACCATCTGATAATTGCTACCGTAAGATTGCGTACAGCTGCAGTTCGGAGATCCCAAGGAAACACTCGAATGCCCAAGTTTAATACAGATAGACTAAAGGATCCTGCAGTGCGCCAACAACTAGGGGACCACCTTTCACAAGGATTGAACGCAATCAGCAGCACGGAAACCACATCCATCGAAAATCATTGGTGTGCTGTGAAAAATGTGTTCATATCCGGTGCTGAAAGTATAGTCGGCCGGGCGCAAGGAAGAAATAGTGCTTTGCTTTCCGACGAAACTTGGGCAAGGATCGAAGAAAGGAAACACCTTAAAGCTCGCATCGCAGCTACCCCAGCAGCAGGGAGAAACGAGCTTGAGTCTACGTACCGCATGAAGATGAGGGAAGTTCACCGTAGTGTGCGACGTGATAAGCGTAGCTACATCAACGCATTGGCTACAGAAGCAGAAGAAGCCGCTAGTAGGTGTGACAGTAGGACCGTCTACAGAATTACCAAAGAGCTCACTGGTGTCCAGAGCTCTAAACAACACCTGGTTAAAGACACAAACGGATCCCTGCTAATTTCGGATGAGGACCAGCTCATAAGGTGGAGGGAACACTTTTCTGCAGTTTTAAACCGCGTTTTCGCAAGTGAAGTGAACCCTATTCCCACTGAGCTACCCGAAGTAACAATTTCCCGAATACGCACCGTACCCCCCAGTAAAGAAGAAATTATCACCGCCATCAAAGCACTGAAGAACAACAAAGCGGTTGGACTTGACGGTATTCCTGCAGAGCTCTTAGGAGCAGCCCCAACGACATCGAGCGAGCTACTGCACCCACTTATTAAGAGAGCTTGGGAAGCAGAGAGCTTTCCTGAAGAGTGGAAAAAAGGAATGATTGTCAAGCTCCCAAAGAAAGGAGATCTCACACAGTGCGAAAACTGGAGAGGAATATGCGTTCTGCCTGCAGTAGCCAAGATAATAGCAAGGATAATATTGGACCGAATTAAAGACCACCTCGAAGACACACTCGACGCCGAACAAGCAGGTTTCCGCACTGGATCTTCCTGTGTTGATCACATCAACACCTTGAGGATCATCATCGAACAGTGCGTTGAATATCGATCACCACTTCACCTGCTGTTCATCGATTTTGAAAAGGCGTTCGACAGTGTCAATAGAGAATTTATTTGGCTTGCTTTGCACAGGAGGGGCATCCCAGATAAATTGATTGCTATTATCAAGGCTACATATGATGGATCCAGGTGTCACGTTTTGCACAAAGGTAGGCTGTCAGAGGAGTTTGAAATCCAAAGTGGAGTTAGGCAAGGCTGTATACTGTCACCAATACTGTTCCTGTTGGTGATAAGTGACGTACTGCACGCAGCTTTGTCAAATGGAAATGGAGGAATTCAGTGGACTCTGCAATCTCACCTCAAACATCTGGACTACGCGGACGACGTATGCTTACTCTCTCATAGGATCATGGATCTCCATCAAATGACAACAAGGGTGGAGAGAGAAGCAGAAATCGTAGGGCTTAAGATCAACTCGGCAAAAACTAAAAGGATCAGCCTTGGAACTTCCTCATCAATCCAAGTAAATAAATCTGGACAACCGGTAGAGATGGTAGAGGATTTCCAATATCTTGGGAGTATTATCTCTACGGGTGGCGGAACTGAACTGGACGTAAACAGCCGAATCAGAAAAGCAAAGGCTGCGTTCGGAATGCTGTCCAAAATATGGAGAAACAACTCTTTTAGCTTAAAGACCAAGCTACGACTGTTCCGCTCCAATGTTGAATCCGTTCTGCTTTACGGCTGCAGCACTTGGAAAGTCACTGAAATTGTCACTAGGAAGCTGCAAACCTTCGTTAATAGATGTCTACGAAACATCTTGAGGATTTTCTAGCCCAACCGTATCTCCAATGCCGAACTTCATGCGAGAACGGGTCAGGAGCCCATAGACTCCATTATACGAAGAAGAAAGTGGCAGTGGATTGGCCATACGCTTCGAAAAGGCGATCGGTGCATTGCATCTCAAGCAATGCAGTGGAACCCGCTCACACAGGAGGGAAGACAAGTGGGCCGGCCTAGAAGTACATGTCGAAGAACGGTCGAACAGGAATCGGCACGACTGGGGAAAAGTTGGAGAGAGCTGAAATATATTTCAAGAAATCGTACACGATGGCGCGTAGGTGTAGTGGAGGCCCTATGTCCCGTAAGGGAAACATCACGGACGTAATAGGTCCGAGGACCTAAGTAAGTAAGTACGGAACAGCAAATCAGGACTTTTAAAATTAGAGTTTTGCAACTTGTCGATGAGATTAAACAGCCCGAATATCTTATTTATTCTCCGTCATAGCCTTCATCAGCACATAATGCCATTGAACATCCTTATCAATCTCAAGGAAGTTCATACGAACATAGGAATCCTCCTCATGCTCATGCTCTAACGCTTTCGGATGCATGCTCATGCTCCGGTTCTGATATTGATGTTGCATAAGATAAACCCATTTGGATTCGCTGGATTCGAGTCACTTTTATATATCTTTAATCCTTATATTATTTAAATAAAACATATTTATTTAACTACATATAAACAATATTAGTTTTGTTTTAATGAAAATGTGGTACTTACCTCAAAGTAATCAAATCGTTATACATAGGTATTCTTTTTCATTTTGTACATGGATTGGAACCTTTCATCATCTTGTGAAAGTTCTTTGGCCGCAACAAACAGTCGACAAAACAAATTTTTTTCAATATATGGATGTCGCCAGTATTTTCTTCTTTTTATACGCAAACGCGTATAAATATAACATGCAATTGCATCTTCTTCTGAGGACGACATTTTTTTCCGGAGTTTTCAAATTAAATACCGAAAGTATACGGACAAGTCAAGAGACAGAAGCGGTATCGGTATGCTTTCGGTACGGTAAGAAAACCAGCTTACCGATTCCGTACCGACAAGTCAGGGAGCGGCCTTACTTGAACAATCAAACATCATTGGTCCGTTCTTTTATTAACCATAGTTAACAATGGTCGTTCCTTTATTACAAAAAAATTACGATTTGTAACTATGTGACGTCATCACATCGTTCCTAAATTCAGTTTAATAGTGTCAAATAGTTACAATTCGTAACTATTTCCAACTCATCTCCATGATATGAGTTAAAAGTGTTGATCTGTCAAAGCACATGTGAGAAGGTTTGTTTACAAAAAATAAAAATTGAAGAATCAAAACAAAACTTTTTGTGAAGTGAAATGAACTAAAATTTGATTTTCTACCATTTTTAATGAAAAAGGAGAGAGAATTTGATATTTTTATATCATTACTATTTATTTACGATAGATAAAAGAATTGTTTTTCGCGAAAACAAACTTTTTAATAACGCGACGGGGCCACAAGTAAACGAAAACAAGTAGGAGAATGAGAAAATGGGAAACGTCAGTTGTCTAAGTAGGAAGAGCTTAGAAATCAGATATTTTGCAAAAGTACTAGTTTTCTTGCAATCTAGTCTCGGAAAGAGCTCTTAAGTTGCTAAGCGAGAAAACTCTTGTGCAGATTTTCTCGGCGCAACTTTGAAGAGAAGAAAATTGAATGGTTAGGAATGTTGTGGATTTTCACTCGAGAGTGAAAGTTTGTAGCTAATGAAGTCAATGATCTTGGAAATTAAAAACAAAAAAAAAATAAAAGCTTAAATTTCTGCAAATTTTCCAATGCCGGTTAATGATAGGATAAAGAATAATTGCAGAACTAAACGATCATTTTCCATCGACTGAGACGGTTAATAATTCTTTTCGCTGTTTATATAGTGGTTTAAAATTTCGCTTTTGCCATTGAATTTATAAAAAAAAAAAAAAGTTTTAATCGAAACAATCAGTCGGAGAATAATTTATTCCAAAGTGGTCCAATTTCATACCTAATTTTGTTTGTACGAAACTACGGGGTGGAAAATAATAAAATTTAGGCTATATCCCGTGAAGAAAAATATAAGGAAGTGGAAAATTCCTCCTGCCGCAATTTCTAATTTAAAAACGGCCATATCACCAGGTGCCGGTGTGTATATCTGAATCAAGTGACCGATTTGCCCTCCAAATCCCATAGCTACAAAAAAAAATAAAAAAGCTTAAATTTCTGCAAATTTTCCAATGCCGGTTAATGATAGGATAAAGAATAATTGCAGAACTAAACGATCATTTTCCATCGACTGAGACGGTTAATAATTCTTTTCGCTGTTTATATAGTGGTTTAAAATTTCGCTTTTGCCATTGAATTTATAAAAAAAAAAAAAAGTTTTAATCGAAACAATCAGTCGGAGAATAATTTATTCCAAAGTGGTCCATCTTCATACCTAATTTTGTTTGTACGAAACTACGGGGTGGAAAATAATAAAATTTAGGCTATATCCCGTGAAGAAAAATATAAGGAAGTGGAAAATTCCTCCTGCCGCAATTTCTAATTTAAAAACGGCCATATCACCAGGTGCCGGTGTGTATATCTGAATCAAGTGACCGATTTGCCCTCCAAATCCCATAGCTCAGAGGGTAAAGCGGTCGATTACCATCCAGGGTGCAAAGGTTCGAGTCCGGCGGTAAAGATTCAATACATAAACCTAATTTGAATTTTTTTTTTATTTTAATTTTTAACGTAAATTTTTTTTAAAAAAAAACTTCGATTTCTTTTTTTTGACAAGTGTTAATTTCAATCTAACGGTGTTTTCGAGTTTATGAAAAGAGGATTCATTTTTTTTATTAAATCGCGAAACGTACCGTAAGGTCTCGGTCCGCGGATTATACATATATATCTACATATAAAGAAAAGTGTTTAAAATAGTTGGACAAGGGCAACATTATAAAAAAAAGGGTATATACATCTTTAAAGGAAAACCGTTGCAGTGGGCACTACAAGAGGACTTTAAGGGTGAGTTAGTGATTATACCATATTATATTATAAAACATTTTTTTATCTTTAATATATACATATATATGACATAAAAAATTAAATAATACGCGGATTAAAGGGGGGGTTTGAACGGGGGATTAATGTTAAAATAGAAAAAGAAACAGTCTAAGTGAAAGAAAGAAAAGTGAAAAGAGGATTTTAAATCCCAATTTAATTAATAAATCGAAGACGAGTTAATAAAGGAAAACGAATTTTCTTTTTATCGGCAACAGGGTTACCGAAGGGTGAATTAAACTTGTTTTAATATTATATAATTTTAAATTTTCCCGGAAGTCGAAGAAAAACCTTTGTGATTTACATGTAAAATAAATTTATAAATTAGCATAAAAAGATGGAATAAAATATATTGTGAACTACTACACTGAAAGAAACTAAAAAAAAAAAAAATGATGGTTTATGATATTAAAGATTTTTTTTGAACATACATACATATAACAAAATGAGTTTTGAGTAAGTGTAATTTTGGGATGAGAAAGATGAAATGAAGGAAATGATGTAAAAGGGGGAGAAGGAGCCTAAACAAGGGGTTACTCTAGCGAGGGAGTAACCATGGTAGGGAGGGTAAAGTATGATATCTCGCGCATCGATAACACCTGGATGCAAGTCTGGCAAAAAAATAAATTTTTTGTAGTGTGCTCGAGGTCCAAGAACCTTGACCACCACTGAGCTAGGGGTTCCTAAATTGCCAGCATGGACCGTAAAGGCAAAGCAGCTCGTTACAAAATGGCGCCCGCAACGTGGAGCCCACTATCTGAAGATAGTGCGGCTATAGTTTTTTTTGAGCCAATTCACTTTCTTTTAATTAGTTTTTTTTTTCTCAAATCTTTAATTCAATATTTTTTCAATAATCTTAAATTTCCTTTTTTTTCAATTTTTTAGTTTTCATTTCGATTTTAATAGATCAAATTTGGTTACACCTCTCTTGTGAGTCCCGGTGACTGGGTGAAAAACACTTGGTACCGCGTTGCCGCAAGAAAGGTGAAACCATACAATAATAAAATACATAGACAAAGTATGGGATACAAAATTCGAGTCTTTTGGTATCGGTCTTACAGATACCCAAATAGCAGGATACGTTACTCCCACTTTTTTACATCTAAACGAATACATGGAAGAGACCCGTCGATGCAATAGGCGTCGTTGGAGATCCTTCCATACAATTTTTGATTTTTTCTCGAAGTCTGCAGATGTCTTCACCGATGAAGGGTTTGTCGGAAGTTTCCCTGTAGATGGAGAGAAAAGTTTTTTTATAATTTATTAGATTCAATAGTTAAATTCAATCGTAGTATACCTTAATTTTTTTGCTCATTTTTTTTCGGCTGGCAGTACGACGGCTTCTTCTCCTTCATCATTTTGTCATCCTTCTGAAATCAGAATTCTCATCCCTTATGATTTTATGATATTTTCTGAAAATTTTGAAATTTATTTTTAGCGGTTTATAAATTTTTTTTGTTTTTAACTTTATATTTTGAAAGAAAATTACCTGTTTTCTTTACTTTTATCAAAGTTTATATTTTTTTTTTCTCAAATAATTGGTTTCTGGTCGTGTGGAATCAACGGTTTTGTACTCGAACCTCGAACAAACGCCCCTGTTGGAAATTGAGGTTGCACTTAACGCAAAGGAAAAAAGTTTAGTTGAGGTTTGCAATTGTTTGGGCTAAATTTTGGTTTGTTCCGCATATTTTTTTTTGGTTTTACAGCTGGCATTGGAAATTCGAAACAGTTTTTTTTGGGACATTAATTTTTTTTAGGTGAAAATTTTTGCTTTCAAGTCAGAATTAGCATTTCTTTGCCATATTTGGCTAGCGCTCAAGTAAAAAAATGTCGACGTCGATTTCGTAATCGAAGAAAAGTCAAAAAACAAATATTGGAAACCATTATCTCCTCAAATACAGATGGTAGAATGTACACGGATGTCCTGTTAGAAGGTGAGTCAGTCCTTGGCTTGTTAGATAGTGGTGCATCCATATCGGTGTTAGGTAGGGAGTGTTGGGATTTGGTAAAGAGAATTGGCGCCGAAATAAAGCCATATAGAAACGTTGTACGAACTGCTGGTGGTAAATCTCACGATATAGTAGGATTTTGTGATATCGAGACAAAGTACAATGGCATTTCAAAGCGCCTTTCTTTTTACTTGATCCCAAACCTCACTCAAAAACTGTATTTGGGGATGAACTTTTGGCGGGACTTCAATCTTATGCCACAAATAAGTGAGATTCAAGCCGTCGTCGGCCCTAGTGAGGATGAAGTAAATTTCAAGGATGAGGCTGAGTTGATAAAACTTTCTCCCGAACAAAGTTTTCAGCTAGAGAAAACCAAAAAGTTATTTCCTAACTTTGTCGTGCTAGGGCTGGGTAAGACACCTCTTGGTTGTCATGTGATCGACACGGGAAGCGCGGTTCCGATCAAATCCCGGCATTATCCATTGTCTCCGGTTCGTCAGGAAGAAGTATGCAAAGAGTTGGACCGTATGTTGGAGCTTGGAGTTATTGAAGTTAGTAATTCACCTTGGAGTTGTCCTGTGGTGTTAGTAAGAAAACCCGGCAAAGTCCGCCTGTGTCTGGATTTCCGGAAGGTCAATGCAGTCACCGTTAAGGATGCGTATCCGTTGCCGCATATAGAGGGACTACTCAGCCGAATCAAGGACACGCATTTTATAACGGTAATCGACTTGAAAGATGCTTATTGGCAAATACCACTCGATGAAAAATCGCGAGATAAGACAGCATTTGCAGTACCCGGTAGACCGCTCTACCAATTCAAGGTTATGCCGTTTGGTTTGAGCAATGCTGGTCAAACTATGAGTAGGGTCATCGATCAAGTTGTTCCCAGTTCACTCCGTGAAAATGTATTTGTCTACCTAGACGACCTGTTAATTTGCACGGCTGATTTCGAATCTCATATTCGGATCCTTAACGAAGTGGCTGCTTGTCTTCGCAGGGCAAATCTAACTATCAATCTTAATAAGAGCAAGTTCTGCATGCGGGAGATAAAGTATCTCGGGTATATCGTCGGCCAAGGTACTTTAAAAACTAATCCTGACAAAATCGAGGCAATGGTTAATTTTCCCGTCCCCACGACCCTAAGACAGGTTAGGAGATTTCTGGGTTTAACTGGTTGGTATCGGAGGTTCATTAAGAACTATTCTGATCTGGCAGCTCCCTTAACAGATTGCCTCAAAAAGAAGAAAAAGTTTGAGCTAACACCGGAAGCTCTGGAGGGGTTTAATAGACTGAAGACTGCACTTTCCTCCGCACCTGTGTTGTCGCAGCCGGATTTCACTAAACCATTTACTATTCAGAATTGGATGAGAACAACAACGAGAGACCGTTAGCATACATGTCGAAGAAGCTTAACAAAGCACAGAAAAACTACACGGTTACCGAACAGGAATGTCTTGCAGCAGTGATGAGCATACGAAAATTTAGGCCTTACGTTGACGGATTACCTTTCAAAGTCATAACGGACCATTCAAGCCTGAAATGGTTAATGTCAATGAAATAGCAGAGTGGACGACTCGCTCGATGGAGTCTGGAGCTCCAAGGCTATGATTTTTCAATCGAACATAGGAAGGGATCCCTCAACGTGGTACCAGATACTCTGTCTCGTATGGATATGGAAGAGATTTCTGCGTTAGTAACCGTGGGAGATCATGAGCTTGATGAGTTTTCTTCGGCATTGATATGTGGTGAGATTGATCTCGACTCCGTTGAATTTGATTCGGAACAATATACCCAATTGAGAAAGAACATCAATTCTTATCAATCTGCGCTTCCGGACCTAGTTGTATCGGGAAAATGTATATACAAAAGAGTTAGGTTCAGGACTGGTGAGGTAAACGAAGAGGATTCGCTTTGGCGTCTATGGTTGCCAGAAGCACTCACTCGCAAATGCATTGAACTGTCTCATAATACTAATTTGAGTTGTCATAGTGGTTTTGCTAAGACATATGCTCGAATACGAGAAAAATACTATTGGCCTAAAATGGTAACGGACATCAAGGCATTTGTAAGTGAGTGTGAAACGTGTAAAATGGTTAAGGCTCCAAGCACGACTCTTCGTCCACGCATTACCAAGCAGATTGTGACAGAAAGGCCTATTCAACGACTATATATCGATTTATTGGGACCGTATCCACGCACGAAGCGAGGAAACGTGTATGTTTTCATTGTATTGGATCACTTCACGAAATTTGTTTTCTTAAAAGCTATGTCTAAGGCCACGTCTTCAAAGATAGTACACTTTCTAGAAACAGAAATTTTCCATACTTTCGGCACCCCTGAAACAGTTCACTCCGACAACGGGCGTCAGTTCGTGTCTCATGAGTTTAAAAACTTCTTGGCGAACTATGGCATAAAACATGTGCGAACGGCGTTGTATTCACCGCAGGCTAACAATTCCGAGCGGGTAAACCGAAGTGTCTTGAGTAAGCTTAGAGTCATGATATCAAAAGAGCAAAATGACTGGGATGTACATTTATCCAGTATATCATGTGCCTTGCGGTCAGATATGCACGATTCTATCGGTTGTCAACCGTACTATGCTCTTTTCGGGCAAAATATGATATCTCATGGCTCTACGTATCGGATACTGCGAGATTTAAAAGCACTCGAAGATCCGGAATTGTTAGTCCAGCCGAAAGCACTTATAACAACGTTGGCCAGACAGAAGTTGTCGGAAAATTTATTCAGGGCACACGTTAAGTCAAAAAATACTTACAATTCAAGATCCAAACCTGTGGTTTATCGGGAAGGCCAAGAAGTATTCCACCGAAACTTCGCGCAAAGTAGTTTTGTCCAAGGTGTCAATGCCAAATTGCTTCCAAAATTTTTAAAATCTCGCGTGCGAAAAGTCGTAGGCAATTGCATGTATAAACTGGAAACTAGAGCTGGTAAACCCATAGGGATATTCCACGCCAAGGACATACGATAGTAAGTACCCTGCAACGAAACAAAAAGAAAACACAAAGAATCGATTTTTAATTGAAGAATATTCGTTTAACTTATCTGATATGGTTTACAGCCCGACTAGATTAATGGGTTCGCGACCCACGTTTAAAGATGAGCCTTTAATTCAAATTGTAGAATTATGCTGGCAATTTATTTTAAATAGTATTTATTTTTTTTTTTGACACGAGCGTACCGACTATTCAATTAAGAAATCGTAAGCCGAAAAGGAAAATTTAAACAAACACTTGCAAACGATTTCTTTTAACTTTATTTAGTAATTTTCCTGATCGTTTGTTTTCATTTTTCGGCAGATCATTTAACGGAACCAACACCGGTTTAAAAGAAAATCAAATATATTCAACACTTCGCACTATCGCACTTGAGCATTGACAAAGAGGGGAAATTACCATCTACCCTTCTCTCTTACCACCGGCACGGTAAATTATTTTTATTGACTTCGAGATTATTTTCGATAATTTTTTTTGATATATTTGTGTTGCCGTAATATCGAATCCTTTTTTTAGCACAAATAAGTAATACACAAACTTTCAGTGGCACAAACATTTGTTACACTTCTTAATTCATAAACCCATAGGGATATTTTGGTTTGCACACTAGTATTCCATTTTACTTGGCACTGTATATTTTTTTTGCAGTTTTCACTTTTGTTTGCACTCCGACCAATTGTTAGATGCGTGGGTTTATTTGCATATTTCAGATATCGGTATATCTGAAAAAAGCAAAGCCCTGATACCGAATTTGATATTTTTATATCATTACTATTTATTTACGATAGATAAAAGAATTGTTTTTCGCGAAAACAAACTTTTTAATAACGCGACGGGGCCACAACTAAACGAAAACAAGTAGGAGAATGAGAAAATGGGAAAATGGGAAACGTCAGTTGTCTAAGTAGGAAGAGCTTAGAAATAAGATATTTTGCAAAAGTACTAGATTTCTTGCAATCTAGTCTCGGAAAGAGCTCTTAAGTTGCTAAGCGAGAAAACTTGTGCAGATTTTCTCGGCGCAAGATTTTCACTCGAGAGTGAAAGTTTGTAGCTAATGAAGTCAATGATCTTGGAAATTAAAAACAAAAAAAAAATAAAAGCTTAAATTTCTGCAAATTTTCCAATGCCGGTTAGTGATAGGATAAAGAATAATTGGATAAAGAATAATTTTGTTTGTACGAAACTACGGGGTGGAAAATAATAAAATTTAGGCTATATCCCGTGAAGAAAAATATAAGGAAGTGGAAAATTCCTCCTGCCGCAATTTCTAATTTAAAAACGGCCATATCACCAGGTGCCGGTGTGTATATCTGAATCAAGTGACCGATTTGCCCTCCAAATCCCATAGCTAGTGTAGCTCAGAGGGTAAAGCGGTCGATTACCATCCAGGGTGCAAAGGTTCGAGTCCGGCGGTAAAGATTCAATACATAAACCTAATTTGAATTTTATTTTATTTTAATTTATAACGTAAATTTTTTTTTTTTAAAAAACTTCGATTTCTTTTTTTTGACAAGTGTTAATTTCAATCTAACGGTGTTTTTGAGTTTATGAAAAGAGGATTCATTTTTTTTATTAAATCGCGAAACGTACCGTAAGGTCTCGGTCCGCGGATTATACATATATATCTACATATAAACAAAAGTGTTTAAAATAGTTGGACAAGGGCAACATTATAAAAAAAAGGGTATATACATCTTTAAAGGAAAACCGTTGCAGTGGCCACTACAAGAGGACTTTAAGGGTGAGTTAGTGATTATACCATATTATAATATTATAAAACATTTTTTTATCTTTAATATATACATATATATGACATAAAAAATTAAATAATACGCGGATTAAAGGGGGGGTTTGAACGGGGGATTAATGTTAAAATAGAAAAAGAAACAGTCTAAGTGAAAGAAAGAAAAGTGAAAAGAGGATTTTAAATCCCAATTTAATTAATAAATCGAAGACGAGTTAATAAAGGAAAACGAATTTTCTTTTTATCGGCAACAGGGTTACCGAAGGGTGAATTAAACTTGTTTTAATATTATATAATTTTAAATTTTCCCGGAAGTTTAAGAAAAACCTTTGTGATTTACATGTAAAATAAATTTATAAATTAGCATAAAAAGATGGAATAAAATATATTGTGAACTACTACACTGAAAGAAACTAAAAAAAAAAAAAAATGATGGTTTATGATATTAAAGATTTTTTTTGAACATGAGTAAGTGTAATTTTGGGATGAGAAAGATGAAATGAAGGAAATGATGTAAAAGGGGGAGAAGAAGCCTAATCAAGGGGTTACTCTAGCGAGGGAGTAACCATGGTAGGGAGGGTAAAGTATGATATCTCGCGCATCGATAACACCTGGATGCAAGTCTGGCAAAAAAATAAATTTTTTGTAGTGAGCTCGAGGTCCAAGAACCTTGACCACCACTGAGCTAGGGGTTCCTAAATTGCCAGCATGGACCGTAAAGGCAAAGCAGCTCGTTACAAGTATATTGTAGAAAAATAACATGATTTTATGGCAATTAACGATGAAATAAAGTTTTCCAAAGTGTTTGTTTGACAGATCAACAATATCTAACAACAAATCGTTCCTAAATGAAATGTAACAATTTCCAACTCATTCTAACAATGACACTTCAACAATTTTTTTTGACATAACCATAGTTAACTATGGTTAATAACAGAACGCACCACATATCTTTATCAAACCCTTCACGAGTAAACAGGATGTCCCGTAAAAAATGGATAATCCTAATGCGTCATTAGGCGTGTACCATCAACTGAGCGCTCCGAGCGCTCAAGGATTTTTTAAGTGAGTCAAAAAATCTCAACTGAGCACTGAGATTTTTTGCGGAGATTTATGATCCAAAAATTTCTTGGATTCATTACTCAATTTTTTTTCTCAGAGGAAACAGCTGTTTCTTTGACAACCAAGTGGGTGTGTGTAATAATTTGCAGTAAATTTAAAAGACGTGCTTCTTCTCTTAATACTTTTATTAGAATCATAATGGCTGACAAAAATGAAAACGTACTGACAACATAAGAAAGATACATTTTGGTTAGTTACTAGATGCAACAAAGGCTGCATTCAGCACTGATATGACAACTCTTCCTTACATTATATAAAATATTCTTATTGTTTAATATTAATATTTACATATTTCATTTCTTACTTTCTAAGATACATAACCGTCTAAGTTTTACTTTACAAGAATATACATATTCCTACATACATATACATTTCTTATAATTAAAGATACATAGACGTGTTGGAATTCAAGACTTATACAATAGGCGTTTTTCTTTTTTATGTCGATTTCTTTTCAACTATTGGAGATCAAATCTTTTTTTGTGCTGTAAGGAATACGCAAACAAATATTTTTTTTCTGTGATTGTATGTGTGTGCAATTTGACAGGCCCGAACGCAAAATTCTTTGATTTTTTTTTTTTTTCAAATGGAAAATTATTGTAATTCTATCTACATAATGTACATAAAGTACATTTTATTTATTTTATTTTATTTACTGAACTACGTGAACTTTATACTTTAACACCACGCATATAATTCAATTGAACAAATTGACTGAAAAGCCAAACGTAAACAATAGCCAGAGAATTGTCAAATCTTCCTAGTGTGTATGCAAGTCGGTGTAAATCTTTCTAAAATAAAAGATTTGATTTGTTCAGAAAATTTGATCTTTTCTTCTAAACAAATCAAATTTCCCCTTCACTGATTTGATTTTTTTGTTGAAAGAAAATCCACATTAGTTCAGAGCAGAGCCTGAACTGTCAAACAAAAAATTGTGTTTCTTTTTTACCTCTGAACGTTCAGAGCTTCAAATTTGTGTTTCTTTTTTCGTTCTGAACGTGCTCTGAGCTTGTTCAGAGCGCGCTCTATGAGCTCAGAATAAAATAACTGAGCAGACCGAGTTGAATGCTGAACACAAGCATTTGATAGGTAAAATTGAAAAAAAAGTGACAGCTTAGTATTCAGGTGTGTTTCAAAAATAATTCTGAGCGCTCAGAACCAGAAGACGCTTTGTTCAGAGGATGTTCAGAGCATGCTCGATATGCTGGGACTATGTTCAGCACTCTTTTCTGAGCTAAAAGAGAAAAACGCCTAATGTTATTTTCATATGACTTATACAATGTTATTTTCATATGATGTATAAATTAAATTATTGGAATTAATACTTTATAGAAATTTCACAAATTCAATTCAAGAATAAGATCCCAAAACTGGATCAGGTTACAATTAACATATTTATAGGTCAAGCCTGACAGGAGCTTTTTTTGATCTATCAGATCTTCGCACAAAAGGAGGAGGATTAGGATCAGTATTTTCTTTTATGTTTATGTTCGGATTTTTATAATTTTGTTCAACAACATTTTCATAATTTGAATTCTGATCTGAATTAATGTCCTCGTTCAAAATCTCACTTGGGTCTTCCCTTGGTAAATTTATACTACTATTCCCGTTCGCAACCTTCTCTATGATTGCGTTTCTCTCAGAAAAGTCATGGTCGACATTTTCTTCTGAGCATATGGAATCTGAATCTAGAACTTCAGAATCTCGAACACCAGTACCCACCGAACGTATCTGGTCGATATGGCGTTTCCATTCCCTTCCGTCATCAAGTCGAATCACATAGTGAAGCTTTCCATTCCTACTTATAACCATAGAGTAAGTATACTACCTAGAGGCCCGACTCGTACCCCCCTTGCCTTAAACACCCGCAAAATTTATTTGAGGTGAGTAAGAGAAAACTCCTTTAATATACTCTTTTTTTCCTATCCGTGAATCCATGTGAGTGGTGGATTAAAAAACAAAATGGCGAAATTTGCTCAAACTGACAGGTAAGTTTTTTTGTTGGTTTATCAAAAATGACAGTTCTCAAAAAAAAAAAAAAAATACGTGAAACGTAAAACTCGTGAAATAAGTTTTTATTTTAACTTCAATAAAAGTTTATTAATTTGTAAAAAAGTTTATTTTTAATATCTTCAAAAAGTTTTTTTTTGTGTTCATTTATAGATGCGATACAATGTGAAAAAAGCGCTCACGGAGAAGTAAATAATACAGGAAATTAATTCCTCCTAAAACGCAAGTCCCAATCAAAATGATGGCGACACGTTTTATTGGAACCAAAAGACTTTAAATCTCCTAAAGAAATCAAAAATCTACTAAAAATATAATCTACTGCCAAGGGCGACTGAGAGAGTCCTTGTGTCTAAGATCACCTACTAAATTCTAGATTTGTTTGGCTCACCTTGCTACACCATGTAAAATAGAAAATTTCAAAGCACCTCTTAGTTCTTTATGTAATAAACATCATTTCCCCTTCTTTTTCAGAATTCTCATTCATAATGGAAATATCAGCTTGAATTTCGCTGGCCAGGATAATTCAGTTTTCAAAGGAATAAAAACTGCACATATTTACCTGACATCACATCGAATGATCTTCAATAGCAAGAAGCAAATTAAGAGAAGAAGAAATTATGTCGTTCAGTGATCCTTTTATTACTATGAGTGATGTGAGTTCATATTTTGATACACCTTAATCCCCAATACTCAACTTTTTTATATGTGCAGGTGGATATTGAACAAACTGTTTTCGGAACCTTTTACATTAAGGGCAAAGTGAGTGCTCAACCAAATTTCAATTTCATTGGTGAAGTGAAATTCAAGTTGTATTTAAAATCCGGTTGTGCCATCGAATACGGTCAGGCTATGTTGCGAGCCACTTCTATTGCTCAGCTAAATATGGGTTGTTTGAATGATAATCCCGACACTCCAACTGGATCAAGCTCATCCACCAGCTTATCAACCACCACCAGGCTACTACGAATGGATACCACAAAATGTTGCCTTCGCTAGCCCGGCACCGAATTCAGTGTTTGTGAGCAATACCCTGCTTCATATCCAGGAATCGGTATACGTATGTAAAATTTAATTTTACCTTTAGTTTTGTTCTCGCTTATCTTCTCGACAAATTTTTAACAATTTTACCTTCTATTTTAGATATAATTGAGTTAAACCTTCCAAGAACCTGCACAACTGATTTTCCCGATCCGGATGATCTTGTCAACTTTAAGCTTATAATTTGTCCAGACGAAGGTTTCTACAAAGATGGTCGATTAGAGTTTAATTTCGGCTAAGTGTGCAACTCAAGTTTATCACCCGAATATTGATTTGGAAGGCAATGTCTGTTTGTTCTAAGTGAAGACTGGAATCGAAATTTGACAATTAATTCATTTGTATATTGTCTTCAATATTTGTTCTTGGTCAAAGAAGCAGCTGATTCTTACATTAAGAATATGTCTAGTAAATTAGTATAAACAAAAACCAATGCTAATAATGGTGAAGAATAGTTTTTGTTTCTTTTGCTGCGGGCCCAATTTGTATTATAAAGCTCAATTCAAAATTAGAAAAAAAATATAAGCAAATAGCATTAGCGCAATTATGTTATCGAATACTTTTGTATTTTTTTTCTATTTTTTTTCCAAAAACTGTTAGCCCAGTCAAATTTGACAATAAATTCGCTGTGTGCGATATAGTTCTGCATTTTTGATTCATTTTAGGGGCATGTTAGAGTAGTCTGTAGCTATGTTTGCAACTTCGAAAAACCTGTGCTCGCTGCAGGAAAAATGCAACAGCCAAAAAAATGCCAAATTCACGCCATTTTTTCCGACATTTTCCTTTATAACTTTGGAAATACGCAACTTAGAAAAAAGCCATCCACTACATTCTTGTTTGTTATAAAATTTTCTACAAGACCACATTAGTTTAAAATTCATGTATGTTTTATTTGAGTTGCTATCTAAACATTGGTAAACAAAAATCAGAAAAACTAAGTAATTTTGAAGCGCTGAAAAAATAGGTCAAACATTTTCCAACTCTGCTAAAAATTTGGAATCAAATAATCTAGAGTATTACAAGACAAAATTAAAAAATTCGATCCAAATCGGTAAAATAGTTTTGGCAAGAAATATGATGTTAACTAAGTGCAACAAGCTATTATTGCATCATTGCTGTGGTCAAAGTGGGACACTTAAGTTGGCACTGATTTTTGTTCACGTACTTGGAACCTATGATAAAATATATATATGATATTTATATCTTTTTCTAAGCCACTTTGGTAGCGATTTTAAAAGTTCCGAAAATTGTTCACTTAGCTTATAAATATGAGTCGTACTCGTACTCGTATAGACATGGTATTGTTCTTTTGATTATGGCATGTAGTATAAACGGCTACAGATTGCATATGAACAAAATTTGGAGCTGTATAAAACACATATTTCTTTCCTCATTTTTTTTGCATTTCAAATATGCATTTTGGTCCGCTGTATCGCGAACATGTTATGCAATGCAGTTTGCATTGATACAAATAGCATATCCACTAAATATGAAGCGGTATAAAACACTTTTAGCAAATCGTTAAACAAATCTCGTAATAAAAAAATTTGTTTTATGACATTTTAACGATTTTGAAATGATTTGAAATGAATTGCTAAAGTTACGATTGTAATACATTAAAATACCTTTCCAATGACGTATTTCTTGTCCAGCTAGAATGCTATTTTTGACCACATTCCTAACCTTATTTATATCCAACTTTCAACATCTCAATATTTTTCTTTAAGAATTGTTAGTTAGTTTAAGAAATTTCCATTTGTTTATTTTGTCTTAAAAAAGCTTGTAACGAAAATATCGGGAGCTTTTAAGGCAAAATTAACTGAATTCATATTTTTTTTTCTATATTTATTACCAAAGAAACTTTAGTTTTTGTTTTTTATTTAATAACAAAAAATAAATTGCGAGAAAAAAACAATAAAAAAATCATAATAAGAGAAGTATAATATATATTATGTACTAATTTAAATCGCAATAAAGAAGCTTTCATATACAAACAACAGCACACACAGTCTTCAAGGAAATTCTTGTAGGACTTATTAGATAAAGATTTTTAATAATTTTTGTTCTTATCTTAAACATTTTTTTTGTTTTACACAAGTAAAATCGCCTAATCTACAATTGGAACTGTGTAGAGGGTATTCCTCTTGATTAAATACAATCGCTTATAAAAATAATTGGTAAATGAAAAAACTTTTTTATTTCATGCTAATTGCGATGTTTAGTCCATAATTTTTTTTTTTTAATAAATTGGGCGGGGATGGACACTAGAAGGTTTTACAAATCTTCATCCTCCTCGGGCAAAGCAGTCTCCTGTGCCTCTTCGATTTAAACTTGGGCATAAATTGAATGAAAAATATCTTGTATGTTGTCATGAATCCCACTGCCTGAAATTGAAAAAAAAAATATTTTTAAATTTAAATTATTTACATAATACATTTTTTTAATTTTTTGTGTGTAAAGCAAAATCTATATAAATAGCCCTAAATAACTTTTGTGGTACCATTTTCTCAAGAAGTGTGTAACTGATTTCGATAAATTGTATATGGTTAGAAGGCCACACATGAGACATGCACTTATACACTGTGGGTCAAATTTGATTTACACTGCCGATCACTTTGCATATTTGCAACTATAGAGCAACATCTCAATCAAACATATTTCTGACATTTTAGCCGAATATAGTAAGGTGAGCAATAAACAGTAAAGCTTTAAGTCTTATTCAACAAATATTTCTTGCGACTCGCGATTTATATTTTTGGTATCTAAAAAATTTTCAAACAAATTGTTTGATTCTAGAGTGAGTCATTGTAAGGGTTTGTTCGTCAAATTTCAGCCATTGGGCGATACTATTCTAAATAATTAAGACAAACAAATATTCGGCACGTGATATTGGACATTTTTTGTTGTCGAAGGTCCGACTCGCTATAGTTAGTAGTTAGTGACCATTAGATAGATATCGACAAAGTTTCTGTAAAAATCCATCAGTCCCAAACATGAAACTAAAAATGTTTGGAAAATTAGCTGCTGCTCTAAATTTTAAAGCATCAGCGGTCTGACGCGTTCGGCACAAATTTGGTGTGAAGCATTCCTTATAATTCCCCAGAGTAGAAATAGTCAGCCCTATTGTGAATTCCACTTGAAAGAAAATAACTCGGAAAAATTACACAAAATTACAATCCCTTATTGTGGGTTTCGGGCGAAAAATATTCCCTGTTCGTAAAAATTCCCTTTTTGGCACTATTGACAACATTTTTTCGTGTGAAATTTGTCATGTCATTTACAAAAAGATTTCCATTTGATTTTTGGTGACAAACGAGGCCACACTTGTTGTAAAATAGAGGATACAACTAGCAATAGCTTTTAAAAATCCGGGCGAACAAAACATTTTCGGGCGAAATGTTTTTCCGGGTGAAACTTACAATAGGGCTGAATACATAGCTCATATAGAACGGATAGGAGCCATAATAGAGCAAGAAAGCGCCGCTTACAATTTACTTACATACATTGGTAAGCATATATATCCATTGAAGCTATACCCAAACCATTAATTTTAATTTGTTGATGCAATAATTGTAATGAGAAATTCTAAATCTGGAATGTTTTTTTTTTTTAAATAATTTTAAATGTTAAATTTTTTATTATATAATTAACAAATTAAATTAGAATTACCTGAACAGAGGCTGCTGTTATCTGCGCTGTGCTTTAAATTGTGTACTCTGTATGAAATGTATTTGGCTTGTAAAATCAAATTCATTTTTAATAAACAAATAACGACGACTTTAGAAAATTAGTTTGTTTGAATCTGGCGCTTTTTCTTTGACGAAGACTGACTACGATTTGCGTTTGTTTAAAGGATTCCTGCCATCATAGGCGTCGTACCAGTTATCAGATTGTTTTGAGGCATCCTTGGCCAAAGCGCAAACGGGAATGAAATTCATCTTTGAAAGGTGCACCGTAGATGGATTCTCCACCAGTTCAATCGCTATTGGGATCTACAACTATAAATTAATCGAGGGATGATCTTAAAACCAAATTCTAAGCATTTAAAGCAACACCTACCTTGAACTATGAATCCTTCTACAACACGGTGCAAAATTGTGCCATTGTAATAGCCTTCCATGCATAGTTGGATAACATTTCGGCAAGCTTTTGGACATTCTCGGGGCCATAGTTGATACTATATACATAATTGATACATATTGCATATGAATTTATATGAAAATCAAAAAAGTGTGAGATAAAAATTACTCTAGTTCCCAAACAGCTGGCTCAATTTTGGTGATTTAAACTTTTCTAAGTCCTTATTGAAGTGTTCCAAGTGATCGTTGCATTAATTTTTCATTTTGAGGATAATATCAAAAAATTCCATAAAAAACAATTTCATTGGAATTTTGCATGAAATTAAGTGTATGTTTCGTAGAATTTTTTTTCCCAACATTCCTCAAAATTAAAAACTGATATGACGATTACTTAGAGCACATCAAAAAGGACTCAGGACCATTTGAATCACCAAAATCGAGCCAGCAGTTTTTGAATTAGAGTAACTTGTATCTCAAACTTTTTTGATTTTCATATGAATTTATATGAAAATCAAAAAAGTGTGAGATAAAAATGAATCTAGTTCCCAAACAGCTGGCTCAATTTTGGTGATTTAAACGTTTCTAAGTCCTTATTGAAGTGTTCCAAGTGATCGTTGCATTAATTTTTCATTTTGAGGATAATATCAAATAATATCTGACACATCAGATTGATTTCTAGCTTCAATTTGTTGCTTCAAATTGTTTCGCATTCATTGATAGTTGATGCACTTGATCCCATTACTGGGCCAGACCAGGGGAACAATAATAACAATACCAATATCATGAGGAAAATAAACCCATTGATGGAATAGATTTGCCATGTTTTTTTTTTGAATTTTAACTTATATGTTGGAAGTTCTAAAACAAAAAAAAAAAAAAAAAACACAAAAATGAGAATCCATTTTTTTACTTCAAGACACAGCTTTTTACTTACACAGCTCGCAGTAGTTTCAGTTTGGGAATGTTCGGATTGATGGCCTTTGATCCAGTGGGTTTAATTGCAGCCAATTCAAAAGGATGAGCTTTTTTCTTGTGGATGCGACAATTCGAACCATTGGCAGAGGTCTTGCACTAAGTTGCAAGTGTAGGTCTTCAGACCGGTATGCAAAATGATGTGATTCTTCAAGGCTTTTGACCGTTGGTACTCGTTATCACAGAAATCACATTTGTGCCGCTTTTGGGCTGAGTGGATTGTATTTAGCTGCGAACCGCACATACAGAATGCCAATATCGACCGGCCATGGGTCTGTTAAAAGAGCGGACGGAAAAATAGTTTTGCCCGTGAACAAGACTTTTACAGCGTCAGCATCTATTCCAGAACATTTTATGGCACAATCCACTGGCGGACAATTTCACGAAAATAATTTTCCGAATTAGTCAACGATAATCAAATTTCTCGCGCTAGTTTTATTAAAAACAATTAAAAACAATAATACCGACGAAAATTATTTTATTGTCGCACAAATTGCAGCAACAACAAATGTCAAAAAAATCCACCAATAATTGCTCAGTTGCTGTATGTCTAGTGGTGGAAGTTAGGGCATATACGCATGGAATTTCAAGGGTGTGATTCTACTTTTTGATTACATTTTCTTTGTTTTCAATAGAAATAGTAATAAATAATAAATAATAAATATATGCCAGAAGCAATAAAAGGCTATATCAAATAAAGTTTTTGTTCATAAACATTTAGAAGCATCAATTTTATTGACAAAATATTTTATTTTTAAGTTTTTGAATTTAACGGATTCCCTTTTTTGAATATCCGATTCACCAATTGAGCACATGACCACGTTTGAGCAAATGCCCTAATGCATACATACAAAGCTCGTTTTGTCCCATTTAAAATGCATTGCAACTGCACACATCCTTACTGAATAGGGCATAAATCCTCTCAATTCAGCTTGTAGGGTGAAAGAGCATGGACACCTTAAGTCGGTTCTCTAGGTAGTATTTTCTCTATGGGTATGCACTATTGACACCTGGTAAGTTGCTTTCCACGCCACCTGCATCTCAAGCACTTAAGCTTCAAAAGGCGATAGAATTATTTTCGATTTGACGTTCAATGTATTTCCCATAAGAGAAAACGAAAAAAGCGCCTGACGAAAATTAGTTATACCAAATTCTTTTATATAAACGGGTATCCATATTTTGATTGAAATAGAACCAAAAAATGTGTAAGCTTATAAATCAACTCGAAAATATATTAAAATAGATAGCTAAAATGCTTTGCTTTGTAAATGAAAAATGTAAACAAACCACCCTTACAACCAGAAACAACAACAAAAGTACTCGATTAAAAATAGAGAAAGGCAGAGGCGTAGTCACGATTATTAAAAAAATATGTTTGTTCGTAATTGAATAAAAATCTTCTTGTGAAAAAATTGTTAAAAATAATTTTTTTCAATTGGCTATTTACACATTTGTTTCTTGGTTTACAAAAGAGGCAAGGTATGAATGAAGGTCAAGCTCGATCGCTCTTAATTAGTTCTATTTTTAAGAAGAGTAAAAGTTTTTTTTTGCCCGATATTACGTTAAAAAAATATTCTTAGAAAGATACTTACGTGGTCGGATAAAACAAACGAATACAGGGAAATCAAATGATGCCCATATAATTTATATTAACTTTATATTAACCTGCGCGTACCTAATACAAAAAAATTAAATGAAGATTTATATCACTTAAGTGCATTAAAGGTGAATCCTTTTGATAATTTGGAAAACTAATTTTCGTTGGCTTATTACATTTACTTAAGTGAGCGGTTTTGACTGTTATAATTCTATTTTTACGAAAGCAAAAGTGAACGAAATTAATCGAAAAATAGAAAACCGCAATTATTGGTGCAACACATAATTTCCTGGTATTATATTTTCTTCTTACGATCACTAAAGTGGACCTTTAACATTTCTACTTCATTCATTACTTATAATAAAAAGGAAATTAAATGTTTTATTAAAATCCATAAGAAACTCTAGCCCCCTAAACTACTACCTACCTACGCACATGATATCGTTCTGACTGACGCCTTGCATCCATTTTGGAAAACAACAACAAAAAAGCACGTTTGTTTACATATTTCATCTGCAAACTAAAGCAAATTAGTAATAAGTTTCGATATATTTTACGTTTGATTTGCAAACTAGCATGTTTAATTATTCTATTGCAATTATAATACAAACAACCGTTCATATAAAATTAATTTGTTAAATTAATTTTGCTACGAGCTGGTTTTGTTTTTCTTTTATGGGAAATGCATTGAACGTCAAATGGAAAAGAAATCTATCTCGTTTGTTAGTTTCACGCGCTGGCTGCTAGGTGCCGTGACTCCATGTGCCAATACGATGATAGACAGGGAAAAAATTAAGTTCTGTGTGTGATGAGTACTTTTCAGTCCATTTTCAGCGTCTGCCTTCGCACGACGAGATTTGAGCCATGACTTGTCGAAATTTGTTAGATTTTCGCGAAGGTGAGTTCAGATTTTGTTCTCGTTCGCACGCATTTAATTTCAAAAAAGGCATGACTCAAAAGTCGTCGTGCAAATGTAGACGAGAGAACGAACAGATTCTGCAACATCTACAAAGTTGCGGAGATTGTATACAAACTTTTAGGCCTAATTTATTCACTCAAAGTTGAATATAACTTTGGGATTTTTACAGTCAACTTGAGAAATAGTTTTTATACACTCTTAGGCCTAATTTATTCAGTTAATGTTGAACATAACTCTGGGATTTTTAACAGTCAACTTGAGAAATAGTTTTTATTCACTCAAAGTTAAGACATTTTCAACTTTTTATTTTCAACTCTAGAGTTGATCAACTTTGGATTTTCTCAACTCCCGAAATAGTAGAAGTTAGCGAGCAAACTTGGGATGTATCTTCATTTCTGTCTATTCATTCATGCTAGTCAGTTCTCGACCGATCACCGAAATCAAGCATCGTCGGGTGAGTTAGTACTAAGATGGGGAACCGCATGAGTTTTTTTGGTTTCATATTTTTTTTTTAGGTATAATTGAAATTTGTTTATAAAAATGGTGCCTTTCCCCCACCAAAAATAGAACAAGTGTACAATTTCCATAAACAGATCACTTCAGTATTGTGTTCCATGTTATATATGAAATGATTTGCTGGTCTTGTGATGTTTAAGTAGTGGGCGACGATTTCGCCGGAAAAGTGTAAAAACATTCTCATTTACATCGATCCATTCATGATTCCATTTCACAACAACAGTGCTTACGTTTCATGGAGTTGTTGATCTTTGCTTGGCTTTTTCTGTTTGACCCTGCATTATTCTTCTCAAACATTTGACAAATTTCTACACACCAAAAAATAAAATAAAAACAGAAACTTGCTTCTCCATTTTCCGCAAGGAAATTATGAGAAATTAATTTAAAGAAACAGATCTTTTATTCTGTCAAATTCCTATCTTGTCAAAGCCCGAAGCCTGACGCGACATTCTGTTTTCCAAATTTTAGGGTCACGCTTAATGACACATGATATCGTAAAGTCGGTAAAAAGCCTGTCAAAGTCGGAGCGACCTAACGCGTGTTTGTGATTTGGCCATTTCTTCTAGCACTCTTGCACGCAATTCATTTGGAACGTATACTCGAACGCCACGCATTAAACAATCTTGTTGTAAAGAAAATTCACATTGATTAATACCAACCCGAAAATGGCTATCCACAATTCTACCATTTTTTAGACCCTGTATTAAAACTAACATTGTTATCTGCAAGTGTAGCTTTGGACAGATCTTGTACTGTTAACGGTAAATGTTTTATCATATTTATTTCTACTATGTCAATTTCTTCTATCTTGGATGAAAAATCCGCAGTCGGTAAATGCGACATTCCGTCCGCATTTCCGTCATCTTTTGTATTTTATATCATAGTCAAACGACTGTAAAAAGATTGCATAATGTTGCATTCTCATCGCAGACATAGTAGGTAATCCTTTTTTAGGAGAGAATATTTGTAATACGGGTTTATTATCCGTTATTAACGCAAATTTTCGCCCGAATATGTATTGATAAAACTTTTGTATACCGAAAACAATAGCATAGGCTTTCTTATCAATTTGCGAATATCGTTGTTGAGAGGCGTTCAATGTCTGTGAAGCATACTGAATAGGACGTTCAGTGCCATCGTCATAAACATGGCTTAAAACTGCACCAACTCCGTATGGCGAAGCATCAGTTGCAAGTAACAGCGGTAATCTCGGGTCGTAATGCACTAAAAATTTATCGGACTGCATTTCAGATTTAACTTTTTTAAACGCATCCTCACAGTTTTTATTCCACACGAAAGGAATATCATTTTGAAGTAAATTATTTATCGGGTATAAGGATGTACTTAAATGTTCCAAAAACCGACCGTAATAATTAACTAGTCCTGTAAAAGCCCGAATTTCGTCTTTATTACTAGGTCTTTTCATATCTTGTATGGCATTAACTTTACTACGCATTTTGTGAATACCACGATCATCAATCATGTAACCACAGTAAAATATTTCTTTTTTAAAAAAATCGCATTTTCCGAAATTTACACTCATGTTATATATATCTAATCTTTTCAAAACCTCTTCAAGTCTTTGTAAATGAATGTCCCGATATTTTAATATCATCTAAAAACACAGTAGTACCTTCAATGTCTGCTAAAATCTGTTCAATCTGCCTTTGCCAAATAGCAGGTGCAGATGCAATACCGTACATTAAACGATTGGGTTGAAAAAGTCCCTTGTGTGTATTCAAGGTCAAAATTTCCTTATCTTCTGGACGTACTTCTAATTGTAGGTAAGCTTGCGTTAAATCAATCTTAGAAAAATGTTTTCCCCCAGCCATCGAAGCAAAAACTTCTTCAATTGTTGGTAAGGGGTGTTCGTCTATAATCAAGTTTGGGTTAACTGTGACTTTGAAATCGCCACAAAGTCGAACCCTATTTCCAGCCTAAGCCACCGGTACAATGGGCGTAGCCCAAGCACTATGATCTACCTTTGTAAAAATACCCTTATCTACCAAACCTGAAATTTCGTTTTCTACTGCCTTCTTAATAGAAAATGGAACTGTCGTGGCTTTAATAAAAACAGGTTTGCAATTGGTTTTCAGTGTGAGTTTTGCCTGAATATTTGATATTTTCCCCACTGACTTATCAAACACTTTTGGATATTTCTTTAATAGCATTTCTATACAATTTTCATTTTGAGTAACGGTTTGACCGATACTCGTCCCAAAAATTGTGTTCCAATCTAGTTGCAAGTCATGTAACCATTCACGACCAAGCAATGGATGCCTTTCAGAATCAACTACATACAGTTTTAGCTGTTTGGTTCGGTTGGCATTGGTGGTCGGATTCTGTTCTAGTTCTACTTTAACAATAATCCGTATACAATTATTTCATTATTGCAGTAACTGACCAAGGAAGTATCTGGTGGATTTAAAAACATTTCGCGAAAAAGCCTTAACCTATCGGCATTACTTATAAGTGATACCGGAGATCCCGTATCGATCTCAAAATTCAAAACATTATCATTCATTATTAAACAGACACATATTTTTGACCGATCGCAATTTGTGTTTTTATTCGAAACGCAACTGTCTGTAATATTACAAATTTGATCTACCTCCTGCTCCTCAACAAAGTATGCTCCTTTATTCTTACAGCCGTATTCATTAGAATCCGCTGAACAGATGAAAAGTTATGCACTGCATAAGGATTTATGTAGCCATTATACAACGTTGCATAAATTGTTATGCATAAAATATTTTTCATCCCATTATAGTTATAATGAGCTTGTGTCAAAATTAGTACCATAAAGGACAAATCTATTACGTTTTACTTTCAAAACTGACAAAGGAGACCCAGCTGTATGTGTGCTGTGTGAAAAATCAATAGAAGTAATTCTGCTGGCGATTGGATTCTTTTTGCTTTTTTTATTAATTTCTTTTAATATTATTATAATTAGCCAGTTACTTTGTTGGTGTTTTGTGTTTGCAAATAAAATTAAAAATATTTGAAACAAAAAAACGTCGTTTTTGATTTATAATTTTATTTAAATCATGCATGCCGTCGAGCAAAAGTTGTAAGATTTGATGGAAAATCTTTAAATGTTTTACATTTATTAAGTAGATTTTATAAAATAAAGTGTACAACAAAATATTCTTAATTTTATTTAAACAATATCACAACAAAAATGTACAATAAATTAACAAAACCAACATTATTTATTGTTGTATTTAATTTTATAAAATATTTTGATAGTCAGATTTCAACACCTCAAAGATTACAAAAATAAGCGCCCCCCTAATATGTATCTACATTATTGTTGTGTGTGAGTCAAAGTGACATTCCGATAATAAACAACCCTTATGTTGGCTCTATACAACCTCCAAACGCGTTTAGCTTATGTTGCCTCTATTCAACGTTGCATAAGTTTATGAATAAGGTTTTTGCGTTCAGAGGCATTATAAAGAGTGCATAGCACTATGCACTCGCTATAATTCGTTTATGCATAAGTCTGTTACTGTATTGTGTATTTTTATTGCTTACATGTTTTGTATTTTTATTACTCATATTAATATTATTATTATTACTACTTTCCTTGGCACTGAGACACATCTTAGCGAAATGTCCAATTTTATTACAATTATTGCAATTGACATTTTTGAATTTGCAAACATTTGCCAAATGTGTTTCATTGCCGCAGCGATAACAAACTACTTTTTTCTTAAATGGATTTTTACTCGTCACCTGGATCCTATTTGGTTGTGCATGTGCATGATGAATGTGCGATACACCTTTTGCATTATGTATTTCTGCTCCACCCCTCGCCGACAATTCCATAGCAATCGCCTTCTCCCTTGCTTTCTGCAGTGTCAGGTCAGCTGTTTCGAGAAGTCTATCTTGGATTTTTTTGACTTCTTAATCCAAATACTAGTTGATTCCTTATAGCAGTGTCCAGGTACGTTCCAAATCTACAATTGATGGATAATTTCTTTAAAGCTGTCAGGAATTCGTCAATGGACTCACCGTCCTGCTGCTTCCTTAAATGAAATCTGTATTTTTCCACAATTTCCAAAGGCTTTGTAGACCCAATAATAATCGTCTAGCAGCTTGACGATATCAGTATACCAGTGGCGATTCCTGGTCCTTAGTATTGGTTTAGCTACGTGGTCTAGGGAAGGTTAAAATAAAAAAAAATCATTTTTTTTTTTTTAGTTTTATTGATAACGACAATTAATAAAAAACATTAATAAATGATATAAAATAAAAGTTTAAAAATGTATCGATACATAAATTCGCTTTGTTGTTCGACGGACACAACATTTTCGATGACTTTATCATAAAAATCGTCACTTTCTATAACAATTATATAACAATTATATAAATATAAATATCTAGGTACATCCTATATTTATATGATTTTTCGTTGCAAAAAATCTTAAATTTAAACTTATCTACCCACATTAATGTATGAAGGTATGTATGTACCTATCTTTAAACAATTTGGTTCACGTTCAAAGCTATGTTAACAAATTTCACGTTAGCTGTCAGCCGATAAAAGATACTTCTAGCGACTTTATGCAAAAATAAATTGACAATTATTTAACTATGATCTATTTTATTATAATAATATTATTTCTAGGTTCTAGCATATATGCATTTACTTCCATCTTACTTCTCAAAAAAAAAAAAAAAACAATGTCGCACTCTCATATTTCAAAGCACCACAACCCAAAAATATATTTACTCACATTTAAATTCCAAGCAAATACAAAATAATTAATTAATTTCGCACTTTTAGCATTCGATACGAAACAACTGTTTATGTTTATTTCGCAAATAGCCCAGTCAATTCGACAATAAATTCGCAAAGCGCAATGTATTTCTGCATTTTTGATATGTTGTTGGGCATGTAGCTTAGTTTGCAACTTCGAAAAACCTGTGCTCGCTGCAGAAAAAATGCAACAGTGAAAAAAAACGCTAAAATAACCCCATTTTTGCGACATTTTACTTTATAACTTTAGAAATATGCAACTAAGGAAAAAAACGTCCACTATTAACTTGTTTTTTATAAAATGTTCTACAAGACCACATCAGTTTTAAATTCATGCATGTTATATTTGTGTTGATATCTAACCATGAATAAAAAAACAAATAAATTGAAAAACTAAGTAATTTTGAAGCAATCAAAAAATAAGTCAAAAATTATCTTATTATTATCAAGACGAAATTTGAAAATTCGATCCAAATCAATCAAGTAGTTATGGCAAGAAACATGATGTTAATTAAGTGCAACACGCAATGTTTGCATCATAAAATATAGTTATAATATTTATATATTTTTTTAAGCAACTTTGGTAGCGAATTTAAAAGTTTCGAAAATGTTCACGAAATTACATATTTACATGCCAAGTGTACAATTTTCGGAAGTTTTAAAATTGATATCAAAGTATCAATGATATAAATATCATAACTTTATTTTATCATACTTAAGGGTTTCAAGTACATGAACAAAAAAATCAGTGCCAAAACTTAAGTGTCCTACTTTGACCACAGCAGTGATGCAAACATTGCTTGTTGCACTTAATCGAATTTACTCTAGAATATTTGATTACATATTTTTAGCATAATTGGACAATTTTTGACCTAGTTTTTGATTGCTTCAAAATTACTAAGCTTTTCTGATTTTTTTTTTTTATTCTTGGTTAGATAGCAAGACAAATATAACATGCATGAATTTAAAACTGATGTGGTCTTGTAGAAAATTTTATAACAAACAAGTTTCAAGTCATAAAGGAAAATGTCGGAAAAATAGGATGAACTTAGCGTTTTGTTCACTCTTGCATTTTTCCTGCAGCGAGCACAGGTTTTTCGAAGTTGCAAACTTAGATACAGACTACTCTTACATGCCCCAACAACATATCAAAAATGCAGAGCTACACCGCGCTTTGCCAATTGAGCACTTTTTTTGGAAGTAAGTAGGTACCTGGAGCTGCTTGCATACCTTACGTATCGTGCTTTATCGCATCATACTTACGCTTACGATTTCATTTATTTGTGTTTGTATTTGTATTTTGAATAGATATTATTAAAAATGGTATGTAACTTGGTAGCGCGGATGTTGTAAGCTTTTAAGGAAGACTTGTTGTATGAGAGTTTCGTGTTGTGTACTGTGTTAGAACAATGTGGGTAGGTTGTGTACACAGTACAAATATTTATGTACCTTGGGTTAGGTAGGTATCATTTTCTTTTATTATCATATCAATGCTATTTGCTATTTGTAGGGAATTTGGTTTTGGTATCGCGCAACGCTGAGGCAGATAGGAAGATGGGAGTTTTGTGTTGTGTGAAGGAAAATATGATTTGAAAATAGGTAGTTACGTGGGTAGTTTTTTTTTCTATTTATGGTATTGATAATTACCATTACCTAATGACAGGCGCGAACGCAGGAACAAATTTCGGGGGGGGGGGGGGGGGGGTTAAACTGAAAACTAAAAATTAAGAGTGAAATTGTATGGCGAGGAAGTTAAATTCATACATTTCGGGGGAGGGTTTGAACCCCCAAAACCCCCCTGCGTTCGCGCCTGCCTAATCACTATCATTATTTCAACATAACATTGTATAATTTATTCATTTAAATTCTTGGTTTAGCGGCGATAAACCTGCTAACTGAGAGGAATCGCCACTGCAGTATACGATCTTGTAGTAGGTGCAGCAGGTGACATTTTGTCACATAGGACATCGTACGTCTCTTGTCCAATGTAATGGAGAAGCAAAGCTAACTTTTTGGTTTCTTCTTTTATTTCGAAAATACCAAATGCTCATTCTAATCTCGCCACCCAACGAGCAAACTTTCATTTATTCTTATCGAATAATTCGATGTTGAATGTAGAATGCATTGTGGTTTTAGACATGTTTTCGTTTGAAATTCGCAGCAACAACTGGTGGACAGGTAGCAATAGCAAAAGAATCTTTCATGCAAAACAACACGTGGAAAAACTTTTTTAGGTAGCAGAATATTTCATTGAAAAATATCAAAACCCGAAGTAAAGTTTTTCGCAACTACTCAGTTGTAATTTTTTTTTACTTATTTTCTTTTTTATCCTCGTCGCCAATCTGTAATAATTTGCAGTAAATTTAAAAGACGTGCTTCTTCTCTTAATACTTTTATTAGAATCATAATGGCTGACAAAAATGAAAACGTACTGACAACATAAGAAAGATACATTTTGGTTAGTTACTAGATGCAACAAGGGCTGCATTGAGCACTGATATGACAGTGTGCAAATAAGAAAGTGGTAAAAAAATACAAAATAAAGACGAAATGTTGATGAAAAATCAAACTAATTGAATTAGCTATAATCATTTTCATCAATTTCAATCATTTCTTAACTTGTATGAGAAAAATAACACATGTTTCTTTTTTGAAAGAGAGCGTAGAATGTTGTCCCACCAAATGATTCTCCCTCCGTTAATCTGACATGGAGCGTTCAGTTTGTGGTACACGCCCATTATTTGTAACCGTCCTAAAAACTGATATAAAAGCTGTGTCCCAACCAGTGTTGCCGAATCTCATGATTTATCATGATTCTCATGATTCTCATGAAAACATGATTTTATTGAATATTTCATGATTTATCAAATTTTCCTTAAAAAAAATAAGAACAGGGAAACCAATAATTTTTTGACAAACTTAATTTTAAAACAAACATAGCATAACATTCATTTTTTTAAATTAAGTCGCTGAAGATAGTTAGTTATCAAGAGATAGATAATGAGTGAAGATTGCTTGTTAATTCAAATATTAAAGCAAATAACCAAGTAAACGACATAGAAGGATTCTGGTAATATGTTGGCCAAATAAAACTGACCGATGATAGCTTGGCATATCCCCAACACTGAAAGAATATTTTCAAACATTACCTTACTTAAAACGAAAATCAGAATCAGACTTGAAGTGGATTCAATCATTGGACTTATTCATTCAAATTACCTCACGGAAAATCAAAGTTATTTTAACTTCAAAGTCACATTCGATAAATATTAAGAACAATGTGGGTAGGTTGTGTACACAGTACAAATATTTATGTACCTTGGGTTAGGTAGGTATCATTTTCTTTTATTATCATATCAATGCTATTTGCTATTTGTAGGGAATTTGGTTTTGATATCGCGCAACGCTGAGGCAGATAGGAAGATGGGAGTTTTGTGTTGTGTGAAGGAAAATATGATTTGAAAATAGGTAGTTACGTGGGTAGTTTTTTTTCTATTTATGGTATTGATAATTACCATTACCTAATGACAGGCGCGAACGCAGGAACAAATTTCAAAGGGGGGGGGGGGGGGGGGTTAAACTGAAAACTAAAAATTAAGAGTGAAATTGTATGGCGAGGAAGTTAAATTCATACATTTCGGGGGAGGGTTTGAACCCCCAAAACCCCCCTGCGTTCGCGCCTGCCTAATCACTATCATTATTTCAACATAACATTGTATAATTTATAAATTGTATAATATTTGTGACCTTTTATCGATAAAGATTGATATAACTTTTTGTGGGCTATAGGTCAATAAATTATTCCATGAGATTATTATGTAACTATAATGAGTGGTTTATTCCCTTAACGTAAATTCTTTAAATATTGTTTGCCTGATGAAGAGCATAAACATGCTCGAAACGTTGCACATCAAATAACATCTTTAATTTATTGACCTATAGCCCACAAAAAGTTATATCAATCATTGTATAATTTATTCATTTAAATTCTTGGTTTAGCGGCGATAAACCTGCTAACTGAGAGGAATCGCCACTGCAGTATACGATCTTGTAGTAGGTGCAGCAGGTGACATTTTGTCACATAGGACATCGTACGTCTCTTGTCCAATGTAATGGAGAAGCAAAGCTAACTTTTTGGTTTCTTCTTTTATTTCGAAAATACCAAATGCTCCTTCTAATCTCGCCACCCAACGAGCAAACTTTGATTTATTCTTATCGAATAGTTCGATGTTGAATGTAGAATGCATTGTGGTTTTAGACATGTTTTCGTTTGAAATTCGCAGCAACAACTGGTGGACAGGTAGCAATAGCAAAATAATCTTTCATGCAAAACAACACGTGGAAAAACTTTTTTAGGTAGCAGAATATTTCATTGAAAAATATCAAAACCCGAAGTAAAGTTTTTCGCAACTACTCAGTTGTAATTTTTTTTTACTTATTTTCTTTTTTATCCTCGTCGCCAATCTGTAATAATTTGCAGTAAATTTAAAAGACGTGCTTCTTCTCTTAATACTTTTATTAGAATCATAATGGCTGACAAAAATGAAAACGTACTGACAACATAAGAAAGATACATTTTGGTTAGTTACTAGATGCAACAAAGACTGCATTGAGCACTGATATGACAGTGTGCAAATAAGTGGTAAATAAATACAAAATAAAGACGAAATAATGATGAAAAATCAAACTAATTGAATTAGCTATAATCATTTTCATCAATTTCAATCATTTCTTAACTTGTATGAGTAAAATAACACATGTTTTTTTTTTGAAAGAGAGCGAAGAATGTTGTCCCACCAAATGATTCTCCCTCCGTTAATCTGACATGGAGCGCTCAGTTTGTGGTACACGCCCATTGTTTGTAACCGTCCTAAAAACTGATAAAAAAGCTGTGTCCCAACCAGTGTTGCCGAATCTCATGATTTATCATGATTCTCATGAAAACATGATTTTATTGAATATTTCATGATTTATCAAATTTTCCTTAAAAAAAATAAGAACAGGGAAACCAATAATTTTTTGACAAACTTAATTTTAAAACAAACATAGCATAACATTCATTTTTTTAAATTAAGTCGCTGAAGATAGTTAGTTATCAAGAGATAGATAATGAGTGAAGATTGCTTGTTAATTCAAATATTAAAGCAAATAACCAAGTAAACGACATAGAAGGATTCTGGTAACATGTTGGCCAAATAAAACTGACCGATGATAGCTTGGCATATCCCCAACACTGAAAGAATATTTTCAAAAATTACCTTACTTAAAACGAAAATCAGAATCAGACTTGAAGTGGATTCAATCATTGGACTTATTCATTCAAATTACCTCACGGAAAATCAAAGTTATTTTAACTTCAAAGTCACATTCGATAAATATTTCAGTAAAGTGTATAACAAATAAACATGTATAAACAATTAACATATTTCTATATATAGGGTGTCCAGTAAATAATGGATAACCTTGGAATGCTTCATAGAAGACTTTATGACCGTCCTGAAAACTAATTTAAAATAATTTATCCCAACCACAAGAAAAGATATGTGCATTTTTTTTGTTCAGTGTATTATTTTTTGCGTTACTTTACGTTTTTGAATACCACGACTACAAGTGAATGAATTCGACCGTTTTTTTTTGTAGCAATATTTCACATTGTTTGTGCTAAAACATAAGAAGACAAAAATTATAATAACTGTTGGAATTCTTAGAGAAAACAATTATTTAAATTTGATTTTCAATGCCAAATGTGAAAGAAAATAATTTTTGAAAAAGTTAAATATTCACTGTTATGAAAAAATGCATGAATACCTAAGTGGCCAACTATTTTTAAAATATGCGTGTTAAATGCGGGTTTCAAAATGGTATACTTTATTATTGCACCTTGAACCAAAGCAATTTAGCAAAAACAAATGTTTTAAATATTAGCAACTTAAACGTGAAAATAGTATCATGCATTGAACATGGTAGATTTTTTATTGATTTCCTGTTTTTATAATGTTGTCCTAATGATAAATCCAAGCTTTTAACTTCTAGGGCCGAATGCAACATTACCAAAGATGTTAACAAAGTGCAAAAAAACGGCTACATTTTCGAGCTTGTTTTGAATTATACCTCTTCAATTGGCCTTTTTCAAAACAATCAAATATTTTGGTAGTTGTTTTTACCAAATTAATTTTCTTATAAGAGCTGCATTAAATAAATCGAATATACAACAAGTCGATCAGCTTCTCAGATGAGGTATGGAATCTTGTGCAAGCCGCTACATTACAAATATGCCCGATATACAGGCAGATGGATATGGGGTATGGGACCAATTTTATGGCTACCCCGTTCACCTAAATCAACTTGATTTTTTAATTAGGGCTGCATTAAGAAAATCGTACAGCAAACCCATCAGAAACTTAGAGGAGCTGAGAAATCTTGTGGAGGCAGCTGCATTACATGATTTTGAGCAAAACTTAACAAGATTACTATAAGATTTTCATTTATTCGGAGGTGCAGAACATGTATTAGAATTGGTGGAAAACAGTTTGAACAAAACTATTTTGGTTTTTGAATTTTTGAACAACAACAACAACTTAAAGGCGCTACCACCAATTGTTTTGGCTGGAGATATAGCTATTTCGTGCTTTGCCACTTTTGCACTCATCAGTCTCCTTTTTGTGGTGCTGAGCTTTAATCCAATTTTATTTGAAAAACTTTTTATGCACACCATAGGATTCGAACCCACGCATATCAGATTTGCTCAGTCTTAGCAGTCGTATGCACTACGCACTCACCGCTTTAGACCACTGACGTCACAGGTCGAGATGTGTTATTTGTTTATCAAATGCATTTGGAGCATCAGCATTTTTATAAGCGCTTTTAAGTATGCTGTCTTGTTCCGCCTCCATTTTTCTCCATACCTTATTTCGATAGACTACAATTCGCAGTACGTATCAAAGGGGGAGAGGTTGGAAGATCAGTAACGAACCAGACTATTAAGTTATTATTGTTATTATTGTACTATTCGTACTAGAATGTCAGCTTAAAAAGTTTTTCAAATAAAATTGGATTAAAGCTCAGCACCACAAAAAGGAGACTGATGAGTGCAAAAGCGCCTTAAAGTTGTTGTTGTTGTTCAAAAATTCAAAGAAATTGACGGAATAAAGAATGGTCAAGCCTAATAATCTGACATTCTAGTACGAATAGTACAATAATAACAATAATAACTTAATAGTCTGGTTCGTTACCGATCTTTCAACCTCTCCCCCTTTGAAACGTACTGCGAATTGTAGTCTATCGAAATAAGGTATGGAGAAAAATGCATACTTAAAAGGGCTTATAAAAATGCTATTACAAATAGTACAATAATAACTTAATAGTCTGGTTCGTTACCGATCTTCCAACCTCTCCCCCTTTGATACGTACTGCGAATTGTAGTCTATCGAAATAAGGTATGGAGAAAAATGGAGGCGGAACAAGACAGCATACTTAAAAGCGCTTATAAAAATGCTGATGCTCCAAATGCATTTGATAAACAAATAACACATCTCGACCTGTGACGTCAGTGGTCTAAAGCGGTGGAGTGCGTAGTGCACACGACTGCTAAGACCGAGCAAATCTGATATGCGTGGGTTCGAATCCTATGGTGTGCATAAAAAAGTTTTTCAAATAAAATTGGATTAAAGCTCAGCACCACAAAAAGGAGACTGATGAGTGCAAAAGTTGCAAAGCACGAAATAGCTATATCTCCAGCCAAACAATTGGTGGTAGCGCCTTTAAGTTGTTGTTCAAAAATTCAATAAAATTGACGGAATAAAGAATGGTTAAGCCTAATAAGCTGACATTCTAGTACGAGTAGTACAATAATAACAATAATATTTTTTAACTAAGTGATCAAGTGATTGAAAGTTGGCTCAAAACTGAAAAGACTTTGTTTCAAGAAAATAACCAATAATCTAAAAGCAACTGCGAAAATATTTTATGGCTTTGTTAGGGCCCAATAGACCAGGTATAATTCAAAACAAGCTTGAAAATGTAACTATTTTTGCATTTTGTTGAAATTTTTGGTAATGTTGCAATCGGCCCTAGAAGTTAAGAGCTTGGATTTATCACAAGGATAACATCATACAAACAGGCAATCAATCAAAAACCTAACAGGTTAAATGCATGATATTATTTTCACGTTTAATTTGCTAATTTTTAAAACATTTGTTTTTGCTAAATTGACTCTCGTGTTGCTGATTTTCACCAATAACTTCCTATTGGTTCAAGGTGCAATAATAAAGTATATCATTTAACGCGCATATTTTTAAAATAGTTGGCCACTTAGGAATTCATGCATTTTTTCATAATAGAGATGATTTAACTTTTTCAAAAATTATTTTCTTTCACATTCTGCATCGAAAATCAAATTTTAATAATTTTTTTCTCTAAGAATTCCAACAGTTATTATAATTTTTGTCTTCTTATGTTTTGGCACAAACAATGTGAAATATTGCTACGAAAAAAAACGGTCGAATTCATTCACTTGTAGTCGTGGTATTGAAAAACGTAAAGTAACGCAAAAAATAATGCACTGAACAAAAAAATGCACATATCTTTTCTTGTGGTTGGGATAGATTTTTTTTAATTAGTTTTCATGACAGTCATTTAGTCTACTATGGAACATTCCAAGGTTATCCATTATTTACTGGACACCCTGTATAATATAAATAAAGTTATTTTATTCATTTATTTTTTTCTTAAATATAATTAAATGTGATTTTTAAAGCTCAATTAAATAAAATGGAATCTCTTACGAATTTTTTTTTAATTAAAAATTTAAAAAAATTGAAAAATGATCGTGAATCATAAGTTTGCAGTGATTGAATGAACAAGCAATCTCATTATTTTTTTTTGTTTTTTTTGGGATCTGAAAAAAAAAATCATGATGTTCAAAAGGGTAGTTATGTGCATTCAAGAGGACACAAGCGTCCACAGGTTTTTCTCAAAACCCACCTCTGTCTACCAACTCCTACTCTCACCTCCTAGTGATGAACATCGGGTGTCTAGTACCTCAGATGGAGACGGGGTTTAAATACCCGTGGAAAGCTGTTGGAGACAGCCAAGGAGAGAGGGGGGAGGAGTGTTCCCACTAAGGCACTTCTCCTTTCATCGAGGCGGCAGCCGACGAATTCTCCAGATGGAATCAACGGTGGCGTCTACAGTTCCAGTTAGGTTGAACTATTTAGTGAACACCTTATATGAGCTACACCGACATGTTTGTAGCTCAGGCCTATAAGGAGCGGTTTATCCGGCTCCCTACCCTTGGAGTCATATGAAGGGTCTGGTCCTCCGGGTCGGGGGTTGTGCGTCGGGGTAACTTCCCTACCACGTAAAAAAAGGTTGTTCCGAAACAACAACAAGCCTCGGATATGGATGATTTTAAAGTTGACGACCCCAGCAAACGAAACAAGGACAATAAATTTCGGATCTGCAAGTGGAACGTCCTGTCCTTATACAGAACACGTGTAGCTGAACAACTAGTGGAGAACCTGGATAGGCTGAAGGCTGACGAAACAGCCATCCAGGAAGTGCGATGGGATGGAGAGGGCATACGGAGACTGAAATCGTGTGTCATCTACTACGGCGGGTGCTTGAAGGAACAGGGTCAGCGGCTCTTCGGTTGTGGTTTTTTGATAAGGGGAAGACTTAGGCCAGAAGTCTTGGGCTTTCGAAGTGTAAGCGAGCGCCTGGTCACAATCCGCATTAAAGGCAAATTTAAGAACATTACGCTGATCTGTGTTCACGCCCCTCATGAAAGGAGAGATGACTCAACCAAAGAAGCATTCTATGATCTCCTGGAGACAACGTATGATATGTGCCTGAAGTACGACGTGAAGATCATTCTTGGTGACTTCAACGCAAGAATCGGAAAGGAGGGCATCTTTGGTTCGATAGTCGGAGGACACAGCCTACACGACGAATATTCCGGCAACGGACACAGGCTGGCAGACTTTGCGGCGGGGTGAAATGTGATCATCTCAAGCACCTACTTCCCACACCTCAATATACACAAGGGGACTTGGCGGTCACGTGATCAACTAACCGTCAACCAAATCGACCACGTTGCGATAGACGCGAGACATGCTTCCAGTATCTTGGACGTCCGAACGTTGCGAGGGGCCAACATTGGCTCGGATCACTACTTGGTGGTAGCTAGACTACGTATGTGGATATCCATGACGCGACAACGCAGAGCAGATGCTGTGAAAAGATTCGATGTCGAAAAGCTTAAATCGCAAGAGACCGCCAGAACTTTTGCAGACCACATAACTCTTAATCTCTAAGGAGGTCCGCCACCAGCATCAAGTGCAGAGGACCAGTGGAAACACTGTCAACAAGCCATCAGAAGTGCCGCCTCTGATGTGCTGGGTGCCACTAGGCGAATACAACGAAACCCCTGGTTGGATGAAGAGTGCCGGCTAGCGCATGCAGCTAAAGACGAGGCCTACCAGGCAATGCTGCTGAGAGAGTAGACCGGGAGCTCTACGGGCTGAAACGAAAAGAGGAACGCTGACTTCTCAGAAGGAAAAAGAGAGCACGAGGAGCGGGCGGTAGAGTCTATTGAGGGTTGTAGCGGTAGGGGAGATGTTCGAAAATTTTATCAGAGGGTGTAGCCATCCACCCAAGGATACAAGGCAAGAACGGAAGTCTGCCGAGATGAAAGTGGGAATATGGTAGTAGACACACAGTCAGTGCTGAGGATCTGGAAAGAACACTTCTCTAGACTACTTAATGGCGAAGACAGGCAAGATGCCGCTTATAGGCAGAACGCTCCATTCAACTTGGACAATGATGGCCAAGAGTTCCGTCCACCCGACCTAACCAAAGTGCGGCTGGCGATATGCAATATCCAAACTTAAGTCGTACAAGGTTGCTGGTGCGAATGGCTTACAAGCCGAACTATTTAAATCAGCGGGAGATGAATTGGCTAGGAGCATACACCAGCTCATCTGCAAAATTTGGTCGGATGAAAGTATGCCCGATGAATGGAACCTCGGTATAGTGTGCCCAACCATAAAAAGGGAGATGCTCTAAAATGTACCAACTACAGAGGAATTAGTCTCCTAAACGTCGCTTACAAAATCTCAAGGACTTTGTCTCCCTGGGCTCTTGGTAAAAAAGCTGAAAATACAGCGGTTGAGATGGCTGGGGCACGTGGAGCGTATGGACAGCAACGCACCTGCCCGACGAGTCTTCGAATCCAACCCCGATGGGGTACGCAGCAGAGGAAGAACCCGTAACAGGTGGCGCAAACAAGTGGATGACGACATCAAAGCACTCGGTTTGCGCAACTGGAAGCGGACAGACCTGGCTGGAGGGGCTTGTTAGTTGAGGCCGAAGCCCATCCTGGGCTGTGAGCGCCATCAAAAGTATGTAAGTAAGTAATAAAAATCATGATAATTTTTTTTTTGAATCGGCAACAATGGTCCCAACCACAAGAAAAGTTATATGCCTTTTTTGTTTGTATTGATTTAAATTTTTGAATACCGTGACTACAAGTGAATGAATTCCACCGTTTTTTTTTTTTTAAAGCAACATTCTAAAATTAATTGTACCAAATTATAAGTAGCAATTATATAACTGTTGGACTTTTTAAAGAAAAAGTCCCCTTTCACACAGAGAAACCAGTTGCTGGTGATTTTTTTGACGTTTTCCTTTAATTGCCTTGTAGCTTTCACACAAGGAAACTGAATTTCCAGAGATTTTTGTTTTTTATTTGTCCCCTTTCACACAGGGAATCCAGTTGTTGGAGATTTGTTTGACGTTTTCCTTTAATTGCCTTGTAGCGTTCACACAAGGAAACTGAATTGCCAGAGATTTTTGTTTGTTTCCATATAAAGTCTATTGGCTGACCGCACATTACGGACAGTGTGAGAAGGAATGTTCAAAAATCTCCTCAATCGTTGACCGGGGCAATTTTTTTCATTCCCCTTACTTCTTGCCCTTCACTCCTACAAACTCCCAGAGCAGTCTAACTAATTTGACTTTGTTATTATTGTATTATTCGTACTAGAATGTCAGCTTATAAGGCTTGACCATTCTTTATTCCGTCAATTTCATTGAATTTTTGAACAACAACAACAACTTAAACATAGAGAAAATACTACCTAGAGAACCGACTTAAGGGGTCCATGCTCTTTCACCCTACAAGCTGAATTGAGAGGATTTATGCCCTATTCACGAAGGATGTGTGCGGTTGCAGTGCATTTTAAATGGGACAAAACGAGCTTTGTGTGTAAGCAATAGGGCATTGGCTCAAACGTGGTCATGTGCTCAATTTGGTGAGTCAGATATTCAAAAAAGGAAATCCGTTAAATTAAAAAGTTCAAAAATAAAATATTTTGTCAATAAAATTGATGTTTCTAGACGTTTATGAACAAAAACTTTTTTTGATATAGCCTTTTGTTGCTTCTGGCATATAAATCCAGTAATATTTATGACTATTTATGTTGAAAACAAAGAGAACCAAACCCTTGAAATTTAATGCCTAAGTACCTTTAATTTTCACATCCACCACTGCAGCTGCTAAGCAAAACTGAGAACCGAGTGGTGGATTTTTTGACATTTGTTGTTGCTGGAATTATTGCGACAACAAAATAATTTTATTAATTTTAGTTTCTGTCGGTATTTTTTATTATTTTCGAAAAAACTAGCCCAAAAGAACTTAATTATCGCTTTTTAGTTCGGAAAATTATTTTCGCGAAAGTATCCTAGCAGAAGATTCTGAAATGTAATCTTCTGGAACGCATGTTTTTGACTGTTAAATTGGAACAATCCGCAGAAACTTAGAAAATAAATTAATTTGTACACACCCACAATAAAGAAAATAATACAAAAAAACAACAACCAAAATGATGTCTCAATTGAGAAGAACTGAAACAGGTAAGATTGTTTTAAATATATATTTCCTTCTCCAGCCATCACCAAGTTTTACCTTACTAAAGGATCGAAACTGGCAGTGATGAACTTAACCCAGAAGCCTTGCAAGATACATTCGTTCAAACTATCAAAGGTCTAAAAATCCTACAAGAGAAACAGCGAAAGAAACGTGACATTAGAAGAAACATTACGAGAAAAGCAACGCTGCAAACGGTTAGCTCTGCAGTGTCAATAATAGGCCTTAAAAAAAGTCTTCTCCCTTCCATAGATATATATAAATCACGACACCTTTTATACTTCAACTTTCAATGAATTTGTTTAGTAAGTTTGATTTCTTTATCTATTCATTAAGGCGTCAACTGGTCTACTGCCCGAGGAGAAGCCAGATATCTACGACCTCTTATCCCAGATAATACTCCCCAAAAGCCCGATAGCTGGCAAGATGTTATGTCTGATATTGAACGAATCATTTATGTAAGGTGTTACTCATTGGCATATTGAGTCCCAAGTTCCATGCATATTTTCCAACTATAAACTTATACCATAGATAAACAATATAAAGATACACATCTTTCGTACGTTTACCCCCCAAACCCCATTTGTTTACATTGTTGTTTTTGTAATTTAATTCTGTGTCCATGAATAAATGTGAAATCCAACAACAAAGTTACGGTGGTGGAAATCAGTAAGTTGCACTAGTATGCGTGTTTTAAAGCACACTAGTAAAACTTACTGATTTCCACCACGGCTAAACCCACCTTTTAGCTTGTAGGCAAACCGGATTGACAGCCAAAAATTTGTATCTTTATTTGTATATCTATGCTAATAGCCAGCAATTGTAGCTGAAATGCTAAGCGAGCGATTGCTTGTTTCGGTTTTACTTGGGTAAGTTAAAGTTTTATAAAAATTCTAATCAAACATATATATGTACCTATAATTTAAATTTCTATTATTTGTAAACAGATTGCCACTGCAGCTTGTACTGGTGAAGCTACTTTGGTGGGCCTTCTTCGTGCAAAAGCTTCGAAGTAAAGAAACAGCATCCTGAATGGAATTAAAATACTGTTGTATGTTATCATACAAGAGATGCAAACATATTCAAATATGACCTCCTATTGATACCAATAGAAATAGTGGGACTTCATTGGACTCTATTGGTCGTCAAAAACAAAAATAATACTATTAAGAGCTACAACAAGTTGGGAGTATCAGCTTTCCAAACATTTTTGGCGGTAGAAAGATCCTTAAACAAAGGTCATGGAAACGCTGATTAATTTTCAGCTAAAGAAATATCTCGAAGAACGAAAGCTTCTTAATGATCGGCAGTACGGCTTTCGTAGCAATAGGTCCACTGGTGATCTGATGGTATATCTCACCGAACAGTGGCACAAATCTTTACATCGTTTTGGAGAAAGTAAGATTATTGCGCTTGATATTTCAAAAGCATTTGATAGAGTTTGGCATCAAGCTCTCTTATCGAAAATGCGTGCATTTGGTATCGATGAATCTCTTCTTCGTTGGATTAGAAATTACCTTTCGGACCGCTCATTACAAGTTGTATTGGACGGTTTCAAATCTGAAATCCACAAAATAAATGCTGGTGTGCCCCAGGGCTCCGTTTTGTCTCCGACCCTCTTCCTAATATTCATAAGCGATTTCTTATCTGAAACTTCTAATCCATTAAACTGTTTTGCTGACGACAGTACCCTCAGCTTTTCATATTCGTTTCTTGATTCACATCTATGTCCTTCGGATGTGGAACGGCAGCGTATGATAAGCTCATTAAATTCTGATCTTGACAGTATTGTCCACTGGGGAATAAAAAACCGTGTAGAATTTAATGCTTCTAAAACTCAATGCTGTCTCCTGTCGTTAAAGCGGAACCCACCCCCAATGCTGCTATCCATGAGCGGCACTTGCATAGAGGAAACTGAACAGCTTTCAGTCCTCGGTATGTGTGTCACAGACCACCTTTTGTGGAACGACCACATATTTGACATCGCCAAAAATGCTGCTAGGTGTTTAGGTTTTCTCCGTCGATGCAAGAAATTTGTCTCCCCCTCCGATCTGGCTGTGATCTACAAAGCCTTTATTCGTCCAAAACTTGTGTACAACTCCCATATTTGGGCAGGTGCTCCAATAACCCACTTGAGTCTATTGGATAGAATTCAAAAGAGAGCTCTTAAAATGATAGGTGAAAGAACTATAACGGAAACGTTTACATCTCTGGAGCACCGTCGAAATGTTTCATGCCTTTCGTTATTTTACCGTTATTTTAACAAACATTGCTCTAGTGAAATAGCCAGTTGCATTCCTCCCCTTAAACAATTCAACCGTAATACTCGCACTTCTAGAAATGCCCATCAGTTTACCCTTGAGCCCAACTTCGGACGTACAGTTAAGTACAGAGATTCTTTCTTTAGTCGCACTACACGAATGTGGAATGCTCTACCCAGCTCTATCTTCCCTCCCATTGTGATCTACAGACATTCAAAACCAATGTACATCGGTTTCTCCTTTCAAATCCCCTCCAACCTACCTACTCGCTCGTGCTGTGTTTATCACTTTAAGGGTATTCATAACCCCTTTAGCGCGCGCCAAATATAAAAAAAAAAAAAAAAAAAAAAAAAAAAATGGAAAAAAAAAAATGAAAAAATGGGAACACTCAAATACGAATTCAAAAATGTTAAGGTACCAACAAATATGATGGGTGTGTTGACGGCGAGACGAAAAGATTTATTGTCTACTAAAGCGGAAATGGAAAAATTCAGAACAGATTTGAACAAAGAGTTAGAAAGGTACCCTGCGTTTCGTTACATACCAAAAAAAAAGAAATAATCCTAGCAAGTAAAACACTACTGAATTACATTGACCCACAATTTTGGTTAACACGGAACACCTGCCCATTTATAAAAAAGAAATGAAAAATTACATTACAACAGTAGAATAAGAAACTTCCGAAAAATTTATATATAAATAAGTGACATGATAGACACTTAACAAGAAGTATATTAAAACTCAACATGAGCAACTCATATAATAAAGAAGAGTTAGAAAAAGTGTTTGAAGTGATGGACCAAAATTTTGCTGAAAGAATCGAGGAGTATGTGCCGGAACCTGTTGCAGAAAACTGGAAGCCACCGGCATACACATCTTCGCCGAAGAATGCGGAACCTAAGCCTATAACAATAGAGGCTTACCTAAAAAGGCAGCATCGAAGACCAACGCCGCCGATGCCATCACCAGTAGTACCACCTAAGAAAAAAACCAGAGAAGAAAAGCCGTGCGACTAAGACAACAGAGGGCGGAATTACACAGGATCATCTGTTTAACAACCGACAGAGCATTAAAAAAAGAACATATCCAAATTAAAACTCCTAAAATAATAAAAAAAAAAAAAAATATTATAGGTAATAATAAAAAATTAACGCTATAAACAAACATAAAAAATGATTTTTTAACTTCAATGGGAAGTACTACAAAAAATAATAATTGTAATAAAATAAAGATTAAAACCAATAATTGTATAACTATATGTAAATAACTATACAAATATTCCAAAAAAAAAAAAAATATGTATATATGTATGTAAATATACGAAAATAATAAATAAATAAAATTCTTTAGAACTAGTTTGTAAAAAAAAAATTTAAATAATAAGAAATATAATTAATTAATAATTAAGAAATATATGTAAACAATTTCTAAAATATAAAAAAAAAAAAAAAAAAAAAATAGATTAATAGATCAATAAAATTGAATAAACATTATAATATGAATGTTATCAAATATTACTATCAAACAAATAAAATAAATCAGTGATACAAAATTTTTAACATAACATGACTTCCCTACATATTCTGTTGCCTAGTATGAAAATGATATGCTAAACTATTAAAGTAAATATATATAAAAAAAAAAAAAAAAAAAAAACACATCACATTATTAACCTGTACATACCGAAAACTAACCGATCAATTTTGCCTCTTCAAAACAAAATATGATCATTTAAAGAAGGGGGAGGTGTTGTATGATAACATACATTTACATCGTATCACCTACCACCCAACTTCATATTAACCAAGTTCAAGCGTGTCATAAAACGACACCAAGAACAAGGTCAATGCCAAGCTGTGGGCATTATTTGTCACACCACTTTTTTCAAAAAGTGAGCACATGTGTTTACGCAGAACAAAGTAGATACCTACAAAATATTCTGCTGCCCTGTGACTTTCAAATAAACAAACCAAAGGTATGACCTAGTAACTGGATGACGACAAGAATTGCATTGTCGTAACATGACACCTGACTTGGAGTTTGTTTACGCTTTCGTATAATGAACCAGGTTATGAGGTGAATTGCAATATTCGGCATAAATGAGGAAATAGTAATATGAGGCATGACAAATCTAGGCCACAGAAGAATGACCTGAGGAATGTCATGTGTATATGAAAATGATGATATTAAAATTATATAATAATGATGATGCTAATTTTAAGAGTAGGAAATAAGATTTCAATGTTAGAATTAAGACTAGGAAATAAGAATATGATTATAAATGGTATTAAGAAAAGATGAATATGAGAAATAAAACATTGAGACTCCAAGCGAGCAACTACAAGTATATAATTCTTATTCTATTAATTGTAAAAGATATTGGACAACCCCTTTTTGATGTAAGTATGATATATTCGCTTGAATATACCCCGTTGAGGCTTATGCCAACTTTGAAGCGTCGCTTACGCTATAATTAGCATTACAATTAGGCGGGTAGGATTACAAGAGATAACATTACACTACAAGATTATAAGAGATAACATTACACTACAATACCATCATTTTAAAATTGGTTGTATACAGTACAGCTCAAGCTCATTCTTCTGTAGGGTTAGCAGGACTTTTGGGTGGAATTAAGCTGAAATCTATACCAGCTGATATGATCAGTAAACTAAAGTTCCAGCCTTCGAAGAAGCCATCAAAAAGGATATCGATGATGGACTTATCCCGGTTGATGTAAGTTTTACTAAACTTTCCTATCTTTTTCAGGCTGTGTTGTTACGCTTGGAACCAGTGGCGATTCCTCTCAGTTAGCAGGTTTATCGCCGCTAAACCAAGAATTTAAATGAATAAATTATATGATGTACTTTTTATTTTAAAAAAAGTAACAAATGGCAATGTTAAAATAATGATAATGATTTCTTACAATAATCAATACGATAAATACAAAAAACTATTTTCCTTCACACAACACAAAACTCCCATCTTCCTATCTGCCTCAGCGTTACAATATGCGATAAGCGATATCAAAACCAAATTCTCTACAAAGAGCATTTATTTAATAATGAAAAAATAGATACCTACCCCCATATTGTTCTCAATTATATTTTCCTGCAGACACACAACATAAAACTCTCATACAACAAGTCTACCTTGCAACATTTTAGCTTGCAACATCTGCGCTGCACAATTTCATACAATTTTTAATAATATCTATACAAATTACAAATACAAACACAAATACAATACAATCTAGAATACAAAAGCGTTTTACTACACAATGTCCTAAGCAAAGCCCAGCTAAATAAATGAAAGCGTAAGTGTAATGCCTAAAACAGATGTGCAGCTTTTTCCATGCAGCGAAATTAAATTACACAGGTTCTTATGGGAGAAGATTCACTCAAAGTCTGCATGCAGCGCGGCGCTGCACGATGTCTCTATTGCCTAAAACAGATGTGCAGCTTTTTCCATGCAGTGAAATTAAATTACACAGGTTCTTATGGGAGAAGATTCACTCAAAGTCTGCATGCAGCGCAGCGCTGCACGATGTCTCTATTTCTAAATTTGCTGCCTAGTTTCATTGCAGCCACAACTGAAAAACGAAAATTTCTAAATAATTGCTATTTGGCATTACTCATATTGACATCACCTGCCATTCTTTCAAAAAATTTGTTTGTGTTGGTGATTTTTGTTTAAGAATCCATGAAGCCGGCGTTGCCACCCTACCATCGTCCAACGAAGAAAATCTCATTCCAACACTATTGTGTTACATCGGCAACGCTGTGCTTTCATGTATTTGTTTGACATAACTATGCATCATGAATGTCAGAAGCTATGCACATGTGTTTCGTGTGCAGCTCTGCATGCAGAGATGCGTGCAGACTCGCTGCACATCTGTTTTAGCCATATTTCTAAATTTGCTGCCTAGTTTCATTGCAGCCACAACTGAAAAACGAAAATTTCTAAATAATTGCTATTTGGCATTACTCATATTGACATCACCTGCCATTCTTTCAAAAAATTTGTTTGTGTTGGTGATTTTTGTTTAAGAATCCATGAAGCCGGCGTTGCCACCCTACCATCGTCCAACGAAGAAAATCTCATTCCAACACTATTGTGTGACATCGGCAACGCTGTGCTTTCATGTATTTGTTTGACATAACTATGCATCATGAATGTGAGAAGCTATGCACGTGTGTTTCGTGTGCAGCTCTGCATGCAGAGATGCGTGCAGACCCGCTGCACATCTGTTTTAGCCATAAGTATGATGCGATAAAGCACGATACATTAGGTATGCAAGCAGCTCCAGGTACCTACATTTTGGGTACGTTTTTTTGTCATTCTCTTTTTTGCTTTCGTATATGTTTCTAGGAAAATGCGATAGGAAGGATGAATGCATTGTTTTGTTATTAGTGTTCTTTGATTGATATAAGTTGAGTAAACATTGAGATTGAGTTCTTTTAGCACAGTCAACAATTACACAAATAAAAGTTCTTAATTCGCGATGTAGTTCTGCATTTTTGATATGTTGTTGGGATGTTAGAGTAGTATATAGCCAAGTTTATAAATTCCAAAAACCTGTGCTCGCTGCAGGAAAAATGCAACAGTGAAAAAAACGCTAAAATCACCCCTTTTTTCCGACATTTTCCTTTATAACTTTGGAAATATGCAACTTAGGAAAAAACCGTCCACTATAAACTTGTTTTTTATAAAATTTTCTACAAAACAATATCAATTTTAAATGCATGTTATATTTGTGTTGCTATCTAACCATGAATTAAAAAAAAATTTGAAAAACTAAGTAAATTTGAAGCACTCAAAAAATAGGTCAAATATTGTCCAAATCTTCTAAAAATTTGGAATCAAATAGTCTGGACTCTAGAGTACTACAAGACGAAATTCGATCCAAATCGGTGAAATAGTTTTGGCAAGAAATATGATGTTAACTAAGTGCAACACAATTATGATGCAAACATTGCTGTGGTCACTTAAGTTGGCACTGATTTTTGTACACGTACTTAGAACCATAAAATCATAAAATATAGTTATAATATTTACATCTTTCTTAAGCCAAGTGAACAGTTTTCAGAACTTTTAAATTCAGTACCAAAGTTGCTTAAAAAAAGATATAAATATTATAACTATATTTTATGATAATAATTATTCTTCGTGACTTAGCAGCATATGGGGTCAACTCATTGAAAGGCAATAATCTAAAACTAAGAATTTATATTTAACTTGTTTTGTAGGTTAGAATTATTTAAAATATTTTGAAATATTATTCAAAATATAATAAATTTAGTTTGAAATATTTATTATTATTAAAACTTTTGATTTAAAAAAAAACGTCTTTTTCAAGACATTTCTTAATATGAAAAAGAATAATAGTTGCACTCAAAAACCAAAACACAACCAAAAGAGGATTAAACCTTAATATTATTTTTATAAGAAAAAAATTGGAAGTACATATTTTATAATTTTTAAAAATTGAAGCTATTAAATATTAATAAGTATGTTTTTGAGACCTGAAGAAAAACGTAACCACGTTTGAAACGACGTCTGAATTAGATACTTAGATACAAATATAGACCTAACGCATAAACATTATATTTTATGATAGTTAAGGGTTCAAAGTACGTGTACAAAAATCAGTGCCAACTTAAGTGTCCTACTTTGACCACAACAAAGTCGGCGAAAATATTTTTTTTCCGTCGAACGACGCGACGAAGCGAATTTATGTATCGATAAATTTTTAAACTTTTATTCTGTACCTATAATTTATTAACGTTTTTTTATTAATTGTCGTTATCAATAAAATTAAAAAAAAAAGTATTATTTTTTTTTATTTTAACCTTCCCCAGACCACGTAGCTAAACCAATACTAAGGACCAGGAATCGCCACTGCTTGGAACATCTAACTCATGCGCATCCGACAACCTCGAAGAATGAGGATCAGTTGGAAACAATTATAATGTTTGGATTCATGTCGAACGAAGCTGATGATTTGCGCTTGGTATTACTGGAAAACGATCAAGTTATTGAAGATCAATTTTTTTTTAGTTCGAGAGGATGATCTAAATCGTATGGAAGGAGATGGTCTGGTGATTCAGATTCGAACTACGAGAATATTTATGAAAAAGACGACGATGCGAATTCGAATAATGTTTCAAATGGCAATTGTCATAATAATGATGATGGAGAGAATCAAGCGGCTGAGTCGAAGGAAGAAGAAATCTGGGATTAAGCAAACAGTTTTTGTTGGGTTTACATGGAATATCCTGTACTTTTTTTTTTTGTACACATTTTAAGAACCCATCATTTATTATCATTTATGGTATGAACAATCTTTATTCTCTGCATGAGTCATTCAATAAAATTTATTGAAGCACAATTATCCCCGAACCTCATACAAATACTTAAAATGTTTGTAAATACCTTTAATTTAACTTTATTCGAAAGGGGAATGGGCAAAAATATATGGGATCTGGTCTACTTAGTGCCCACGAACGAGACCTATGAAAACGATTAAGTACTATGAGGTGAACCATAACGTACGGGTATTTGTTTTGTCCTAAGCAATGGGAGTTGGCCAAAACAAGCGACCTAAATAAGGAAAACACTTAAGTGCGAATACAAAAAATTGTAACAACACAGTTTTGTGTAGCCTTTATGAACTGTTCTTTAATCTTTACATATTCTGCTGCCTGGGATTTTAATTTTTCAATTTTTCACAATTTGATGCCAAAGCTTGTCAGTTTCTTCCAAAACAGCTATGGGATATTTCGCATGAATGACAGATAGTTTACAAAGATTTTCTTTACTGTATTTTTGTACTGTATTTTCGAACTGTATTTTCGTATATTGTCCAGATTCAAGATTACCTTAGCATTGATTCCAGTTTTATTAATAAAATTCTCGGGAAGTTATTCAGCTAACATCTTTTGGATTGCCACTAAGGTAAACTACATTATTCAAATAGTCCACCCAAAGTACAGTGCATTCTACTGATGTCCCTTCTTATGCTGGTTTCTGCTTGCCTTGCAAAATTTTCTTTATCAAACTAATTACTTTCGTTTTTTTCCACCTCCATCAACTAATATATGTTCAGCCCTATCACTTATTCCATCGTAATCAGACAAATTTTATGAATCCCGTAAAAACTATCACCGAATCCGTTCGTAGTGGCAATTTGTATGGTATTTTCCACTACGATGGATTCTGTGATCCATTTCTTAGGGATTCGTAACAAGTTTCCGATAACGATGGAATTCGTGAAAGGGCTGATTTCAATCAAAAATTACTCTATGACCCGATCTACATTGCCCGATTTTTCCACATAGATTTTTCCAGAAATCGTGTGAAATGTACACACAGAACGATTTTTTCCATAAGATTTTTTCCTTGTCTTCTTCATTTGTTTATTGCTGTGCTCTTCGTGTTTCATTGAGATTCACTCACACCATCAAATGAACGGCACACTGACACCGAACAGACACAACAAAATGGAAAGAAGGCGAAAGAGAACATAAACTGACTGGAAAAATCGTTCGAGTTTTGTGGTACAAACGATTTCACTCCCTTCACCTACGAACAAAAGATCGGCACTGGAAAAATCGTTCAATGTACCCCGGGACTATGCAATATCAGTTGAACTGTTTATTGGAAACCCGACTGATGTTGACCTTTCCAAATTAATCGGTATATTTTTGGTATAATCGGTATATATATTGTCTATAGTCTGAGATCTATTTCATTAAAGATGAAATAATGATTTTTTATTTAAAGATTATACTTATTTATTGGTAAATAAAAAAAAAATAAATAACTGACAAAAAAATCAATTTAATCAGGCCGTGGTTGGATATCCCCATGGATCTAGTTTTTCATTCAGCAATGTTAGACGCGATTCGGATATTTTCGATAGCATAGCGAAACCCAACAAATTTATAAAGTTTACACAAAACATAAACTAATTTGTTGGGATTCGCTGGCAAATTCATCAGCCAAATTAAGTCACCACTCTGTTCAAGAACTTTGCGTATTAGCAAAACTATTTCAGGGATGCACAAAGAACGAAGCTTTTGTAATTGTTGCAAACGATTCTCACAATCCGATTTATTTACATCCACGGGAATCTTTTTCCGGGGATCAAAGAATGTTGAAAAGAGCATCCCGAGTCACTGAAATAATAAATTTTAGAATTAAGATTATTTCGTACAATAAAATTTGATTCAACTGAAAGCTATTTCTACGTGATGTTTTTTCATTCAGATTCATTTTCCAGCGATCGAGTTAGGAACGGTAGGCCTGCTCTTTGTGCTCTGATTCAATTCGCTCTGTAAAATTAGCAATGGTAATTGCAGCTTGCGGTTCTTTGGAACGAGTGTGATATAGTTGCGACCAATAGTTGAAACCTTCTAAAGCCACCAAGTAAATTTTTTAGCTGAGATATTCTTTCATGCTGCATTGTTATCGACAAGGGAAATTGTGTTTAGAACCAGTCCAATAATTTGTGCTAAAGAAACTGCAGGAACTTTATCAAACCAAAAGCAGCACGCATGCATTCACTCTCTTCTTGAGCCAAAAATGTTCAGAACAAAGCATTTTTGCTTCCGAAGAAGTTTTCCCTTTTGCTCGGTAGAACGTAAGCCATTCCAAAGCTTTTATTTTTCTAGATCCGATTGGGAGAGATCTCGTTGTTTTTTTTTTCCGGTTCTTTTGTCATTGACTCGAGTTCGTATAGTTTGCACTGTGTGCTTTGTTGTTATACTCTCTCCCCCTTACTTATAAGGAAAAAATAGTTATTTCAGCTCCCGTGTTTAGGAAAACTTTACCATGGAATAAGAATTTTTTGGACTCAAACTAAAGGCATTTGCATAGTGCTACATTTGAGTCCGGAACATTTTTATTGCATGGTGTAGTTTTCCTAAACACGGGAGTTGAAATAGCTATTTTTTCTTTATAAATACGGGGGTCTATGACTAGCCCTGCTGAGACAGCGTCTTTTAAAGCAGCTGTCCGGGATGAGGATATGACTAAGGAACCGTAACATATTCGCAGAAACTTTTTCCTCCTCCACCCTGGTTCTCATTTTTTGCAAGAGCTCTAGAACATTATCAAGTATTATATATTTTTGTATGACATGCATTTTTTGCCCGCTGCTTTTTTAAAATGTTCGTTCTTTTGAATCGAAAGTTCATCGAAACTTTGTTCAAGAGACATCTTGTTGTCCATTAATCTTGTGGCATTGGGGATCGAATTTCAATTTCTACTCGAATGTCAATTTGTACCTTGAGGTAGGCCCACAATAAGTTAATCCAGGATTTGCTCAGCAAAGATTTGAGGGATTTTAAATTACCATATAAAGTTCCTGCAATAGCCCAAGCTCATTTTTTCCAAATGTCAAGACGAGGATATCCTTCAATAGAATCATTCTAGGGGCTTTTTTTCATGAGTCGGAGCATCAGGGTCTAGAGACTTTATTTGATATAGCCTTTTGTTGCTTCTGGCATATAAATCCACTAATATTTATGACTATTTATGTTGAAAACAAAGAAAATGTAATCAAAAAGTAGAGCCAAACCCTTGTAATTTAATGCCTAAGTACCTTTAATTTTCACTTCCACAACTGCAGCTGCTGAGCAAAACTGAGTACCGAGTGGTGGATTTTTTGACATTTGTTGTGGCTGTAATTATTGCGACAACAAAATAATTTTATTAATTTTAGTTTCTGTCGGTATTTTTTTATTATTTTCGAAAAAACTAGCCCAAAAAGACTTAATTATCGCTTTTTAGTTCGGAAAATTATTTTCGCGAAAGTATCCCTAGCAGAAGATTCTGAAATCAAATCTTCTGGAACGCATGTAATTGACTGTTAAATTAGAACAATCCGCAGAAACTTAGAAAATAAATTAATTTTTACACACCCGCAATAATGAAAATAATACAAAAAAACAACAACCAAAATGTTGTCTCAATCGAGAAGAACTGAAAGAGGTAAGATTGTATTAAATTTATATTTTGTTCTCCAGCCATCACCAAGTTTTTTCTTACTAAAGGATCGAAACCGGCAGTGATGAACTTAACCCAGAAGCCTTTCAAGATACATTCGTTCAAACTATCAAAGATCTAAAAATCCTACAAGAGAATCAGCGAAAGAAACGTGAGACATAAGAAGAAACATTACGAGAAAAGCAACGCTGTAAACGGTTAGCTCTGCGGTGTCAATAATAGGCCTTAAGAAAAAGTCTTCTCCCTTCCATAGATATATAAAAATCACGACACCTTTTATACTTCAACTTTAAATGAATTTGTTTATTAAGTTTGATTTCTTTATCTATTCATTAAGGCGTCTACTGGTCTACTACCCGAGGAGAAGGCAGATATCTACGACCTCTTACCCAGATAATACTCCCCAAAAGCCCGATAGCTGGCAAGATGTTATGTCCGATATTGAACGAGTCATTTATGTAAGGTTTTACTCATTGGCATATTGAGTCCCAAGTTCCATGCATATTTTCCAACTATAAACTAATACCCAGCAATTGTAGCTGAAATGCTAAGCGAGCGATTGCTTGTTTCGGTTTTACTTGGGTAAGTTAAAGTTTTATAAAAATTCTAATCAAACATATATATATACCTATAATTTAAATTTCTTTTATTTGTAAACAGATTGCCACTGCAGCTTGTACTGGTGAAGCTACTTTGGTGGGCCTTCTTCGTGCAAAAGCTTCGAAGTAAAGAAACAGCATCCTGATTGGAATTAAAATACCATCATTTTAAAATTGGTTGTATACAGTACAGCTCAAGCTCATTGATTAGAGTTAGCAGGACTTTTGGGTGGAATTAAGCTGATAAGTTCAGTAAACAATAGTTCCAGCCTTCGAAGAAGCCATCAAAAAGGATATCGATGATGGACTTATCCCGGTTTATGTAAGTTTTACTAAAAAAAAAAATTTTTTGTGAAACAAGTATTTACTTCCGTATCTTTTTCAGGCTGTGTTGTTACGCTTGGAACATCTAACTCATGCGCATCTGACAACCTCGAAGAATGAGGACCAGTTGGAAACAATTATAATGTTTGGATTCATGTCGAACTAAGCTGATGATTTGCGCTGGGTATTACTGGAAAACGATCAAGTTATTGAAGATCAATTTGTGGTAGTTCGAGAGGATGATCCAAATCGTATGGAAGGACGATGGTCTGGTGATTCAGATTCGAACTACGAGTATATTTATGAAAAAGACGACGATGCGAATTCGAATAATGTTTCAAATGGCAATTGTCATAATAATGATGATGGAGAGAATCAAGCGGCTGAGTCGAAGGAAGAAGAAATCTGGGATTAAGCAAACAGTTTTTGTTGCGTTTACATGGAATATCCTGTACAATTTTTTTTTGTACACATTTTAAGAACCCATCATTTATTATCATTTATGGTATGAACAATCATTATTCTCTGCATGAGTCATTCAATAAAATTAATTGAAGCACAATTATCCCCGAACCTCATACAAATACTTAAAATGTTTGTAAATACCTTTAATTTAACTTTACTGGTAAGGGGAATGGGCAAAAATATATGGGATCTGGTCAACCTAGTGCCCAAGAACGAGACCTATGAAATTAAGTACTATGAGATGAACCATAACGTACGGGTATTTGTTTTGTCCTAAGCAATGGGAGTGCGAATACAAAAAATTGTAACAACACAGTTTTGTGTAGCCTTTATGAACTATTCTTTAATCTTTACATATTCTGCTGCCTGGGATTTTAATTTTTCAATTTTTCACAATTTGATTCCAAAGCTTGTGAGTTTCTTCCAAAACAGCTATGGGATATTTCGCATGAATGACAGATAGTTGACAAAGATCTTCTTTACTGTATTTTTGTACTGTATTTTCGAACTGTATTTTCGTATATTGTCCAGATTCAAGATTACCTTAGCATTGATTCCAGTTTTATTAATAAAATTCTCGGGAAGTTATTCGGCTAACATCTTTTGGATTGCCACTAAGGTACTACATTATTCAAATAGTCCACCCAAATTACAGTGCATTCTACTGATGTCCCTTCTTTTGCTGGTTTCTGCTTACTTACTTACTTACTTAGGTCCACTACACCTACGCGCCATCGTGTACGATTTCTTGAAATATATTTCAGCTCTCTCTAACTTTTCCCCAGTCGTGCCGATTCCTGTTCGACCGTTCTTCGACATGTACTTCTAGGCTGGCCCACTTGTCTTCTCTCCTGTGTGAGCGGGTTCCACTGCATTGCTTGAGATGCAATGCACCGATCGCCTTTTCGAAGCGTATGGCCAATCCACTGCCACTTTCTTCTTCGTATAATGGAGTCTATGGGCTCCTGACCCGTTCTCGCATGAAGTTCGGCATTGGAGATACGGTTGGGCTAGAAAATCCTCAAGATGTTTCGTAGACATCTATTAACGAAGGTTTGCAGCATTCTAGTGACAGTGTCAGTGACTTTCCAAGTGCTGCAGCCGTAAAGCAGAACGATTTCAACATTGGAGCGGAACAGTCGTAACTTGGTCTTTAAGCTTAAAGAGTTGTTTCTCCATATTTTGGACAGCATTCCGAACGCAGCCTTTGCTTTTCTGATTCGGCTGTTTACGTCCAGTTCAGTTCCGCCACCCGTAGAGACAATACTCCCAAGATATTGGAAATCCTCTACCATCTCTACCGGTTGTCCAGAAATATTTACTTGGATTGATGAGGAAGTTCTAAGGCTGATCCTTTTAGTTTTTGCCGAGTTGATCTTAAGCCCTACGTTTTCTGCTTCTCTCTCCACCCTTGTTGCCATTTGATGGAGATCCATGATCCTATGAGAGAGTAAGCATACGTCGTCCGCGTAGTCCAGATGTTTGAGGTGAGATTGCAGAGTCCACTGAATTCCTCCATTTCCACTTGACAAAGCTGCGTGCAGTACGTCACTTATCACCAACAGGAACAGTATTGGTGACAGTATACAGCCTTGCCTAATTCCACTTTGGTTTTCAAACTCCTCTGACAGCCTACCTTTGTGCAAAACGTGACACTTGGATCCATCATATGTAGCCTTGATAATAGCAATCAATTTATCTGGGTTTCTGCTTGCCTTGCAAAATTTTCTTTATCAAACTAATTACTGATTCTGTGATCCATTTCTTAGGGATTCGTAACAAGTTTCCGATAACGATGGAATTCGTGAAAGGGCTGATTTCAATCAAAAATTACTCTATGACCCAATCTACATTGGCCGATTTTTCCACATAGATTTTTCCAGAAATCGTGTGAAATGTACACACAGAACTATTTTTTCCATAAGATTTTTTCCTTGTCTTCTTCATTTGTTTATTGCTGTGCTCTTCGTGTTTCATTGAGATTCACTCACACCATCAAACGAACGGCACACTGACACCGAACAGACACAAAAAAATGGAAAGAAGGCGAAAGAGAACATAAACAGACTGGAAAAATCGTTCGAGTTTTGTGGTACAAACGATTTCACTCCCTTCACCTACGAACAAAAGATCGGCACAGGAAAAACCGTTCAATGTTGACCGGGACCATGCAGTATCAGTTGAACTGTTTATTGGAAACCCGACTGATGTTGACCTTTCCAAATTAATCGGTATATTTTGTCTTCTGAGATCTATTTGATTAAAGATGAAATACTGATTTTTTATTTAAAGATTATACTTATTTATTGGTAAATAAAAAAAAAATTAAATAACTGACAAAAAAATCAATTTAATCAGGCCGTGGTTGGATATCCCCATGGATCTAGTTTTTCATTCAGCAATGTTAGACGCGATTCGGATATTTTCGATAGCAAAGCGAAACCCAACAAATTTATAAAGTTTACACAAAACATAAACTAATTTGTTGGGATTCGCTGGAAAATTCATCAGCCAAATTAAGTCAACACTCTGTTCAAGAACTTTGCGTATTAGCAAAACTATTTCAGGGATGCACAAAGAACGAAGCTTTTGTAATTGTTGCAAACGATTCTCACAATCCGATTTATTTACATCCACGGGAATCTTTTTCCGGGGATCAAAGAATGTTGAAAAGAGCATCCCGAGTCACTGAAATAATAAATTTTAGAATTAAGATTATTTCGTACAATAAAATTTGATTCAACTGAAAGCTATTTCTACGTGATGTTTTTTCATTCAGATTCATTTTCCAGCGATCGAGTTAGGAACGGTAGGCCTGCTCTTTGTGCTCTGATTCAATTCGCTCTGTAAAATTAGCAATGGCAATTGCAGCTTGCGGTTCTTTGGGACGAGTGTGATATAGTTGCGACCAATAGTTGAAACCTTCTAAAGCCACCAAGTAAATTTTGTAGCTGAGATATTCTTTCATGCTGCATTGTTATCGTCAAGGGAAATTGTCTTTAGAACCAGTCCAATAATTTGTGCTAAAGTAACTGCAGGAACTATATCAAATTAAAAGCAGCACGCATGCATTCACTCTCTTCTTGAGCCAAAAATGTTCAGAACAAAGCATTTTTGCTTCCGAAGAAGTTTTCCCTTTTGCTCGGTAGAACGTAAGCCATTCCAAAGCTTTTATTTTTCTAGATCCGATTGGGAGAGATCTCGTTGTTTTTTTTCCGGTTTTTTTGTCATTGACTCGAGTTCGTATAGTTTGCACTGTGTGCTTTGTTGTTATACTCTCTCCCCCTTACTTATAAGGAAAAAATAGTTATTTCAGCTCCCGTGTTTAGGAAAACTTTACCATGGAATAAGAATTTTTTGGACTCAAACTAAAGGCATTTGCATAGTGCTACATTTGAGTCCGGAACATTTTTATTGCATGGTGTAGTTTTCCTAAACACGGGAGTTGAAATAGCTATTTTTTCTTTATAAATACGGGGGTCTATGACTAGCCCTGCTGAGACAGCGTCTTTTAAAGCAGCTGTCCGGGATGAGGATATGACTAAGGAACCGTAACATATTCGCAGAAACTTTTTCCTCCTCCACCCTGGTTCTCATTTTTTGCAAGAGCTCTAGAACATTATCAAGTATTATATATTTTTGTATGACATGCATTTTTTGGCCGCTGCTTTTTTAAAATGTTCGTTCTTTTGAATCGAATGTTCATCGAAACTTTGTTCAAGAGACATCTTGTTGTCCATTAATCTTGTGGCATTGTGGCAGTGATCGAATTTCACTTTCTACTCGAATGTCAATTTGTACCTTGAGGTAGGCCCACAATAAGTTAATCCAGGATTTGCTCAGCAAAGATTTGAGGGATTTTAAATTACCATATAAAGTTCCTGCAATAGCCCAAGCTCATTTTTTCCAAATGTCAAGACGAGGATATCCTTCAATAGAATCATTCTAGGGGCTTTTTTTCATGAGTCGGAGCATCAGGGTCTAGAGACTTTATTTGATATAGCCTTTTGTTGCTTCTGGCATATAAATCCACTAATATTTATGACTATTTATGTTGAAAACAAAGAAAATGTAATCAAAAAGTAGAGCCAAACCCTTGAAATTCAATGTCTAAGTACCTTTAATTTTCACTTCCACAACTGCAGCTGCTGAGCAAAACTGAGTACCGAGTGGTGGAGTTTTTGACATTTGTTGTTGCTGTAATTATTGCGACAACAAAATAATTTTATTAATTTTAGTTTCTGTCGGTATTTTTTTATTATTTTCGAAAAAACTAGCCCAAAAAGACTTAATTATCGCTTTTTAGTTCGGAAAATTATTTTCGCGAAAGTATCCCTAGCAGAAGATTCTGAAATCAAATCTTCTGGAACGCATGTAATTGACTGTTAAATTAGAACAATCCGCAGAAACTTAGAAAATAAATTAATTTTTACACACCCGCAATAATGAAAATAATACAAAAAAACAACAACCAAAATGTTGTCTCAATCGAGAAGAACTGAAAGAGGTAAGATTGTATTAAATTTATATTTTGTTCTCCAGCCATCACCAAGTTTTTTCTTACTAAAGGATCGAAACCGGCAGTGATGAACTTAACCCAGAAGCTTTTCAAGATACATTCGTTCAAACTATCAAAGATCTAAAAATCCTACAAGAGAAACAGCGAAAGAAACGTGAGACATAAGAAGAAACATTACGAGAAAAGCAACGCTGCAAACGGTTAGCTCTGCGGTGTCAATAATAGGCCTTAAGAAAAAGTCTTCTCCCTTCCATAGATATATAAAAATCACGACACCTTTTATACTTCAACTTTCAATGAATTTGTTTATTAAGTTTGATTTCTTTATCTATTCATAAAGGCGTCTACTGGTCTACTACCCGAGGAGAAGGCAGATATCTACGACCTCTTATCCCAGATAATACTCCCCAAAAGCCCGATAGCTGGCAAGATGTTATGTCCGATATTGAACGAGTCATTTATGTAAGGTTTTACTCATTGGCATATTGAGTCCCAAGTTCCATGCATATTTTCCAACTATAAACTAATACCCAGCAATTGTAGCTGAAATGCTAAGCGAGCGATTGCTTGTTTCGGTTTTACTTGGGTAAGTTAAAGTTTTATAAAAATTCTAATCAAACATATATATGTACCTATAATTTAAATTTCTTTTATTTGTAAACAGATTTCCACTGCAGCTTGTACTGGTGAAGCTACTTTGGTGGGCCTTCTTCGTGCAAAAGCTTCGAAGTAAAGAAACAGCATCCTGATTGGAATTAAAATACCATCATTTTAAAATTGGTTGTATACAGTACAGCTCAAGCTCATTGATTAGAGTTAGCAGGACTTTTGGGTGGAATTAAGCTGATAAGTTCAGTAAACTATAGTTCCAGCCTTCGAAGAAGCCATCAAAAAGGATATCGATGATGGACTTATCCCGGTTTATGTAAGTTTTACTAAAAAAAAATTTTTTTTGTGAAACAAGTATTTACTTCCGTATCTTTTTCAGGCTGTGTTGTTAGGCTTGGAACATCTAACTCATGCGCATCTGACAACCTCGAAGAATGAGGACCAGTTGGAAACAATTATAGTGTTTGGATTCATGTCGAACTAAGTTGATGATTTGCGCTGGGTATAACTGGAACACGATCAAGTTATTGAAGATCGATTTGTGGCAGTTCGAGAGGATGATCCAAATCGTATGGAAGGACGATGGTCTGGTGATTCAGATTCGAACTACGAGTATATTTATGAAAAAGACGACGATGCGAATTCGAATAATGTTTCAAATGGTAATTGTCATAATAATGATGATGGAGAGAATCAAGCGGCTGAGTCGAAGGAAGAAGAAATCTGGGATTAAGCAAACAGTTTTTGTTGCGTTTACATGGAATATCCTGTACAATTTTTTTTTGTACACATTTTAAGAACCCATCATTTATTATCATTTATGGTATGAACAATCATTATTCTCTGCATGAGTCATTCAATAAAATTTATTGAAGCACAATTATCCCCGAACCTCATACAAATACTTAAAATGTTTGTAAATACCTTTAATTTAACTTTACTGGTAAGGGGAATGGGCAAAAATATATGGGATCTGGTCTACCTAGTGCCCACGAACGAGACCTATGAAATTAAGTACTATGAGGTGAACCATAACGTACGAGTATTTGTTTTGTCCTAAGCAATGGGAGTTGGCCAAAACAAGCGACCTAAATAAGGAAAACACTTAAGTGCGAATACAAAAAATTGTAACAACACAGTTTTGTGTAGCCTTTATGAACTATTCTTTAATCTTTACATATTCTGCTGCCTGGGATTTTAATTTTTCAATTTTTCACAATTTGATTCCAAAGCTTGTGAGTTTCTTCCAAAACAGCTATGGGATATTTCGCATGAATGACAGATAGTTGACAAAGATCTTCTTTACTGTATTTTTGTACTGTATTTTCGAACTGTATTTTCGTATATTGTCCAGATTCAAGATAACCTTAGCATTGATTGCAGTTTTATTAATAAAATTCTCGGGAAGTTATTCGGCTAACATCTTTTGGATTGCCACTAAGGTACTACATTATTCAAATAGTCCACCCAAATTACAGTGCATTCTACTGATGTCCCTTCTTTTGCTGGTTTCTGCTTACTTACTTACTTACTTAGGTCCTCGGACCTATTACGTCCGTGATGTGTCCCTTACGGGACATAGGGCCTCCAGTACACCTACGCGCCATCGTGTACGATTTCTTGAAATATATTTCAGCTCTCTCTAACTTTTCCCCAGTCGTGCCGATTCCTGTTCGACCGTTCTTCGACATGTACTTCTAGGCCGGCCCACTTGTCTTCCCTCCTGTGTGAGCGGGTTCCACTGCATTGCTTGAGATGCAATGCACCGATCGCCTTTTCGAAGCGTATGGCCAATCCACTGCCACTTTCTTCTTCGTATAATGGAGTCTATGGGCTCCTGACCCGTTCTCGCATGAAGTTCGGCATTGGAGATACGGTTGGGCTAGAAAATCCTCAAGATGTTTCGTAGACATCTATTAACGAAGGTTTGCAGCATTCTAGTGACAGTGTCAGTGACTTTCCAAGTGCTGCAGCCGTAAAGCAGAACGATTTCAACATTGGAGCGGAACAGTCGTAACTTGGTCTTTAAGCTAAAAGAGTTGTTTCTCCATATTTTGGACAGCATTCCGAACGCAGCCTTTGCTTTTCTGATTCGGCTGTTTACGTCCAGTTCAGTTCCGCCACCCGTAGAGACAATACTCCCAAGATATTGGAAATCCTCTACCATCTCTACCGGTTGTCCAGAAATATTTACTTGGATTGATGAGGAAGTTCTAAGGCTGATCCTTTTAGTTTTTGCCGAGTTGATCTTAAGCCCTACGTTTTCTGCTTCTCTCTCCACCCTTGTTGCCATTTGATGGAGATCCATGATCCTATGAGAGAGTAAGCATACGTCGTCCGCGTAGTCCAGATGTTTGAGGTGAGATTGCAGAGTCCACTGAATTCCTCCATTTCCACTTGACAAAGCTGCGTGCAGTACGTCACTTATCACCAACAGGAACAGTATTGGTGACAGTATACAGCCTTGCCTAATTCCACTTTGGTTTTCAAACTCCTCTGACAGCCTACCTTTGTGCAAAACGTGACACTTGGATCCATCATATGTAGCCTTGATAATAGCAATCAATTTATCTGGGTTTCTGCTTGCCTTGCAAAATTTTCTTTATCAAACTAATTACTGATTCTGTGATCCATTTCTTAGGGATTCGTAACAAGTTTCCGATAACGATGGAATTCGTGAAAGGGCTGATTTCAATCAAAAATTACTCTATGACCCAATCTACATTGGCCGATTTTTCCACATAGATTTTTCCAGAAATCGTGTGAAATGTACACACAGAACTATTTTTTCCATAAGATTTTTTCCTTGTCTTCTTCATTTGTTTATTGCTGTGCTCTTCGTGTTTCATTGAGATTCACTCACACCATCAAACGAACGGCACACTGACACCGAACAGACACAAAAAAATGGAAAGAAGGCGAAAGAGAACATAAACAGACTGGAAAAATCGTTCGAGTTTTGTGGTACAAACGATTTCACTCCCTTCACCTACGAACAAAAGATCGGCACAGGAAAAACCGTTCAATGTTGACCGGGACCATGCAGTATCAGTTGAACTGTTTATTGGAAACCCGACTGATGTTGACCTTTCCAAATTAATCGGTATATTTTGTCTTCTGAGATCTATTTGATTAAAGATGAAATACTGATTTTTTATTTAAAGATTATACTTATTTATTGGTAAATAAAAAAAAAATTAAATAACTGACAAAAAAATCAATTTAATCAGGCCGTGGTTGGATATCCCCATGGATCTAGTTTTTCATTCAGCAATGTTAGACGCGATTCGGATATTTTCGATAGCAAAGCGAAACCCAACAAATTTATAAAGTTTACACAAAACATAAACTAATTTGTTGGGATTCGCTGGAAAATTCATCAGCCAAATTAAGTCAACACTCTGTTCAAGAACTTTGCGTATTAGCAAAACTATTTCAGGGATGCACAAAGAACGAAGCTTTTGTAATTGTTGCAAACGATTCTCACAATCCAATTTATTTACATCCACGGGAATCTTTTTCCGGGGATCAAAGAATGTTGAAAAGAGCATCCCGAGTCACTGAAATAATAAATTTTAGAATTAAGATTATTTCGTACAATAAAATTTGATTCAACTGAAAGCTATTTCTACGTGATGTTTTTTCATTCAGATTCATTTTCCAGCGATCGAGTTAGGAACGGTAGGCCTGCTCTTTGTGCTCTGATTCAATTCGCTCTGTAAAATTAGCAATGGCAATTGCAGCTTGCGGTTCTTTGGGACGAGTGTGATATAGTTGCGACCAATAGTTGAAACCTTCTAAAGCCACCAAGTAAATTTTGTAGCTGAGATATTCTTTCATGCTGCATTGTTATCGTCAAGGGAAATTGTCTTTAGAACCAGTCCAATAATTTGTGCTAAAGTAACTGCAGGAACTATATCAAATTAAAAGCAGCACGCATGCATTCACTCTCTTCTTGAGCCAAAAATGTTCAGAACAAAGCATTTTTGCTTCCGAAGAAGTTTTCCCTTTTGCTCGGTAGAACGTAAGCCATTCCAAAGCTTTTATTTTTCTAGATCCGATTGGGAGAGATCTCGTTGTTTTTTTTTCCGGTTTTTTTGTCATTGACTCGAGTTCGTATAGTTTGCACTGTGTGCTTTGTTGTTATACTCTCTCCCCCTTACTTATAAGGAAAAAATAGTTATTTCAGCTCCCGTGTTTAGGAAAACTTTACCATGGAATAAGAATTTTTTGGACTCAAACTAAAGGCATTTGCATAGTGCTACATTTGAGTCCGGAACATTTTTATTGCATGGTGTAGTTTTCCTAAACACGGGAGTTGAAATAGCTATTTTTTCTTTATAAATACGGGGGTCTATGACTAGCCCTGCTGAGACAGCGTCTTTTAAAGCAGCTGTCCGGGATGAGGATATGACTAAGGAACCGTAACATATTCGCAGAAACTTTTTCCTCCTCCACCCTGGTTCTCATTTTTTGCAAGAGCTCTAGAACATTATCAAGTATTATATATTTTTGTATGACATGCATTTTTTGGCCGCTGCTTTTTTAAAATGTTCGTTCTTTTGAATCGAATGTTCATCGAAACTTTGTTCAAGAGACATCTTGTTGTCCATTAATCTTGTGGCATTGTGGCAGTGATCGAATTTCACTTTCTACTCGAATGTCAATTTGTACCTTGAGGTAGGCCCACAATAAGTTAATCCAGGATTTGCTCAGCAAAGATTTGAGGGATTTTAAATTACCATATAAAGTTCCTGCAATAGCCCAAGCTCATTTTTTCCAAATGTCAAGACGAGGATATCCTTCAATAGAATCATTCTAGGGGCTTTTTTTCATGAGTCGGAGCATCAGGGTCTAGAGACTTTATTTGATATAGCCTTTTGTTGCTTCTGGCATATAAATCCACTAATATTTATGACTATTTATGTTGAAAACAAAGAAAATGTAATCAAAAAGTAGAGCCAAACCCTTGAAATTCAATGTCTAAGTACCTTTAATTTTCACTTCCACAACTGCAGCTGCTGAGCAAAACTGAGTACCGAGTGGTGGAGTTTTTGACATTTGTTGTTGCTGTAATTATTGCGACAACAAAATAATTTTATTAATTTTAGTTTCTGTCGGTATTTTTTTATTATTTTCGAAAAAACTAGCCCAAAAAGACTTAATTATCGCTTTTTAGTTCGGAAAATTATTTTCGCGAAAGTATCCCTAGCAGAAGATTCTGAAATCAAATCTTCTGGAACGCATGTAATTGACTGTTAAATTAGAACAATCCGCAGAAACTTAGAAAATAAATTAATTTTTACACACCCGCAATAATGAAAATAATACAAAAAAACAACAACCAAAATGTTGTCTCAATCGAGAAGAACTGAAAGAGGTAAGATTGTATTAAATTTATATTTTGTTCTCCAGCCATCACCAAGTTTTTTCTTACTAAAGGATCGAAACCGGCAGTGATGAACTTAACCCAGAAGCTTTTCAAGATACATTCGTTCAAACTATCAAAGATCTAAAAATCCTACAAGAGAAACAGCGAAAGAAACGTGAGACATAAGAAGAAACATTACGAGAAAAGCAACGCTGCAAACGGTTAGCTCTGCGGTGTCAATAATAGGCCTTAAGAAAAAGTCACGACACCTTTTATACTTCAACTTTCAATGAATTTGTTTATTAAGTTTGATTTCTTTATCTATTCATAAAGGCGTCTACTGGTCTACTACCCGAGGAGAAGGCAGATATCTACGACCTCTTATCCCAGATAATACTCCCCAAAAGCCCGATAGCTGGCAAGATGTTATGTCCGATATTGAACGAGTCATTTATGTAAGGTTTTACTCATTGGCATATTGAGTCCCAAGTTCCATGCATATTTTCCAACTATAAACTAATACCCAGCAATTGTAGCTGAAATGCTAAGCGAGCGATTGCTTGTTTCGGTTTTACTTGGGTAAGTTAAAGTTTTATAAAAATTCTAATCAAACATATATATGTACCTATAATTTAAATTTCTTTTATTTGTAAACAGATTTCCACTGCAGCTTGTACTGGTGAAGCTACTTTGGTGGGCCTTCTTCGTGCAAAAGCTTCGAAGTAAAGAAACAGCATCCTGATTGGAATTAAAATACCATCATTTTAAAATTGGTTGTATACAGTACAGCTCAAGCTCATTGATTAGAGTTAGCAGGACTTTTGGGTGGAATTAAGCTGATAAGTTCAGTAAACTATAGTTCCAGCCTTCGAAGAAGCCATCAAAAAGGATATCGATGATGGACTTATCCCGGTTTATGTAAGTTTTACTAAAAAAAAATTTTTTTTGTGAAACAAGTATTTACTTCCGTATCTTTTTCAGGCTGTGTTGTTAGGCTTGGAACATCTAACTCATGCGCATCTGACAACCTCGAAGAATGAGGACCAGTTGGAAACAATTATAGTGTTTGGATTCATGTCGAACTAAGTTGATGATTTGCGCTGGGTATAACTGGAACACGATCAAGTTATTGAAGATCGATTTGTGGCAGTTCGAGAGGATGATCCAAATCGTATGGAAGGACGATGGTCTGGTGATTCAGATTCGAACTACGAGTATATTTATGAAAAAGACGACGATGCGAATTCGAATAATGTTTCAAATGGTAATTGTCATAATAATGATGATGGAGAGAATCAAGCGGCTGAGTCGAAGGAAGAAGAAATCTGGGATTAAGCAAACAGTTTTTGTTGCGTTTACATGGAATATCCTGTACAATTTTTTTTTGTACACATTTTAAGAACCCATCATTTATTATCATTTATGGTATGAACAATCATTATTCTCTGCATGAGTCATTCAATAAAATTTATTGAAGCACAATTATCCCCGAACCTCATACAAATACTTAAAATGTTTGTAAATACCTTTAATTTAACTTTACTGGTAAGGGGAATGGGCAAAAATATATGGGATCTGGTCTACCTAGTGCCCACGAACGAGACCTATGAAATTAAGTACTATGAGGTGAACCATAACGTACGAGTATTTGTTTTGTCCTAAGCAATGGGAGTTGGCCAAAACAAGCGACCTAAATAAGGAAAACACTTAAGTGCGAATACAAAAAATTGTAACAACACAGTTTTGTGTAGCCTTTATGAACTATTCTTTAATCTTTACATATTCTGCTGCCTGGGATTTTAATTTTTCAATTTTTCACAATTTGATTCCAAAGCTTGTGAGTTTCTTCCAAAACAGCTATGGGATATTTCGCATGAATGACAGATAGTTGACAAAGATCTTCTTTACTGTATTTTTGTACTGTATTTTCGAACTGTATTTTCGTATATTGTCCAGATTCAAGATAACCTTAGCATTGATTGCAGTTTTATTAATAAAATTCTCGGGAAGTTATTCGGCTAACATCTTTTGGATTGCCACTAAGGTACTACATTATTCAAATAGTCCACCCAAATTACAGTGCATTCTACTGATGTCCCTTCTTTTGCTGGTTTCTGCTTACTTACTTACTTACTTAGGTCCTCGGACCTATTACGTCCGTGATGTGTCCCTTACGGGACATAGGGCCTCCAGTACACCTACGCGCCATCGTGTACGATTTCTTGAAATATATTTCAGCTCTCTCTAACTTTTCCCCAGTCGTGCCGATTCCTGTTCGACCGTTCTTCGACATGTACTTCTAGGCCGGCCCACTTGTCTTCCCTCCTGTGTGAGCGGGTTCCACTGCATTGCTTGAGATGCAATGCACCGATCGCCTTTTCGAAGCGTATGGCCAATCCACTGCCACTTTCTTCTTCGTATAATGGAGTCTATGGGCTCCTGACCCGTTCTCGCATGAAGTTCGGCATTGGAGATACGGTTGGGCTAGAAAATCCTCAAGATGTTTCGTAGACATCTATTAACGAAGGTTTGCAGCATTCTAGTGACAGTGTCAGTGACTTTCCAAGTGCTGCAGCCGTAAAGCAGAACGATTTCAACATTGGAGCGGAACAGTCGTAACTTGGTCTTTAAGCTAAAAGAGTTGTTTCTCCATATTTTGGACAGCATTCCGAACGCAGCCTTTGCTTTTCTGATTCGGCTGTTTACGTCCAGTTCAGTTCCGCCACCCGTAGAGACAATACTCCCAAGATATTGGAAATCCTCTACCATCTCTACCGGTTGTCCAGAAATATTTACTTGGATTGATGAGGAAGTTCTAAGGCTGATCCTTTTAGTTTTTGCCGAGTTGATCTTAAGCCCTACGTTTTCTGCTTCTCTCTCCACCCTTGTTGCCATTTGATAGAGATCCATGATCCTATGAGAGAGTAAGCATACGTCGTCCGCGTAGTCCAGATGTTTGAGGTGAGATTGCAGAGTCCACTGAATTCCTCCATTTCCACTTGACAAAGCTGCGTGCAGTACGTGACTTATCACCAACAGGAACAGTATTGGTGACAGTATACAGCCTTGCCTAACTCCACTTTGGATTTCAAACTCCTCTGACAGCCTACCTTCGTGCAAAACGTGACACTTGGATCCATCATATGTAGCCTTGATAATAGCAATCAATTTATCTGGGTTTCTGCTTGCCTTGCAAAATTTTCTTTATCAAACTAATTACTTTCGTTGTTTTCCACCTCCATCAACCAATATATATTCAGCCCTATCACTAATTCCATCGTAATCAGACAAATTTTACGAATCCCGTAAAAACTATCACCGAATCCGTTCGTAGTGGCAATTTGTATGGTATTTTCCACTACGATGGATTCTGTGATCCATTTCTTAGGGATTCGTAACAAGTTTCCGATAACGATGGAATTCGTGAAAGGGCTGATTTCAATCAAAAATTACTCTATGACCCAATCTACATTGCCCGATTTTTCCACATAGATTTTTCCAGAAATCGTGTGAAATGTACACACAGAACGATTTTTTCCATAAGATTTTTTCCTTGTCTTCTTCATTTGTTTATTGCTGTGCTCTTCGTTTTTCATTGAGATTCACTCGCACCATCAAACGAACGGCACACTGACACCGAACAGACACAAAAAAATGGAAAGAAGGCGAAAGAGAACATAAACAGACTGGAAAAATCGTTCGAGTTTTGTGGTACAAACGATTTAACTCCCTTCACCTACGAACAAAAGATCGGCACAGGAAAAACCGTTCAATGTAGACCGGGACTATGCAGTATCAGTTGAACTGTTTATTGGAAACCCGACTGATGTTGACCTTTCCAAATTAATCGGTATATTTTGTCTTCTGAGATCTATTTGATTAAAGATGAAATACTGATTTTTTATTTAAAGATTATACTTATTTATTGGTAAATAAAAAAAAATTTAATAACTGACAAAAAAATCAATTTAATCAGGCCGTGGTTGGATATCCCCATGGATCTAGTTTTTCATTCAGCAATGTTAGACGCGATTCGGATATTTTCGATAGCGAAGCGAAACCCAACAAATTTATAAAGTTTACACAAAACATAAACTAGATGTTTTGTGTAAGTTTACAAATTTGTTGGGATTCGCTGGAAAATTCATCAGCCAAATTAAGTCACCACTCTGTTCAAGAACTTTGCGTATTAGAAAAACTATTTCAGGGATGCACAAAGCTTTTGTAATTGTTGCAAACGATTCTCACAATCCGATTTATTTACATCCACGGGAATCTTTTTCCGGGGATCAAAGAATGTTGAAAAGAGCATCCCGAGTCACTGAAATAATAAATTTTAGAATTAAGATTATTTCGTGCAATAAAATTTTATTCAACTGAAAGCTATTTCTACCTGATGTTTTTTCATTCAGATTCATTTTCCAGCGATCGAGTAAGGAACGGTAGGCCTGGTCTTTGTGCTCTGATGCAATTCGCTCGGTAAAATTAGCATTGGTAATTGCAGCTTACGGTTCTTTTGGACGAGTGTGATATAGTTGCGACCAATAGTTGAAACCTTCTAAAGCCACCAAGTAAATTTTGTAGCTGAGATATTCTTTCATGCTGCATTGTTATCGACAAGGAAAATTGTCTTTAGAACCAGTCCAATAATTTGTGCTAAAGTAACTGCAGGAACTATATCAAAACAAAAGCAGCACGCAAGCATTCACTCTCTTTTTGAGCCAAAAATGTTAAGAGCAAAGCATTTTTGCTTGCGAAAAAAGTTTTCCCTTTTGCTCCGCAGAAAGTAAGGTGCCAGTTATATCTATCATTGGAAACTATCATTGAAAAACTTAAAGAGTGGATAAGATAAAAAACTTGATTTATCCTTCGGCTTTTTTGGTCACAATGGATATGGCAATGAAACAATCAAGTTACATTTGCTTTTCCCGACGTTTCGGCAGGGGTTGCTGCATTCTTCAGGGGAAATTTTGTAAAAATATCAAAAAATTGTAATAAATTTACATTGAATAAAATGTTTTAAATTTATGCACTTCAAAATGAAGTTCAGTCTTTATATATAAAACTTTATAAAACTTTATATATAAAGATTTATATATATTATATATATTGATTGCATGGTGTAGTTTTCCTATAGCTATTTTTTCTTTATAAATACGGGGGTCTATGACTAGCCCTGCTGAGACAGCGTCTTTTAAAGCAGCCGTCCGGGATGAGGATATGACTAAGGAACCATAACATATTCGCAGATAATTTTTCCTCCTCCACCCTGGTTCTCATTTTTTGCAAGAGCTCTAGAACATTGTCAAGTATTATATATTTTTGTATGACATGCATTTTTTTCCCGCTGCTTTTTTAAAATGTTCGTTCTTTTGAATCGAAAATTCATCGAAACTTTGTTCAAGAGACATCTTCTTGTCTATTAATCTTGTGGCATTAGGGATCGAATTTCACTTTCCACTCGAATGTCAATTTGTACCTTGAGGTAGGCCCACAATAAGTTAATCCAGGATTTGCTCAGCAAAGATTTGAGGGATTTTAAATTACCACATAATGTTCCTGCAATAGCCCAAGCTCATTTTTTCCAAATGTCAAGACGAAGATATCCTTCAATAGAATCATTTTAGGGGCTTTTTTTCATGAGTCGGAGCATGGGGGTCTAGAGACTTAATAGTACACATTCATTTCCAAAAGCTACATCATGTGTATTTTGCAGTTGGAACAGGGAGTTTTCCCACGCAAAAGTACGGTTCGTTGAGTGGCCAACATGCATTGTTCTATGCTTGACGTAGCAGGCCTCCAACGAATCAACAACGAGTTGATATTCTCGAATATGTGGATTGCCTTTAATTAAACAAAGAAACTCATTATTAAACCAAATACTTTTGAAATTCAAGCTACGCAGTCTTATTAAAATTGAAACTGTGGATTAGATTGATTTGGCTGACAAGCAAAAAAACACAATGAAACAAGTATAAAGCACTGATAGCTTTATATCCAGAGAAAAACAAGATACAAAAAAACTTACAAGTATAAAGCGAGTTGTATATTTGGTAAGTTGTTCTAGCTAATCGAAAAAAATGTGAATGCACAAGAAGAAACAATCATACATAGAATTGTGAAGGATGAAGTTTGCTTTCGACTGAAGTTCTTTTTCAGTGTAGGTTCAGAAACTATTTCCAAACCGGTTCTATTATTAGCTTGATAGGCACCGGTAACGGCAGCGGAACCGCCACCACGACCAACACCTTTTCCTGCATTAGCATACCTCCTTGGCCCTGGAATTATGTTGACCTGATGCATCAGGACAAGGTTTTGAAGAAGGTTTAGCACATCTAAAATAGCCTCTCGGTCAGCTTGACTTAGATTGGGATTTGCCAATTGAATAACTAATTCGTGTTATGATATCTCTCCACGGGCCAACGATAGAAGCAACATTTGGGAATCGGGCTGACTCAGAATCGCAATGAAGAATTGATGTTGAGCAAATGCGGCTGTTGCCTCTGCAGCTGGAGGTTGCAGTGTTTGATGAAAATTGATAAATTTTCATTGTTGAAGATTCAATAGAGGCTGTTGGCTCTTGGGAGATTTCCTAATACTAGACGTCTTTATAATTACAGTTCAATTGCTTATAACGATGAAATCAAATCTGGAAATGAGAAATTTATTAAAAAATGTATGAGTTTGTTTTAAACGTTCATTAGGTCGAGTTTCAAAGTTATTAAAGGGAGTGTATCTACAATTTAATGGTTCAAAATATCTAAAGAAATTTATCTTCCAAGCTGACTCTCACAAAGGTAATATTGTATTTATAAGAAAGTGAATAAACTAATGAAATCAAAAAATTTACACGATTTCACGCCCTTCAAGCAAAATCACGGACCCGAATTTCTCGGTTCACTTTGGAATCACTTGGGACTCCAAAAAAACTGAGTGTCTCGCACACATTAACAAATATTCTGTGTATGCATTCAAAAAGAAGAACAAGAATCGAGAGAATTTTGTCATGCACGGAGAAAAAGAATGTGTACAGTCATTTTGTTTTAATTTCCACCACTTTTTTTTTAGTTCAGTTTTTTAAGTAGCGTGGCGAAGACCATTGCTTTTTTTATCTTTTTTTCTTGTGAATAGAATACAAGTTTACTGTTTATTATATTTATATAGTTAGTTGTGAAAATATATATTGTACATTTTATAATTGATAAATAAAAATAAAGTCCTCAAATGAACAAAATTCTGCTTGTTTTTTTTTTTTTTTATGCAACGTAGAAACTCGAATAGATGGGGAATTTTCTTTTTAATACAATACATTTGGGTATGCCTCGATTCATTCATTTTTGTTGGTCCGTTGTGGATTCTATTTAGGCTCCGTTTTCTCGGAGTATGGTGAATTAGAATACTCTCTCTCTCTCACAATACATTCACATAATGGCTCCGTGGTGATTCTAATTGCCATACTAATTTGATCCGATTTCGAAATTTGGCAAAAAATTGTTTTCATTATCAAATTAGCTAATTTCATTTGAAATCTCGTTTCATTTTGAATTTGGAATGGCAGTTAGCCGTTTATTTTTGTTGTTTCCTCTTTCTGTTTTATGTTGTTGAGAATAGTGTATTGATATTTTCATGCAAAAGCTTTTAAGAACTTTGGAAACTGATTCCTGTGGATGCATTCACCTAATTTCCAACCTTATTTCGTGCAAATGAGGTTGAAATTGCCTCATTTCTGTGATTTTGTATGGAAATTAGGTAATTTCGGATCTCATTTGGAAATTTGCAACGAAATTACCTCATTTGGCCCAGTGAAAACGCCATATAAGGAAGCCAGTTGAGAAGCCAGTAGAGAAGACAGTGGCCTCGTTCAGACTTGTATGTAAAGATATATGGAAAGCTTTTCGTTGGAAATTTAATGCAAAATTAAATATTCTTTCTGCCACAACTTCTTATGAGAGGAGGGACCAGGAATTTTTAACATTTCCAAAACAGGCAACTGTCAAATATGATTGAAGGATGGCTATATGATTATGATGAAATATACAACATCACTTAAAAATCCTAATTTTTTGAAAGTATATTTTTTTCTTGGGGGATTTCGTGACATTTGGTACATTCTGTTACCGATTTGTCAAGCCATAGACTGTCAAGTTAAATTAAAAGATTGCTACGGAGATGATGCATTGAAAAACTTAAAGATATCTCAATTTTTTGAGATTAAATTTTTTGCGCGGGAAAAAGCCTTTATGTGACATTTTGGGATCGAAATATTCCTCGTACGACGTAATTTAGTTTCTTACCTATACGTCAACGCATAAACTGTCAAATTCCATTAAAGGATGGCTTCGATGATGATGGATTAAAAAACCTCCAAAAAATAAATTTTTTTTTAAAATTATTTTAAAAAAAATCGAAATTTTTGAATTAGATGAAAATCAATCCATATTAATTTGACGCGACAGAAAAGTCTTCCAATGCATCCTTCAACGCATTGGCAGTATTATGCGTTGACCATCTCAAGATTTGATGCAGAATTCGACGTCATTTTCTGTTTAGGAAAAAATCGAAGTCCGATACCAAAGCAAATTCAATAAAATTGTGTTTTTAGAATCCTAGATAGGCTGTCCAAGTAAAAGCTGAACGTGACCGCAGATACTTGAAAGCAACTTGCTTACAAGTTGTCGCCGCCTACGTCACAGCATGTTCACGCATACGAACTTGACAGTCAATCTATGTAGCCAACTGGCTTGCCAGTACTGGCTCGTGTAGCGTCAGGGTAAGAGAGTTTTCTCTTACTCACCTCAAATAAATTTTGCGGGTGTTTAAAGCAAGGGGTTTACGAGTCGGGCCTCTAGGTAGTATACTTACTCTATGAACTTAAAGGCGCTAGCACCAATTGTTTGGCTGGAGATATAGCTATTTCGTGCTTTGCCACTTTTGCACTCATCAGTCTCCTTTTTGTGGTGCTAAGCTTTAATCCAATTTTATTTGAAAAACTTTTTATGCACACCATAGGATTCGAACCCACGTATATTAGATTTGCCGCACTCCACCGCTTTAGACCACTGACGTCACAGGTCGAGATGTGTTATTTGTTTATCAAATGCATTTGGAGCATCAGCATTTTTATAAGCGCCTTTAAGTATGCTGTCTTGTTCCGCCTCCATTTTTCTCCATACCTTATTTCGATAGACTACAATTCGCAGTACGTATCAAATAGGGAGGTTGGAAGATCGGTAACGAACCAGACTATTAAGTTTTTATTGTTATTATTGTACTATTCGTACTAGAATGTCAGCTTATTAGGCTTGACCATTCTTTATTCCGTCAATTTCATTGAATTTTTGAACTACAACAACAACAACTTAAAGGCGCTACCACCAATTGTTTGGCTGGAGATATAGCTATTTCGTGCTTTGCCACTCTTGCAATCATCAGTCTCCTTTTTGGATGTTCAAAAGGGTAGTTTTGTGCATTGAAGAGGACACAAGCGTCCACAGGTTTTTCTCAAAACCCACCTCTGTCTACCAACTCCTACTCTCACCTCCTAGTGGTGAACATCGGGTGTCTAGTACCTCAGCTGGAGACGGGGTTTAAATCCCCGTCGAAAGCTGTTGGGGACAGCCAACGAGAGAGGGGGGAGGAGTGTTCCCACTAAGGCACTTTTCCTTTCATCGAGGCGGCAGCGAACGAATTCTCCAGATGGAATCAACGGTGGCGTCTACAGTTCCAGTTAGGTTGAACTACTTAGTGAACACCTTATATGGGCTACTACGACATATTTGTAGCTCAAGCCTATAAGGAGCGGTTTATCCGGCTCCTTACCCTTGGAGTTATACGAAGGGTCCTGTCCTCTGTGTCGGGGGTTGTGCGTCGGGGTAACTTCCCTACCACTTCAAAAAAAGTTGTTCCGAAACAAAAACAAGCCTCGGATATGGATGATTTTAAAGTTGACGACCCCAGCAAACGAAACAAGGACAATGAATTTCGGATCTGCATGTGGAACGTCCTGTCCTTATACAGAACACGTGCAGCCGAACAACTTGTGGAGAACCTGGACAGGCTAAAGGCTGACGTACCAGCCATCCAGAAAGTGCGATGGGATGGAGAGGGCATACGGAGACTGAAATCGTGTGTTATCTACTACGGCGGGTGCTTGAAGGAACAGGGTCAGCGGCTCTTCGGTTGTGGTTTTGTGATAAGGGGAAGACTTAGGCAAGAAGTCTTGGGCTTCCGAAGTGTAAGCGAGCGCCTGGTCACAATCCGCATCAAAGGCAAATTTAAGAACATTTCGCTGATTTGTGTTCACGCCCCCCATGAAAGGAGAGAGGACTCAACCAAAGAAGCATTCTACGATCTCCTGGAGACAACGTATGATATGTGCCTGAAGTACGACGTGAAGATCATTCTTGGTGACTTCAACGCAAGATTCGGAAAGGAGCGCATCTTTGGTTCGATAGTCGGAAGACACAGCCTTTACGACGAAACTTCCGGCAACGGACACAGGCTGGCAGACTTTGCGGCGGGGTGAAATGTCATCATCTCAAGCACCTACTTCCCACACCTCAATATACACAAGGGGACTTGGCGGTCGCGTGATCAACTAACCGTCAACCAAATCGACAACGTTGCGATAGACGCGAGACATGCTTCCAGTATCTTGGACGTCCGAACGTTCCGAGGGGCCAAAATTGACTCGGATCACCACCTGGTGGTAGCTAGACTACGTATGCGGATATCCATGACGCGACAACGCAGAGCAGATGCTGTGAAAAGATTCGATGTCAAAAAGCTTAAATCGCAAGAGACCGCCAGAACTTTTGCAGACCACATAACTCTTAATCTCTCAGGAGGTCCGCCACCAGCATCAAGTGCAGAGGACCAGTGAAAATACTGTCAACAAGCCATCAGAAGTACCGCCTCTGATGTGCTGGGTTTCACTAGGCGAATACAACGAAACCCCTGGTTGGATGAAGAGTGCCGGCTAGCGCATTCAGCTAAGGACGAGGCCTACCAGGCAATGCTGCAGACTCGAACAAGAGCTGCTGAGAGAGTAGACCGGGAGCTCTACGGGCTGAAACGAAAAGAGGAACGCTGACTTCTCAGGAGGAAAAAGAGAGAGCACGAGGAGCGGGCGGTAGAGTCTATTGAGGATTGTAGCGGTAGGGGAGATGTTCGAAAATTTTATCAGAGGGTAAAGCGATCCACCCAAGGATACAAGGCAAGAACGGAAGCCTGCCGAGATGAGAGTGGGAATATGGTAGTAGACACACAGTCAGTGCTGAGGATCTGGAAAGAACACTTCTCTAGACTGCTTAATGGCGAAGACAGCCAAGATGCCGCTAATAGGCAGAACGCTCCATTCAACTTGGACAATGAAGGCCAAGAGTTCCGTCCACCCGACCTAACCGAAGTGCGGCTGGCGATATCCAATATCCAAACTTAAGTCGTACAAGGCTGCTGGTGCGAATGGCTTACAAGCCGAACTATTTAAATCAGCGGGAGATGAATTGGCTAGGAGCATACACCAGCTCATCTGCAAAATTTGGTCGGATGAAAGTATGCCCGATGAATGGAACCTCGGTATAGTGTGCCCAACCATAAAAAGGGAGATGTTCTGAAATGTACCAACTACAGAGGAATTAATCTCCTAAACGTCGCTTACATAATCTTGTCGGCTATCCTGTGCGACCGCTTAAAACCTTTTGTCAACGATCTGATCGGCCCCTATCAGTGTGGTTAATGAGGACAAGATGAACTTTATGCTGTCATCGAGAGAGGAATCTCAACATCGTTGACTCGGGCAAAATATCACAATGGACAGATATAACTTCGAAGTTGTCAAGGACTTTGTCTACCTGGGCTCCACTATTACATCGCAGAATGATATCAGTGCAGAGATCAAGCGAAGATTTACCCTTGCCAACCGCTGTTTCTTCGGTCTAAAAAGGCATTTAAGTAGTAAGGCCCTCTCTCAGAGAACCAAGGAGACTTTATACAAGACCCTAAACATCCCGGTCCTGCTTTATGGATCAGAAGCATGGACACTGAAAGATTCGGATAAAAATCTGCTAGGGTGCTTTGAGAGGAAGATTCTTCGTGTGATTTTCGGTCCGGTGTGTATCAAAGGAGTATGGAGGATAAGATTCATCGACGAGCTATACGGGCTATACAGCGACGTTGACCCGGTAAAGAAGCTGAAAATACAGCGGCTGAGATGGCTGGGGCACGTGGAGCGTATGGACGGCAACGCACCTGCCCGACGAGTCTTCGAATCCAACCCCGATGGGGTACGCAGCAGAGGAAGAACCCGTAACAGGGGCGCAAACAAGTGGATGACGACATCAAAGCACTCGGTGTGCGCAACTGGAAGCGGCTCGCTAGGGACAGAGCTGGCTGGAGGGGCCTGTTAGTTGAGGCCGAAGCCCATCCTGGGCTGTGAGCGCCATCAAAAGTAAGTAAGTAAGTGATAAAAATCATGATAATTTTTTTTGTTTGAATCGGCAACAATGGTACCAACCACAAGAAAAGACATATGCCTTTTTTGTTTGTATTGATTTACATTTTTGAATACCATGACTACAAGTGAATGAATTCTTTCTTATAGCAACATTCTAAAATTAATTGTACCAAATTATAAGTAGCAATTATACAACTGTTGGACTTTTTAAAGAAAAAGTCCCCTTTCACACAGGGAAACCAGTTGTTGGAGATTTGTTTGACGTTTTCCTTTAATTGCCTTGTAGCGTTCACACAAGGAAACTGTATTGCCAGAGATTTTTGTTTGTTTCCATATAAAGTCTATTGGCTGACCGCACATTACGGACAGTGTGAGAAGGAATGTGCAAAAATCTCCTCATTCGTTGACCGGGGCAATTTTTTTCATTCCCCTTACTTCTTGCCCTTCACTCCTACAAACTCCCAGAGCAGTCTAACTAATTTGACTTTGTTATTATTGTACTATTCGTACTAGAATGTCAGCTTATAAGGCTTGACCATTCTTTATTCCGTCAATTTCATTGAATTTTTGAACAACAACAACAACTTAAACATAGAGAAAATACTACCTAGAGAACCGACTTAAGGGGTCCATGCTCTTTCACCCTACAAGCTGAATTGAGAGGATTTATGCCCTATTCACGAAGGATGTTGCAGTGCATTTTAAATGGGACAAAACGATCTTTGTGTGTAAGCAATAGGGCATTGGCTCAAACGTGGTCATGTGCTCAATTTGGTGAGTCAGATATTCAAAAAAGGGAATCCGTTAAATTAAAAAGTTCAAAAATAAAATATTTTGTCAATAAAATTGATGTTTCTAGACGTTTATGAACAAAAACTTTTTTTGATATAGCCTTTTGTTGCTTCTGGCATATACATCCAGTAATATTTATGACTATTTATGTTGAAAACAAAGAAAATGTAATCAAAAAGTAGAGCCAAACCCTTGAAATTTAATGTCTAAGTACCTTTAATTTTCACTTCCACAACTGCAGCTGCTGAGCAAAACTGAGAACCGAGTGGTGGATTTTTTGACATTTGTTGATGCTGTTATTATTGCGACAACAAAATTATTTTATTAATTTTAGTTTCTGTCGGTATTTTTTATTATTTTCGAAAAAAACTAGCCCAAAAAAACTTAATTATCGCTTTTTAGTTCGGAAAATTATTTTCGCGAAAGTATACCTAGCAGAAGATTCTGAAATCTTCTGGAACGCATGTATTTGACTGTTAAATTAGAACAATCCGCAGAAACTTAGAAAATAAATTAATTTTTACACACCCACAATAAAGAAAATAATACAAAAAAACAACAACCAAAATGTTGTCTCAATCGAGAAGAACTGAAACAGGTAAGATTATATTAAATATATATTTTGTTCTTCAGCCATCACCAAGTTTTTTCTTACTTAAGGATCGAAACTGGCAGTGATGAACTTAACCCAGAAGCCTTGCAAGATACATTCGTTCAAACTATCAAAGATCTAAAATTCCTACAAGAGAAACAGAGAAAGAAACGTGAGACATTAGAAGAAACATTACGAGAAAAGCAACGCTGCAAACGGTTAGCTCTGCGGTGTCAATAATAGGCCTTAAAAAAAGTCTTCTCCCTTCCATAGATATATAAAAATCACGACACCTTTTATACTTCAACTTTCAATGAATTTGTTTATTAAGTTTGATTTCTTTATCTATTCATTAAGGCGTCTACTGGTCTACTACCCGAGGAGAAGCCAGATATCTACGACCTCTTATCCCAGATAATACTCCCCAAAAGCCCGATAGCTGGCAAGATGTTATGTCCGATATTGAACGAGTCATTTATGTAAGGATTTACTCATTGGCATATTGAGTCCCAAGTTCCATGCATATTTTCCAACTATAAACCAATACCCAGCAATTGTAGCTGAAATGCTAAGCGAGCGATTGCTTGTTTCGGTTTTACTTGGGTAAGTTAAAGTTTTATAAAAATTCTAATCAAACATATATATGTACCTATAATTTAAATTTCTATTATTTGTAAACAGATTGCCACTGCAGCTTGTACTGGTTAAGCTACTTTGGTGGGCCTTCTTCGTGCAAAAGCTTCGAAGTAAGGAAACAGCATCCTGATTGGAATTAAAATACCATCATTTTAAAATTGGTTGTATACAGTACAGCTCAAGCTCATTGATTAGAGTTAGCAGGACTTTTGAATTAAGCTGATAAGATCAGTAAACTATAGTTCCAGCCTTCGAAGAAGCCATCAAAAAGGATATCGATGATGGACTTATCCCGGTTTATGTAAGTTTTACTAAAAAAAAAATTTTTGTGAAACAAGTATTTACTTCCGTATCTTTTTCAGGCTGTGTTGTTACGCTTGGAACACCTAACTCATGCGCATCTGACAACCTCGAAGAATGAGGACCAATTGGAAACAATTATAATGTTTGGATTCATGTCGAACTAAGCTGATGATTTGCGCTGGGTATTACTGGAAAACGATCAAGTTATTGAAGATCAATTTGTGGTAGTTCGAGAGGATGATCCAAATCGTATGGAAGGACGATGGTCTGGTGATTCAGATTCGAACTACGAGTATATTTATGAAAAAGACGACGATGCGAATTCGAATAATGTTTCAAATGACAATTGTCATAATAATGATGATGGAGAGAATCAAGCGGAGTCGAAAGAAGAAGAAATCTGGGATTAAGCAAACAGTTTTTGTTGCGTTTACATGGAATATACTGTACAATTTTTTTTTTTTTTACACATTTTAAGAACCCATCATTTATTATCATTTATGGTATGAACAATCATTATTCTCAGCATGGGTCATTCAATAAAATTTAGGTACAATTATCCCCGAACCTCATAAAAATACTTAAAATGTTTGTAAATACCTTTAATTTTATTTTATTCGAAAGGGGAATGGCAAAAATGGTGTCCCTAGTGCCCAGGAACGAGACCTATGATAATGATTAAGTACTATGAGGTGTACCATAACGTACGAGTATTTGTTTTATCATAAGCAATGGGAGTTGGCCAAAACAAGCGACCTAAATAAGCAAAACACTTAAGTTCGAATAAAAAAAATTTTAACAACACAGTTTTTTGTAGCCTTTATAAACTATTCTTTAATCTTTACATATTCTGCTGCCTGGGATTTTAATTTTTCAACATTTGCTGGTGTGCCATGCTGTTGTTCGAATTCCAATTATTTTTTGAAAAGTACGCATTCACAATTTGATGCCAAAGCTTGTGAGTTTCTTCCAAAACAGCTATGGGATATTTCGCATGAATGACAGATAGTTTACAAAGATCTTCCTTACTGTATTTTTGTACTGTATTTTTGAACTGTATTTTCGTTCATTGTCCAGATTCAAGATTACCTTAGCATTGATTCCAGTTTTATTAATAAAATTCTCGGGAAGTTATTCGACTAACATCTTTTGGATCGCCGCTAAGGTAAACTACATTATTCAAATAGTCCACCCAAAGTACAGTGCATTCTACTGATGTCCCTTCTTTTGCTGGTTTCTGCTTGCCTTGCAAAATTTTCTTTATCAAACTAATTACTTTCGTTTTTTTCCACCTCCATCAACTAATATATGTTCAGCCCTATCACTAATTCCATCGTTATCAGACAAATTTTACGAATCCCGTAAAAACTATCATAAAATTACCACATAAAGTTTCTGCAGTAGCCCAAGCTCATTTTTTCCATATGTCAAGACGAGGATATCCTTCAATAGAATCATTTTAGGGGCTTTTTTTTATGAGTCGGAGCATCGGGGTCTAGAGACTTAATAGTTTCACGTTAATTTCCAAAAGCTACATCATGTGTATTTTGCAGTTGGAACAGGGAGTTTTCCCACGCAAAAGTACGGTTCGTTGAGTGGCCAACATGCATTGTTCTATGCTTGACGTAGCAGGCCTCCAACGAATCAACAACGAGTTGATATTCTCGAATATGTGGATTGCCTTTAATTAAACAAAGAAACTCATTATTAAACCAAATACTTTTGAAATTCAAGCTACGCAGTCTTATTAAAATTGAAACCGTGGGTTAGATTGATTTGGCTGACAAGCAAAAAAGCACAAGCACTGATAGCGAAAAACAAGATACAAAAAAACTGTCCTAGCTAATCGGAAAAAATGTGAATGCACAAGAAGAAACAATCATACATAGAATTGTGAAGGATGAAGTTTGCTTTCGACTGAAGTTCTTCTTCAGTGTAGGTTCAGAAACTATTTCCAAACCGGTTCTATTATTAGCTTGATAGGCACCGGTAACGGCAGCGGAACCGCCACCACGACCAACACCTATTCCTGCATTAGCATACCTTGGCCCTGGAATTATGTTGACCTGATGCATCAGGGCAAGGTTTTGCAGAAGGTTTAGCACATCTAAAATAGCCTCTCGGTCAGCTTGACTAAGATTGGGATTTGCCAATTGAATAACTAAATGGTGGTTTGATATCTCTCCACGGGCCAACGATAGAAGTGACATTTGGGAATCGGGCTGACTCAGAATCGCAATGAATTGAAGTTGAGCAAATGCGGCTGTTGCCTCTGCTGCTGGAGGTTGCGGTGTTTGATGAAAATTGATAAATTTTCATTGTTGAAGATTCAATGAAGGCTGTTGGCTCTTGGGAGATTTCCTAATACTGGACGTCTTTATAATTACAGTTCAATTGCTTATAACGATCAAATCAAATCTGAAAATGAGAAATTTATTGAGAAATGTATGAGTTTGTTTTAAACGTTCATTAGGTCAAAGTTATTAAAGGGAGTGTATCTACAAATTAATGGTTCAAAATATCTAAAGAAATTTATCTTCCAAGCTGACTCTCACAAAGGTAATATTATATTTATAAAAAAGTGAATAAACTAATGAAATCAAAAAATTTACACGATTTCACGTAATTTGAGAACTGTAATTTTTGACAAAACAAAAAAAAAAACTTACCTGTCAGTTTGATCAAATTTCGCCATTTTGTTTTTTAGTCCACCACTCACACGGATTCACAGATAGGAAAAAAGAGTAGATTAATACTACGTTTTCATTAGAGCCGAAATGAGGTAATTTCGAAATTTGGCAAAAAAGTGTTTTCGTTATCAAATTAGCTAATTTCATTTGACATCTCATTTCTTTTTGTATTTGGAATGGCAGTTAGCCGTTTATTTTTGTTGTTTTCTCTTTCTGTTTTATGTTGTTGAGTATAGTGTATTGATATTTTCATGCAAAAGCTTTTAAGAGCTTTTGAAACTGATTCCCGCTGGATGCATTCACCTAATTTCCAACCTAATTTCGTGCAAATGAGGTTGAAATTACATCATTTCGAAATGTGATTTTGTATTTGCAACGAAATTACCTCATTTGGCCCAGTGAAAACGCCATATAAGGAAGCCAGTTGAGAAGCCAGTAAAAAGACAGTGGCCTTGTTCAGACTTGTATGTAAAGCTATATGGATAGCTTTTTGTTGGAAATTTAATGCAAAATTAAATATTCTTTCTACCACAACTTCTAATGAGAGGAGGAACGAGGAATTTTTAACATTTCCAAAATATGCAACTGTCAAATATGATTGAAGGGTGGCTATATGATTATGATGAAATATACAACATCTCTTAAAAATCCTAATTTTTTGAAAGTATACTTTTTTCTTGGGAAAATGAGAGTTTTGGGGATTTCGTGACATTTGGTACATTCTGTTACCGATTTGTCAAGCCATAGACTGTCAAATTAAATTGAAAAATTGCTACGGAGATGATGCATTGAAAAACTTAAAGATATCTGAATTTTTTGAGATTAAATTTTTTGCGCGGGAAAAAGCCTTTATGTGACATTTTGGATCGAAATATTCCTCGTACGACGTAATTTAGTTTCTTACCTTTACGTCAACGCATGAACTGTCAAATTCCATTAAAGAATGGCTTCGATGATGATGGATTAAAAAACCTCCCAAAAATAATTTTTTTTTTTTTAATTATTTAAAAAAAAATCAATCCATGTTAATTTGACGCGACAGGAAAGTCTTTCAATGCATCCTTCAACGCATTGGCAGTATTATGCGTTGACCATCTCAAGACTTGATGCAGAATTCGACGTCATTTTTTGTTTAAGCAAAAATCGAAGTCCGATACCAAAGCAAATTCAATAAAATTGTGTATTTAGAATCCTAGATAGGCTGTCCTAGTAAAAGCTGAACGTGACCGCAGATACTTGAAAGCAACTTGCTTACAAGTTGCCTGCCGCCTACGTCACAGCATGTTCACGTATACGAACTTCACAGTCAATCTATGTAGCCAACTGGCTTGCCAGTACTGGCTCGTGTAGCGTCAGGGTAAGAGAGTTTTCTCTTACTCACCTCAAATAAATTTTGCGGGTATTTAAATCAAGGGGCTTACGAGTCGGGCCTCTAGGTAGTATACTTACTCTATGAACTTAAAGGCGCTACCACCAATTGTTTGGCTGGAGATACAGCTATTTCGTGCTTTGCCACTTTTGCACTCATCAGTCTCCTTTTTGTGGTGCTGAGCTTGAATCCAATTTTATTTGAAAAACTTTTTATGCACACCATAGGATTCGAACCCACGCATTTCAGTTTTGCTCAGTCTTAGCAATCGTGTGCACTACGCACTCCCCCGCTTTACACCACTGACGTCACAGGTCGAGATGTGTTATTTGTTTATCAAATGCATTTGGAGGATAAGCATTTTTATAAGCGCTTTTAAGTATGCTGTCTTGTTCCGCCCCCATTTTTCTCCATACCTTATTTCGATAGACTACAATTCGCAGAACGTATCAAAGGGGGAGAGGTTGGAAGATCGGTAACGAACCAGACTATTAAGTTATTATTGTTATTATTGTTCTATTTGTACTAGAATATCAGCTTATTAGGCTTTACCATTTTTTAATCCGTCAATTTCATTGAATTTTTGAACAAAAACAACAACTTAAAGGCGCTACCACCAATTGTTTGGCTGGAGATATAGCTATTTCGTGCTTTGCCTCTTTTGAATTCATCAGTCTCCGTTTTGTGGTGCTGAGCTTAAATCCAATTTTATTTGAAAAACTTTTTATGCACACCATACGATTCGAACCCACGCATATCAGATTTGCTCAGTCTCAGCAGTCGTTTGCACTACGCACTCCACCGCTTTAGACCACTGACGTCACAGGTCGAGATGTGTTATTTGTTTATCAAATGCATTTGGAGCATCAGCATTTTTATAAGCGCTTTTAAGTATGCTGTCTTGTTCCGCCTCCATTTTTCTCCATACCTTATTTCTATAGACTACAATTCGCAGTACGTATCAAAGGGGGAGAGGTTGGAAGATCAGTAACGAACCAGACTATTAAGTTATTATTGTACTATTCGTACTAGAATGTCAGCTTAAAAAGTTGTTCAAATAAAATTGGATTAAAGCTCAGCACCACAAAAAGGAGACTGATCAGTGCAAAACCAGACTATTAAGTTAGTATTGTACTATTCGTAATAGAACGTCAGCTTATTTGGCTTGACCATTCTTTATTCCATCAATTTCATTGAATTTTTGAACCACAACAACAACTTAAAGGCGCTACCACCAATTGTTTGGCTGGAGATATATCTATTTCGTGCTTTGCAACTTTTGCACTCATCAGTCTCCTTTTTGTGGTGCTGAGCCTTAATTCACCCAACTAACAATTTTGCACCTATATACATCCAGAGAAGCATTTTATCATTATATATTCCGCTCATATGAGCTTTGTATAACACTCCAGAGAGTTAAAAAGCAGAACTTTTTTACTCCTTTTTCACCTTTCCGGAGTAGATTATATTACTCCAAAGAATATTGCTAGAAGTATTAAAAGAGGTTTTATGCGATTAATGTATTTCTATACATTGTTTCAGAGAAAATTTAATTCAACACTATAGGAGTGCTAATGATTGAACAAAGAAGACCTACAAAGGAGTCTATTCCAATAAAGCACTAAACAAGCTGTTATAAGGCTTACAAATCAATATTAAATATCATAATATGCGCGTTATAGCAGTGTTTTGTCCGATAGTCAATTGAAGTGAAGATTTAAAATTAAAAAAAAAAAAAAAAAAGAAAAATATTTTTATGTTGCGTTTATTTTAATTTTGATATTTTCTTGCATATTTTCAGCCTTTTTCCATATGGTTATCATCTGCAAGGATTTTCTAAATTTCTAAATTACGTTATATATTATTATTATTAATTGTTATATTATATGATTTTTATTACAATTTATTGTTATTTAAAATAACTTACATGTAGGCAGGTCCAGGAATCGAACCCGTGTCCCTTCGCACCAATGGTCTTGCTCGCTAACCGCTCGGCCAATCTCGACTATGTAATACGTAGAATTAAATCGGAATCACTTTTATCGTGAATTTTTTCTCAAGAGTCAAGGCCAAAAGTCAGGGCGTGTATTTTGTTATTTTTATAGCTTATAGTTATCTCTTTCAGATTTCTTTTTCCACTAAACAGATCAATTTTCGCGCCAAAAGTAGTTAAGTAGTTTTGTTTACATGGTTTTGTGCTGTGGAGAAATTATACAATAATTAAAAACACTTCACAGTCTTCAAACAAAGTGTGGTGTTGTGCTAATTCGCGGGTTTCTTGTTTACATTTGCCAGCATCTTTCAAATAAGGTAAGTTCCTATACATATGTGATGTGAAATGTATTTGTACTTTTTTAATTGCAATTTGATTATATTGCAGAGATAATATGTCTAGTTGGCTATCATAAGATTGTACAAACAATCAATAATGGGAAAAGTGAACTTTCTGTCGTTCCCAGTGGCTGGGAGAAAAACGGGATACTATTTTGGCCAACGAAAGCGGCTGGTTCCGCGGCTATGCTAGCTATAAAGAACCCATATAGTGTTCCTTAGGAAAAAGGGTGGAACAACTATAAATGCAAAGTAAAACGACCACACGTATAATGGGACTTCGAAGCAGCGGAAAAACAAGTCAGCGAAATGTTGGACAAAACTGACACTAGTGCCAGCAGCAGCAGCGACTGCGATATCATGCCAGTACCAAAAAATCGGTTTAAGCGCCGTCCTACATCATCCGTTGCCGTTGCGACAAATGGAGACGCACAGCGGAACAATTTCAATAATGTGGTGAGATATGTACCTATATTCTTTTTGTATGTATATAAATACTAGCTGCATTAGCTTTCGATTTTTCCGACTTTAATTTTTTTTTTTAGTTACGAGGCATTTCCACCCCTACCCTTTACAATTACTTATTTTTATGTGTTAATCTTTTCCACTACATATAGGCATTCGCAATGATGAACCAACATGCAACAAAAACATCTCCGGTAGGATTTCATTTCCCTTTAAAATTACTTATTTTTATGTTTAGGTTTTCCACTATAGGAATTCGCAATGATGAACCAACCTGCAACAAAAACATCTTCGGTAGGATTTCATTTCCCTTTACAATTAATTATTTTTATGTTTTTTTATCTTTTCCACTATAGACATTCGCAACGATGAACCAACCTGCACCAAAAACATCTTCATTCGGATATGCGTCGGAAGTTTTAAGAATTCCACCGGTTACCCTGCAATATGTACAACAACCATACATGAGCGAGTATGTCATACAAGACAATAGTACACCTTTTTTGGCTGCAAAAAATTCACCATGGACACCACCGACTGCAAATCCTACCGAAGATAAAGGAAATCTCAACAACATAACGGCAATTTTAGCAGTAGTGGCCGAAAATGTTATCAACCTAAATACAAAAGTTGACTACTTACATAAAAAATTTGAATCATTAATTGAAATAGTACATGCTAACAAGCAAGGAACGTCCTTGCTAAACAACTGATGTTATCGGAAATATTCATACCGTTCTTGATTCCTTAAAGCATTTACTACAAACTTGCATCATTAACTTTGTATGCCAAGTGAATCATTTTGCAAGAACGAGTCAAAAGAAATTTCATGTTTAGCTTTTTATTCGTGTTGATGAGAATTATTTTTTGTTGTATTATACTTGCACAGTATTAATATGTATATCTGTACAGCGAAAAAGGTTGTCAGAAATTTAAAAATGATTGTCTGTGATTTAAAAGTCAACAAAATCAAATGTGTGATGATTGTTTGAAATTAAATCAAATTTGTTATTGATTTTGAAATCATGGGCAGAACTGAACAAAAATGAAAGTCTAATGATCGGGCCAACACACCGTGGCTCAATTTCGGACTCAATCGAAAACGGGGTGAGCAAAGCTGACTGAAAATTCTGTGTACCAGTACATGAACCGGCTTTAATTGTAGTAGTACCTACTTTTCAGTTAAGGATAGGAATCGAATTCGTCAGAACTTTCAGGTTATCATGACAACAGATTTGTTTATTTTACCTAGAAACAAACAACACTGTATATATCAGTAATTAAACCTCGTTATTCTGCTGGAAACAAGGATACAAATTTTCCTCGTTTCATTCCTCACATTCACCTCCGTTGTCTAGAAACTTTCACTTGCCCAATTTAGTCCAGTTATATATGTATGTACCTTGTTATAGTTGTGCGTTTGAAAAAATTCTTAATTCTTACTTCAAAAATTTGTTTTTATTCATTTAATTTGTTTTCTCTGTATTTTAGATTGAAATTTTAAAAGATGTTTGTGGCGAGAACACAATGAAGGGCGATTACGCCGCCTACACCTTGGTCGATCTAATTTTTTCAAGAAAATTGATGACAGAACTCTCTTGGGCTGGAGGTGCCAAAAAAGGTGCTGCACCAAAGAAAGCGTTTAAACAATTTGAGCATGTTATAAAGTTCTTTTACATATTGGTCAAAAAATCAGACCCAACTTACACTGAAACTGATGCCAAAAACTTTTTCAAAAAGAAAGTGCTCCCTAATAGTTCGCGGCGAAGTATTGCACCGATGATTCGCTTGTCTCAGCCTAAATCTCGAATTAAAAATTCTAAACAGCAGCAGTTGTCAAAGGACGTACAAACAAATGAGGCTCATTCAGAAGATCCAGCATATACTGGTAAAAATTATACTTCTGCCACAGCTACAACTGAAAATTGTTTTGACGATCCGGCAGGAATAGATTTGAACGAAGAAACCGACCCATTTATTGCCAAAAGCAGTAACGATACTGACGATGGTAGTGATGGGGATAAAAGTAATGGTGAAGATTGTTCCGAATCTGAAGAAGAAGAATTCGACGAAGAATTTGATGCAGAATTCTTAAAGGAAGACGAAGAACTACACGAAGAATTTGAGGAACCCGAAAAATCTGATGAAATAATTTCACCCCAACTCAAACGCATGAGGTAGAAAGACGAATATACGATATATTATTTATAAAAAAACTAAACAACCAAAGCTTAAAGCTGTGCCTTCTTTTTTATTAACTTTTCACTAAGTGTTATTTAAATAAATAAACAAGTAATATATTTTTGTTATTATACATACATACATATTTATTTTATTCAATTTTTGGTTACTGTTTGGTATGCAGAAGCGGTACAAACACACTCTTTTCACTTTATTTGAGACGAACCAGCTTACATTTAATATCAATAAAATTCAATATTTTGATTTCAGTTTCATTAGAATGGGCATCGCGATGTTTTTCTTGTATGGAAAAGCAAAACAATTTAATATCATTCCGACTTAGTAGCGCAATATTAATAACACGAGCAATTTCATTTCTGTTGGTCAAAAACCAGCAGTTTGGCAATTCAGTGAACAAACTGAATTCGTCAAACTCTACTTTTGAATAAAACTGTGCTCCATTAAAATTAGTCTTAAGGTTTTGAGGTATGTTTTCGCTGTTGTTTTTTTTTGCTCACAATATTTTTTTTTTTTTGAATAAGATGCAGCAACATTACTTTCGTTTTGAAAGATATCATTAGAAGCAGTGGAAGAGCATTTAATACCTTCTGCTATTCTTTTAGCTACTTGGGACAAAGGGCGATTTCCATTGCGCGTTAATCTTTTAATTTTTCCAAACATATTCTTGAATGGATAGGCGCTAAAAGATTCCAGTACTCCGAACCGTTCCACTTCATCTACCAGATGTATAAGGTTATGCACATTGCTGGTAAGATATTGCTCGCCATAAATTTCTCTGAATATTTCGATGTACTGACTGAGCAACATACGAGCCAATGGGAGCAATTGAAAATATCGTTTAGAAGAGCATATCGTTACCGGACAGAAAAGAAGCAGAAAATTCTCATATGCTTGTTTAGGTAAATGGTCTTTTAACAATACAAATCCGACATAGTGCAAAAACGTACGATATTCCGTTCCCTTCCAGTGAGCCAAGCAATCTAAACCTCTCATAACTCGATGAAATTCTGCTGGTAATTTGCATTGAAGAAGGTAATCAGACATATCGTTCGTCGTTTTTGCTTGCCATTTTGTTACGGAATTTCGGAATGTCCCATCTCGCCAGCCAAAAAGAAGGCGTTTCATCACTCCAAGATGCAGAAGATGCAAACAATCTCTCACTGGAAATTGTTCGATCATGTCGATATTCAATTTTAATAGTGGTGAATCCATTTTATGATGGGAACCATATGCTTTCTGTCGAAATTCTGCATCAGTTCGTTTATCGCACTCCGTCCTCGGAAATATATTTGTGTTTGTTAAATAGCTGTACTCGCCAATTGTTCAACATATAAGACATCCATTTTGAGAGTTAAAGTTAGCCACTCCTGCAAGAAATAAATTTAATTAATAATTGTTATACCCTTTGGATGTTAATAGGTATAAGGTAAACCATTGATAAATAAATATAGGCACCTACTTAATCGATAGTAATACTTAATGATTATAGTGTATTTTATTATCCCTTTTCCGCTGTATACAATTCCGGGATTGTTGTTGTATTTAACATGGAAAGTTTTTGTATGCGGATATAAATCAACAAAATAAAGCCTCTAATATCATTAGTGATAAATCAATAGCACATAATTTGTAACTGCGAGCTAAGTTTGGAAAAGGTAGATGAAAACTGTACTACCTACATTATGAAATTTAAATTTTTAGATAACAGGATAACAGGATTAATGAATTTTTGAATAATCGATCTCTTATTTGTATTTCATATTGGGAATTATGATTGTCATTTTTAAATTAATTGTCGATTGTAATTTTCTACAGTATGAGTCTGGATGAAACCAAACGGTTCGGGTTCGAATCCAGCTGGTGGGTATCTTACTTTTTTTTTACAACGAATATGGTTCCTACAAATCAGAATGTTCTGGTGGCTCATTCGATAATGTTATAGACGTTTATTGCTTACCTTTCACAAATGCTCGTGCTGGCGAATCGCAAACAAAACATCGAATTTTGACACTAATTTTGTGAGAATTTATGCATAAACCATTGCTTGTAATTTGTCTCATTTCGTCTACAAAAGGTGTTAAAAATGATTGAACATCGGAAGTTTTGGCTTTGCCACAAAATATTCCAATGGCCATTGCAGATATTTGTGGCATTTCCGCAGTATTCAACAATATAGGCCAAAATTCTACCTTTGAACTTTTATACAATGGCAAACTGTCGATGTTGAAATTGAGAGAGATGGTAATCGGCTTATTGATGTTTTGGAAAAGTTTTGTCAAACAGTTCCCAAACCCATTGTGCCAGTACTCCCCGTCACTCAGTGGCAAAAGTTTAATTGTTTTTGGAGTCTCTAGCAATGTACGTGGATCGTCTGGTAAAATTGATGAACCATTAGGTTGATGTTCATAGAAAATTTTCAATAAAGCCTTTAATGCCAAGTGGGTTATATTGAACTTTAATGCCCATAATCTTAAATTGGACAGAAGTTTTTGATTTTTGGAAATTTCGTCATCGTTATTTTCATCTTCAGAGAATGAATTATATTTATCGTCATTGTCTGAAAAATGAAACAAATAAATGAAAAACTATCTTATTATTTTGAGAGCGCAGAATAAATACAAAATAGATAAATAGATAAAATTAATAAATATGCATTGTACATATGTATGTACCTACCTGTTGACACAGGCAAAATGGATTCAAGCAAGTTTCCCGGCAACTCGCTTGGATTATCTGAAAAATCAGCGTTCCTGTTTTCCTGCGTAATATTTTCGAATGTTATTGTTGATGCCACTGCTGGAGTATTGTTTTTTTTATTAAATTGTTCACGGATTTCAAATACTCTTTTTTGGAATTTTTCACGATCTCTTTTTATACTTTTATGATTTTTTAATTTTTTGCCACGATTTCATTTTAATATAAGTAGGTATGTACGTATATCTTATGTTCACAAAATTATGATAAAAAAGAAAGGATCTCAAAGTGCTCCAGAGAAAATCTTTACGATGAATTATATCAGATTTTACTCCAATAACGTCTTGACTTCCCGCAAAAAGGATAATGGGAACGCTATAGGTACGATTAACACGGAAATTTCCAAATTGGGAAGCAATTTTGTTAGTTGGGCAATTTTATTTGAAAAACTTTCTATGCACACCATAGGATTCGAACCCACGCATATCAGATTTTTCAAATAAAATTTGATTTAAGCTCAGCACAACAAAAAGGAGACTAAAAAAAAATATCGGGTGGCACAACAGCTCATGAAGAACCAGGGCCTAGTGACTAACAACTCGCAACCATTCCTGAGTTCGCCTTTTGACAGGAATGGAAGGGACCTACAATTTTATGCCGAATCCGAAAGGCTAGACGAGAAGCACTTATTCGTGACAAGTGATACTCTTGGAGGATTTTTCAATTCCAGCCAAACAATTGGTGGTAGCGCCTTTAAGTTGTTGTTGTTGTTCAAAAATTCAATGAAATTGACGGAATAAAGAATGGTCAAGCCTAATAAGCTGACATTCTAGTACGAATAGTACAATAATAACAGGTCGGGTGTCTCGCCCAGTAGTGCAGCCGTTAAAAGCTTTACTACTGGTAGGAACATACCGACCCCCGTTGCAAAGAAAGTGCTACAGCCCGTGGGAAGTGGGGCTATGAAAAATAGTTCTGCTTCCATCGGGATGGGGCTCAACAAAGCCACGCCCCCGCAGATGAGCTCGGAGACGGATATCACATCCGGCAGCGCGTCCGTGACTTACGGATCCAACACTGCTGGGGTGCTTAAGCCGCCTCCGTATTCACAGAAGAACCCCCAACCCGTTGGAAGCACGGCCGCTGACAACGGTCCTCCCTCCATCGGGATGGGGCTCAACACCCCCCCAGGGGCGGGTACTTCTGCCAGCAGCGCGTCCGTGACTTACGGATCCTCCACTGCTGGCCGAAGTATACCGCCCCTGGGCTCAAGGAAGATACCACAACCCGTTGGTGGTAGGGTCATGAAAAATGGCTCTGCTTCCACCGAGTTGGGGTGGAACCAAATCAACCGTAAGGAGAGGCGGAATGCCGAGAGGATCGTGAAAGCTATCGGTGACATTCCGGTAGCGGATCGTGACTCGCGACAAACTGCCAAACTCCAATGGGCCATGAACATTATGGCTCTCAGAAAGACCAGCGGGGACTACACGTCAAAGCGTCAACGGTCCATCGGGAGCACCATCCCCGATCCCAAACGACCCAAGGTGCAAGGCACCGACAAATCACTTAACGTGAATAAAGGTCTGCCCTTTAGTGACGTACTAAAGGACAAAATTGTCATTGCAGTCATCGACAGAAGTAATGCAGATGGCAGGATCTCTCCTGAGAATTGGTTGAAGGTCATAGTGAAGCTCTCAGCTGGCTTCATGAGTTTAGTGAGGGAGCATCCCGGACCTCAACCAATCACAGACGATGCAGGCTGGCACCAAGGACGTGTTAAGCTCATCGCCTGTGCAGATCAGAGATCATGTGATCTGTTTAAGCTTGCTGTTAGCAGACTGGGAGAGGTCTGGCCAGGTGCTAGTCTCGAGGCTGTTGCTAGGGATGATATCCCCTGCAGGCCTAGAGCTCGTGCCTGGATCCCGATCGAACCAGCCAGCAAGGATGAAATACTCCAGATGATGCAGTACAGCAATCCAAGCCTACCTACAAAAGATTGGGTAGTCGCGAAGCTGGAAGAGATCAGGGGTTCCTTTAGATCTGCTATCATAGTAATCAACAAGGAATCTCTGGCTCCTCTGGTGTCGACCGAAAATGTGATTAGGTACGGCTTCCACAAAATCGCCTTGAAGGTTTTCAAAAAAGATGAGGAAGTTGCACAAGAAGCCCCTCCACAAAACCCCCAGGACATGACCATAGACGAAGACCCTGTCGTCGGCATCGAAACTCCAGAGATGGAGATAGATGACATTGACACTTCTCCGGCTATGGTATTGCCCAATCTGCCAACCGAAAGGAAGGCTCCTTCCGTCGACCTCTCCGACATGGAGAGCGTAGACTCCCCTATCAACGTTCTTCTAAGCGAGGAAGAACTTTTAAGATCTTCCTCTGAAGCCGAAGACGCTGACCAAACGGTGCTGGAGGTTGATCTGACCGACTGTGGTAACAATGCTGCAGCTGATTCAGATTAATCTCCAACACTGTATTATGGCTTCGGCCTCCCTTCTTCTCCGTCTGAACACAAACGGGGAAGATATTGTCCTGATCCAGGAACCATGGATTGCTAACTCCAGTGTTCAAGGACTCAGGACTCCGGGCTATTACACGCTGCATGCGCCAGATAAAGGTGAACCTAGATCTTGCATAGTAGCTAAATGTAATACTAATGTATTTTTACTCCCTGAATATAGCGATCGAGATGTAACGGCCGTCAGATTACAAACCGAAAAAGGGTTGTACTGGATAGTGTCCGCCTATCTTGGCCATGACGATCTTGGCCCTCTCCCCAGTGTAAAGCTAAGGAGACTGATCGCTGATGCAGAACGGCAGAATATACGCCTAATTATCGGGTGCGACGCAAACGCGCACCATACAGTATGGGGGAGTTCGGATATTAACGACAGAGGTGAGTCTCTATTCGATTATATTCTTACTACTAACCTACTTCTAAGTAATGTTGGAAACGTACCAACTTTTGTAACTAGAAATAGACAAGAAGTCTTAGATATCACTCTTGTCTCAGATATGGTTCATCAATCGATATTGGATTGGAAAGTATCTTCTGAGCACTCGTTCTCAGACCATAGATACATTCAATTCAGTCTAAATGATGAAACTGAAAAGCCTCCTTCCTTCCGGAACTACCGGAAAACAAATTGGCTCCTATATAGGGAAACTCTTAAAAAGTTAATCAAACCTGACCTTTTTAATCCTCCCCTGAACAAAACTGATCTCGATAATAAAGTCAAAGATCTAACAAATGCACTCAACAAATCAATGATCACTTCCTGTCCTCTAACTAAAATTAGGGGCAAAAAGAAACCTCATTGGTGGAAGCCAGGGCTCGAACCGCTCAGAAAAGAATGAAGGAAACTTTTCAACAGAGCTAAATACACCAGAGAGAGTTTAGATTGGGATATATATAAGAACTCGCTGAAAGTGTATAAAAAACAAATGAGGATAACTAAAAGAACTTCTTGGAGGAACTTCTGTGACAAAATAGAAGATTCTTCAGAAGCATCCAGACTTAGGAAAGTCCTCTCTACCAATCCAGGGATGCCAAGCTCTCTTAAAACAGCAGATGGCTCCTGGACCAAATCCTGTGAGGAATCACTAAATTTGCTACTTGATACTCACTTCCCAGGTAGCTCACAAATTGTCTCAAATACTGAATTCGCTCAGTCACATGACTTGGTCAATCAAATACCAGGTCTGATTACAAGGGACAAGCTCCAATGGGCTATAGACAGCTTCCAACCTTATAAATCCGCGGGACCAGACGGCATTATACCTGCTGAACTTCAGAGATCCTCAGATATCATAATTCCTTTACTGGAAACTATACTGATCGGTTGTCTGAATTTCATTCATATTCCTTCAGTATGGAGAGTTGTGAAAGTTGTCTTCATACCCAAAGCTGGGAAATACTCCCAAATTAATCCAAAAGACCTGAGACCAATTAGCTTATCATCATTCATTCTTAAAACTTTCGAACGTCTGATTGATATCCACCTGCGTGACACTATAGAGCTTAACCTTATCTCTAAAGCACAACACGCTTACTGTAAGGGAAAATCGGTGGAAACTGCTCTTCACACCTTAGTAAGATCTATCGAATACTCCCTGCACCATAAAGAGTACACGCTTGCGGCTTTCCTTGATATAGAAGGCGCCTTTAACAACGTCAGCGGCCGTGCAATAGTAGGAGCACTGGAAAATTTGAAGGTGGACGGCCTACTGATTAAGTTGATAGACCATATGTTGGGAAGTAGGGTCATCAACTCTGCATTGGGAGGCTATTCCACTAAAAGATCTGTCACTAGAGGCACACCACAAGGTGGGGTCCTTTCACCACTTCTATGGAACTTGGTCATAAATGACTTACTGACTGTCCTGGAGGGTGAAGGATTCAAAGTGATTGCGTATGCCGATGATGTTGCAATAGCTATATCAGGGAAACACCCCCAGGTTCTTACAGAACTTCTTCAAACCGCTCTTAACAAGCTAATAAAATGGGCAGAACGCTGTGAGCTAGGTGTAAACCCCCGCAAAACAGAACTTGTCCTCTTCACAAGGAAATATAAAATACCACAGATAAATCCTCCAACAATTAATGGTGTTCCACTTTCCTTTTCAGATGAAGCCAAATATTTAGGTCTCATACTGGATAAAAAACTAAGTTGGAAACCTAATATTCAAGAGAGAATTAAAAAAGCCACTGTTGCTTTATTCTCCTGTAAAAAAGCTATAGGTACTAAATGGGGTCTATCCCCTGCCATAACTCACTGGCTCTACACTGCGGTCGTAAGACCGATTCTCACTTATGGGGTAACAATTTGGTGGACTGCTCTAGATAAAGTCACGTACTGTGACCAGCTGAGCAAGGTCCAGACATCAGCAAGTATGTGCATAAGTGGAGCTCTCCGCTCGACACCATCAGCTGCACTAGACATACTCCTCAGCCTCACACCCCTCGATATATATGGCAAGCAAATGGCTGCAAACACAGCCGTCCGCCTTAAAGCCATTTCTCAATGGACCAACAACTCTATCGGTCATACTAAAATTCTAGACTTATATGAATCTATTCCTTGTCATTCCGACTACACCACATCCAAACTAAATTTCGACAAAAGTTTCCAGGTCACCATACCCTCAAGAGAATCTTGGGACGTTGGGGACCCTCTCAAAGGTGATTCAGTTCATTTTTATACTGATGGGTCGAAAACTGAGGAAGGTGTGGGTGGCGGAGTGTACTCAGACAGACTTAATTTAAGTCTCTCCTTCCGGCTTCCTAACCACTGTAGCGTATTCCAAGCGGAAATTCTGGCAATTAAAGAAGCTCTGTCTTGGCTGAGAGAAAACGTGATATCAACATCGGATATACGCATCTTCTCAGATAGTCAAGCAGCACTTAAATCTCTCAACTCTGTCTCTACCAACTCCGTTACGGCCCAAAACTGTCGATCGTCTCTTGAAGAGATGGCGGAACAGTTTAATATTCACCTTCTTTGGGTGCCGGGCCATAGAGATATTCCGGGAAATTGTAAAGCCGATGAACTTGCCAGAAATGGAACTCTAATGCCCGTTTTGCCTAACAGGTGGAATATAGGTATACCGATCGCCACGTGTAAACTTTTGCTAAAACAAAACTCTGCAAGGAAAGCAAACTCTAGATGGACAAACCTTACTACATGTCTGGCCACAAAAGAAATCTGGCCATCGCTAGACCCTAGGCGCTCTAAAAGTTTGCTATCACTTAGCAGATCACAAATTAGCTCCGTAATAGGTGTCATAACAGGACACTGCCTTATAGGAAAACATGCCACAAGACTTGGCGTTTTCTCAAATGACTTCTGTAGAAGTTGCATGGACGAAGAGGAGGAGGAAACAATTCCTCACCTCCTCTGCACATGTCCTGCTCTTTCACAGAGGCGCAGACTCCTTCTTGGGGACTACTTTTTCAATGATCCAAGCGATCTAGCTAATACAGACATACACTGTCTCTCTCGCTTCATAAAAAGCTCCGAATGGTTTTCGTAATGAGGATAATCTCCTCATTCCTATCATGTGGTATCACAACGGACCTAATTATGGTCTAAGTGTGTCAGCCGTTTTCCTGACAGCCACTTTAACCTAACCTAACCTAACAATAATAACTTAATAGTCTGGTTCGTTACCGATCTTCCAACCTCTCCCCCTTTGATACGTACTGCGAATTGTAGTCTATCGAAATAAGGTATGGAGAAAAATGGAGGCGGAACAAGACAGCATACTTAAAGGCGCTTATTAAAAATGCTGATGCTCCAAATGCATTTGATAAACAAATAACACATCTCGACCTGTGACGTCAGTAGTCTAAAGCGGTGGAGTGCGTAGTGCACACGACTGCTAAGACTGAGTAAATCTGATATGCGTGGATTCGAATCCTATGGTGTGCATAAAAAGTTTTTCAAATAAAATTGGATTAAAGCGCAGCACCACAAAAAGGAGACTTACTTACTTTTGATGGCGCTCACAGCCCAAGATGGGCTTCGGCCTCAACTAACAAGCCCCTCCAGCCAGCTCTGTCCCTAGCTAACCGCTTCCAGTTGCGCACACCGAGTGCTTTGATGTCGTCATTCACTTGATTGTACCACCTGTTACGGGTTCTTCCTTTGCTCCGTACCCCATCGGGGTTGGATTCAAAGACTCGGCGGGCAGGTGCGTTGCTGTCCATACGCTCCACGTGCCTCAGCCATGCTGCATGCGCTAGCCGGCACTCTTCATCCAACCAGGGGTTTCGTTGTATTCGCCTAGTGACACCCAGCACATCAGAGGCGGCACTTCTGATGGCTTGTTGACAGTGTTTCCACTGGTCCTCTGCACTTGATGCTGGTGGCGAACCTCCTGAGGGATTAAGAGTTACGTGGTCTGCAAAGGTTCTGGCGGTCTCTTGCGATTTAAGCTTCTCGACATCGACTCTTTTCACAGCATCTGCTCTGCGTTGTCGCGTCATGGATATCCGCATACGTAGTCTAGCTACCACCAGGTGGTGATCCGAGTCAATTTTGGCCCCTCGGAACGTTCGGACGTCCAAGATACTGGAAGCATGTCTCGCGTCTATCGCAACGTTGTCGATTTGGTTGACGGTTAGTTGATCACGCGACCGCCAAGTCCCCTTGGGTATATTGAGGTGTGGGAAGTAGGTGCGTGAGATGATGACATTTCGCCCCGCCGCAAAGTCTGCCAGCCTGTGTCCGTTGCCGGAAGTTTCGTCGTGTAGGCTGTGTCCTCCGACTACCGAACCATAGATGCCCTTCTTTCCGAATCTGTCGTTGAAGTCACCAAGAATGATCTTCACGTCGTACTTCGGGCACATATCATACGTTGTCTCCAGGAGATCGTAGAATGCTTCTTTGGTTGAGTCCTCTCTCCTTTCATGGGGGGCGTGAACACAAATCAGCGAAATGTTCTTAAATTTGCCTTTGATGCAGATTATGACCAGGCGCTCGCTTACATTTCGGAAGCCTAACTCTTCCCCTTATCACAAAACCACAACCGAAGAGCCGCTGACCCTGTTCCTTCAAGCACCCGCCGTAGTAGACACACGATTTCAGTCTCCGTATGCCCTCTCCATCCCATCGCACTTCCTTGATGGCTGGTACGTCAGCCTTTAGCCTGTCCAGGTTCTCCACAAGTTGTTCGGCTGCACGTGTTCTGTATAAGGACAGGACGTTCCACGTGCAGATCCGAAATTCATTGTCCTTGTTTCGTTTGCTGGGGTCGTCAACTTTAAAATCATCCATATCCGAGGCTTGTTTTTGTTTCGGAACAACTTTTTTTGAAGTGGTAGGGAAGTTACCCCGACGCACAACCCCCGACACAGAGGACAGGACCCTTCGTATAACTCCAAGGGTAAGGAGCCGGATAAACCGCTCCTTATAGGCTTGAGCTACAAATATGTCGTAGTAGCCCATATAAGGTGTTCACTAAGTAGTTCAACCTAACTGGAACTGTAGACGCCACCGTTGATTCCATCTGGAGAATTCGTCCGCTGCCGCCTCGATTAAAGGAAAAGTGCCTTAGTGGGAACACTCCTCCCCCCTCTCTCGTTGGCTGTCCCCAACAGCTTTCGACGGGGATTTAAACCCCGTCTCCAGCTGAGGTACTAGACACCCGATGTTCACCACTAGGAGGTGAGAGTAGGAGTTGGTAGACAGAGGTGGGTTTTGAGAAAAACCTGTGGACGCTTGTGTCCTCTTCAATGCACAAAACTACCCTTTTGAACATCCAAAAAGGAGACTGATGATTGCAAGAGTGGCAAAGCACGAAATAGCTATATCTCCAGCCAAACAATTGGTGGTAGCGCCTTTAAGTTGTTGTTGTTGTTGTTCAAAAATTCAATGAAATTGACGGAATAAAGAATGGTCAAGCCTAATAAGCTGACATTCTAGTACGAATAGTACAATAATAACAATAATAACTTAATAGTCTGGTTCGTTACCGATCTTCCAACCTCTCCCTATTTGATACGTACTGCGAATTGTAGTCTATCGAAATAAGGTATGGAGAAAAATGGAGGCGGAACAAGACAGCATACATAAAGGCGCTTATAAAAATGCTGATGCTCCAAATGCATTTGATAAACAAATAACACATCTCGACCTGTGACGTCAGTGGTCTAAAGCGGTGGAGTGCGTAGTGCACACGACTGCTAAGACTGAGCAAATCTAATATACGTGGGTTCGAATCCTATGGTGTGCATAAAAAGTTTTTCAAATAAAATTGGATTAAAGCTTAGCACCACAAAAAGGAGACTGATGAGTGCAAAAGTTGCAAAGCACGAAATAGCTATATCTCCAGCCAAACAATTGGTGCTAGCGCCTTTAAGTTCATAGAGTAAGTATACTACCTAGAGGCCCGACTCGTAAGCCCCTTGCTTTAAACACCCGCAAAATTTATTTGAGATGAGTAAGAGAAAACTCTCTTACCCTGACACTACACGAGCCAGTACTGGCAAGCCAGTTGGCTACATAGATTGACTGTCAAGTTCGTATGCGTGAACATGCTGTGACGTAGGCGGCAGGCAACTTGTAAGCAAGTTGCTTTCAAGTATCTGCGGTCACGTTCAGCTTTTACTTGGACAGCCTATCTAGGATTCTAAATACACAATTTTATTGAATTTGCTTTGGTATCGGACTTCGATTTTTTCCTAAACAGAAAATGACGTCGAATTCTGCATCAAGTCTTGAGATGGTCAACGCATAATACTGCCAATGCGTTGAAGGATGCATTGGAAGACTTTTCTGTCGCGTCAAATTAATATGGATTGATTTTCATCTAATTCAAAAATTTCGATTTTTTTTTAAATAATTTAAAAAAAAAATTTATTTTTTGGAGGTTTTTTAATCCATCATCATCGAAGCCATCCTTTAATGGAATTTGACAGTTTATGCGTTGACGTATAGGTAAGAAACTAAATTACGTCGTACGAGGAATATTTCGATCCAAAATGTCACATAAAGGCTTTTTCCCGCGCAAAAAATTTAATCTCAAAAAATTGAGATATCTTTAAGTTTTTCAATGCATCATCTCCGTAGCAATCTTTTAATTTAATTTGACAGTCTATGGCTTGACAAATCGGTAACAGAATGTACCAAATGTCACGAAATCCCCCAAGAAAAAAATATACTTTCAAAAAATTAGGATTTTTAAGTGATGTTGTATATTTCATCATAATCATATAGCCATCCTTCAATCATATTTGACAGTTGCCTGTTTTGGAAATGTTAAAAATTCCTGGTCCCTCCTCTCATAAGAAGTTGTGGCAGAAAGAATATTTAATTTTGCATTAAATTTCCAACGAAAAGCTTTCCATATATCTTTACATAAAAGTCTGAACGAGGCCACTGTCTTCTCTACTGGCTTCTCAACTGGCTTCCTTATATGGCGTTTTCACTGGGCCAAATGAGGTAATTTCGTTGCAAATTTCCAAATGAGATCCGAAATTACCTAATTTCCATACAAAATCACATTTCGAAATGAGGCAATTTCAACCTCATTTGCACGAAATAAGGTTGGAAATTAGGTGAATGCATCCACAGAAATCAGTTTCCAAAGTTCTTAAAAGCTTTTGCATGAAAATATCAATACACTATTCTCAACAACATAAAACAGAAAGAGGAAACAACAAAAATAAACGGCTAACTGCCATTCCAAATTCAAAATGAAACGAGATTTCAAATGAAATTAGATAATTTGATAATGAAAACACTTTTTTGCCAAATTTCCAAATCGGATCAAATAAGTATGGAAATTAGAATCACCACGGAGCCATTATGTGAATGTATTGTGAGAGAGAGAGAGTATTCTAATTCACCATACTCCGAGAAAACGGAGCCTAAATAGAATCCACAACGGACCAACAAAAATGAATGAATCGAGGCATACCCAAATGTATTGTATTAAAAAGAAAATTCCCCATCTAGTCGAGTTTCTACATTGCATAAAAAAAAACAAGCAGAATTTTGTTCATTTCAGGACTTTATTTTTATTTATCAATTATAAAATGTACAATATATATTTTCACAACTAACTATATAAATATAATAAACAGTAAACTTGTATTCTATTCACAAGAAAAAAAGATTAAAAAAAGCAATGGTCTTCGCCACGCTACTTAAAAAACTGAACTAAAAAAAAGTGGTGGAAATTAAAAGAAAATGACTGTAAACAATCTTTTTCTCCGTGCATGACAAAATTCTCTCGATTCTTGTTCTTCTTTTTGAATGCATACACAGAATATTTGTTAATGTGTGCGAGACACTCAGTTTTTTTGGAGTCCCAAGTGATTCCAAAGTGAACCGAGAAATTCGGGTCCGTGATTTTGCTTGAAGGGCGTGAAATCGTGTAAATTTTTTGATTTCATTAGTTTATTCACTTTCTTATAAATACAATATTACCTTTGTGACAGTCAGCTTGGAAGATAAATTTCTTTAGATATTTTGAACCATTAAATTGTAGATACACTTCCTTTAATAACTTTGAAACTCGACCTAATGAACGTTTAAAACAAACTCATACATTTTTCAATAAATTTCTCATTTCCAGATTTGATTTCATCGTTATAAGCAATTGAACTGTAATTATAAAGACGTCTAGTATTAGGAAATCTCCCAAGAGCCAACAGCCTCTATTGAATCTTCAACAATGAAAATTTATCAATTTTCATCAAACACTGCAACCTCCAGCTGCAGAGGCAACAGCCGCATTTGCTCAACTTCAATTCTTCATTGCGATTCTGAGTCAGCCCGATTCCCAAATGTTGCTTCTATCGTTGGCCCGTGGAGAGATATCATAACACTAATTAGTTATTCAATTGGCAAATCCCAATCTAAGTCAAGCTGACCGAGAGGCTATTTTAGATGTGCTAAACCTTCTTCAAAACCTTGTCCTGATGCATCAGGTCAACATAATTCCAGGGCCAAGGAGGTATGCTAATGCAGGAAAAGGTGTTGGTCGTGGTGGCGGTTCCGCTGCCGTTACCGGTGCCTATCAAGCTAATAATAGAACCGGTTTGGAAATAGTTTCTGAACCTACACTGAAAAAGAACTTCAGTCGAAAGCAAACTTCATCCTTCACAATTCTATGTATGATTGTTTCTTCTTGTGCATTCACATTTTTTTTCGATTAGCTAGAACAACTAACCAAATATACAACTCGCTTTATACTTGTAAGTTTTTTTGTATCTTGTTTTTCTCTGGATATAAAACTATCAGTGCTTTATACTTGTTTCATTGTGTTTTTTTGCTTGTCAGCCAAATCAATCTAACCCACAGTTTCAATTTTAATAAGACTGCGTAGCTTGAATTTCAAAAGTATTTGGTTTAATAATGAGTTTCTTTTTTTATTTAAAGGCAATCTACATATTCGAGAATATCAACTCGTTGTTGATTCGTTGGAGGCCTGCTACGTCAAGCATAGAACAATGCATGTTGGCCACTCAACGGACCGTACTGATGCGTGGGAAAACTCCCTGTTCCAACTGCAAAATACACATGATGTAGCTTTTGGAAATTAACGTGAAACTATTAAGTCTCTAGACCCCGATGCTCCGACTCATGAAAAAAAGCCCCTAAAATGATTCTATTGAAGGATATCCTCGTCTTGACATATGGAAAAAATGAGCTTGGGCTACTGCAGAAACTTTATGTGGTAATTTTATGATAATTTTTACGGGATTCGTAAAATTTGTCTGATAACGATGGAATTAGTGATAGGGCTGAACATATATTAGTTGATGGAGGTGGAAAAAAACGAAAGTAATTAGTTTGATAAAGAAAATTTTGCAAGGCAAGCAGAAACCAGCAAAAGAAGGGACATCAGTAGAATGCACTGTACTTTGGGTGGACTATTTGAATAATGTAGTTTACCTTAGTGGCGATGCAAAAGATGTTAGTCGAATAACTTCCCGAGAATTTTATTAATAAAACTGGAATCAATGCTAAGGTAATCTTGAATCTGGACAATGAACGAAAATACAGTTCAAAAATACAGTACAAAAATACAGTAAGGAAGATCTTTGTAAACTATCTGTCATTCATGCGAAATATCCCATAGCAGTTTTGGAAGAAACTCACAATCTTTGGCATCAAATTGTGAATGCGTACTTTTCAAAAAATAATTGGAATTCGAACAACAGCATGGCACACCAGCAAATGTTGAAAAATTAAAATCCCAGGCAGCAGAATATGTAAAGATTAAAGAATAGTTCATAAAGGCTACAAAAAACTGTGTTGTTAAAATTTTTTTTTATTCGAACTTAAGTGTTTTGCTTATTTAGGTCGCTTGTTTTGGCCAACTCCCATTGCTTAGGATAAAACAAATACTCGTACGTTATGGTACACCTCATAGTACTTAATCATTATCATAGGTCTCGTTCCTGGGCACTAGGGACACCATTTTTGCCATTCCCCTTTCGAATAAAGTAAAATTAAAGGTATTTACAAACATTTTAAGTATTTGTATGAGGTTTGGGGATAATTGTGCTTCAATAAATTTTATTGAATGACTCATGCAGAGAATAATGATTGTTCATACCATAAATGATAATAAATGATGGGTTCTTAAAATGTGTACAAAAAAAAAATTGTACAGTATATTCCATGTAAACGCAACAAAAACTGTTTGCTTAATCCCAGATTTCTTCTTCTTTCGACTCCGCTTGATTCTCTCCATCATCATTATTATGACAATTACCATTTGAAACATTATTCGAATTCGCATCGTCGTCTTTTTCATAAATATACTCGTAGTTCGAATCTGAATCACCAGACCATCGTCCTTCCATACGATTTGGATCATCCTCTCGAACTACCACAAATTGATCTTCAATAACTTGATCGTTTTCCAGTAATACCCAGCGCAAATCATCAGCTTAGTTCGACATGAATCCAAACATTATAATTGTTTCCAACTGGTCCTCATTCTTCGAGGTTGTCAGATGCGCATGAGTTAGATGTTCCAAGCGTAACAACACAGCCTGAAAAAGATACGGAAGTAAATACTTGTTTCACAAAAATTTTTTTTTTTTAGTAAAACTTACATAAACCGGGATAAGTCCATCATCGATATCCGCTTCTTCGAAGGCTGGAACTATAGTTTACTGATCTTATCAGCTTAATTCCACCCAAAACTCCTGCTAACTCTAATCAATGAGCTTGAGCTGTACTGTATACAACCAATTTTAAAATGATGGTATTTTAATTCCAATCAGGATGCTGTTTCTTTACTTCGAAGCTTTTGCACGAAGAAGGCCCACCAAAGTAGCTTCACCAGTACAAGCTGCAGTGGCAATCTGTTTACAAATAATAGAAATTTAAATTATAGGTACATATATATGTTTGATTAGAATTTTTATAAAACTTTAACTTACCCAAGTAAAACCGAAACAAGCAATCGCTCGCTTAGCATTTCAGCTACAATTGCTGGGTATTGGTTTATAGTTGGAAAATATGCATGGAACTTGGGACTCAATATGCCAATGAGTAAATCCTTACATAAATGACTCGTTCAATATCGGACATAACATCTTGCCAGCTATCGGGCTTTTGGGGAGTATTATCTGGGATAAGAGGTCGTAGATATCTGGCTTCTCCTCGGGTAGTAGACCAGTAGACGCCTTAATGAATAGATAAAGAAATCAAACTTAATAAACAAATTCATTGAAAGTTGAAGTATAAAAGGTGTCGTGATTTTTATATATCTATGGAAGGGAGAAGACTTTTTTTAAGGCCTATTATTGACACCGCAGAGCTAACCGTTTGCAGCGTTGCTTTTCTCGTAATGTTTCTTCTAATGTCTCACGTTTCTTTCGCTGTTTCTCTTGTAGGATTCTTAGATCTTTGATAGTTTGAACGAATGTATCTTGCAAGGCTTCTGGGTTAAGTTCATCACTGCCAGTTTCGATCCTTTAGTAAGAAAAAACTTGGTGATGGCTAAAGAACAAAATATATATTTAATATAATCTTACCTGTTTCAGTTCTTCTCGATTGAGACAACATTTTGGTTGTTGTTTTTTGTATTATTTTCTTTATTGTGGGTGTGTAAAAATTAATTTATTTTCTAAGTTTCTGCGGATTGTTCTAATTTAACAGTCAAATACATGCGTTCCAGAAGATTTCAGAATCTTCTGCTAGGTATACTTTCGCGAAAATAATTTTCTGAACTAAAAAGCGATAATTAAGTCTTTTTGGGCTAGTTTTTTCGAAAATAATAAAAAATACCGACAGAAACTAAAATTAATAAAATTATTTTGTTGTCGCAATAATAACAGCATCAACAAATGTCAAAAAATCCACCACTCGGTTCTCAGTTTTGCTCAGCAGCTGCAGTTGTGGAAGTGAAAATTAAAGGTACTTAGGCATTAAATTTCAAGGGTTTGGCTCTACTTTTTGATTACATTTTCTTTGTTTTCAACATAAATAGTCATAAATATTACTGGATTTATATGCCAGAAGCAACAAAAGGCTATATCAAATAAAGTTTTTGTTCATAAACGTCTAGAAACATCAATTTTATTGACAAAATATTTTATTTTTGAACTTTTTAATTTAACGGATTCCCTTTTTTGAATATCTGACTCACCATATTGAGCACATGACCACGTTTGAGCCAATGCCCTATTGCTTACACACAAAGCTCGTTTTGTCCCATTTAATCTGCACTGCAACCGCACACATCCTTCGTGAATAGGGCATAAATCCTCTCAATTCAGCTTGTAGGGTAAAAGAGCATGGACCCCTTAAGTCGGTTCTCTAGGTAGTATTTTCTCTATGTTTAAGTTGTTGTTGTTGTTCAAAAATTCAATGAAATTGACGGAATAAAGAATGGTCAAGCCTTATAAGCTGACATTCTAGTACGAATAGTACAATAATAACAAAGTCAAATTAGTTAGACTGCTCTGGGAGTTTGTAGGAGTGAAGGGCAAGAACTAAGGGGAATGAAAAAAATTGCCCCGGGCAACGATTGAGGAGATTTTTGCACATTCCTTCTCACACTGTCCGTAATGTACGGTCAGCCAATAGACTTTATATGGAAACAAACAAAAATCTCTGGCAATACAGTTTCCTTGTGTGAACGCTACAAGGCAATTAAAGGAAAACGTCAAACAAATCTCCAACAACTGGTTTCCCTGTGTGAAAGGGGACTTTTTCTTTAAAAAGTCCAACAGTTATATAATTGCTACTTATAATTTGGTACAATTAATTTTAGAATGTTGCTATAAGAAAGAATTCATTCACTTGTAGTCATGGTATTCAAAAATGTAAATCAATACAAACAAAAAAGGCATATGTCTTTTCTTGTGGTAGGTACCATTGTTGCCGATTCAAAAAAAAAAATTATCATGATTTTTATCACTTACTTACTTACTTTTGATGGTGCTCACAGCCCAGGATGGGCTTCGGCCTCCACTAACAGGCCCCTCCAGCCAGCTCTGTCCCTAGCGAGCCGCTTCCAGTTGCGCACACCGAGTGCTTTGATGTCGTCATCCACTTGTTTGCGCCACCTGTTACGGGTTCTTCCTCTGCTGCGTACCCCATCGGGGTTGGATTCGAAGACTCGTCGGGCAGGTGCGTTGCCGTCCATACGCTCCACGTGCCCCAGCCATCTCAGCCGCTGTATTTTCAGCTTCTTTACCGGGTCAACGTCGCTGTATAGCCCGTATAGCTCGTCGTTGAATTTTATCCTCCATACTCCTTTGATACACACCGGACCGAAAATCACACGAAGAATCTTCCTCTCAAAGCACCCTAGCAGATTTTTATCCGAATCTTTCAGTGTCCATGCTTCTGATCCATAAAGCAGGACCGGGATGTTTAGGGTCTTGTATAAAGTCTCCTTGGTTCTCTGAGAGAGGGCCTTACTACTTAAATGCCTTTTTAGACCGAAGAAACAGCGGTTGGCAAGGGTAAATCTTCGCTTGATCTCTGCACTGATATCATTCTGCGATGTCATAGTGGAGCCCAGGTAGACAAAGTCCTTGACAACTTCGAAGTTATATCTGTCCATTGTGATATTTTGCCCGAGTCAACGATGTTGAGATTCCTCTCTCGATGACAGCATAAAGTTCATCTTGTCCTCATTAAACACACTGATAGGGGCCGATCAGATCGTTGACAAAAGGTTTTAAGCGGTCGCACAGGATAGCCGACAAGATTATGTAAGCGACGTTTAGGAGATTAATTCCTCTGTAGTTGGTACATTTCAGAACATCTCCCTTTTTATGGTTGGGCACACTATACCGAGGTTCCATTCATCGGGCATACTTTCATCCGACCAAATTTTGCAGATGAGCTGGTGTATGCTCCTAGCCAATTCATCTCCCGCTGATTTAAATAGTTCGGCTTGTAAGCCATTCGCACCAGCAGCCTTGTACGACTTAAGTTTGGATATTGGATATCGCGAGCCGCACTTCGGTTAGGTCGGGTGGACGGAACTCTTGGCTTTCATTGTCCAATTTCAATGGAGCGTTCTGCCTATTAGCGGCATCTTGGCTGTCTTCGCCATTAAGCAGTCTAGAGAAGTGTTCTTTCCAGATCCTCAGCACTGACTGTGTGTCTACTACCATATTCCCACTCTCATCTCGGCAGGCTGCCGTTCTTGCCTTGTATCCTTGGGTGGATCGCTTTACCCTCTGATAAAATTTTCGAACATCTCCCCTACCGCTACCAACCCTCAATAGACTCTACCGCCCGCTCCTCGTGCTCTCTCTTTTTCCTCCTGAGAAGTCAGCGTTCCTCTTTTCGTTTCAGCCCGTAGAGCTCGCGGTCTACTCTCTCAGCAGCTCTTGTTCGAGTCTGCAGCATTGCCTGGTAGGCCTCGTCCTTAGCTGAATGCGCTAGCCGGCGCTCTTCATCCAACCAGGGGTTTCGTTGTATTCGCCTAGTGAAACCCAGCACATCAGAGGCGGCACTTCTGATGGCTTGTTGACAGTATTTCCACTGGTCCTCTGCACTTGATGCTGGTGGCGGACCTCCTGTGAGATTAAGAGTTATGTGGTCTGCAAAAGTTCTGGCGGTCTCTTGCGATTTAAGCTTTTTGACATCGAATCTTTTCACAGCATCTGCTCTGCGTTGTCGCGTCATGGATATCCGCATACGTAGTCTAGCTACCACCAGGTAGTGATCCGAGTCAATGTTGGCCCCTCGCAACGTTCGGACGTCCAAGATACTGGAAGCATGTCTCGCGTCTATCGCAACGTGGTCGATTTGGTTGACGGTTAGTTGATCAAGCGACCGCCAAGTCCCCTTGTGTATATTGAGGTGTGGGAAGTAGGTGCTTGAGATGATGACATTTCGCCCTGCCGCAAAGTCTGCCAGCCTGTGTCCGTTGCCGGAAGTTTCGTCGTGTAGGCTGTGTCCTCCGACTACCGAACCATAGATGCCCTCCTTTCCGAATCTGTCGTTGAAGTCACCAAGAATGAACTTCACGTCGTACTTCGGGCACATATCATACGTTGTCTCCAGGAGATCGTAGAATGCTTCTTTGGTTGAGTCCTCTCTCCTTTCATGGGGGGCGTGAACACAAATCAGCGAAATGTTCTTAAATTTGCCTTTGATGCGGATTGTGACCAGGCGCTCGCTTACACTTCGGAAGCCCAACACTTATTGCCTAAGTCTTCCCCTTATCACAAAACCACAACCGAAGAGCCGCTGACCCTGTTCCTTCAAGCACCCGCCGTAGTAGACACACGATTTCAGTCTCCGTATGCCCTCTCCATCCCATTGCACTTCCTGGATGGCTGGTACGTCAGCCTTTAGCCTGTCCAGGTTCTCCACTAGTTGTTCGGCTGCACGTGTTCTGTATAAGGACAGGACGTTCCACGTGCAAATCCAAAATTCATTGTCCTTGTTTCGTTTGCTGGGGTCGTCAAATTTAAAATCATCCATATCCGAGGCTTGTTGTTCTTTCGGAACAACGTTTTAGGGAAGTTATCCCGACGCACAACCCCCGACCCGGAGGACCAGACCCTTCGTATGACTCCAAGTGTAGGGAGCCGGATAAACCGCTCCTTATAGGCCTGAGCTACAAATATGTCGGTGTAGCCCATTTAAGGTGTTCACTAAGTAGTTCAACCTAACTGGTACTGTAGACGCCACCGTTGATTCCATCTGGAGAATTCATCCACTGCCGCCTCGATGAAAGGAGAAGTGCCTTAGTGGGAAAACTCCTCCTCCCCTCTCTCGTTGGCTTTCCCCAACAGCTTTCCACAGGTATTTAAACCCCGTCTCCAGCTGAGGTACTAGACACCCGATGTTCACCACTAGGAGGTGAAAGTAGGAGTTGGTAGACAGAGGTGGGTTTTGAGAAAAACCTGTGAACGCTTGTGTCCTCTTGAATGCATATAACTACCCTTTTGAACATGATTTTTTTTTTGAGATCCAAAAAAAAAAAAAAAAAATGAGATTGCTTGTTCTTGATTAGGCCCTTAGAATAATCACTGCAAACTTATGATTCACAATCATTTTTCAATTTTTTTAAATTTTTAATTAAAAAAATTCTTAAGAGATTCCATTTTATTTAATTGAGCTTTAAAAATCACATTTAATTATATTTAAGAGAAAAATAAATGAATAAATTACATTATTTATATTATACAGGGTGTCCAGTAAATAATGGATAACCTTGGAATGCTACATAGTAGACTTTATGACTGTCCTGAAAACTAATTAAAAAAAAATCTATCCCAACCACAAGAAAAGATATGTGCATTTTTTTGTTCCCTGCATTATTTTTTGCGTTACTTTACGTTTTTCAATACCACGACTACAAGTGAATGAATTCGACCGTTTTTTTTTTTCGTAGCAATATTTCACATTATTTGTGCCAAAACATAAGAAGACAAAAATTATAATAACTGTTCGAATTCTTAGAGAAAAAAATTATTTAAATTTGATTTTCGATGCAAACTATTTTAAACTAGCAACTATGCGCGTTAAATGCGGGTTTCAAAATGGTATACTTTATTATTGTACCTTGAACCAATAGGAAGTTATTGGTGAAAATCAGCAACACGAGAGTCAATTTAGCAAAAACAAATTTTTTACAAATAAGCAAATTAAACGTGAAAATAATATCATGCAGTCAACATGTTAGATTTTTGATTGATTGCTTGTTTGTATGATGTTATCCTTTTGATAAATCCAAGCTCTTAACTTTTAGGGCCGATTGCAACATAACCAAAAATTTAATAAAAAATGCAAAAAATGGTTACATTTTCAAGCATGTTTTGAATTACACCTGGTCTATTGGGCCCTAACAAAACCATAAAATATTTTCGCAGTTGCTTTTAGTTTATTTGTTATTTTCTTGAAACAAAGTCTTTTCAGTTTTGAGCCAACTTTCAATCACTTGATCACTTAGTTAGAAAACAAAAACAAAAATATTATTGTTATTATTGTATTATTCGTACTAGAATGTCAGCTTATTAGGCTTGACCATTCTTTATTCCGTCAATTTCATTGAATTTTTGAACAACAACAACAACTTAAATGCGCTACCACCAATTGTTTGGCTGGAGATATAGCTATTTCGTGCTTTGCAACTTTTGCACTCATCAGTCTCCTTTTTGTGGTGCTAAGCTTTAATCCAATTTTATTTGAAAAACTTTTTTATGCACACCATAGGATTCGAACCCACGCATATCAGATTTGCTCGGTCTTAGCAGTCGTGTGCACTACGCACTCCACCGCTTTAGACCACTGACGTCACAGGTCGAGATGTGTTATTTGTTTATCAAATGCATTTGGAGCATCAGCATTTTTATAAGCGCTTTTAAGTATGCTGTCTTGTTCCGCCTCCATTTTTCTCCATACCTTATTTCGATAGACTACAATTCGCAGTACGTATCAAATGGGGAGAGGTTGGAAGATCGGTAACGAAACAGACTATTAAGTTATTATTGTACTATTTGTAATAGAATGTCAGCTTATTAGGCTTGACCATTCTTTAGTCCGTCAATTTCATTGAATTTTTGAACAACAACAATAACTTAAAGGCGCTACCACCAATTGTTTGGCTGGAGATATAGCTATTTCGTGCTTTGCCACTTTTGCACTGATCAGTCTCCTTTTTGTGGTGCTGAGCTTTAATCCAATTTTATTTGAACAACTTTTTAAGCTGACATTCTAGTATGAATAGTACAATAATAACTTAATAGTCTGGTTCGTTACTGATCTTCCAACCTCTCCCCCTTTGATACGTACTGCGAATTGTAGTCTATAGAAATAAGGTATGGAGAGAAATGGAGGCGGAACAAGACAGCATACTTAAAAGCGCTTATAAAAATGCTGATGCTCCAAATGCATTTGATAAACAAATAAAACATCTCGACCTGTGACGTCAGTGGTCTAAAGTGGTGGAGTGCGTAGTGCACACGACTGCTAAGACTGAGCAAATCTGATATGCGTGGGTTCGAATCCTATGGTGTGCATAAAAAGTTTTTCAAATAAAATTGGATTAAAGCTCAGTACCACAAAAAGGAGACTGATGGTGGTAGCGCCTTTAAGTTGTTGTTGTTGTTCAAAAATTCCATGAAATTGACGGAATAAAGAATGGTCAAGTACGAATAGTACAATAATAACAATAATATTTTTGTATTTGTTTTCTAACTAAGTGATCAAGTGATTGAAAGTTGGCTCAAAACTGAAAAGACTTTGTTTCAAGAAAATAACAAATAAACTAAAAGCAACTGCGAAAATATTTTATGGTTTTGTTAGGGCACAATAGACCAGGTATAATTCAAAACAAGCTTGAAAATGTAACCATTTTTTGCATTTTGTTGAAATGTTTGGTAATGTTGCAATCGGCCCTAGAAGTTAAGAGCTTGGATTTACCAAAAGGATAACATCATACAAACAGGCAATCAATCAAAAGTCTAACATGTTGAATGCATGATATTATTTTCACGTTTAATTTGCTAATTTGTAAAACATTTGTTTTGGCTAAATTGACTCTCGTGTTGCTGATTTTCACCAATAACTTCCTATTGGTTCAAGGTGCAATAATAAAGTATACCATTTTGAAACCCGCATTTAAAGCGCATATTTTAATATTTCATAATAGAGATGATTTAACTTTTTCAAAAATTATTTTCTTTCACATTTTGCATCGAAAATCAAATTTAAATAATTTTTTTTCTCTAAGAATTCCAACAGTTATTATAATTTTTGTCTTCTTATGTTTTGGCACAAATAATGTGAAATATTGCTACGAAAAAAAACGGTCGATTTCATTCACTTGTAGTCGTGGTATTGAAAAACGTAAATTAACGCAAAAAATAATGCACTGAACAAAAAAATGCACATATCTTTTCTTGTGGTTGGGATAGATTTTTTTTAATTAGTTTTCAGGACGGTCATAAAGTCTACTATGAAGCATTCCAAGGTTATCCATTATTTACTGGACACCCTGTATAATATAAATAAAGTTATTTTATTCTTTTATTTTTTTCTTAAATATAATTAAATGTGATTTTTAAAGCTCAATTAAATAAAATGGAATCTCTTACGAATTTTTTATTTAAAAATTTAAAAAATTTGAAAAATGATTGTGAATCATAAGTTTGCAGTGATTATTCTAAGGGCCTAATTAAGAACAAGCAATCTCATTTTTTTTTTTTTTTTTTTGGATCTCAAAAAAAAATCATGATGTTCAAAAGGGTAGTTATGTGCAGTCAAGAGGACACAAGCGTCCCCAGGTTTTTCTCAAAACCCACCTCTGTCTACCAACTCCTACTCTCACCTCCTGGTGGTGAACATCGGGTGTCTAGTACCTCAGCTGGAGAAGGGGTTTAAATACCTGTGGAAAGCTGTTGGAGACAGCCAACGAGAGAGAGGGGGAGGAGTGTTCCCACTAAGGCACTTTTGCTTTCATCGAGGCGGCAGCGGATGAATTCTCCAGATGGAATCAACGGTGGCGTCTACAGTTCCAGTTAGGTTGAACTACTAAGTGAACACCTTATATGGGCTACTACGACATATTTGTAGCTCAGGCCTATAAGGAGCGGTTTATCCGGCTCCTTACCTTTGGAGTTATACGAAGGGTCCTTCCTCTGTGTCGGGGGTTGTGCGTCGGGGTAACTTCCCTACCACGTAAAAAAAAGTTGTTCCGAAACAAGAACAAGCCTCGGATATGGATGATTTTAAAGTTGACGACCCCAGCAAACGAAACAAGGACAATGAATTTCGGATCTGCACGTGGAACGTCCTGTCCTTATACAGATCACGTGCAGCCGAACAACTAGTGGAGAACCTGGGCAGGCTAAAGGCTGACGTACCAGCCATCCAGGAAGTGCGATGGAATGGAGAGGGCATACGGAGACTGAAATCGTGTGTCTACTACGGCGGGTGCTTGAAGGAACAGGGTCAGCGGCTCTTCGGTTGTGGTTTTGTGATAAGGGGAAGACTTAGGCAAGAAGTCTTGGGCTTCCGAAGTGTAAGCGAGCGCCTGGTCACAATCCGCATCAAAGGCAAATTTAAGAACATTTCGCTGATTTGTGCTCACGCCCCCCATGAAAGGAGAGAGGACTCAATCAAAGAAGTATGATATGTGCCCGAAGTACGACGTGAAGATCATTCTTGGTGACTTCAACGCAAGATTCGGAAAGGAGCGCATCTTTGGTTCGATAGTCGGAGGACACAGCCTACACGACGAAACTTCCGGCAACGGACACAGGCTGGCAGACTTTGTGGCGGGGCGAAATGTCATCATCTCAAGCACCTACTTCCCACACCTCAATATACACAAGGGGACTTGGCGGTCGCGTGATCAACTAACCGTCAACCAAATCGACCACGTTGCGATAGACGCGAGACATGCTTCCAGTATCTTGGACGTCCGAACGTTGCGAGGGGCCAACATTGACTCGGATCACTACCTGGTGGTAGCTAGACTACGTATGCGGATATCCATGACGCGACAACGCAGAGCAGATGCTGTGAAAAGATTCGATGTCAAAAAGCTTAAATCGCAAGAGACCGCCAGAACTTTTGCAGACCACATAACTCTTAATCTCACAGGAGGTCCGCCACCAGCATCAAGTGCAGAGGACCAGTGAAAATACTGTCAACAAGCCATCAGAAGTGCCGCCTCTGATGTGCTGGGTTTCACTAGGCGAATACAACGAAACCCCTGGTTGGATGAAGAGTGCCGGCTAGCGCATGCAGCATGGCTGAGGCACGTGGAGCGTATGGACAGCAACGCACCTGCCCGACGAGTCTTCGAATCGAACCCCGATGGGGTACGCAGCAGAGGAAGAACCCGTAACAGGTGGCACAATTAGGTGAATGACGACATCAAAGCACTCGGTGTGCGCAACTGGTAGCGGCTAGCTAGGGACAGAGCTGACTGGAGGGGCTTGTTAGTTGAGGCCGAAGCCCATCCTGGGCTGTGAGCGCCATCAAAAGTAAGTAAGTCTCCTTTTTGTGGTGCTGCGCTTTAATCCAATTTTATTTGAAAAACTTTTCATGCACACTATAGGATTCGAACCCACGCATATCAGATTTACTCAGTCTTAGCAGTCGTGTGCACTACGCACTCCACCGCTTTAGACTACTGACGTCACAGGTCGAGATGTGTTATTTGTTTATCAAATGCATTTGGAGCATCAGCATTTTTACTAACCGCCTTTAAGTATGCTGTCTTGTTCCGCCTCCATTTTTCTCCATACCTTATTTCGATAGACTACAATTCGCAGTACGTATCAAAGGGGGAGAGGTTGGAAGATCGGTAACGAACCAGACTATTAAGTTATTATTGTTATTATTGTACTATTCGTACTAGAATGTCAGCTTATTAGCTTTGACCATTCTTTATTCCGTCAATTTCATTGAATTTTTGAACAACAACAACAACTTAAAGGCGCTACCACCAATTGTTTGGCTGGAATTGAAAAATCCTCCAAGAGTATCACTTGTCACGAATAAGTGCTTCTCGTTTAGCCTTTCGGATTCGGCATAAAATTGTAGGTCCCTTCCATTCCTGTCAAAAGGCGAACTCAGGAATGGTTGCGAGTTGTTAGTCACTAGGCCCTGGTTCTTCATGAGCCGTTGTGCCACCCCATATTTTTTTTTTAGTCTCCTTTTTGTGGTGCTGAGCTTAAATCAAATTTTATTTGAAAAATCTGATATGCGTGGGTTCGAATCCTATGGTGTGCATAGAAAGTTTTTCAAATAAAATTGCCCAACTAACAAAATTGCTTCCCAATTTGGAAATTTCCGTGTTAATCGTACCTATAGCGTTCCCATTATCCTTTTTGCGGGAAGTCAAGACGTTATTGGAGTAAAATCTGATATAATTCATCGTAAAGATTTTCTCTGGAGCACTTTATATCAGCGCTACTGAGTTAACTGAGTCGGCTTTTCTGTAATCACACTATAATTCATACTATAAAAAGCAAGGAGTATTTTCATCCATAGCCATCCCATAAACTTTGTATACAAAGCTTATTTCATCATCTGTCGCTTTATTTCTATACCGATGATATGAGCAAAAATGGTAAGGCTTATATCGAGGAGCTATCTCATTGACTTTATATATATTACTTTTATATACAGACCACCGAATCATTTTAGCTCCAACGCTTTAATCACATTATAATTTTCACTTGCCTTATTATTGCGGAATATACAAATCAATACAAATTATTCTTTAAACTGTGCTTTTTTTATCACAATTAAGAACTATAACACTGCAAATTTTGTAAAATTTTTTACTTTGAGATCCTTTCTTTTTTTATCATAATTTTGTGAACATAAGATATACGGACATACCTACTTATATTAGAATGAAATCGTGGCAAAAAATTAAAAAATCGGGCAACTATCATAAAAGTATAAAAAAAGATCGTGAAAAATTCCAAAAAAGAGTATTTCAATATTATCCTGCAGTGGCATCAACAATAACATTCACTAATATTAAGCAGGAAAACAGGAACGCTGATTTTTCAGAAAATCCAAGCGAGTTGCCGGGAAACTTGCTTGAATCCATTTTGCCTGTGTCAACAGGTAGGTACATACATATGTACAATGCATATTTATTAATTTTATCTATTTATCTATTTTGTATTTATTCTGCGCTCTCAAAATAATAAGATAGTTTTTCATTTATTTGTTTAATTTTTCAGACAATGACGATAAATAATTCATTCTCTGAAGATGAAAATAGCGATGACGAAATTTCCAAAAATCAAAAACTTCTGTCCAATTTAAGATTATGGGCATTAAAGTTCAATATAACCCACTTGGCATTAAAGGCTTTATTGAAAATTTTCCATGAACATCAACCTAATGGTTCATCAATTTTACCAGACGATCCACGTACATTGCTACAGACTCCAAAAACAATTAAACTTTTGGGCTTGGAACTGTTTGACAAAACTTTTCCAAAACATCAATAAGCCGATTACCATCTCTCTCAATTTTAACATCGACAGTTTGCCATTGTATAAAAATTCAAAGGTAGAATTTTGGCCTATATTGTTGAATATTGCGGAAATGCCACAAATATCTGCAATGGCCATTGGAATGTTTTGTGGCAAAGCCAAAACTTCCGATGTTCAATCATTTTTAACACCTTTTGTAGACGAAATGAGACAAATTACAAGCAATGGTTTATGCATAAATTCTCACAAAATTAGTGTCAAAATTCGATGTTTTGTTTGCGATTCGCCAGCACGAGCATTTGTGAAAGGTAAGCAATAAACGTCTATAACATTATCGAATGAGCCACCAGAACATTCTGATTTGTAGGAACCATATTCGTTGTAAAAAAAAGTAAGATACCCACCAGCTGGATTCGAACCCGAACCGTTTGGTTTCATCCAGACTCATACTGTAAAAAATTACAATCGACAATTAATTTAAAAATGACAATCATAATCCCCAATATGAAATACAAATAAGAGATCGATTATTCAAAAATTCATTAATCCTGTTATCCTGTTATCTAAAAATTTAAATTTCATAATGTAGGTAGTCTGAATGGTTCCTATTTCCTGCTGTCTAATTTTACAGTTTTCATCTACCTTTTCCAAACTTAGCTCGCAGTAACAAATTATGTGCTATTGATTTATCACTATTGATATTTGAGGCTTTATTTTGTTGATTTATATCCGCATACAAAAACTTTCCATGTTAAATGCAACAACAATCCCGGAATTGTATACAGCGGTTAAGGGATAATAAAATACACTATAATCATTAAGTATTACTATCGATTAAGTAGGTGCCTATATTTATTTATCAATGGTTTACCTTATACCTATTAACATCCAAAGGGTATAACAATTATTAATTAAATTTATTTCTTGCAGGAGTGGCTAATTTTAACTTTCAAAATGGATGTCTTAAATGTTAAACAATTGGCGAGTACAGCTATTTAACAAACACAAATATATTTCCGAGGACGGAGTGCGATAAACGAACTGATGCAGAATTTCGACAGAAAGCATATGGTTCTCATCATTAAATGGATTCACCACTATTAAAATTGAATATCGACATGATCGAACAATTTCCAGTGAGAGATTGCTTGCATCTTCTGCATCTTGGAGTGGTGAAACGCCTTCTTTTTGGCTGGCGAGATGGGACATTCCGAAATTCCGTAACAAAATGGCAAGCAAAAACGACGAACGATATATCTGATTACCTTCTTCAATGCAAATTACCAGCAGAATTTCATCGAGTTATGAGAGGTTTAGATTGCTTGGCTCACTGGAAGGGAACGGAATATCGTACGTTTTTGCACTATGTCGGATTTGTATTGTTAAAAGACCATTTACCTAAACAAGCATATGAGAATTTTCTGCTTCTTTTCTGTCCGGTAACGATATGCTCTTCTAAACGATATTTTCAATTGCTCCCATTGGCTCGTATGTTGCTCAGTCAGTACATCGAAATATTCAGAGAAATTAATGGCTAGCAATATCTTACCAGCAATGTGCATAACCTTATACATCTGGTAGATGAAGTGGAACGATTCGGAGTACTGGAATCTTTTAGCGCCTATCCATTCGAGAATATGCTCGGAAAAATTAAAAGATTAACGCGCAATGGAAATCGCCCTTTGTCCCAAGTAGCTAAAAGAATAGCAGAAGGTATTAAATGCTCTTCCACTGCTTCTAATGATATCTTTCAAAACGAAAGTTATGTTGCTGCATCTTATTCAAAAAAAAATATTGTGAGCAAAAAAAAAAACAACAGCGAAAACATACCTCAAAACCTTAAGACTAATTTTAATGGAGCACAGTTTTATTCAAAAGTAGAATTTGACGAATTCAGTTTGTCCACTGACTTGCCAAACTGCTGGTTTTTGACCAACAGAAATAAAATTGCTCGTGTTATTAATATTGCGCTACTAAGTCGGAATAATATTAAATTATTTTGCATTTCCATACAAGAAAAACATCGCGATGCCCATTCTAATGAATATGAAATCAAAATATTGTATTTATTGATATTAAATGTAAGCTGGTTCGTCTCAAATATAGTGAAAAGAGTGTGTTTGTACCGCTTCTGCATACCAAACAGTAACCAAAAATTGAATAAAATAAATATGTATGTATGTATAATAACAAAAATATATTACTTGTTTATTTATTTAAATAACACTTAGTGAAAAATTAATAAAAAAGAAGGCCCAGCTTTAAGCTTAAGTTGTTTAGTTTTTTTATAAATAATATATCGTATATTCGTCTTTCTACCTCATGCGTTTGAGTGGGGGTGAAATTATTTCATCAGATTTTTCGGGTTCCTCGAATTCTTCGCGTAGATCTTCGTCTTCCTTTAAGAAATCTGCAACAAATTCTTCGTCGAATTCTTCTTCTTCAGATTCGAAACAATCTTCACCATTACTTTTATCCCCATCACTACCATCGTCATTATCGTTACTGCTTTTGGCAATAAATGGGTTGGTTTCTTCGTTCAAATCTATTCCTGCCGGATCGTCAAAATAATTTTCAGTTGTAGCTGTGGCAGAAGTATAATTTTTACCAGTATATGCTGGATCTTCTGAATGAGCCTCATTTGTTTGTACGTCCTTTGACAACTGCTGCTGTTTAGAATTTTTGATTCGAGATTTAGGTTGAGACAAGCGAATCATCGGTGCAATACTTCGCCGCAATTAGGGAGCACTTTTTTGAAAAAGTTTTTGGCATCAGTTTCAGTGTAAGTTGGGTCTGATTTTTTGACCAATATGTAAAAGAACTTTATAACATGCTCAAATTGTTTAAACGCTTTCTTTGGTGCAGCACCTTTTATGGCACCTCCAGCCCAAGAGAGTTCTGTCATCAATTTTCTTGAAAAAATTAGATCGACCAAGGTGTAGGCGGCGTAATCGCCTTTCATTGTGTTCTCGCCACAAACATCTTTTAAAATTTCAATCTAAAATACAGAGAAAACAAATTAAAAGAATAAAAACAAATTTTTGAAGTAAGAATTAAGAATTTTTTCAAACGCACAACTATAACAAGGTACATACATATAAAACTGGACTAAATTGGGCAAGTGAAAGTTTCTAGACAACGGAGGTGAAGTGTGAGGAATGAAACGAGGAAAATTTGTATCCTTGTTTCGAGCAGAATGACAAGGTTTAATTACTGATATATACAGTGTTGTTTGTTTCTAGGTAAAATAAACAAATCTGTTGTCATGATAACCTGAAAGTTCTAACGAATTCGATTCCTATCCTTAACTGAAAAGTAGGTACTACTACAATTAAAGCCGGTTCATGTACTGGTACACAGAATTTTCAGTCAGCTTTGCTCACCCCGTTTTCGATTGAGTTCGAAATTGAGCCACGGTGTGATGGCCCGATCATTAGCCTTTCATTTTTGTTCAGTTCTGCCCATGATTTCATAATCAATAACAAATTTGATTTAATTTCAAACAATCATCACACATTTGATTTTGTTGACTTATAAATCACAGACAATCATTTTTAAATTTCTGACAACCTTTTTCGCTTTACAGATATACATATTAGTACTGTGCAAGTATAATACAACAAAAAATAATTCTCATCAACACGAATAAAAAGCTAAACATGAAATTTCTTTTAACTCGTTCTTGCAAAATGTTTCATTTGGCATACAAAGTTAATGATGCAAGTTTGTAGTAAATGCTTTAAGGAATCAAGAACGGTATGAATATTTCCGATAACATCAGTTGTTTAGCAAGGACGTTCCGAAAGAAATTCTATTTTCTTATATATTCTTTAAAAAAAAAATTCCTACGTTTAAAGATTATATTCAGCGGATGGACTTTGAGGATCACTTGAGGGATAAATAATATGATGAGTGGCAAAGCACGAAATAGCTATATCTCCAGCCAAAACAATTGGTGGTAGCGCCTTTAAGTTGTTGTTGTTCAAAAATTCAATGAAGTTGACGGAATAAGGAATGGACAAGCCTAATAAGCTGACATTCTATTACAAATAGTACAATAATAACTTAATAGTCTGGTTCGTTACCGATCTTCCAACCTCTCCCCCTTTGATACGTACTGCGAATTGTAGTCTATCGAAATAAGGTATGGAGAAAAATGGAGGCGGAACAAGACAGCATACTTAAAAGCGCTTATAAAAATGCTGATGCTCCAAATGCATTTGATAAACAAATAACACATCTCGACCTGTGACGTCAGTGGTCTAAAGCGGTGGAGTGCGTAGTGCACACGACTGCTAAGACTGAGCAAATCTGATATGCGTAGGTTCGAATCCTTTGGTGTGCATAAAAAGTTTTTCAAATAAAATTGCATTAAAGCTCAGCACCACAAAAAGGAGACTGATGAGTGCAAAAGTGGCAAAGCACGAAATAGCTATATCTACAGCCAAACAATTGGTGGTAGCGCCGTTAAGTCGTTGTTGTCGTTCAAAAATTCAATGAAATTGACGGAATAAAGAATGGTCAAGCCAAATAAGCTGACGAATAGTACAATAATAACTTAATAGTCTGGTTCGTTACCGATCTTCCAACCTCTCCCTATTTGATACGTTCTGCGAATTGTAGTCTACCGAAATAAGGTATGGAGAAAATGGAGGCGGAACAAGACAGCATACTTAAAGGCGCTTATTAAAAATGCTGATGCTCCAAATGCATTTGATAAACAAATAACACATCTCGACCTGTGACGTCAGTGGTCTAAAGCGGTGGAGTGCGTAGTGCACACGACTGCTAAGACTGAGCAAATCGGATATGCGTAGGTTCGAATCCTATGGTGTGCATACAAATTTTTTCAAATAAAATTGCATTAAAGCTCAGCACCACAAAAAGGAGACTGATGAGTGCAAAAGTGGCAAAGCACGAAATAGCTATATCTCCAGCCAAACAATTGGTGGTAGCGCCGTTAAGTCGTTGTTGTCGTTCAAAAATTCAATGAAATTGACGGAATAAAGAATGGTCAAGCCAAATAAGCTGACGAATAGTAAAATAATAGCAATAATAACTTAATAGTCTGGTTCGTTACTGATCTTCCAACCTCTCCCCCTTTGATACGTACTGCGAATTGTAGTCTATCGAAATAAGTTATGGAGAAAAATGGAGGCGGAACAAGATAGCATAGTTAAAAGCGCTCATAAAAATGCTGATGCTCCAAAAGCATTTGATAAGCAAATAACACATCTCGACCTGTGACGTCAGTGGTCTAAAGCGGTGGAGTGCGTAGTGCACACGACTGCTAAGACTGAGCAAATCTGATATGCTTGGGTTCGAATCCTATGGTGTGCATAAAAAGTTTTTCAAATAAAATTGGATTAAAGCTCAGCACCACAAAAAGGAGACTGATGAGTGCAAAAGTGGCAAAGCACGAAATAGCTATATCCCCAGCCAAACAATTGTTGGTAGCGCCTTTAAGTTGTTGTTGTTGTTCAAAAATTCAATGAAATTGACGGAATAAAGAATGGTCAAGCCTAATGAGCTCAGATTCTAGTACGAATAGTACAATAATAATAATAATATTTTTGTTTTTGCTTTCTAACTAAGTGATCAAGTGATTGAAAGTTGGCTCAAAACTGAAAAGACTTTGTTTCAAGAAAATAACAAATAAACTAAAAGCAACTGCGAAAATATTTTATGGTTTTGTTAGGGCCCAATAGACCAGGTGTAATTCAAAACATGCTTGAAAATGTAACCATTTTTTGCATTTTGTTGAAATTTTTGGTAATGTTGCAATCGGCCCTAGAAGTTAAGAGCTTGGATTTATTACAAGGATATCATCATACAAACAGGCAATCAATCAAAAATCTAACATGTTGAATGCATGATATTATTTTCACGTTTAATTTGCTAATTTTTAAAACATTTGTTTTTGTTAAATTGACTCTCGTGTTGCTGATTTTCACCAATAACTTCCTATTGGTTCAAGGTACAATAATAAAGTATACCATTTTGAAACCCGCATTTAACGCGCATATTTTAAAAATAGTTGGCCACTTAGGTATTCATAAATTTTTTCATAATAGAGATGATTTAACTTTTTCAAAAATTATTTTGTTTCACATTTTGCATCGAAAATCAAATTTAAATAATTTTTTTCTCTAAGAATTCCAACAGTTATTATAATTTTTGTCTTCTTATGTTTTGGCACAATCAATGTGAAATATTGCTACGAAAAAAAAACGGTCGAATTCATTCACTTGTAGTCGTGGTATTGAAAAACGTAAAGTAACGCAAAAAATAATGCACTGAACAAAAAAATGCACATATCTTTTCTTGTGGTTGGGATAGATTTTTTTTAATTAGTTTTCAGGACAGTCATAAAGTCTACTATGAAGCATTCCAAGGTTATACATTATTTACTGGACAGCCTGTATAATATAAATATTGTAATTTATTCATTTATTTTTCTCTTAAATATAATTAAATGTGATTTTTAAAGCTCAATTAAATAAAATGGAATCTCTTACGAATTATTTAATTAAAAATTTAAAAAATTTGAAAAATGATTGTGAATCATAAGTTTGCAGTGATTATTCTAAGGGCCTAATTAACAACAAGCAAACTCTTTTTTTTTTTTTTTTTTTTTTTGGGATCTAAAAAAAAAATCATGATGTTCAAAAGGGTAGTTATGTGCATTCAAGAGGACACAAGCGTCCACAGGTTTTTCTCAAAACCCACCTCTGTCTACCAACTCCTACTCTCACCTCCTGGTGGTGAACATCGGGTGTCTAGTACCTCAGCTGGAGACGGTGTTTAAATACCTGTGGAAAGCTGTTGGAGACAGCCAACGAGAGAGGGGGGGGGAGGAGTGTTCCCACTAAGGCACTTTTCCTTTCATCGAGGCGGTAGCGGATGAATTCTCCAGATGAAATCAACGGTGGCATCTACAGTTCCAGTTAGGTTGAACTACTAAGTGAACACCTTATATGGACTACTACGACATATTTGTAGCTCAGGCCTATACGGAGCGGTTTATCCGGCTCCTTACCCTTGGAGTCATACGAAGGGTCCTGTCCTCTGTGTCGGGGGTTGTGCGTCGGGGAAACTTCCCTACCACGTAAAAAAAGGTTGTTCCGAAACAACAACAAGCCTCGGATATGGATGATTTTAAAGTTGACGACCACAGCAAACGAAGCAAGGACAATGAATTTCGGATCTGCACGTGGAACGTCCTTATACAGAACACGTGCAGCCGAACAACTAGTGGAGAACCTGGACAGGCTTAAGGCTGACGAAACAGCCATCCAAGAAGTGCGATGGGATGCATAGGGCATACGGAGACTGAAATCGTGTGTCATCTACTACGGCGGGTGCTTGAAGGAACAGGGTCAGCGGCTCTTCGGTTGTGGTTTTGTGATAAGGGGAAGACTTAGGCAATAAGTCTTGGGCTTCCGAAGTGTAAGCGAGCGCCTGGTCACAATCCGCATCAAAGGCAAATTTAAGAACATTACGCTGATCTGTGTTCACGCCGCCCATGAAAGGAGAGATGACTCAACCAAAGAAGCATTCTACGATCTCCTGGAGACAACGTATGATATGTGCCTGAAGTACGACGTGAAGATCATTCTTGGTGACTTCAACGCAAGATTCGGAAAGGAGCGCATCTTTGGTTCGATAGTCGGAAGACACAGCCTTTACGACGAAACTTCCGGCAACGGACACAGGCTGGCAGACTTTGCGGCGAGGTGAAATGTCATCATCTCAAGCACCTACTTCCCACACCTCAATATACACAAGGGGACTTGGCGGTCGCGTGATCAACTAACCGTCAACCAAATCGACCACGTTGCGATAGACGCGAGACATGCTTCCAGTATCTTGGACGTCCGAACGTTGCGAGGGGCCAACATTGACTCAGATCACTACCTGGTGGTAGCTAGACTACGTATGCGGATATCCATGACGCGATAACGCAGAGCAGATACTGTGAAAAGATTCGATGTCGAAAAGCTTAAATCGCAAGAGACCGCCAGAACTTTTGCAGACCACATAACTCTTAATCTCTAAGGAGGTCCGCCACCAGCATCAAGTGCAGAGGACCAGTGGAAACACTGTCAACAAGCCATCAGAAGTGCCGCCTCTGATGTGCTGGGTTTCACTAGGCGAATACAACGAAACCCCTGGTTCGATGAAGAGTGCCGGCTAGCGCATGCAGCTTAAGACGAGGCCTACCAGGCAATGTTGCTGAGAGAGTAGACCGTGAGCTCTACGGGCTGAAACGAAAAGAGGAACGCTGACTTCTCAGGAGGAAAAAGAGAGAGCACGAGGAGCGGGCGGTAGAGTCTATTGAGGGTTGTAGCGGTAGGGGAGATGTTCGAAAATTTTATCAGAGGGTGAAGCGATCCACCCAAGGATACAAGGCAAGAACGGAAGCCTGCCGAGATGAGAGTGGGAATATGGTAGTAGACACACAGTCAGTGCTGAGGATCTGGAAAGAACACTTCTCTAGACTGCTTAATGGCGAAGACAGGCAAGATGCCGCTAATAGGCAGAACGCTCCATTCAACTTGGACAATGATGGCCAAGAGTTCCGTCCACCCGACCTAACCGAAGTGCGGCTGGCGATATCCAATATCCAAACTTAAGTCGTACAAGGCTGCTGGTGCGAATGGCTTACAAGCCGAACTATTTAAACCAGCGGGAGATGAATTAGCTAGGAGCATACACCAGCTCATCTGCAAAATTTGATCGGATGAAAGTATGCCCGATGAATGGAACCTCGGTATAGTGTGCCCAACCATAAAAAGGGAGATGCTCTGAAATGTACCAACTACAGAGGAATTTGTCTCCTAAACGTCGATTACAAAATCTCAAGGACTTTGTCTACCTGGGCTCCTGGTAAAAAAGCTGAAAATACAGCGGCTGAGATGGCTGGGGCACGTGGAGCGTATGAACAGCAACGCACCTGCCCGACGAGTCTTCGAATCCAACCCCGATGGGGTACGCAGCAGAGGAAGAACCCCTACCAGGTGGCGCAAACAAGTGGATGACGACATCAAAGCACTCGGTGTGCGCAACTGGAAGCGGACAGAGCTGGCTGGAGGGGCTTGTTAGTTGAGGCCGAAGCCCATCCTGGGCTGTGAGCGCCATCAAAAGTAAGTAAGTAAGTGATAAAAATCATGATAATTTTTTTTTGACTCGCAACAATGTTCCCAACCACAAGAAAGTATATATGCCTTTTTTGTTTGTATTGATTTAAATTTTTTAATACCGTGACTACAAGTGAATGAATTCCACCGTTTTTTTTTTAAAGCAACATTCTAAAATTAATTGTACCAAATTATAAGTAGCAATTATATAACTGTTGGACTTTTTAAAGAAAAAGTCCCCTTTCACACAGGGAAACCAGTTGCTGGAGATTTTTTTGACGTTTTCCTTTTATTGCCTTGTAGCTTTCACACAAGGAAACTGAATTTCCAGAGCTTTTTGTTTTTTTGTCCCCTTTCACACAGGGAAACCAGTTGTTGGAGATTTGTTTGACGTTTTCCTTTAATTGCCTTGTAGCGTTCACACAAGGAAACTGTATTGCCAGAGATTTTTGTTTGTTTCCATATAAAGTCTATTGGCTGAACGCACATTACGGACAGTGTGAGAAGGAATGTGCAAAAATCTCCTCAATCGTTGACCGGGGCAATTTTTTTCATTCCCCTTACTTCTTGCCCTTCTCTCCTACAAACTCCAAGAGCAGTCTAACTAATTTAACTTTGTTATTATTGTACTATTCGTACTAGAATGTCAGCTTATTAGGCTTGACCATTCTTTATTCCGTCAATTTCATTGAATTTTTGAACAACAACAACAACTTAAACATAGAGAAAATACTATCTAGAGAACCGACTTAAGGGGTCCATGCTCTTTCACCCTACAAGATGAATTGAGAGGATTTATGCCCTATTCACTAAGGACGTGTGCGGTTGCAGTGCATTTTAAATGGGACAAAAAAAGCTTTGTATGTATGCAATAGGGCATTTGCTCAAACGTGGTAATGTGCTCAATTTGGTGAGTCAGATATTCAAAAAAGGGAATCCGTTAAATTAAAAAGTTCAAAAATAAAATATTTTGTCAATAAAATTGATGTTTCTAGACGTTTATGAACAAAAACTTTATTTGATATAGCCTTTTGTTGCTTCTGGCATATAAATCCAGTAATATTTATGATTATTTATGTTGAAAACAAAGAAAATGTAATCAAAAAGTAGAGCCAAACCCTTGAAATTTAATGTCTAAGTACCTTTAATTTTCACTTCCACCACTGCAGCTGCTAAGCAAAACTGAGAACCGAGTGGTGGATTTTTTGACATTTGTTGTTGCTGTAATTATTGCGACAACAAAATAATTTTATTAATTTTAGTTTCTGTCGGTATTTTTTATTATTTTCGAAAAAACTAGCCCAAAAGAACTTAATTTTATATAGCCTTTTGTTGCTTCTGGCATATAAATCCAGTAATATTTATGACTATTTATGTTGAAAACAAAGAAAATGTAATCAAAAAGTAGAGCCAAACCCTTGAAATTTAATGCCTAAGTACCTTTAATTTTCACTTCCACAACTGCATCTGCTGAGCAAAACTGAGTACCGAGTGGTGGATTTTTTGACGTTTGTTGTTGCTGTAATTATTGCGACAACAAAATAATTTTATTAATTTTAGTTTCTGTCGGTATTTTTTATTATTTTCGAAAAAACTAGCCCAAAAAGACTTAATTATCGCTTTTTAGTTCGGAAAATTATTTTTGCGAAAGTATCCCTAGCAGAAGATTCTGAAATGAAATCTTCTGGAACGCATGTAATTGACTGTTAAATTAGAACAATCCGCGGAAACTTAGAAAATAAATTAATTTTTACACACCCACAATAAAGAAAATAATACAAAAAAACAACAACAAAAATGTTGTCTCAATTGAGAAGAACTGAAAGAGGTAAGATTGTATTAAATATATATTTTGTTCTCCAGCCATCACCAAGTTTATTCTTACTAAAGGATCGAAACCGGCAGTGATGAACTTAACCCAGAAGCCTTGCAAGATACATTCGTTCAAACTATCAAAGATCTAAAAATCCTACAAGAGAAACAGCGAAAGAAACGTGAGACATTAGAAGAAACATTACGAGAAAAGCAACGCTGCAAACGGTTAGCTCTGCGGTGTCAATAATAGGCCTTAAAAAAAAGTCTTCTCCCTTCCATAGATATATAAAAATCACGACACCTTTTATACTTCAACTTTCAATGAATTTGTTTATTAAGTTTGATTTCTTTATCTTTTCATTAAGGCGTCTACTGGTCTACTACCCGAGGAGAAGCCAGATATCTACGACCTCTTATCCCAGATAATACTCCCCAAAAGCCCGATAGCTGGCAAGATGTTATGTCCGATATTGAACGAATCATTTATGTAAGGTGTTACTCATTGGCATATTGAGTCCCAAGTTCCATGCATATTTTCCAACTATAAACTAATACCCAGCAATTGTAGCTGAAATGCTAAGCGAGCGATTGCTTGTTTCGGTTTTACTTGGGTAAGTTAAAGTTTTATAAAAATTCTAATCAAACATATATATGTACCTATAATTTAAATTTCTATTATTTGTAAACAGATTGCCACTGCAGCTTGTACTGGTGAAGCTACTTTGGTGGGCCTTCTTCGTTCAAAAGCTTCGAAGTAAAGAAACAGCATCCTGATTGGAATTAAAATACTGTTGTATGTTATCATACAAGAGATGCAAACATATTCAAATATGACCTCCTATTGATACCAATAGAAATAGTGGGACTTCATTGGACTCTATTGGTCGTCAACAACAAAAATAATACTATTAAGTGCTACAACAAGTTGGGAGTATCAGCTTTCCAAACATTTTTGGCGGTAGAAAGATTCTTAAACAAAGAATGGAAAAAAAAATATGAAAAAATGGGAACACTCAAATACGAATTCAAAAATGATAAGGTACCAACAAATATGATGGGTTTTGATGCCGGCGAGTTAACCTGCATGGTGGCGAGACATTTGGCCCAACGAAAAGATTTATTGTCTACTAAAGCGGAAATGGAAAAATTCAGAACAGATTTGAACAAAAAATTAGAAAGGTACCCTGCTTTTCGTTACATACCAACAAAATAAGAAATAAACCTAGCAAGTAAAACAATACTGAATTACATTGACCCACAATTTTGATTAACACGGAACACCTGCCCATTTATAAAAAAGAAATAAGAAATTACATTACAACAGTAGAATAAGAAACTTCCGAAAAATTAATATGTAAATAAGTGACATGATAGACACTTAACAAGAAGTATATTAAAACTCAACATGAGCAACTCATATAATAAAGAAGAGTTAGAAAAAGTGTTTGAAGTGATGGATCAAAATTTTGCTGAAAGAATCGAGGAGTATGTATGTGCCGGAACCTGTTGCAGAAAACTGGAAGCCACCGGCATACACACCTTCGCCGAAGAATGCGGAACCTAAGCCTATAACAATAGAGGCTTACCTAAAAAGACAGCATCGAAGACCAACGCTGCCGATGCCATCACCAGTAGTACCACCTAAGAAAAAAAACCAGAGAAGAAAAGCCGTGCGACTAAGACAACAGAGGGCGGAATTACACAGGATCATCTGTTTAACAACCGACAGAGCATTAAAAAAAGAACTTATATCCAAATTAAAACTCCTAAAATAATAAAAAAAAAAAAATATTATAGGTAATAATAAAAAATTAACGCTATAAATTAACATTCAAAATGATTTTTTAACTTCAATGGGAAGTACTACAAAAAACAATAATTGTAATAAAATAAAGATTAAAACCAATAATTGTAATAATAATATTCCAAAAAAAAAAAAATATGTATATATGTATGTAAATATAAGAAAATAATAAATAAATAAAATTCTTTAGAACTGGTTTGTAAAAAAAAAATTTAAATTAAAAAATAATTAAGAAATATATGTAAACAATTTCTAAAATATATATATAAAAAAAAAAAATAGATAATAGATCAATAAAATTGAATAAACATTATAATATGAATGTTATCAAATATTACTATCAAACGAATAAAATAAATCAGTGATACAAAATTTTTAACATAACATGACTTCCCTACATATTCTGTTGCCTAGTATGAAAATGATATGCCAAACTATTAAAGTAAATAATATATATATATATATACACATCACGTTATTAACCTGTACATACCGAAAACTAACCGATCAATGTTGCCTCTTCAAAACAAAATATGATCATTTAAAGAAGGGGGAGGTGTTGTATGATAACATACATTTACATCGTATCACCTACCACCCAACTTCATATTAACCAAGTTCAAGCGTGTCATAAAACGACACCCAGAACAAGGTCAATGCCAAGCTGTGAGCATTATTTGTCACACCACTTGTTTCAAAAAGTTAGCATATGGGTTTACGCAGAACAAAGTAGATACCTACAAAATATTCTGCTGCCCTGTGACTTACAAATAAACAAACCAAAGGTATGACCTAGTAACTGGGTGACGACAAGAATTGCATTGTCGTAACATGACACCTGACTTGGAGTTTGTTTACGCTTTCGTATAATGAACCAGGTTATGAGGTGAATTGCAATATTCGGCATAAATGAGGAAATAATAAAATGAGGCATGACAAATCTAGGCCACAGAACAATGACCTGAGGAATGTCATGTGTATATGAAAATAATACAAAATGATGATATTAAAATTATATAATAATGATGATGCTAATTTTAAGAGTAGGAAATAAGATTTCAATGTTAGAATTAAGACTAGGAAATAAGAATATGATTATAAATAGTATTAAGAAAAGATGAATATAAGGAATAAAACATTGAAACTCCAAGCGAGCAACTACAAGTATATAATTCTTATTCTATTAATTTTAAAAGATATTGGACAACCCCTTTTTGATGTAAGTATGCTATATTCGCTTGAATATACCCCGTTGAGGCTTATGCCAACTTTGAAGCGTCGCTTACGCTATAACTAGCATTTCAATTAGGCGGGTAGGATTACAAGAGATAACATTACACTACAAGATTACAAGAGATAACATAACACTACAATACCATCATTTTAAAATTGGTTGTATACAGTACAGCTCAAGCTCATTCTTCTGTAGAGTTAGCAGGACTTTTGGGTGGAATTAAGCTGAAATCTATACCAGCTGATAAGATCAGTAAACTAAAGTTCCAGCCTTCGAAGAAGCCATCAAAAAGGATATCGATGATGGACTTATCCCGGTTTATGTAAGTTTTACTAAACTTTCCTATCTTTTTCAGGCTGTGTTGTTACGCTTGGAACATCTAACTCATGCGCATCCGACAACCTCGAAGAATGAGGACCAGTTGGAAACGATTATAATGTTTGGATTCATGTCGAACTAAGCTGATGATTTACGCTTGGTATTACTGGAAAACGATCAAGTTATTGAAGATCAATTTTTTTTTTAGTTCGAGAGGATGATCTAAATCGTATGGAAGGAGATGGTCTGGTGATTCAGATTCGAACTACGAGTATATTTATGAAAAAGACGACGATGCGAATTCGAATAATGTTTCAAATGGCAATTGTCATAATAATGATGATGGAGAGAATCAAGCGGAGTCGAAAGAAGAAGAAATCTGGGATTAAGCAAACAGTTTTTGTTGCGTTTACATGGAATATACTGTACAATTTTTTTTTGTACACATTTTAAGAACCCATCATTTGTTATCATTTATGGTATGAGCAATCATTATTATCTGCATGAGGCATTCAATAAAATTTATTGAAGCACAATTATCCGCGAACCTCATACAAATACTTAAAATGTTTGTAAATACCTTTAATTTAACTTTATTCGAAAGGGTAATGGGCAAAAATATATGGGCCTACCTAGTGCCCAGGAACGAGACGTATGAAAATGATTAAGTACTATGAGGTGTACCATAACGTACGAGTATTTGTTTTGTCCTAATCAATGGGAGTTGGCGAAAATAAGCGACCTAAATAAGAAAAACACTTAAGTTCGAATAAAATAATTGTAACGACACAGTTTTTTGTAGCCTTTATGAACTATTCTTTAATCTTTACATATTCTGCTGTCTAAGATTTTAATTTTTCAACATTTGCTGGTGTGCCATGCTGTTGTTCGAATTCCAATTATTTTTTGAAAATAGTACGCATTCACAATTTGATGCCAAAGCTTGTGAGTTTCTTCCAAAACAGCTATGGGATATTTCGCATGAATGACAGATAGTTTACAAAGATCTTCCTTACTGTATTTTTGTACTGTATTTTCGAACTGTATTTTCGTACATTGTCCAGATTCAAGATTACCTTAGCATTGATTCCAGTTTTATTAATAAAATTCTCGGGAAGTTATTCGGCTTACATCTTTTGGATTGCCACTAAGTACAGTGCATTCTACTGATGTCCCTTCTTTTGCTGGTTTCTGCTTGCCTTGCAAAATTTTCTTTATCAAACTAATTACATTCGTTTTTTTCCACCTCCATCAACCAATATATTGTAATATTTTGCCAAGGGTTCGCCAATAAAACTTATTTCTTAAACTGAACAACAATTACTTTACAAAAATAAAACACCTTTATTTCACTTCAAATACTTTACTTCCAATACTTTTATTATAACAAGCACAATTCACTATTTTACACCGATGTTTATTCGTTCACTTTCAAAATCAAACTGAGGTCTTCGGACTGGTGGCCCTGTATGTATATCTGAGAAAAAGCTACTAGAATCTTCTCTAAAGTCCTGGAATGTCCTGGAATTCGCTGGACTACGCTTCCCCTCCACAAGTAGCTCAAAAAGCTCTGAAAAGCTTTCGTTCAGTTAATTGTAGCAGTTTTCAGTGGTTTAGGTATTGGATAACATTAGTGTGGTTTTGGTATTGGATAACATTAGTTAATATTTTGTTCAAAGATGGCGCTACTAATTTATTCTGCTATAGAAGAATAAAAGATGTCGTTGTTTGCATAAATGGGTATATTCACCACATTGCCCCCCTCTTAGGATTGATCGTCCCGATTAAATCCATTACTCCCGTCATCACCGTTATAGCGATGTAAACGATCACAGTGAACTACCTTAAGCTTGCCTCTTAACCCTCTCTGAATGCGGTAAACCACATCATTGATTCGCTTCACAACGGTGTATGGTCCTTCCCAGTTTTGTTGAAGTTTTGGTGACAGTCCTTTTTGTCGATGGGGATTGTAAAACCACACCAGGTCTCCTTCTTGGAATCCAATCGTTGTTGCACGGGCGTCGTACCGTGTTTTCATCCTATCACTGGCTATTTTTATGGTTTTCCTTGTCCGTTGATGAATGTCAATGAGTCTTTCTTTGAGGTTATCCACATGTTCATCTGGCTTTTCCGGTTCCATAGTACGGCATCCAAATTTTTCTTCACTAGGCAGCCGTATTGTTGTGCCGAACAGGATCTCCGATGGTGTATGTCCTGTTGAACTATGAACCGCACTTCGGTAGGCCATCAAAAACAATGGAATATGGCGATCCCAGTCTCGTTGGTAGTCACCTACAACCTTGGACAGATGTTCCTTAAGCGTCCTGTTGAATCGTTCGACCATTCCGTCAGATTGTGAATGAAGCGGTGTTGTCCTCGTCTTCTTGATGCCAAGGAGAGAGCAAACCTCCTGGAAGATGTTAGATTCGACGTTCCTTCCTTGGTCAGAATGCAATTCCAAAGGAACACCGAACCTGCTCACCCAATTGAATACAATCTGATCAACCACTGTTTTGGCTTCTTGGTTTGGGATTGCAAATTCCTCAGGCCACTTGCTGAAGTAATCCATGACTACAAGGATGTATCGGTTTCCACTGTTGGTCTCCGGAAACGGACCTGCGACATCTACAGCTATTCTCTCGAAAGGCGTGCCCACATTGTACTGCTGCATTTTACTTTGAAGTTTTCTACCTGGGCCCTTTGTAGCAGCACAAGTATCACATTTTCGGCACCACTTTTCGATATCATCTCTTGCACGTAGCCAGTAGAACCGTTGTCGTATCTTTTCCAGCGTTTTGTTGACTCCCAAATGACCTCCAGATGCTCCATCATGCATCTCTCGAAGACCATCATTAACCTTTGACCTGGGCACGATTAACTGCATCACATACGATTTACCATCTGCAGACTCCCATTTACGCCTTAGTACCCCTTCTTGGACATGAAGAGAGTCCCACTGTGCCCAATACGCTTTGAGAGCTGGACTTCTATCGGAGATTTCACCCCATCCTGGTTTTTCTTCGTGCTCTTTTCATGCAAGAATGGGCACTATATCTGTGTCTTCTTGTTGTGCAGTTCTCAGTTCTTCATTGCTCCAACCGTAAATGGGATCGGCTCTTACTCCCTGGATGGCAACTGTTTCCTTTTCTTCTTGACGCGTGCAATGCTTACAGTCCTGTTTACACGGTCGTCGAGACAATGCATCTGCGTTTGTGTGCAGCTTTCCTTTCCGATGTTGAATTTGGTAGTCGTATGTCTGTAGTCTCTCGATCCACCTAGCTACTTGACCTTCGGGATTTTTGAAGTTCAGAAGCCAATTAAGCGCACCATGATCTGTTCGAAGAAGGAACTTCTGTCCATAGATGTACTTATGGAAGTGCTTTGTTGCCAAAATCAAAGCTAGAAGTTCCCTTCTGGTCACACAGTAATTGCGTTCTGGCCTCGAGAGTACCTTACTGTAGTAAGCGACGACTTTTTCTTCTCCGTCATGGACTTGCGACAGTACAGCTCCAATTCCAACGTTACTGGCATCGGCGTCGATGATGAAAGGTTTTCAGGTGTCGGATAGGTTAGCACAGGAGCATTACACAAACGTAGCTTGAGTTCCTGAAAACTTTTTTCGCACTCACCTGACCATTTGAACGGCTTCCCCTTTTCAGTTAGTTGATGCAAGCTCTTAGCGATTCCAGCAAAGTCCTTCACAAAGCGCCGATAATATGTGGCTAGACCAGGAAAGCTACGGAGTTGGTGTTTATCCTGTGGTGTTAGTCAATTCTTCACAGTGTCAACTTTTTCCGGATCAGTCTTTACTCCTTTGGTTGAGATGATATGTCCCAAGTATTTAACTTCGGTCTTGAAAAGCGCACATTTCTCTGGATTTAATTTTAAGTGTGCTTCTCGAAGCCTCTGGAGTACGGCCTTAAGGTTCTTACAATGTTCGTCAAAAGTTTTCCCATAAACGATGACATCGTCCAAATACACAAGGCATGATTTCCAGGTAAGTCCTTGTAGGACACACTCCATTAGATGCTCAAATGTTGCCGGAGCGTTGCAAAGTCCGAATGGCATAACTTTAAACTGCCACAGACCATCTCCTGTAGAGAAAGCTGTCTTCTCGCGATCTTCTGCATGGATTTCTATCTGCCAGTAGCCACTCTTTAAGTCCAGCTTCGAGAACCATTGAGCTCCTTCCATTGCATCCAAAGTATCGCTGATTCTGGGCAAAGGGTAGCTGTCTTTCTTTGTCACATCGTTCAGCCTACGGTAGTCCACACAACACCGGATGCTTCCATCCTTCTTTTTGACAAGAACTACTGGTGATGCCCAAGGGCTTTTGGAATTTTCGATTAGCCCATTTTTCTTCACTGGCGATATCATCTCTTCAACTTCGGCTTGTTTGGCTAATGGGAGACGTCTTGCTGGCTGTCGAATCGGTCTAGCGTCACCTGTGTCGATTCGATGCTGAACCAGTTGTGTTCGACCATACTGCCCACTCGGTGAAGAAAATATATCAGCGTATTCATGAAGAAGGCTTCCAGCAACACTAAGCTGATGTTGACTTAGATTGGATGGCTTCAGAATTTTGGCTTTCATGGTGCTGAATTTTCCGGGGTCCATAGATTTGTCTGTGTTCATTTCTGTGATCTTGGTTATTGCGGACACAGATTCACATTTTCCAACTATTTCTCCTTTCTTGAGCTTGACTTCGTACGGTTTGATGTTCAGTATCCGTACGGGTACCATGTTGTTCTTTGGTTCCACAAGAGTCTTCCCTAAGATGATGTTTTGGGAAGATTGCTCAGACTCTGGTTCCACCATGAGGTATCGATGGCTACCTAAATCGCCCTCTATTTTTGTCCACACAAACACTTCCGAAGAGGGAGGCAAGCATATGTCTTCTTTGATGACAGTTCTTAGAGTTGATGAGTTTTCGTTGCCATAAACCATAGGAATCTCTACATTTTGGTACTTGAGAACTTGCTTACCGAGATCCAGAATCAATCCGTGCTCTTTCATAAAGTCAATTCCAATTATGCACTCGTCACATATATCTGCTACCAAAAATAGATGCGAAAACTCTAGTTCTGCCAAATGGATTTTGAGACGAACTTCTCCATACACTCTTGCTGCCTCATCTGTCGCAGTTTTAAGACGGTAGCTATTGGTGTTGTGTAGCCACGTCATTTTGACCAAGTCTCTTCGCACAATGGAGGCTGTGGCACCGGTATCAATTGTAGCCACGTGTTTCTTACTATTTACTGTTGCGTCCACTGTCAGACTCTTATTGTTTCGTTTAGTCTGCGAGACTTGGATTATGGTTCTGGGAAAATCGATACCAAGGCGAGCAGGAGCGTTGATGTTATTGCTTACCTGTTCGCGGGTATTATTTTTGCTTCCACAATGTTGACAGGTGACTCTTGTTGGTGGCAATCTGCACTGGCGCTGGAGATGTCCGATTTTGTTGCAATTCCAGCATCGAGCAGGTCCTTCTCGCTGCCTTCTTTGGAATTCAGCTCTGTGGCAAGAACATTCCTCAACTTCCAGTTCTCTTACCCGATGAATTCCTTAAGAAGCCTGTTCCGATGCTTCCATAGTGAGCGCGAAGGCTAATGCTTCAGAAAGTGTGCGTTTTCCAGCAGTTCGAATTGCTCGCTGGAGATTGAGGTCGGACACTGCACTGACAAAAGCCTCTGTTGCTAACTGGTTGGTAATTTCATCTCCTGCAGTCGGGTATGCTAGATGCGCCAGCCGGTCAATGTCCGCTTGGAGTTTTGCAGACTTTCTCCTCTTTTCTGGACTCTGGTATTGAGTTGAACGCGGAAGACTTCTTGCATATGGCCATCACCAAAGCGTTTGTCAATGGCCTGAACAAGAGCACTGAAGTTGCCGTTTTGGTCTGCTGGTATGGTTTGCAATAATTCAGCAGCAGAACTTCTAAGGGCAAGCGTCAGGGCAATAAACTTGTCTTCGTCATCCCAGCCATTTGTTGTTGCGGTTGCCTCAAACTGCTTCTTGTAGACTGACCAAGAAGTTTGTCCATCAAAGGTCGGTGGATGCATTTCCTTTTTCTTTGGACAGTCGCCAGAACTTTCTCGAACCTTTATTTTTCGAACTCTGTCCAGTTCTTTAGTAATGCTTCAATGTTATCTTCGATCTTCTCGAATTTTGCTTCCACTGACGAAAACTGTTTTTCAACACGTTCGTCAAGGGCAACAAACTTGTTCTCGAATAAATCTAGTTTACCTTCGAGGATGTGTTTCTGTTCTTCGAACCGTTCGAGAAGATTCTTTTCTTGTTTTTCGAGCAGATTATTTTGTTCACTTCGCTGTTCTTCTAACCGCTCAAGAAGATCCTTTTGTTCATTCTTCTGCTCAATTCGTTGTTCTTCTAGAAGATTCTTTTGTTCATTTCGTTGGTCTTCAAACTGGGCGAGCAACTGAGCCATCATATTGGTTAAGTCTAAGCTTGTACTTACTTGATCTTCCGAAATTTCAATTTCAAATAGAAACGTGTCTGGATTTTCACCGTGTTGCCTTAAATCTTCCTGCAGACGAATAATGAGGTCATTTTTCGTTCCAGCAGTAGGAAGACCTCGTCTGTTCAGTTCTGCCTTAAGTTGAACACAATTTAATGCATTCACAATTTTTCCCATTTTGTTTCTATTTTTATTCTTATATTTTTGTATGTCCCTTTTACTGTTTATTTATTTACACACTTTATCACTTTTCACCATTAATTATCTGAATGCACAGATAAAATAAGTTCTATTCCACTTTACTGACACCAATGTAATATTTTGCCAAGGGTTCGCCAATAAAACTTATTTCTGAAACTGAACAACAATTACTTTACAAAAATAAAACACCTTTATTTCACTTCAAATACTTTACTTCCAATACTTTTATTATAACAAGCACAATTCACTATTTTACACCGATGTTTATTCGTTCACTTTCAAAATCAAACTGAGGTCTTCGAACTGGTGGCCCTGTATTTATATCTGAGAAAAAGCTACTAGAATCTTCTCTAAAGTCCTGGAATGTCCTGGAATTCGCTGGAATAAGCGTCCCCTCCACAAGTCTCCACAAGTAGCTCAAAAAGCTCTCAAAATCATTCGTTCAGTTAATTATAGCAGTTTGCAGTGGTTTAGGTATTGGATAACATTAGTGTGGTTTTGGTATTGGATAACATTAGTTAATCTTTTGTTCAAAGATGGCGCTACTAATTTATTCTGCTATAGAAGAATAAAAGATGTCGTTGTTTGCATAAATGGGTATATTCACCACAATATGTTCAGCCCTATCACTAATTCCATCGTAATCAGACAAATTTTACGAATCCCGTAAAAACTATCACCGAATCCGTTCGTAGTGGCAATTTGTATGGTATTTTCCACCACGATGGATTCTGTGATCCATTTCTTAGGGATTCGTAACAAGTTTCCGATAACGATGGAATTCGTGAAAGGGCTGATTTCAATCAAAAATTACTCTATGACTCAATCTACATTGCCCGATTTTTCCACATAAATTTTTACAGAAATCGTGTGAAATGTACACACAGAACGATTTTTTCCATAAGATTTTTTCCTTGTCTTCTTCATTTGTTTATTGCTGTGCTCTTCGTGTTTCATTGAGATTCACTCACACCATCAAACGAACGGCACACTGACACCGAACACACACAAAAAAATGGAAAGAAGGCGAAAGAGAACATAAACAGACTGGAAAAATCGTTCGAGTTTTGTGGTACAAACGAATTGGTCCCTACCCCTCACTTTTCACTCCCTTCACCTACGAACAAAAGATCGGCACTGGAAAAATCGTTCAATGTAGCCCGGGACTATGCAATATCAGTTGAACTGTTTATTGGAAACCCGACGGATGTTGACCTTTCCAAATTAATCGGTATATTTTGTCTTCTGAGATCTATTTGATTAAAGATGAAATAATGATTTTTTATTTAAAGATTATACTTATTTATTGGCAAATAAAAAAAATTAAATAACTGACAAGAAAATCAATTTAATCAGGCCGTGGTTGGATATCCCCATGGATCTAGTTTTTCATTCAACAATGTTAGACGCGATTCGGATATTTTAGAAAGCAAAGCGAAACCCAACAAATTTATAAAGTTTACACAAAACATAAACTAATTTGTTGGGATTCGCTGGAAAATTCATCAGCCAAATTAAGTCACCACTCTGTTCAAGAACTTTGCGTATTAGCAAAACTATTTCAGGGATGCACAGAGAACGAAGCTTTTGTAATTGTTGCAAACGATTCTCACAATCCGATTTATTTACACCCACGGGAATCTTTTTCCGGGGATCAAAGAATGTTGAAAAGAGCATCCCGAGTCACTGAAATAATAAATTTTAGAATTAAGATTATTTCGTACAATAAAATTTTATTCAACTGAAAGCTATTTCTACGTGATGTTTTTTCATTCAGATTCATTTTCCAGCGATCGAGTTAGGAACGGTAGGCCTGCTCTTTGTGCTCTGATGCAATTCGCTCTGTAAAATTAGCAATGGTATTTGCAGCTTGCGGTTCTTTGGGACGAGTGTGATATAGTTGCGACCAATAGTTGAAACCTTCTAAAGCCTCCAAGTAAATTTTGTAGCTGAGATATTCTTTCATGCTGCATTGTTATCGACAAGGGAAATTGTCTTTAGAACCAGTCCAATAATTTGTGCTAAAGTAACTGCAGGAACTATATCAAACCAAAAGCAGCACGCATGCATTCACTCTCTTCTTGAGCCAAAAATGTTCAGAACAAAGCATTTTTGCTTCCGAAGAAGTTTTCCCTTTTGCCCGGTAGAACGTAAGCCATTCCAAAGCTTTTATTTTTCTAGATTGGGAGAGATCTCGTTGTTTTTTTTCCGATTTGTTTGTCATTGACTCGAGTTCGTATAGTTTGCACTGTGTGCTTTGTTGTTATACTCTCTCCCCCTTACTTATAAGGAAAAAATAGTTATTTCAGCTCCCGTGTTTAGGAAAACTTTACCATGGAATAAGAATTTTTTGGACTCAAACTAAAGGCATTTGCATAGTGCTACATTTGAGTCCGGAACATTTTTATTGCATGGTGTAGTTTTCCTAAACACGGGAGTTGAAATAGCTATTTTTTCTTTATAAATACGGGGGTCTATGACTAGCCCTGCTGAGACAGCGTCTTTTAAAGGAGCTGTCCGGGATGAGGATATGACTAAGGAACCGTAACATATTCGCAGAAACTTTTTCCTCCTCCACCCTGGTTCTCATTTTTTACAAGAGCTCTAGAACATTATCAAGTATTATATATTTTTGTATGACATGCATTTTTTGCCCGCTGCTTTTTTAAAATGTTCGTTCTTTTGAATCGAAAGTTCATCGAAACTTTGTTCAAGAGACATCTTGTTGTCCATTAATCTTGTGGCATTGGGGATCGAATTTCACTTTCTACTCGAATGTCAATTTGTACCTTGAGGTAGGCCCACAATAAGTTAATCCAGGATTTGCTCAGCAAAGATTTGAGGGAATTTAAATTACCATATAAAGTTCCTGCAATAGCCCAAGCTCATTTTTTCCAAATGTCAAGACGAGGATATCCTTCAATAGAATCATTCTAGGGGCTTTTTTTCATGAGTCGGAGCATCAGGGTCTAGAGACTTTATTTGATATAGCCTTTTGTTGCTTCTGGCATATAAATCCAGTAATATTTATGACTATTAATGTTGAAAACACAGAAAATGTAATCAAAAAGTAGAGCCAAACCCTTGAAATTTAATGCCTAAGTACCTTTAATTTTCACTTCCACAACTGCAGCTGCTGAGCAAAACTGAGTACCGAGTGGTGGATTTTTTGACATTTGTTGTTGCTGTAATTATTGCGACAACAAGATAATTTTATTAATTTTAGTTTCTGTCGGTATTTTTTATTATTTTCGAAAAAACTAGCCCAAAAGAACTTAATTATCGCTTTTTAGTTCGGAAAATTATTTTCGCGAAAGTATACCTAGCAGAAGATTCTGAAATCTTCTGGAACGCATGTAATTGACTGTTAAATTAGAACAATCCGCAGAAACTTAGAAAATAAATTAATTTGAACACACCCACAATAAAGAAAATAATACAAAAAAAAAAACAACAACCAAAATGATGACTCAATCTAGAAGAACTGAAACAGGTAAGATTGTATTAAATATATATTTTGTTCTCCAGCCATCACCAAGTTTTTTCTTACTAAAGGATCGAAACCGGCAGTGATGAACTTAACCCAGAAGCCTTTCAAGATACATTCGTTCAAACTATCAAAGATCTAAAAATCCTACAAAAGAAACAGCGAAAGAAACGTGAGACATTAGAAGAAACATTACGAGAAAAGCAACGCTGCAAACGGTTAGCTCTGCGGTGGCAATAATAGGCCTTAAAAAAAAGTCTTCTCCCTTCCATAGATATATAAAAATCACGACACCTTTTATACTTCAACTTTCAATTAATTTGTTTATTAAGTTTGATTTCTTTATCTATTCATTAAGGCGTCTACTGGTCTACTACCCGAGGAGAAGCCATATATCTACGACCTCTTATCCCAGATAATACTCCCCAAAAGCCCGATAGCTGGCAAGATGTTATGTCCGATACTGAACGAATCATTTATGTAACGTGTTACTCATTGGCATATTGAGTCCCAAGTTCCATGCATATTTTCCAACTATAAACTAATACCCAGCAATTGTAGCTGAAATGCTAAGCGAGCGATTGCTTGTTTCGGTTTTACTTGGGTAAGTTAAAGTTTTATAAAAATTCTAATCAAACATATATATGTACCTATAATTTAAATTTCTATTATTTGTAAACAGATTGCCACTGCAGCTTGTACTGGTGAAGCTACTTTGGTGGGCCTTCTTCGTGCAAAAGCTTCGAAGTAAAGAAACAGCATCCTGATTGGAATTAAAATACCATCATTTTAAAATTGGTTGTATACAGTACAGCTCAAGCTCATTGATTAGAGTTAGCAGGACTTTTGGGTGGAATTAAGCTGATAAGATCAGTAAACTATAGTTCCAGCCTTCGAAGAAGCCATCAAAAAGGATATCGATGATGGACTTATCCCGGTTTATGTAAGTTTTACTAAAAAAAAAAATTTTTGTGAAACAAGTATTTACTTCCGTATCTTTTTCAGGCTGTGTTGTTACGCTTCGAACATCTAACTCATGCGCATCTGACAACCTCGAAGAATGAGGACCAGCTGGAAACAATTATAATGTTTGGATTCATGTCGAACTAAGCTGATGATTTGCGCTGGTTATTACTGGAAAACGATCAAGTTATTGAAGATCAATTTGTGGTAGTTCGAGAGGATGATCCAAATCGTATGGAAGGACGATGGTCTGGGGATTCAGATTCGAACTACGAGTATATTTATGAAAAAGACGACGATGCGAATTCGAATAATGTTTCAAATGGCAATTGTCATAATAATGATGATGGAGAGAATCAAGCGGAGTCGAAAGAAGAAGAAATCTGGGATTAAGCAAACAGTTTTTGTTGCGTTTACATGGAATATACTGTACAATTTTTTTTTTTGTACACATTTTAAGAACCCATCATTTATTATCATTTATGGTTTGAACAATCATTATTCTCTGCATGAGGCATTCAATAAAATTTATTAAAGCACAATTATCCCCGAACCTCATACAAATACTTAAAATGTTTGTAAATACCTTTAATTTAACTTTATTCGAAAGGGTAATGGGCAAAAATATATGGGTCTACCTAGTGCCCAGGAACGAGACATATGAAAATGATTAAGTACTATGAGGTGTACCATAACGTACGAGTATTCGTTTTGTCCTAAGCAATGGGAGTTGGCCAAAACAAGCGACCTAAATAAGAAAAACACTTAAGTTCGAATAAAAAAAATTGTAACGACACAGTTTTTTGTAGCCTTCATGAACTATTCTTTAATCTTTACATATTCTGCTGCCTGGGATTTTAATTTTTCAACATTTGCTGGTGTGCCATGCTGTTGTTCGAATTCCAATTATTTTTTGAAAATAGTACGCATTCACAATTTGATGCCAAAGCTTGTGAGTTTCTTCCAAAACAGCTATGGGATATTTCGCATGAATGGCAGATAGTTTACAAAGATCTCTTTACTGTATTTTTGTACTGTATTTTCGAACTGTATTTTCGTACATTGTCCAAATTCAAGATTACCTTAGCATTGATTCCAGTTTTATTAATAAAATTCTCGGGAAGTTATTCGGCTAACATCTTTTGGATTGCCACTAAGGTAAACTACATTATTCAAATAGTCCACCCAAAGTACAGTGCATTCTACTGATGTCCCTTCTTTTGCTGGTTTCTGCTTGCCTTGCAAAATTTTCTTTATCAAACTAATTACATTCGTTTTTTTCCACCTCCATCAACCAATATATGTTCAGCCCTATCACTAATTCCATCGTAATCAGACAAATTTTATGAATCCCGTAAAAACTATCACCGAATCCGTTCGTAGTGGCAATTTGTATGGTATTTTCCACTACGATGGATTCTGTGATCCATTTCTTAGGGATTCGTAACAAGTTTCCGATAACGATGGAATTCGTGAAAGGGCTGATTTCAATCAAAAATTACTCTATGACCCGATCTAAATTGCCCGATTTTTCCACATAGATTTTTCCAGAAATCGTGTGAAATGTACACACAGAACGATTTTTTCCATAAGATTTTTTCCTTGTCTTCTTCATTTGTTTATTGCTGTGCTCTTCGTGTTTCATTGAGATTCACTCACACCATCAAATGAACGGCACACTGACACCGAACAGACACAACAAAATGGAAAGAAGGCGAAAGAGAACATAAACTGACTGGAAAAATCGTTCGAGTTTTGTGGTACAAACGATTTCACTCCCTTCACCTACGAACAAAAGATCGGCACTGGAAAAATCGTTCAATGTAGACCGGGACTATGCAATATCAGTTGAACTGTTTATTGGAAACCCGACTGATGTTGACCTTTCCAAATTAATCGGTATATTTTGTCTTCTGAGATCTATTTGATTAAAGATGAAATAATGATTTTTTATTTAAAGATTATACTTATTTATTGGTAAATAAAAAAAAATTAAATAACTGACAAAAAAATCAATTTAATCAGGCCGTGGTTGGATATCCCCATGGATCTAGTTTTTCATTCAGCAATGTTAGACGCGATTCGGATATTTTCGATAGCAAAGCGAAACCCAACAAATTTATAAAGTTTACACAAAACATAAACTAATTTGTTGGGATTCGCTGGAAAATTCATCAGCCAAATTAAGTCACCACTCTGTTCAAGAACTTTGCGTATTAGCAAAACTATTTCAGGGATGCACAAAGAACGAAGCTTTTGTAATTGTTGCAAACGATTCTCACAATCCGATTTATTTACATCCACGGGAATCTTTTTCCGGGGATCAAAGAATGTTGAAAAGAGCATCCCGAGTCACTGAAATAATAAATTTTAGAATTAAGATTATTTCGTACAATAAAATTTTATTCAACTGAAAGCTATTTCTACTTGATATTTTTTCATTCAGATTCATTTTCCAGCGATCGAGCTAGGAACGGTAGGCCTGCTCTTTGTGCTCTGATTCAATTCGCTCTGTAAAATTAGCAATGGTAATTGCAGCTTGCGGTTCTTTGGGACGTGTGTGATATAGTTGCGACCAATAGTTGAAACCTTCTAAAGCCACCAAGTAAATTTTGTAGCTGAGATATTCTTTCATGCTGCATTGTTATCGACAAGGGAAATTGTCTTTAGAACCAGTCCAATAATTTGTGCTAAAGTAACTGCAGGAACTATATCAAACCAAAAGCAGCACGCATGCATTCACTCTCTTCTTGAGCCAAAAATGTTCAGAACAAAGCATTTTTGCTTCCGAAGAAGTTTTCCCTTTTGCTCGGTAGAACGTAAGCCATTCCAAAGCTTTTATTTTTCTAGATCCGATTGGGAGAGATCTCGTTGTTTTTTTTCCGGTTCTTTTGTCATTGACTCGAGTTCGTATAGTTTGCACTGTGTGCTTTGTTGTTATACTCTCTCCCCCTTACTTATAAGGAAAAAATAGTTATTTCAGCTCCCGTGTTTAGGAAAACTTTACCATGGAATAAGAATTTTTTGGACTCAAACTAAAGGCATTTGCATAGTGCTACATTTGAGTCCGGAACATTTTTATTGCATGGTGTAGTTTTCCTAAACACGGGAGTTGAAATAGCTATTTTTTCTTTATAAATACGGGGGTCTATGACTAGCCCTGCTGAGACAGCGTCTTTTAAAGCAGCTGTCCGGGATGAGGATATGACTAAGGAACCGTAACATATTCGCAGAAACTTTTTCCTCCTCCACCCTGGTTCTCATTTTTTGCAAGAGCTTTAGAACATTATCAAGTATTATATATTTTTGTATGACATGCATTTTTTGCCCGCTGCTTTTTTAAAATGTTCGTTCTTTTGAATCGAAAGTTCATCGAAACTTTGTTCAAGAGACATCTTGTTGTCCATTAATCTTGTGGCATTGGGGATCGAATTTCACTTTCTACTCGAATGTCAATTTGTACCTTGAGGTAGGCCCACAATAAGTTAATCCAGGATTTGCTCAGCAAAGATTTGAGGGATTTTAAATTACCATATAAAGTTCCTGTAATAGCCCAAGCTCATTTTTTCCAAATGTCAAGACGAGGATATCCTTCAATAGAATCATTCTAGGGGCTTTTTTTCATGAGTCGGAGCATCAGGGTCTAGAGACTTTATTTGATATAGCCTTTTGTTGCTTCTGGCATATAAATCCAGTAATATTTATGACTATTTATATTGAAAACAAAGAAAATGTAATCAAAAAGTAGAGCCAAACCCTTGAAATTTAATGCCTAAGTACCTTTAATTTTCACTTCCACCACTGCAGCTGCTGAGCAAAACTGAGTACCGAGTGGTGGATTTTTTGACATTTGTTGTTGCTGTAATTATTGCGACAACAAAATAATTTTATTAATTTTAGTTTCTGTCGGTATTTTTTTATTATTTTCGAAAAAACTAGCCCAAAAAGACTTAATTATCGCTTTTTAGTTCGGAAAATTATTTTCGCGAAAGTATCCCTAGCAGAAGATTCTGAAATCAAATCTTCTGGAACGCATGTAATTGACTGTTAAATTAGAACAATCCGCAGAAACTTAGAAAATAAATTAATTTTTACACACCCACAATAATGAAAATAATACAAAAAAACAACAACCAAAATGTTGTCTCAATCGAGAAGAACTGAAAGAGGTAAGATTGTATTAAATTTATATTTTGTTCTCCAGCCATCACCAAGTTTTTTCTTACTAAAGGATCGAAACCGGCAGTGATGAACTTAACCCAGAAGCCTTTCAAGATACATTCGTTCAAACTATCAAAGATCTAAAAATCCTACAAGAGAAACAGCGAAAGAAACGTGAGACATTAGAAGAAACATTACGAGAAAAGCAACGCTGCAAACGGTTAGCTCTGCGGTGTCAATAATAGGCCTTAAGAAAAAGTCTTCTCCCTTCCATAGATATATAACAATCACGACACCTTTTATACTTCAACTTTCAATGAATTTGTTTATTAAGTTTGATTTCTTTATCTATTCATTAAGGCGTCTACTGGTCTACTACCCGAGGAGAAGGCAGATATCTACGACCTCTTATCCCAGATAATACTCCCCAAAAGCCCGATAGCTGGCAAGATGTTATGTCCGATATTGAACGAGTCATTAATGTAAGGTTTTACTCATTGGCATATTGAGTCCCAAGTTACATGCATATTTTCCAACTATAAACTAATACCCAGCAATTGTAGCTGAAATGCTAAGCGAGCGATTGCTTGTTTCGGTTTTACTTGGGTAAGTTAAAGTTTTATAAAAATTCTAATCAAACATATATATGTACCTATAATTTAAATTTCTATTATTTGTAAACAGATTGCCACTGCAGCTTGTACTGGTGAAGCTACTTTGGTGGGCCTTCTTCGTGCAAAAGCTTCGAAGTAAAGAAACAGCATCCTGATTGGAATTAAAATACCATCATTTTAAAATTGGTTGTATACAGTACAGCTCAAGCTCATTAGAGTTAGCAGGACTTTTGGGTGGAATTAAGCTGATAAGATCAGTAAACTATAGTTCCAGCCTTCGAAGAAGCCATCAAAAAGGATATCGATGATGGAATTATCCCGGTTTATGTAAGTTTTACTAAAAAAAAAAAAATTTTGTGAAACAAGTATTTACTTCCGTATCTTTTTCAGGCTGTGTTGTTACGCTTGGAACATCTAACTCATGCGCATCTGACAACCTCGAAGAATCAGAACCAGTTGGAAACAATTATAATGTTTGGATTCATGTCGAACTAAGCTGATGATTTGCGCTGGGTATTACTGGAAAACGATCAAGTTATTGAAGATCGATTTGTGGTAGTTCGAGAGGATGATCCAAATCGTATGGAAGGACGATGGTCTGGTGATTCAGATTCGAACTACGAGTATATTTATGAAAAAGACGACGATGCGAATTCGAATAATGTTTCAAATGGCAATTGTCATAATAATGATGATGGAGAGAATCAAGCGGCTGAGTCGAAGGAAGAAGAAATCTGGGATTAAGCAAACAGTTTTTGTTGCGTTTACATGGAATATCCTGTACAATTTTTTTTTGTACATATTTTAAGAACCCATCATTTATTATCATTTATGGTATGAACAATCATTATTCTCTGCATGAGTCATTCAATAAAATTTATTGAAGCACAATTATCCCCGAACCTCATACAAATACTTAAAATGTTTGTAAATACCTTTAATTTAACTTTACTGGTAAGGGGAATGGGCAAAAATATATGGGATCTGGTCAACCTAGTGCCCACGAACGAGACCTATGAAATTAAGTACTATGAGGTGAACCATAACGTACGGGTATTTGTTTTGTCCTAAGCAATGGGGGTGCGAATACAAAAAATTGTAACAACACAGTTTTGTGTAGCCTTTATGAACTATTCTTTAATCTTTACATATTCTGCTGCCTGGGATTTTAATTTTTCAATTTTTCACAATTTGATTCCAAAGCTTGTGAGTTTCTTCCAAAACAGCTATGGGATATTTCGCATGAATGACAGATAGTTGACAAAGATCTTCTTTACTGTATTTTTGTACTGTATTTTCGAACTGTATTTTCGTATATTGTCCAGATTCAAGATTACCTTAGCATTGATTCCAGTTTTATTAATAAAATTCTCGGGAAGTTATTCGGCTAACATCTTTTGGATTGCCACTAAGGTACTACATTATTCAAATAGTCCACCCAAATTACAGTGCATTCTACTGATGTCCCTTCTTTTGCTGGTTTCTGCTTACTTACTTACTTACTTAGGTCCAATACACCTACGCGCCATCGTGTACGATTTCTTGAAATATATTTCAGCTCTCTCTAACTTTTCCCCAGTCGTGCCGATTCCTGTTCGACCGTTCTTCGACATGTACTTCTAGGCCGGCCCACTTGTCTTCCCTCCTGTGTGAGCGGGTTTCACTGCATTGCTTGAGATGCAATGCACCGATCGCCTTTTCGAAGCGTATGGCCAATCCACTGCCACTTTCTTCTTCGTATAATGGAGTCTATGGGCTCCTGACCCGTTCTCGCATGAAGTTCGGCATTGGAGATACGGTTGGGCTAGAAAATCCTCAAGATGTTTCGTAGACATCTATTAACGAAGGTTTGCAGCATTCTAGTGACAGTGTCAGTGACTTTCCAAGTGCTGCAGCCGTAAAGCAGAACGATTTCAACATTGGAGCGGAACAGTCGTAACTTGGTCTTTAAGCTTAAAGAGTTGTTTCTCCATATTTTGGACAGCATTCCGAACGCAGCCTTTGCTTTTCTGATTCGGCTGTTTACGTCCAATTCAGTTCCGCCACCCGTAGAGACAATACTCCCAAGATATTGGAAATCCTCTACCATCTCTACCGGTTGTCCAGAAATATTTACTTGGATTGATGAGGAAGTTCTAAGGCTGATCCTTTTAGTTTTTGCCGAGTTGATCTTAAGCCCTACGTTTTCTGCTTCTCTCTCCACCCTTGTTGCCATTTGATGGAGATCCATGATCCTATGAGAGAGTAAGCATACGTCGTCCGCGTAGTCCAGATGTTTGAGGTGAGATTGCAGAGTCCACAGAATTCCTCCATTTCCACTTGACAAAGCTGCGTGCAGTACGTCACTTATCACCAACAGGAACAGTATTGGTGACAGTATACAGCCTTGCCTAATTCCACTTTGGATTTCAAACTCCTCTGACAGCCTACCTTTGTGCAAAACGTGACACTTGGATCCATCATATGTAGCCTTGATAATAGCAATCAATTTATCTGGGCTTATGCTTGCCTTGCAAAATTTTCTTTATCAAACTAATTACTGATTCTGTGATCCATTTCTTAGGGATTCGTAACAAGTTTCCGATAACGATGGAATTCGTGAAAGGGCTGATTTCAATCAAAAATTACTCTATGACCCAATCTACATTGCCCGATTTTTCCACATAGATTTTTCCAGAAATCGTGTGAAATGTACACACAGAATGATTTTTTCATAAGATTTTTTCCTTGTCTTCTTCATTTGTTTATTGCTTTGCTCTTCGTGTTTCATTGAGATTCACTCACACCATCAAACGAACGGCACACTGACACCGAACAGACACAAAAAAAATGGAAAGAAGGCGAAAGAGAACATAAACAGACTGGAAAAATCGTTCGAGTTTTGTGGTACAAACGATTTCACTCCCTTCACCTACGAACAAAAGATCGGCACAGGAAAAACCGTTCAATGTTGACCGGGACCATGCAGTATCAGTTGAACTGTTTATTGGAAACCCGACTGATGTTGACCTTTCCAAATTAATCGGTATATTTTGTCTTCTGAGATCTATTTGATTAAAGATGAAATACTGATTTTTTATTTAAAGATTATACTTATTTATTGGTAAATAAAAAAAAATTAAATAACTGACAAAAAAATCAATTTAATCAGGCCGTGGTTGGATATCCCCATGGATCTAGTTTTTCATTCAGCAATGTTAGACGCGATTCGGATATTTTCGATAGCAAAGCGAAACGAAGTTTACACAAAACATAAACTAATTTGTTGGGATTCGCTGGAAAATTCATCAGCCAAATTAAGTCACCACTCTGTTCAAGAACTTTGCGTATTAGCAAAACTATTTCAGGGATGCACAAAGAACGAAGCTTTTGTAATTGTTGCAAACGATTCTCACAATCCGATTTATTTACATCCACGGGAATCTTTTTCCGGGGATCAAAGAATGTTGAAAAGAGCATCCCGAGTCACTGAAATAATAAATTTTAGAATTAAGATTATTTCGTACAATAAAATTTTATTCAACTGAAAGCTATTTCTACGTGATGTTTTTTCATTCAGATTCATTTTCCAGCGATCGAGTTAGGAACGGTAGGCCTGCTCTTTGTGCTCTGATTCAACTCGCTCTGTAAAATTAGCAATGGTAATTGCAGCTTGCGGTTCTTTGGGACGAGTGTGATATAGTTGCGACCAATAGTTGAAACCTTCTAAAGCCACCAAGTAAATTTTGTAGCTGAGATATTCTTTCATGCTGCATTGTTATCGACAAGGGAAATTGTCTTTAGAACCAGTCCAATAATTTGTGCTAAAGTAACTGCAGGAACTATATCAAACCAAATGCAGCACGCATGCATTCACTCCCTTCTTGAGCCAAAAATGTTCAAAACAAAGCATTTTTGCTTCCGAAGAAGTTTTCTCTTTTGCTCGGTAGAACGTAAGCCATTCCAAAGCTTTTATTTTTCTAGATCCGATTGGGAGAGATCTCGTTGTTTTTTTTTTCCGGTTTTCTTGTCATTGACTCCAGTTCGTATAGTTTGCACTGTGTGCTTTGTTGTTATACTCTCTCCCCCTTACTTATAAGGAAAAAATAGTTATTTCAGCTCCCGTGTTTAGGAAAACTTTACCATGGAATAAGAATTTTTTGGACTCAAACTATAGGCATTTGCATAGTGCTACATTTGAGTCCGGAACATTTTTATTGCATGGTGTAGTTTTCCTAAACACGGGAGTTGAAATAGCTATTTTTTCTTTATAAATACGGGGGTCTATGACTAGCCCTGCTGAGACAGCGTCTTTTAAAGCAGCTGTCCGGGATGAGGATATGACTAAGGAACCGTAACATATTCGCAGAAACTTTTTCCTCCTCCACCCTGGTTCTCATTTTTTGCAAGAGCTCTAGAACATTATCAAGTATTATATATTTTTGTATGACATGCATTTTTTGGCCGCTGCTTTTTTTAAATGTTCGTTCTTTTGAATCGAATGTTCATCGAAACTTTGTTCAAGAGACATCTTGTTGTCCATTAATCTTGTGGCATTGTGGCAGTGATCGAATTTCACTTTCTACTCGAATGTCAATTTGTACCTTGAGGTAGGCCCACAATAAGTTAATCCAGGATTTGCTCAGCAAAGATTTGAGGGATTTTAAATTACCATATAAAGTTCCTGCAATAGCACAAGCTCATTTTTTCCAAATGTCAAGACGAGGATATCCTTCAATAGAATCATTCTAGTGGCTTTTTTTCATGAGTCGGAGCATCAGGGTCTAGAGACTTTATTTGATATAGCCTTTTGTTGCTTCTGGCATATAAATCCAGTAATATTTATGACTATTTATGTTGAAAACAAAGAAAATATAATCAAAAAGTAGAGCCAAACCCTTGAAATTTAATGCCTAAGTACCTTTAATTTTCACTTCCACAACTGCAGCTGCTGAGCAAATATGAGTACCGAGTGGTGGATTTTTTGACATTTGTTGTTGCTGTAATTATTGCGACAACAAAATAATTTTATTAATTTTAGTTTCTGTCGGTATTTTTTTATTATTTTCGAAAAAACTAGCCCAAAAAGACTTAATTATCGCTTTTTAGTTCGGAAAATTATTTTCGCGAAAGTATCCCTAGCAGAAGATTCTGAAATCAAATCTTCTGGAACGCATGTAATTGACTGTTAAATTAGAACAATCCGCAGAAACTTAGAAAATAAATTAATTTTTACACACCCGCAATAATGAAAATAATACAAAAAAACAACAACCAAAATGTTGTCTCAATCGAGAAGAACTGAAAGAGGTAAGATTGTATTAAATTTATATTTTGTTCTCCAGCCATCACCAAGTTTTTTCTTACTAAAGGATCGAAACCGGCAGTGATGAACTTAACCCAGAAGCTTTTCAAGATACATTCGTTCAAACTATCAAAGATCTAAAAATCCTACAAGAGAAACAGCGAAAGAAACGTGAGACATAAGAAGAAACATTACGAGAAAAGCAACGCTGCAAACGGTTAGCTCTGCGGTGTCAATAATAGGCCTTAAGAAAAAGTCTTCTCCCTTCCATAGATATATAAAAATCACGACACCTTTTATACTTCAACTTTCAATGAATTTGTTTATTAAGTTTGATTTCTTTATCTATTCATAAAGGCGTCTACTGGTCTACTACCCGAGGAGAAGGCAGATATCTACGACCTCTTATCCCAGATAATACTCCCCAAAAGCCCGATAGCTGGCAAGATGTTATGTCCGATATTGAACGAGTCATTTATGTAAGGTTTTACTCATTGGCATATTGAGTCCCAAGTTCCATGCATATTTTCCAACTATAAACTAATACCCAGCAATTGTAGCTGAAATGCTAAGCGAGCGATTGCTTGTTTCGGTTTTACTTGGGTAAGTTAAAGTTTTATAAAAATTCTAATCAAACATATATATGTACCTATAATTTAAATTTCTTTTATTTGTAAACAGATTGCCACTGCAGCTTGTACTGGTGAAGCTACTTTGGTGGGCCTTCTTCGTGCAAAAGCTTCGAAGTAAAGAAACAGCATCCTGATTGGAATTAAAATACCATCATTTTAAAATTGGTTGTATACAGTACAGCTCAAGCTCATTGATTAGAGTTAGCAGGACTTTTGGGTGGAATTAAGCTGATAAGTTCAGTAAACTATAGTTCCAGCCTTCGAAGAAGCCATCAAAAAGGATATCGATGATGGACTTATCCCGGTTTATGTAAGTTTTACTAAAAAAAAAATTTTTTGTGAAACAAGTATTTACTTCCGTATCTTTTTCAGGCTGTGTTGTTAGGCTTGGAACATCTAACTCATGCGCATCTGACAACCTCGAAGAATGAGGACCAGTTGGAAACAATTATAGTGTTTGGATTCATGTCGAACTAAGTTGATGATTTGCGCTGGGTATAACTGGAACACGATCAAGTTATTGAAGATCGATTTGTGGCAGTTCGAGAGGATGATCCAAATCGTATGGAAGGACGATGGTCTGGTGATTCAGATTCGAACTACGAGTATATTTATGAAAAAGACGACGATGCGAATTCGAATAATGTTTCAAATGGTAATTGTCATAATAATGATGATGGAGAGAATCAAGCGGCTGAGTCGAAGGAAGAAGAAATCTGGGATTAAGCAAACAGTTTTTGTTGCGTTTACATGGAATATCCTGTACAATTTTTTTTTGTACACATTTTAAGAACCCATCATTTATTATCATTTATGGTATGAACAATCATTATTCTCTGCATGAGTCATTCAATAAAATTTATTGAAGCACAATTATCCCCGAACCTCATACAAATACTTAAAATGTTTGTAAATACCTTTAATTTAACTTTATTCGAAAGGGGAATGGGCAAAAATATATGGGATCTGGTCTACTTAGTGCCCACGAACGAGACCTATGAAAACGATTAAGTACTATGAGGTGAACCATAACGTACGGGTATTTGTTTTGTCCTAAGCAATGGGAGTTGGCCAAAACAAGCGACCTAAATAAGGAAAACACTTAAGTGCGAATACAAAAAATTGTAACAACACAGTTTTGTGTAGCCTTTATGAACTGTTCTTTAATCTTTACATATTCTGCTGCCTGGGATTTTAATTTTTCAATTTTTCACAATTTGATGCCAAAGCTTGTCAGTTTCTTCCAAAACAGCTATGGGATATTTCGCATGAATGACAGATAGTTTACAAAGATTTTCTTTACTGTATTTTTGTACTGTATTTTCGAACTGTATTTTCGTATATTGTCCAGATTCAAGATTACCTTAGCATTGATTCCAGTTTTATTAATAAAATTCTCGGGAAGTTATTCGGCTAACATCTTTTGGATTGCCACTAAGGTAAACTACATTATTCAAATAGTCCACCCAAAGTACAGTGCATTCTACTGATGTCCCTTCTTATGCTGGTTTCTGCTTGCCTTGCAAAATTTTCTTTATCAAACTAATTACTTTCGTTTTTTTCCACCTCCATCAACTAATATATGTTCAGCCCTATCACTAATTCCATCGCAATCAGACAAATTTTATGAATCCCGTAAAAACTATCACCGAATCCGTTCGTAGTGGCAATTTGTATGGTATTTTCCACTACGATGGATTCTGTGATCCATTTCTTAGGGATTCGTAACAAGTTTCCGATAACGATGGAATTCGTGAAAGGGCTGATTTCAATCAAAAATTACTCTATGACCCGATCTACATTGCCCGATTTTTCCACATAGATTTTTCCAGAAATCGTGTGAAATGTACACACAGAACGATTTTTTCCATAAGATTTTTTCCTTGTCTTCTTCATTTGTTTATTGCTGTGCTCTTCGTGTTTCATTGAGATTCACTCACACCATCAAATGAACGGCACACTGACACCGAACAGACACAACAAAATGGAAAGAAGGCGAAAGAGAACATAAACTGACTGGAAAAATCGTTCGAGTTTTGTGGTACAAACGATTTCACTCCCTTCACCTACGAACAAAAGATCGGCACTGGAAAAATCGTTCAATGTACCCCGGGACTATGCAATATCAGTTGAACTGTTTATTGGAAACCCGACTGATGTTGACCTTTCCAAATTAATCGGTATATTTTGTCTTCTGAGATCTATTTGATTAAAGATGAAATAATGATTTTTTATTTAAAGATTATACTTATTTATTGGTAAATAAAAAAAAAATAAATAACTGACAAAAAAATCAATTTAATCAGGCCGTGGTTGGATATCCCCATGGATCTAGTTTTTCATTCAGCAATGTTAGACGCGATTCGGATATTTTCGATAGCAAAGCGAAACCCAACAAATTTATAAAGTTTACACAAAACATAAACTAATTTGTTGGGATTCGCTGGCAAATTCATCAGCCAAATTAAGTCACCACTCTGTTCAAGAACTTTGCGTATTAGCAAAACTATTTCAGGGATGCACAAAGAACGAAGCTTTTGTAATTGTTGCAAACGATTCTCACAATCCGATTTATTTTCATCCACGGGAATCTTTTTCCGGGGATCAAAGAATGTTGAAAAGAGCATCCCGAGTCACTGAAATAATAAATTTTAGAATTAAGATTATTTCGTACAATAAAATTTGATTCAACTGAAAGCTATTTCTACGTGATGTTTTTTCATTCAGATTCATTTTCCAGCGATCGAGTTAGGAACGGTAGGCCTGCTCTTTGTGCTCTGATTCAATTCGCTCTGTAAAATTAGCAATGGTAATTGCAGCTTGCGGTTCTTTGGAACGAGTGTGATATAGTTGCGACCAATAGTTGAAACCTTCTAAAGCCACCAAGTAAATTTTTTAGCTGAGATATTCTTTCATGCTGCATTGTTATCGACAAGGGAAATTGTGTTTAGAACCAGTCCAATAATTTGTGCTAAAGAAACTGCAGGAACTTTATCAAACCAAAAGCAGCACGCATGCATTCACTCTCTTCTTGAGCCAAAAATGTTCAGAACAAAGCATTTTTGCTTCCGAAGAAGTTTTCCCTTTTGCTCGGTAGAACGTAAGCCATTCCAAAGCTTTTATTTTAATAGATCCGATTGGGAGAGATCTCGTTGTTTTTTTTTCCGGTTCTTTTGTCATTGACTCGAGTTCGTATAGTTTGCACTGTGTGCTTTGTTGTTATACTCTCTCCCCCTTACATATAAGGAAAAAATAGTTATTTCAGCTCCCGTGTTTAGGAAAACTTTACCATGGAATAAGAATTTTTTGGACTCAAACTAAAGGCATTTGCATAGTGCTACATTTGAGTCCGGAACATTTTTATTGCATGGTGTAGTTTTCCTAAACACGGGAGTTGAAATAGCTATTTTTTCTTTATAAATACGGGGGTCTATGACTAGCCCTGCTGAGACAGCGTCTTTTAAAGCAGCTGTCCGGGATGAGGATATGACTAAGGAACCGTAACATATTCGCAGAAACTTTTTCCTCCTCCACCCTGGTTCTCATTTTTTGCAAGAGCTCTAGAACATTATCAAGTATGATATATTTTTGTATGACATGCATTTTTTGCCCGCTGCTTTTTTAAAATGTTCGTTCTTTTGAATCGAAAGTTCATCGAAACTTTGTTCAAGAGACATCTTGTTGTCCATTAATCTTGTGGCATTGGGGATCGAATTTCAATTTCTACTCGAATGTCAATTTGTACCTTGAGGTAGGCCCACAATAAGTTAATCCAGGATTTGCTCAGCAAAGATTTGAGGGATTTTAAATTACCATATAAAGTTCCTGCAATAGCCCAAGCTCATTTTTTCCAAATGTCAAGACGAGGATATCCTTCAATAGAATCATTCTAGGGGCTTTTTTTCATGAGTCGGAGCATCAGGGTCTAGAGACTTTATTTGATATAGCCTTTTGTTGCTTCTGGCATATAAATCCACTAATATTTATGACTATTTATGTTGAAAACAAAGAAAATGTAATCAAAAAGTAGAGCCAAACCCTTGAAATTTAATGCCTAAGTACCTTTAATTTTCACTTCCACCACTGCAGCTGCTGAGCAAAACTGAGTACCGAGTGGTGGATTTTTTGACATTTGTTGTTGCTGTAATTATTGCGACAACAAAATAATTTTATTAATTTTAGTTTCTGTCGGTATTTTTTTATTATTTTCGAAAAAACTAGCCCAAAAAGACTTAATTATCGCTTTTTAGTTCGGAAAATTATTTTCGCGAAAGTATCCCTAGCAGAAGATTCTGAAATCAAATCTTCTGGAACGCATGTAATTGACTGTTAAATTAGAACAATCCGCAGAAACTTAGAAAATAAATTAATTTTTACACACCCACAATAATGAAAATAATACAAAAAAACAACAACCAAAATGTTGTCTCAATCGAGAAGAACTGAAAGAGGTAAGATTGTATTAAATTTATATTTTGTTCTCCAGCCATCACCAAGTTTTTTCTTACTAAAGGATCGAAACCGGCAGTGATGAACTTAAACCAGAAGCCTTTCAAGATACATTCGTTCAAACTATCAAAGATCTAAAAATCCTACAAGAGAATCAGCGAAAGAAACGTGAGACATAAGAAGAAACATTACGAGAAAAGCAACGCTGTAAACGGTTAGCTCTGCGGTGTCAATAATAGGCCTTAAGAAAAAGTCTTCTCCCTTCCATAGATATATAAAAATCACGACACCTTTTATACTTCAACTTTCAATGAATTTGTTTATTAAGTTTGATTTCTTTATCTATTCATAAAGGCGTCTACTGGTCTACTACCCGAGGAGAAGGCAGATATCTACGACCTCTTATCCCAGATAATACTCCCCAAAAGCCCGATAGCTGGCAAGATGTTATGTCCGATATTGAACGAGTCATTTATGTAAGGTTTTACTCATTGGCATATTGAGTCCCAAGTTCCATGCATATTTTCCAACTATAAACTAATACCCAGCAATTGTAGCTGAAATGCTAAGCGAGCGATTGCTTGTTTCGGTTTTACTTGGGTAAGTTAAAGTTTTATAAAAATTCTAATCAAACATATATATGTACCTATAATTTAAATTTCTTTTATTTGTAAACAGATTGCCACTGCAGCTTGTACTGGTGAAGCTACTTTGGTGGGCCTTCTTCGTGCAAAAGCTTCGAAGTAAAGAAACAGCATCCTGATTGGAATTAAAATACCATCATTTTAAAATTGGTTGTATACAGTACAGCTCAAGCTCATTGATTAGAGTTAGCAGGACTTTTGGGTGGAATTAAGCTGATAAGTTCAGTAAACTATAGTTCCAGCCTTCGAAGAAGCCATCAAAAAGGATATCGATGATGGACTTATCCCGGTTTATGTAAGTTTTACTAAAAAAAAAAATTTTTTGTGAAACAAGTATTTACTTCCGTATCTTTTTCAGGCTGTGTTGTTACGCTTGGAACATCTAACTCATGCGCATCTGACAACCTCGAAGAATGAGGACCAGTTGGAAACAATTATAATGTTTGGATTCATGTCGAACTAAGCTGATGATTTGCGCTGGGTATTACTGGAAAACGATCAAGTTATTGAAGATCAATTTGTGGTAGTTCGAGAGGATGATCCAAATCGTATGGAAGGACGATGGTCTGGTGATTCAAATTCGAACTACGAGTATATTTATGAAAAAGACGACGATGCGAATTCGAATAATGTTTCAAATGGTAATTTTCATAATAATGATGATGGAGAGAATCAAGCGGCTGAGTCGAAGGAAGAAGAAATCTGGGATTAAGCAAACAGTTTTTGTTGCGTTTACATGGAATATCCTGTACAATTTTTTTTTGTACACATTTTAAGAACCCATCATTTATTATCATTTATGGTATGAACAATCATTATTCTCTGCATGAGTCATTCAATAAAATTTATTGAAGCACAATTATCTCCGAACCTCATACAAATACTTAAAATGTTTGTAAATACCTTTAATTTAACTTTACTGGTAAGGGGAATGGGCAAAAATATATGGGATCTGGTCTACCTAGTGCCCACGAACGAGACCTATGAAATTAAGTACTATGAGGTGAACCATAACGTACGGGTATTTGTTTTGTCCTAAGCAATGGGAGTTGGCCAAAACAAGCGACCTAAATAAGGAAAACACTTAAGTGCAAATACAAAAAATTGTAACAACACAGTTTTGTGTAGCCTTTATGAACTATTCTTTAATCTTTACATATTCTGCTGCCTGGGATTTTAATTTTTCAATTTTTCACAATTTGATTCCAAAGCTTGTGAGTTTCTTTCAAACAGCTATGGGATATTTCGCATGAATGACAGATAGTTGACAAAGATCTTCTTTACTGTATTTTTGTACTGTATTTTCGAACTGTATTTTCGTATATTGTCCAGATTCAAGATTACCTTAGCATTGATTCCAGTTTTATTAATAAAATTCTCGGGAAGTTATTCGGCTAACATCTTTTGGATTGCCACTAAGGTACTACATTATTCAAATAGTCCACCCAAATTACAGTGCATTCTACTGATGTCCCTTCTTTTGCTGGTTTCTGCTTACTTACTTACTTACTTAGGTCCACTACACCTACGCGCCATCGTGTACGATTTCTTGAAATATATTTCAGCTCTCTCTAACTTTTCCCCAGTCGTGCCGATTCCTGTTCGACCGTTCTTCGACATGTACTTCTAGGCTGGCCCACTTGTCTTCCCTCCTGTGTGAGCGGGTTCCACTGCATTGCTTGAGATGCAATGCACCGATCGCCTTTTCGAAGCGTATGGCCAATCCACTGCCACTTTCTTCTTCGTATAATGGAGTCTATGGGCTCCTGACCCGTTCTCGCATGAAGTTCGGCATTGGAGATACGGTTGGGCTAGAAAATCCTCAAGATGTTTCGTAGACATCTATTAACGAAGGTTTGCAGCATTCTAGTGACAGTGTCAGTGACTTTCCAAGTGCTGCAGCCGTAAAGCAGAACGATTTCAACATTGGAGCGGAACAGTCGTAACTTGGTCTTTAAGGTAAAAGAGTTGTTTCTCCATATTTTGGACAGCATTCCGAACGCAGCCTTTGCTTTTCTGATTCGGCTGTTTACGTCCAGTTCAGTTCCGCCACCCGTAGAGACAATACTCCCAAGATATTAGAAATCCTCTACCATCTCTACCGGTTGTCCAGAAATATTTACTTGGATTGATGAGGAAGTTCTAAGGCTGATCCTTTTAGTTTTTGCCGAGTTGATCTTAAGCCCTACGTTTTCTGCTTCTCTCTCCACCCTTGTTGCCATTTGATGGAGATCCATGATCCTATGAGAGAGTAAGCATACGTCGTCCGCGTAGTCCAGATGTTTGAGGTGAGATTGCAGAGTCCACTGAATTCCTCCATTTCCACTTGACAAAGCTGCGTGCAGTACGTCACTTATCACCAACAGGAACAGTATTGGTGACAGTATACAGCCTTGCCTAACTCCACTTTGGATTTCAAACTCCTCTGACAGCCTACCTTTGTGCAAAACGTGACACTTGGATCCATCATATGTAGCCTTGATAATAGCAATCAATTTATCTGGGTTTCTGCTTGCCTTGCAAAATTTTCTTTATCAAACTAATTACTGATTCTGTGATCCATTTCTTAGGGATTCGTAACAAGTTTCCGATAACGATGGAATTCGTGAAAGGGCTGATTTCAATCAAAAATTACTCTATGACCCAATCTACATTGCCCGATTTTTCCACATAGATTTTTCCAGAAATCGTGTGAAATGTACACACAGAACGATTTTTTCCATAAGATTTTTTCCTTGTCTTCTTCATTTGTTTATTGCTGTGCTCTTCGTGTTTCATTGAGATTCACTCACACCATCAAACGAACGGCACATTGACACCGAACAGACACAACAAAATGGAAAGAAGGCGAAAGAGAACATAAACAGACTGGAAAAATCGTTCGAGTTTTGTGGTACAAACGATTTCACTCCCTTCACCTACGAACAAAAGATCGGCACAGGAAAAACCGTTCAATGTTGACCGGGACTATGCAGTATCAGTTGAACTGTTTATTGGAAACCCGACTGATGTTGACCTTTCCAAATTAATCGGTATATTTTGTCTTCTGAGATCTATTTGATTAAAGATGAAATACTGATTTTTTATTTAAAGATTATACTTATTTATTGGTAAATAAAAAAAATTAAATAACTGACAAAAAAATCAATTTAATCAGGCCGTGGTTGGATATCCCCATGGATCTAGTTTTTCATTCAGCAATGTTAGACGCGATTCGGATATTTTCGATAGCAAAGCGAAACAAAGTTTACACAAAACATAAACTAATTTGTTGGGATTCGCTGGAAAATTCATCAGCCAAATTAAGTCACCACTCTGTTCAAGAACTTTGCGTATTAGCAAAACTATTTCAGGGATGCACAAAGAACGAAGCTTTTGTAATTGTTGCAAACGATTCTCACAATCCGATTTATTTACATCCACGGGAATCTTTTTCCGGGGATCAAAGAATGTTGAAAAGAGCATCCCGAGTCACTGAAATAATAAATTTTAGAATTAAGATTATTTCGTACAATAAAATTTTATTCAACTGAAAGCTATTTCTACGTGATGTTTTTTCATTCAGATTCATTTTCCATCGATCGAGTTAGGAACGGTAGGCCTGCTCTTTGTGCTCTGATTCAACTCGCTCTGTAAAATTAGCAATGGTAATTGCAGCTTGCGGTCCTTTGGGACGAGTGTGATATAGTTGCGACCAATAGTTGAAACCTTCTAAAGCCACCAAGTAAATTTTGTAGCTGAGATATTCTTTCATGCTGCATTGTTATCGACAAGGGAAATTGTCTTTAGAACCAGTCCAATAATTTGTGCTAAAGTAACTGCAGGAACTATATCAAACCAAAAGCAGCACGCATGCATTCACTCTCTTCTTGAGTCAAAAATGTTCAGAACAAAGCATTTTTGCTTCCGAAGAAGTTTTCTCTTTTGCTCGGTAGAACGTAAGCCATTCCAAAGCTTTTATTTTTCTAGATCCGATTGGGAGAGATCTCGTTGTTTTTTTTTCCGGTTTTTTTGTCATTGACTCCAGTTTGTATAGTTTGCACTGTGTGCTTTGTTGTTATACTCTCTCCCCCTTACTTATAAGGAAAAAATAGTTATTTCAGCTCCCGTGTTTAGGAAAACTTTACCATGGAATAAGAATTTTTTGGACTCAAACTAAAGGCATTTGCATAGTGCTACATTTGAGACCGGAACATTTTTATTGCATGGTGTAGTTTTCCTAAACACGGGAGTTGAAATAGCTATTTTTTCTTTATAAATACGGGGGTCTATGACTAGCCCTGCTGAGACAGCGTCTTTTAAAGCAGCTGTCCGGGATGAGGATATGACTAAGGAACCGTAACATATTCGCAGAAACTTTTTCCTCCTCCACCCTGGTTCTCATTTTTTGCAAGAGCTCTAGAACATTATCAAGTATTAAATATTTTTGTATGACATGCATTTTTTGCCCGCTGCTTTTTTAAAATGTTCGTTCTTTTGAATCGAAAGTTCATCGAAACTTTGTTAAAGAGACATCTTGTTTTCCATTAATCTTGTGGCATTGGGGATCGAATTTCACTTTCTACTCGAATGTCAATTTGTACCTTGAGGTAGGCCCACAATAAGTTAATCCAGGATTTGCTCAGCAAAGATTTGAGGGATTTTAAATTACCATATAAAGTTCCTGCAATAGCCCAAGCTCATTTTTTCCAAATGTCAAGACGAGGATATCCTTCAATAGAATCATTCTAGGGGCTTTTTTTCATGAGTCGGAGCATCAGGGTCTAGAGACTTTATTTGATATAGCCTTTTGTTGCTTCTGGCATATAAATCCAGTAATATTTATGACTATTTATGTTGAAAACAAAGAAAATGTAATCAAAAAGTAGAGCCAAACCCTTGAAATTTAATGCCTAAGTACCTTTAATTTTCACTTCCACAACTGCAGCTGCTGAGCAAAACTGAGATTTTTTGACATTTGTTGTTGCTGTAATTATTGCGACAACAAGATAATTTTATTAATTTTAGTTTCTGTCGGTATTTTTTTATTATTTTCGAAAAAACTAGCCCAAAAAGACTTAATTATCGCTTTTAGTTCGGAAAATTATTTTCGCTTAAGTATCCCTAGCAGAAGATTCTGAAATCAAATCTTCTGGAACGCATGTAATTGACTGTTTAATTAGAACAATCCGCAGAAACTTAGAAAATAAATTAATTTTTACACACCCGCAATAATGAAAATAATACAAAAAAACAACAACAAAAATGTTGTCTCAATCGAGAAGAACTGAAAGAGGTAAGATTGTATTAAATTTATATTTTGTTCTCCAGCCATCACCAAGTTTTTTCTTACTAAAGGATCGAAACCGGCAGTGATGAACTTAACCCAGAAGCCTTTCAAGATACATTCGTTCAAACTATCAAAGATCTAAAAATCCTACAAGAGAAACAGCGAAAGAAACGTGAGACATTAGAAGAAACATTACGAGAAAAGCAACTCTGCAAACGGTTAGCTCTGCGGTGTCAATAATAGGCCTTAAGAAAAAGTCTTCTCCCTTCCATAGATATATAAAAATCACGACACCTTTTATACTTCAACTTTCAATGAATTTGTTTATTAAGTTTGATTTCTTTATCTATTCATTAAGGCGTCTACTGGTCTACTACCCGAGGAGAAGGCAGATATCTACGACCTCTTATCCCAGATAATACTCCCCAAAAGCCCGATAGCTGGCAAGATGTTATGTCCGATATTGAACGAGTCATTTATGTAAGGTTTTACTCATTGGCATATTGAGTCCCAAGTTCCATGCATATTTTCCAACTATAAACTAATACCCAGCAATTGTAGCTGAAATGCTAAGCGAGCGATTGCTTGTTTCGGTTTTACTTGGGTAAGTTAAAGTTTTATAAAAATTCTAATCAAACATATATATGTACCTATAATTTAAATTTCTATTATTTGTAAACAGATTGCCACTGCAGCTTGTACTGGTGAAGCTACTTTGGTGGGCCTTCTTCGTGCAAAAGCTTCGAAGTAAAGAAACAGCATCCTGATTGGAATTAAAATACCATCATTTTAAAATTGGTTGTATACAGTACAGCTCAAGCTCATTGATTAGAGTTAGCAGGACTTTTGGGTGGAATTAAGCTGATAAGTTCAGTAAACTATAGTTCCAGCCTTCAAAGAAGCCATCAAAAAGGATATCGATGATGGACTTATCCCGGTTTATGTAAGTTTTACTAAAAAAAAAAATTTTTTGTGAAACAAGTATTTACTTCCGTATCTTTTTCAGGCTGTGTTGTTACGCTTGGAACATCTAACTCATGCGCATCTGACAACCTCGAAGAATGAGGACCAGTTGGAAACAATTATAATGTTTGGATTCATGTCGAACTAAGCTGATGATTTGCGCTGGGTATAACTGGAAAACGATCAAGTTATTGAAGATCGATTTGTCGTAGTTCGAGAGGATGATCCAAATCGTATGGAAGGACGATGGTCTGGTGATTCAGATTCGAACTACGAGTATATTTATGAAAAAGACGACGATGCGAATTCGAATAATGTTTCAAATGGTAATTTTCATAATAATGATGATGGAGAGAATCAAGCGGCTGAGTCGAAAGAAGAAGAAATCTGGGATTAAGCAAACAGTTTTTGTTGCGTTTACATGGAATATCCTGTACAATTTTTTTTTGTACACATTTTAAGAACCCATCATTTATTATCATTTATGGTATGAACAATCATTATTCTCTGCATGAGTCATTCAATAAAATTTATTGAAGCACAATTATCTCCGAACCTCATACAAATACTTAAAATGTTTGTAAATACCTTTAATTTAACTTTACTGGTAAGGGGAATGGGCAAAAATATATGGGATCTGGTCTACCTAGTGCCCACGAACGAGACCTATGAAATTAAGTACTATGAGGTGAACCATAACGTACGGGTATTTGTTTTGTCCTAAGCAATGGGAGTTGGCCAAAACAAGCGACCTTAATAAGGAAAACACTTAAGTGCGAATACAAAAAATTGTAACAACACAGTTTTGTGTAGCCTTTATGAACTATTCTTTAATCTTTACATATTCTGCTGCCTGGGATTTTAATTTTTCAATTTTTCACAATTTAATTCCAAAGCTTGTGAGTTTCTTCCAAACAGCTATGGGATATTTCGCATGAATGACAGATAGTTGACAAAGATCTTCTTTACTGTATTTTTGTACTGTATTTTCGAACTGTATTTTCGTATATTGTCCAGATTCAAGATTACCTTAGCATTGATTCCAGTTTTATTAATAAAATTCTCGGGAAGTTATTCGGCTAACATCTTTTGGATTGCCACTAAGGTACTACATTATTCAAATAGTCCACCCAAATTACAGTGCATTCTAATGATGTCCCTTCTTTTGCTGGTTTCTGTTTACTTACTTACTTACTTAGGTCCTCGGACCTATTACGTCCGTGATGTTTCCCTTACGGGACATAGGGCCTCCACTACACCTACGCGCCATCGTGTACGATTTCTTGAAATATATTTCAGCTCTCTCTAACTTTTCCCCAGTCGTGCCGATTCCTGTTCAACCGTTCTTCGACATGTACTTCTAGGCCGGCCCACTTGTCTTCCCTCCTGTGTGAGCGGGTTCCACTGCATTGCTTGAGATGCAATGCACCGATCGCCTTTTCGAAGCATATGGCCAATCCACTGCCACTTTCTTCTTCGTATAATGGAGTCTATGGGCTCCTGACCCGTTCTCGCATGAAGTTCGGCATTGGAGATACGGTTGGGCTAGAAAATCCTCAAGATGTTTCGTAGACATCTATTAACGAAGGTTTGCAGCATTCTAGTGACAGTATCAGTGACTTTTCAAGTGCTGCAGCCGTAAAGCAGAACGATTTCAACATTGGAGCGGAACAGTCGTAACTTGGTCTTTAAGGTAAAAGAGTTGTTTCTCCATATTTTGGACAGCATTCCGAACGCAGCCTTTGCTTTTCTGATTCGGCTGTTTACGTCCAGTTCAGTTCCGCCACCCGTAGAGACAATACTCCCAAGATATTGGAAATCCTCTACCACCTCTACCGGTTGTCCAGAAATATTTACTTGGATTGATGAGGAAGTTCTAAGGCTGATCCTTTTAGTTTTTGCCGAGTTGATCTTAAGCCCTACGTTTTCTGCTTCTCTCTCCACCCTTGTTGCCATTTGATGGAGATCCATGATCCTATGAGAGAGTAAGCATACGTCGTCCGCGTAGTCCAGATGTTTGAGGTGAGATTGCAGAGTCCACTGAATTCCTCCATTTCCACTTGACAAAGCTGCGTGCAGTACGTCACTTATCACCAACAGGAACAGTATTGGTGACAGTATACAGCCTTGCCTAACTCCACTTTGGATTTCAAACTCCTCTGACAGCCTACCTTTGTGCAAAACGTGACACTTGGATCCATCATATGTAGCCTTGATAATAGCAATCAATTTATCTGGGTTTCTGCTTGCCTTGCAAAATTTTCTTTATCAAACTAATTACTGATTCTGTGATCCATTTCTTAGGGATTCGTAACAAGTTTCCGATAACGATGGAATTCGTGAAAGGGCTGATTTCAATCAAAAATTACTCTATGACCCAATCTACATTGCCCGATTTTTCCACATAGATTTTTCCAGAAATCGTGTGAAATGTACACACAGAACGATTTTTTCCATAAGATTTTTTCCTTGTCTTCTTCATTTGTTTATTGCTGTGCTCTTCGTGTTTCATTGAGATTCACTCACACCATCAAACGAACGGCACATTGACACCGAACAGACACAACAAAATGGAAAGAAGGCGAAAGAGAACATAAACAGACTGGAAAAATCGTTCGAGTTTTGTGGTACAAACGATTTCACTCCCTTCACCTACGAACAAAAGATCGGCACAGGAAAAACCGTTCAATGTTGACCGGGACTATGCAGTATCAGTTGAACTGTTTATTGGAAACCCGACTGATGTTGACCTTTCCAAATTAATCGGTATATTTTGTCTTCTGAGATCTATTTGATTAAAGATGAAATACTGATTTTTTATTTAAAGATTATACTTATTTATTGGTAAATAAAAAAAAATTAAATAACTGACAAAAAAATCAATTTAATCAGGCCGTGGTTGGATATCCCCATGGATCTAGTTTTTCATTCAGCAATGTTAGACGCGATTCGGATATTTTCAATAGCAAAGCGAAACAAAGTTTACACAAAACATAAACTAATTTGTTGGGATTCGCTGGAAAATTCATCAGCCAAATTAAGTCACCACTCTGTTCAAGAACTTTGCGTATTAGCAAAACTATTTCAGGGATGCACAAAGAACGAAGCTTTTGTAATTGTTGCAAACGATTCTCACAATCCGATTTATTTACATCCACGGGAATCTTTTTCCGGGGATCAAAGAATGTTGAAAAGAGCATCCCGAGTCACTGAAATAATAAATTTTAGAATTAAGATTATTTCGTACAATAAAATTTTATTCAACTGAAAGCTATTTCTACGTGATGTTTTTTCATTCAGATTCATTTTCCAGCGATCGAGTTAGGAACGGTAGGCCTGCTCTTTGTGCTCTGATTCAACTCGCTCTGTAAAATTAGCAATGGTAATTGCAGCTTGCGGTTCTTTGGGACGAGTGTGATATAGTTGCGACCAATAGTTGAAACCTTCTAAAGCCACCAAGTAAATTTTGTAGCTGAGATATTCTTTCATGCTGCATTGTTTTCGACAAGGGAAATTGTCTTTAGAACCAGTCCAATAATTTGTGCTAAAGTAACTGCAGGAACTATATCAAACCAAATGCAGCACGCATGCATTCACTCCCTTCTTGAGCCAAAAATGTTCAAAACAAAGCATTTTTGCTTCCGAAGAAGTTTTCTCTTTTGCTCGGTAGAACGTAAGCCATTCCAAAGCTTTTATTTTTCTAGATCCGATTGGGAGAGATCTCGTTGTTTTTTTTTTCCGGTTTTTTTGTCATTGACTCCAGTTCGTATAGTTTGCACTGTGTGCTTTGTTGTTATACTCTCTCCCCCTTACTTATAAGGAAAAAATAGTTATTTCAGCTCCCGTGTTTAGGAAAACTTTACCATGGAATAAGAATTTTTTGGACTCAAACTAAAGGCATTTGCATAGTGCTACATTTGAGTCCGGAACATTTTTATTGCATGGTGTAGTTTTCCTAAACACGGGAGTTGAAATAGCTATTTTTTCTTTATAAATACGGGGGTCTATGACTAGCCCTGCTGAGACAGCGTCTTTTAAAGCAGCTGTCCGGGATGAGGATATGACTAAGGAACCGTAACATATTCGCAGAAACTTTTTCCTCCTCCACCCTGGTTCTCATTTTTTGCAAGAGCTCTAGAACATTATCAAGTATTATATATTTTTGTATGACATGCATTTTTTGGCCGCTGCTTTTTTAAAATGTTCGTTCTTTTGAATCGAATGTTCATCGAAACTTTGTTCAAGAGACATCTTGTTGTCCATTAATCTTGTGGCATTGTGGCAGTGATCGAATTTCACTTTCTACTCGAATGTCAATTTGTACCTTGAGGTAGGCCCACAATAAGTTAATCCAGGATTTGCTCAGCAAAGATTTGAGGGATTTTAAATTACCATATAAAGTTCCTGCAATAGCCCAAGCTCATTTTTTCCAAATGTCAAGACGAGGATATCCTTCAATAGAATCATTCTAGTGGCTTATTTTCATTAGTCGGAGCATCGCATCAGGGTCTAGAGACTTTATTTGATATAGCCTTTTATTGCTTCTGGCATATAAATCCAGTAATATTTATGACTATTTATGTTGAAAACAAAGAAAATGTAATCAAAAAGTAGAGCCAAACCCTTGAAATTTAATGCCTAAGTACCTTTAATTTTCACTTCCACAACTGCAGCTGATGAGCAAAACTAAGTACCGAGTGGTGGATTTTTTGACATTTGTTGTTGCTGTAATTATTGCGACAACAAGATAATTTTATTAATTTTAGTTTCTGTCGGTATTTTTTTATTATTTTCGAAAAAACAAGCCCAAAAAGACTTAATTATCGCTTTTTAGTTCGGAAAATTATTTTCGCGAAAGTATCCCTAGCAGAAGATTCTGATCTCAAATCTTCTGGAACGCATGTAATTGACTGTTAAATTAGAACAATCCGCAGAAACTTAGAAAATAAATTAATTTTTACACACCCACAATAAAGAAAATAATACAAGAAAACAACAACCAAAATGTTGTCTCAATCGAGAAGAACTGAAAGAGGTAAAATTGTATTAACTTTATATTTTGTTCTCCAGCCATCACCAAGTTTTTTCTTACTAAAGGATCGAAACCGGCAGTGATGAACTTAACCCAGAAGCCTTTCAAGATACATTCGTTCAAACTATCAAAGATCTAAAAATCCTACAAGAGAAACAGCGAAAGAAACGTGAGACATTAGAAGAAACATTACGAGAAAAGCAACGCTGCAAACGGTTAGCTCTGCGGTGTCAATAATAGGCCTTAAGAAAAAGTCTTCTCCCTTCCATAGATATATAAAAATCACGACACCTTTTATACTTCAACTTTCAATGAATTTGTTTATTAAGTTTGATTTCTTTATCTATTCATTAAGGCGTCTACTGGTCTACTACCCGAGGAGAAGGCAGATATCTACGACCTCTTATCCCAGATAATACTCCCCAAAAGCCCGATAGCTGGCAAGATGTTATGTCCGATATTGAACGAGTCATTTATGTAAGGTTTTACTCATTGGCATATTGAGTCCCAAGTTCCATGCATATTTTTTATAACTAAAAACAAATACCCAGCAATTGTAGCTGAAATGCTAAGCGAGCGATTGCTTGTTTCGGTTTTACTTGGGTAAGTTAAAGTTTTATAAAAATTCTAATCAAACATATATATGTACCTATAATTTAAATTTCTATTATTTGTAAACAGATTGCCACTGCAGCTTGTACTGGTGAAGCTACTTTGGTGGGCCTTCTTCGTGCAAAAGCTTCGAAGTAAAGAAACAGCATCCTGATTGGAATTAAAATACCATCATTTTAAAATTGGTTGTATACAGTACAGCTCAAGCTCATTGATTAGAGTTAGCAGGACTTTTGGGTGGAATTAAGCTGATAAGATCAGTAAACTATAGTTCCAGCCTTCGAAGAAGCCATCAAAAAGGATATCGATGATGGACTTATCCCGGTTTATGTAAGTTTTACTAAAAAAAAAATGTTTGTGAAACAAGTATTTACTTCCGTATCTTTTTCAGGCTGTGTTGTGACGCTTGGAACATCTTACTCATGCGCATCTGACAACCTCGAAGAATGAGGACCAGTTGGAAACAATTATAATGTTTGGATTCATGTCGAACTAAGCTGATGATTTGCGCTGGGTATTACTGGAAAACGATCAAGTTATTGAAGATCGATTTGTCGTAGTTCGAGAGGATGATCCAAATCGTATGGAAGGACGATGGTCTGGTGATTCAGATTCGAACTACGAGTATATTTATGAAAAAGACGACGATGCGAATTCAAATAATGTTTCAAATGGCAATTGTCATAATAATGATGATGGAGAGAATCAAGCGGAGTCGAAAGAAGAAGAAATCTGGGATTAAGCAAACAGTTTTTGTTGCGTTTACATGGAATATACTGTACAATTTTTTTTTTGTACACATTTTAAGAACTCATCATTTATTATCATTTATGGTATGAACAATCATTATTCTCTGCATGAGGCATTCAATAAAATTTATTGAAGCACAATTATCCCCGAACCTCATACAAATACTTAAAATGTTTGTAAATACCTTTAATTTAACTTTATTCGAAAGGGGAATGGGCAAAAATATATGGGTCTACCTAGTGCCCAGGAACGAGACATATGAAAATGATTAAGAACTATGAGGTGTACCATAACGTACGAGTATTCGTTTTGTCCTAAGCAATGGGAGTTGGCTTAAACAAGCGACCTAAATAAGAAAAACACTTAAGTTCGAATAAAAAAAATTGTAACGACACAGTTTTTTGCAGCCTTAATGAACTATTCTTTAATCTTTACATATTCTGCTGCCTGGGATTTTAATTTTTCAACATTTGCTGGTGTGCCATGCTGTTGTTCGAATTCCAATTATTTTTTGAAAATAGTACGCATTCACAATTTGATGCCAAAGCTTGTGAGTTTCTTCCAAAACAGCTATGGGATATTTCGCATGAATGACAGATAGTTTACAAAGATCTTCTTTACTGTATTTTTGTACTGTATTTTCGAACTGTATTTTCGTACATTGTCCAGATTCAAGATTACCTTAGCATTGATTCCAGTTTTATTAATAAAATTTTCGGGAAGTTATTCGGCTAACATCTTTTGGATTGCCACTAAGTACAGTGCATTCTACTGATGTCCCTTCTTTTGCTGGTTTCTGCTTGCCTTGCAAAATTTTCTTTATCAAACTAATTACATTCGTTTTTTTCCACCTCCATCAACCAATATATGTTCAGCCCTATCACTAATTCCATCGTAATCAGACAAATTTTACGAATCCCGTAAAAACTATCACCGAATCCGTTCGTAGTGGCAATTTGTATGGTATTTTCCACTACGATGGATTCTGTGATCCATTTCTTAGGGATTCGTAACAAGTTTCCGATAACGATGGAATTCGTGAAAGGGCTGATTTCAATCAAAAATTACTCTATGACCCAATCTACATTGCCCGATTTTTCCACATAGATTTTTCCATAAATCGTGTGAAATGTTCACACAGAACGATTTTTTCCATAAGATTTTTTCCTTGTCTTCTTCATTTGTTTATTGCTGTGCTCTTCGTGTTTCATTGAGATTCACTCACACCATCAAACGAACGGCACACTGACACCGAACACACACAAAAAAATGGAAAGAAGGCGAAAGAGAACATAAACAGACTGGAAAAATCGTTCGAGTTTTGTGGTAGAAAGACCCAATCTACATTGCCCGATTTTTCCACATAAATTTTTACAGAAATCGTGTGAAATGTACACACAGAACGATTTTTTTCATAAGATTTTTTCCTTGTCTTCTTCATTTGTTTATTGCTGTGCTCTTCGTGTTTCATTGAGGTTCACTCACACCATCAAACGAACGGCACACTGACACCGAACACACACAAAAAAATGGAAAGAAGGCGAAAGAGAACATAAACAGACTGGAAAAATCGTTCGAGTTTTGTGGTACAAACGATTTGGTCCCTATCCCTCACTTTTCACTCCCTTCACCTACGAACAAAAGATCGGCACTGGAAAAATCGTTCAATGTAGACCGGGACAAACGATTTGGTCCCTACCCCTCACTTTTCACTCCCTTCACCTACGAACAAAAGATCGGCACTGGAAAAATCGTTCAATGTAGACCGGGACTATGCAATATCAGTTGAACTGTTTATTGACACCTGGTATGTTGCTTTCCACGCCACCTGCATCTCAAGCGCTTAAGCTTCAAAAGGCGATAGAATTATTTTCGATTTGACGTTCAATGTATATCCCATAAGAGAAAACGAAAAATGCGCTTGATGAAAATTAGTTATACCAAATTATTTTATATCAACGGGTATCCATATTATGATTGAAATAGAACCAAAAAATGTGTAAGCTTATAAATCAACCCGAAAATATATTAAAATAGATAGCTAAAATGCTTTGCCTTGTAAATGAAAAATGTAAACAAACCACCTTTACAACCAGAAACAACAACAAATGTACTCGATTAGAAATTGAGAAAGGCAGAGGTCACGATTATTAAAAAAATATGTTTGTTCGTAATTGAATAAAAATCTTGTGAAAAAATTGTTAAAAAAAATATTTTTCATTTGGCTATTTACACATTTGTTTCTTGGTTTACAAAAGAGGCAAGGTATGAATGAAGGTCAAGCTCGATCACTCTTAATTAGTTCTATTTTTAAGAAGAGTTTACTTTAAAAGAGTGCTAACCTTTTTTTAAATGGAGGATAAAAGTTTTTTTTTGCCCGAAATTACGTTAAAAAATTATTCTTAGAAAGAAACTTACGAGGTAGGATAAAACAAACGAACACAGAGAAATCAAATGATGCCCCTATAATTTATATTAACTTTATATTAACCTGCGCATACCTAATACAAAAAGTGCATTATAGGTGACTCCTTTTGATAATTTGGAAAATTAATTTTCGTTGGCTTATTACATTTACTTAAGTGAGCGCTTTTGACTGTTATAATTCTATTTTTACGAAAGCAAAAGTGAACGAAATTAATCGAAAAATAGAAAACCGCAATTATTGGTGCAACACATAATTTCCCGGTACCTATTATCTTTTTTTCTTACGATCACTAAAGTGGACCTTTAACATTTCTACTTCATTCTTTACTTATAATAAAAAGGAAAATTAATGTTTTATTAAAATCCATAAGAAACTCTACCCTAAACTACTACCTACTTACGTACATGATATCGTTCTGGCTGATGCCTTGCATTCATTTTGAAAAACAACAACAAAAAAGCACGTTTGTTTACATATTTCATCTGCAAAATAAAGCAAATTAGTAATAAGTTTCGATATATTTTACGTTTGATTTGCAAACAACCATGTTTAATAATTCTATTGCAATTATAATACAAACAACCATTCATATAAAATTAATTTGTTAAAATAATGTTTCTACGAGCTGTTTTTCTTTTTCTCTTATGGGAAATGCATTGAACGTCAAATGGAAAAGAAATCTATCTCGTTTGTTAGTTTCACGCGCTGGCTGCTAGGTGCCGTGACTCCATGTGCCAATTGGAAACCCGACGGATGTTGACCATAAACACATAATATTGGCACATGGAGTCACGGCACCTAGCAGCCAGCGCGTGAAACTAACAAACGAGATAGATTTCTTTTTCATTTGACGTTCAATGCATTTCCCATAAGAGAAAAACAAAAACAGCTCGTAGAAACATTATTTTAACAAATTAATTTTATATGAACAGTTGTTTGTATTATAATTGCAATAGAATAATTAAACATGCTTGTTTGCAAATCAAACGTAAAATATATCGAAACTTATTACTAATTTGCTTTATTTTGCAGATGAAATATGTAAACAAACGTGCTTTTTTGTTGTTGTTTTTTTAAAATGGATGCAAGGCATCAGTCAGAACGATATCATGTGCGTAGGTACGTAGTAGTTTAGGGGGCTAGAGTTTCTTATGGATTTTAATAAAACATTAATTTTCCTTTTTATTATAAGTAAAGAATGAAGTAGAAATGTTAAAGGTCCACTTTAGTGATCGTAAGAAAAAAAGATAATAGGTACCAGGAAATTATGTGTTGCACTAATAATTGCGGTTTTCTATTTTTCGATTAATTTCGTTCACTTTTGCTTTCGTAAAAATAGAATTATAACAGTCAAAAGCGCTCACTTAAGTAAATGTAATAAGCCAACGAAACTTAGTTTTCCAAATTATCAAAAGGAGTCACCTATAATGCACTTAAGTGATATAAATCTTCATTTTATTTTTTTGTATTAGGTACGCGTAGGTCAATATAAAGTTTATATAAATTATAGGGGCATCATTTGATTTCTTTGTGTTCGTTTGTTTTATCCTACCTCTTAAGTTTTTTTCTAAGAATAATTTTTTAACGTAATTTTGGGCAAAAAAAAACTTTTATCCTCCATTTAAAAAAAGGTTAGCGCTCTTTTAAAGTAAACTCTTCTTAAAAATAGAACTAATTAAGAGTGATCGAGCTTGACCTTCATTCATACCTTGCCTCTTTTGTAAACCAAGAAACAAATGTGTAAATAGCCAATTGAAAAATATTTTTTTTAACAATTTTTTCACAAGATTTTTATTCAATTACGAACAAACATATTTTTTTAATAATCGTGACTACGCCTCTGCCTTTCTCAATTTCTAATCGAGTACTTTTGTTGTTGTTTCTGGTTGTAAAGGTGGTTTGTTTACATTTTTCATTTACAAAGCAAAGCATTTTAGCTATCTATTTTAATATATTTTCGGGTTGATTTATAAGCTTACACATTTTTTGGTTCTATTTCAATCATAATATGGATACCCGTTGATATAAAATAATTTGGTATAACTAATTTTCATCGGGCGCTTTTTTCGTTTTCTCTTATGGGAAATACATTGAACGTCAAATCGAAAATAATTCTATCGCCCTTTGAAGCTTAAGCGCTTGAGATGCAGGTGGCGTGGAAAGCAACTTACCAGGTGTCAATAAAGATGCCACAACTTCCATTTGTTTACATTGTTGTATGTGTAATTTAATTTTGTGTCGAAGAATAGATGTGAATTTCAGCAACAATTAAACGCGGTGAGTTTGATTGGTTTGACAGTTCTTTTTTTTTATGAATTTGCTGTGGTGACTTTTATTTCGGTACTTGCGTCTCAATATTATTGTCGTGTTTTTAGCAACAATTCGCGGTTTTTCATTAATAATAATAAAAAAAAAATTAATAAATTCTTGTTTGTCTATCTTTAACTGACTGAGACTGAATTTATTAATTTTAGTCACTAATTACCCCAGGCATCGTGATCGACTTAAGATTTAATTCGTCATCTAACACCCGAAAGATACAAAACAGGTTATGTTATGATATTTTGCATTGAACATGCTGAGGCAGCAGACGAAATCAGCGAGTGTATTGCCGAGTCATTCACAACCGTAGATGCTCTGTGCTCCAATAAAATCGCAAGACTGCATTTGTTTTGTGATTTGTTGCATAACCGCACTATTAAGGTATCAAATGCCAGTTTCATTACAAAGGCGTAAGTAATTTTTATTTTATAGCTTTAAAGAATGATAATTTTGTGACTATAGGTATACAAAACTGTGCTCAATAAGGGTAACCACAATTTTTTACAAGGTACTATTAACAAAAATTTTATATATTCCGTCGAAATAAAGTATTTCTTGTTCTTTCACAAACCAAGTTTTTAAAAAGTGACTTTTTGATGTTTGCACAATTCAATTTTTTTCAATTTTAAAGTTTCCGGATACGCAATGTTGTCACTAATTTAGTGCTTTTTTCTTTCACTCAAAATACGCATGAATTTAATTTGCGGGAAAAAACTATTTGCCATATAGAGGGTGCAAAGAATTGAATTTAAATTATTAAAAGAGGACGTAAATCAATAACGGTAATAAGGTGTTTTTAAAAGATGCTATCTTCCACGTTTTAAAACAAACTTAAATTAAACTCGAAATCGTCAATATTTAAGCCAAAGGACAATGGGCGAAGATGTATGGAGCGGTGGCCCGGCACCAATAAGAACGGCCCTCATATCGTATATAGGTACATAGTTATGCATTCATTATCCGTTAACTGTCTGTCCAAATTCGCTGTGTGACAGAAGTTATTTAATTTTCGAATTAAATTAGTCACAATTCCCTTTTTCCTAAGTTCGTTTTCAGCCATTTTTGGAATAAAGTTCTTTGAACTCATGAGATATTACCTGCATTTTTTCATATGTCTAAAATTATGTTTAAGGGTCGCAAGCATCAATTTTATGCAGAAGGCATTATTTGGAGTATTTAATTTGTAAAAAATACAAATATTGGTATTTTAACAATAATTTTGGTGTCAAAATCATCTCTGGAAAACAAGAAACAAATATCAATTTGTATCTCATTTGTCATTTATCATTTATCGGAATAAAAATGGGTATTATTTTCAAGGTTTTAAATTGCAATTCGTAATAGTTAGACAAAACAACCCACAACTTACTTTACTTTATATAAACTATATATACTATTACGGGTTGAAAATGTTTTTAGGTTATTTCTTGTTTAGTTACGAAGAAAATGGATGTACAATTATTACTGACTAATTCCTAAATAGATACAAATAAAAATATAAACAAAAAATAGAACATTTTTGTTTTGCTTTTTATGATACTAAAGGATTTTTAACTCAGTCACCTATTTTAAATTTCATTGCGCTTTTTTAAAAAAGAATGAAGGCTCTCCCAAACCAATGAGAAACATTCGTTGCGGCGAAGAACCATTCGTCAGTCAAAACTAATTCATATGTTTCTCCGCCGAGTTGGTGTGGGCACTCTCATATGTACATATATGACCATGTAAATAAATTTTGACATGCGAACGTTTCTTGGCCGCAACGAATGTTCCGCATTAGTTGGGAGAGCCTTGATAGATAGAGCCTTTTTTTTTATGCTTGCGATCCCTTAATATAATTTTAAAAATCTGACAAAATTCATGGGTGTCATGGGTTTAAATAACATAATTACAAAAAATGGCTTAAATCGAACGAAAAATACACAAAATATTAATGAAAAACTAAGGAAATAGGAAATTGTGACCCTAAAACTCATTTTATTTCAAACTAGCTGTCCCGTGCTCGCGTTGCTTCGCATAGTTTATAGAATGATAATTTGACTATAGATATTCAAAACTGTGCTCAATAAGGCTAACCGCAATTTCTAGTATATTATTAAGAAAACCTTTATATATGCCTTCCAAATTAAGTATTTCATGTTCTCTCACGAACCAAGTTTTCAAAAATAGAAATTTTTTGATGTTTGCATAATTCAATTTGTTTTAATTTTAAAGTTTCCAAATACCTTATGTTGTCACTAATTTAGTTCCTTTTTCTCTTTCACTCAAAATACGCATGAATTCTATTTGCGGAAAAAAATATTTTCCATATGGGTGGTGCAAAAAAGTATTTCCTTAGTTATTTAAAACATTAAAAAGAACGTAAATCAATAACGGTAATAAGGTGTTTTAAAAAAATGCTATCTTCCACTTCTTTAGGCAAACTTAAATAAAACTCGGAATCGTCAGTATTTAACTAAAATACAAATGGTAAAAAAGTATTTCCTTTTTCTTAAGTATGTATAACCTTTGAAATACAAAAAGTATGAAGATACTTTCTTCTAGGTTTTGACCAGAGAAATTCTACCCCAATTTCTACCAATATATTAACAAAAAGTTTATACTATATGAATAAAGAGTTGGATGTTCACTCACGGAAAAAGTTTTCAAAAATAGACTTTTTTTGATGTTTGCATAAAAGTAGGCATAATATTTTAATTTGTTTTTATTTTAAAGCTTCCGGATACACAATGTTGTCACTAAACAACTTCTCATACCCAGAAGGTGGCCACAGTATAATGTTGTCATACAAACACTTTTGGAAGAAAGTCCTGAATGCATTATGAAAACAAAACATTTCAGAATGTTACCAATGTCACTGAAAAGTGCTAAGTTTTACCGATAAAGCATTTCCATTAAAATACATATATCAATATGTTAGTCCAACCTATTAAGTATAGGTTCACCAATTTAAATAAATCCTTTTTATTTTTTACATTTTCATCGGCTTTTCTGCACTATTTTAGATGTTGAAACAAAACTTTATTATTCCCATGTTCCAAGCTCTTGCTCCACAAATTTACATCGCAATCATTTCGCGTTGCTTCGCTGATTAAAAAAAAAATTTTTTAGTAGGGATACAAACCCCTGCCAAATAAAACCCCCCAAGTTCTACCAGTATACCATAGGATTCGAAACCACGCATATCAGATTTGCTCAGTCTTAGCAGTCGTGTGCACTACGCACTCCACCGCCTTAGACCACTGACGTCACAGGTCGAGATGTGTTATTTGTTTATCAAATGCATTTGGAGCATCAGCATTTTTATAAGTGCCTTTAAGTATGTTGTCTTGTTCCGCCTCCATTTTTCTATGGTGTGCATAAAGTTTTTCAAATAAAATTGGATTAAAGCTCAGCACCACAAAAAAGAGACTGATGAGTGCAAAAGTGGAAAAGTACGAAATAGCTATATCTCCAGCCAAACAAATTGTGGTAGCGCCTTTAGGTTGTTGTTGTGGGTCCAAAAGTCAATGAAATTGACGGAATAAAGAATGTTCAAGCCTAATAAGCTGACATTCTAGTACAAATAGTACAATAATAACAATAATAACTTCTCATATCATCAACTCTGGAAATAATTTTTTTTGCACCATGGTAGTAAATTTTGTTTTTAAATGAGTTTTATAATTTCATTCAACTCTGTTCAAAATCGAAAATATTTAATTTTAAAATTTTCCTTGAAATACACGGTTCACAATCTTGATGTCGCGGCCGTCAATGCCGCTTTAAAACTATTTTTATTTTTCTTCCTCTTCTCTTCCCCACCTTACGAAAACCCTTTAAATATTTTTTTTAATTGAATTTTACTCAAGGTGAACTCGTATATTATTTTAAATTTTGTTTCGCGAAATATGTATGTTACGTTAAAACTCCAAATTGAGTTGATTCAAGAACTACCGGCAAAATTGGAATTTTTCAGAGACATTACTTACTTACTTAGATCCTTGACCCCTCTAAGGGGCACAGGGCGTCAACTACCGCTACACGCCATCTCGTTCGGTTTCTGGAAATGTATTTTAGCTCTCCCCAACTTTTACCGAGCTTTTGTGATTCCTTGTCGACTGTTCTGCGCCACGATTTTCTCTGGCCTCCAGGTCTTCTGCCATCTTGGATGAGTGGATCCCACTCCATTGCATGTCTTGCAATAGAGTCTGCACCACGACGTAGGGTGTGACCAATCCACTGCCACTTTCTTTTCCTAATCACGATGTCAATAGGACTTTGGCCCGTTCTCCGAAGGAGTTCTTGGTTGGAGATGGTGTTCGGCCAAAAAATCCTTAGGATGTTTCGGAGACATCTATTTTCGAAAGTTTGTAGCTTCCTTGTGACAGAGGCGGTCACTTTCCATGTACTACACCCATATAGTAGTACTGACTCTACGTTCGACCGGAACAGTCGCAGCTTGGTCTTCGTACTGTAGACGTTGCTCCTCCAAACTTTAGACAGCATGCCGAAAGCAGCTTTAGCTTTGCCGATTCGGCAGTTAACATCTTCATCCGTACCACCGCCGTCTTTTGAGACAACACTACCGAGGTACAGGAAGTTGTCCACCGCTTCAACCTGCTGTCCCGCAACGACAACTTGAGAAGAAGATTCAGAAATGTTGAGGATTTTTGTTTTCCCGGTGTTGATCCTCAAACCGACTTTGTTTGCCTCGCATTCCAGATTAGTCACCATATGGTGAAGATCCATAATGTTGTGCGAGAGCAAACAAATATCGTCAGCGTAATCAAGATGTTGCAGGAACGAAAACATCGTCCATCGAATTCCACGCGCTTGCTCGGCTAGAGCTGCATGAAGGACATCCCCTATAACCACCAGGAAAAGTAGCGGAGATAGCAAACATCCTTGACGAACTCCGCTATGGATATTGAAGTCCTCTGATACCTTTCCGTTGTGTAAGACTTGACACGATGCGCCCTCGTAGGTAGCCTTTATAACGGCGATAATCTTCTCGGGTACTCCTCTCCTACGTAAAGCTGACCAAATGAAATCTCGATTCAAACTATCGAAAGCCTTTTCGAAGTCGATGAAGAGCAAATGAAGAGGGGAACGGAACTCCACGCATTGTTCTATTATGATCCTCAAGGTGTTGATGTGATCAATGCAGGATGAGCCTGCACGAAATCCCATTTGCTCTTTGTCGATAGTAGAATCGAGATGTTCTTTGATTCGTTCCAAGATTATTTTCGCCATTATCTTTGCCACCGCGGGGAGGACACAGATCCCTCTCCAGTTTCCGCAATCCGTAAGATTTCCCTTTTTTGGCAGTTTGACGATCATCCCTTTTTTCCATTCAATGGGGAAACTTTCGTTCTCCCATGCCTGTGCTATTAAGGGGTGTAGCAACTTCGCTGATGTTTGTGGATCTGCTTGGTAGAGCTCAGCGGGAATTCCGTCCAAACCTACCGCTTTGTTGTTCTTGAGGGATTTGATTGCTGATGTTATCTCGGCTAAACTGGGAGGGCAGGTGCGAATACGGGAACTTGTTTCTACGAATAGCTCATTTGGGTTAGGGGCTGGAACACCTCCGCTATCGCCTATGTGGTTGAGCACGCTAGCAAAATGTTCCTTCCATCTCCTGAGCTGATCCTCATCCGTAACTAGCAGGGTGCCGTCTACATCCTTGACGAGGTGTTGTTTCCGGGAGTTGTTGTTTCCAACCAATTCCTTGGTTATCTTGTAGACGGTACCACTGTCGCACCTTGATGCTGCTTCCTCTGCCTGTTCTGCGAGAACATTTACGCGCCTCCTTTTGTCACGTCTGACACTACGCTGCACTTCTTTCCTTTTCCTACGGTACTGAGACTCGATGTTAAATCTCTCACCTACTGGGGCAGCCGCAAGTTGGGATCTAATCGCGTTCCTTTCTTCAATCTTGCTCCATGTATCTGCAGAAAGCCATGTGCTTTGGCTTCTCTGCCTTATACCCACAGCCTCAGTTGCGGCAGTTGCAAAGGCCTTTTTCACATTGCTCCAGTGTTGGTCTGCATTTTCTGGCGTGGCAATGCTGATGACTTCTGCTTCTGCGGCGAGGCGGTCCTTATATCTTTGGCGCACTGTAGGATCCCGTAATCTGTCGGTATTGTACCTGGGTGTACGCAGGAAGTTTTGCCGATTTCCATCCACTGAAGCAATTCGAAGACGAACGTAGGCAAGCATAAGATGGTGATCGCGAGCTAACCCTACATCAGCACCGCGTCTGTTTCGGACGTCGAGAAGACAATTTTTAAAGCGGTTGCTAATAGCAAAGTGATCGATTAAGTTCGCTGTACATTGACGATCTGTGGATAACCAACTCATCTTGTGCGAGATCCTATGCTCGAACAGAGTACCTCCAATGACTAGCTGATTTGCGTTACAGAAGTCAACAAACCGCTCTCCATTGTCGTTCCGTTCCCCGATACCGTGGTTACCCAGAACGTGCTTCAACGCTGTGTTGTCCTGGCCAACCTTAGCATTAAGATCTCCCATTACGATTACGATGTCTTCATTCGGCGAGCTTCTGAAAACCGCGCTAAGTTGGCTGTAAAATTCGTCCTTCTCGGCGTCCGACGCTTCCTCAGTTGGGGCATAGCACTGGATGATGGTGATTTTTCTTAATTTACTCTGGAACCTGGCTGTCAATATCCTGTCGTTGATGGGTTTCCAGGTTATAAGACTTTGCCGCGCCTTTGGAGTCAACATTAAACCTACGCCGGAACATCGGGAGCTTCCAACTGGTTTTCCGGAATAAATGAAGAAAGTGCTTTTCGAAGGTGAATCCACCTCAGAGACATTAGCAGAAGTTAAATATATTTTTTTCATTCCAGACTTTTTCCAACGATTTCTCTTGGCCAACTGTACTTTGGATGGCCCGCATTTGATATGCGGACCCAAGGTACTACTGTCCAAGAAATACGTATGCTTACTTTGGTGCTTGCCTGACGACTGAACATACTCTAAGTGGAGCAACGAAGAATGGACAATGTATGAAAAGGATTTTCTGTTGAAACAAAGCAATATTTGTAGGTTTACCTCCGGTTATTTATAACTACATTATATTAAAATAGTCTTTAAAATGAACTGATATTGTATTTTTATAGCCAAAAGAAGAGAAAAAAGAAGAAGTTCCATACATAAAGCACCAATGTCAGGTGACGAGAAAGTCGATGAAGATCTTAATGGAGTGCCATTCGATGGAGCACCACTCTTGAAGGGTACCTTAATGCGTGCGTTACCCGAAACAATACCAATACAAAATGACACTCCTACAATTGTACAGCGCGTATTATACAAAACTTCAGATAAATTTTTGTTTGATTTGATTTGATTCTTTATTTACATACATATGTAGCTTGAACTATTTATTACAAATTTTAACTTAAAACTAATTAAAAGAATACAAAATTATTCATTTTTGCATATAATATCATTTTCTTTTAAAAAACAATAACATTATTTTCTGACTTTAAGACAAATGGCAAGTTATTGAATAATTTAAAACCTTTATAAATCAATATGTTTTGCGACCTACTTGTTGTAAAAAAAAGTAGTCTTAAATCACCTCCATTTCTTAAATTATGTGTTGACAATACTAACTTATTCTTCAGATAAATCAAAAATATATATATAAATTTAAAAAGCTTAACTGATGGTGTAGTTATACAAACATTTTCCAACTAAAATTAACATTCAAATTGAATTAAATAAATTACATTATGTATAAAGATATTTTATTTTAATATGATTTATTACCATTTGATTATACAAAAAAGATTTTGAACAGTAAAATGTTTTAACTGCATCGTGTAGTTTCATATAATTGTCGTAGAGCTTTTCTGTTGAATATGCGCGATCGCATCTATTAAAATTGTATTTTTTAAGTTAATTTAATGTTTTTAGTTATTAAAATATCGATGTGTACATTACCCATGTGCTGCTTCTGTATATTTTCCGATTAATATTTGAGTTCCATTAAGTCCTTTCGTCTGAGTTGCAATTGTTTTGTGTACTACGAATCAATTAAGTACATATTTCAATTTTGATACATGAACATACACCCCTGTTCTGAATTCCAATCGTTTGTAAAATCCTTTCTTTTTTAAACTGGGGGTTTTGAAATACTTTTCCTTTTTAATACTTGCGGAATTAGTGAGTTTTTTTATCTATCGGATTGAAAACGGAATTGACATTTGAAATTCAATTCAAATTGTAATCATTTTAAAATGTAAGAAATTATGTTTTGCAATAGGTATCGACTTACAAAGCATACCAAATCCCACTTATCCTTAGGTGATTTTTATAAATCTCTTTTCGGATTTCGAAAGCATAAAAGGTTTGGATATTGGCTACTGTGAAATTCAAACTAAGAATACCTTTTTTTGAATCCGTTTGAAAATCAGAATAGGGCTGATTTTGTATACATTTGCTAAAGAAATGTTTCGAAAGCAATGTTTTAAAAACTAGTTATTCATGCATTTCCACACCACCTTTGCCATAAATACTATTTTGCCAACATAACAACTTTGTTCAGTTACTAGAACTACAGATATAATATAGAAGATAGTATTTAAACAAGAGGTATACATTTTGGCGCGTTAACCGATTTTTTTTCTTTCGGGTGTTCGGTTTCCCCTGTAGGCCTATTGCACCCAACCTGGAATAAGAAATTATTAAAATAGTTTTTTGTTTGCTTATGGAATAATCCTGCTTTCCTTTAATTTCAGGTATTTATAACCTTAGTTTTGAGTTTTAAAAATTATTTTAAAAAAAGTCCGTATAGGACTAATTTCTTCATCTAATATGAAATTGTCGAATGACGAAATTGGTTTTATACAACATTTTTGAAAGTCTTTCATTGAATTAAGAATAGCTCACGGCAGCACTTATATACTTTAATTCAAACTCAGAGCCGTTTAAATCACCAAATTAGAGCAAATATTTTAGAAGTTACAGCCTGGTTTATGTAGGTCTTATGCGAATTTCGTATGATTTTCTCTTGAAATTCTTATAAGACCTACATAAACCAAGCTGTAACTTCTAAAATATTTGCTCTAATCGGATGATTTAAACGGCTCTGAGTCTGAATTAATGTGCGTCAAGTATTTATAACCTTAGTTTTGAGTTTTAAAAATTATTTTTAAAAAAGTCCGTATAGGACTAATTTCTTCATCTAATATGAAATTGTCGAATGATGAAATTGGTTTTATACAACATTTTTGAAAGTCTTTCATTGAATTAAGAATAGCTCACGGCAGCACTTATATACTTTAATTCAAACTCAGAGCCGTTTAAATCACCAAATTAGAGCAAATATTTTAGAAGTTACAGCTTGGTTTATGTAGGTCTTATAAGAATTTTAAGAGAAAATCATAAGAAATTCGCATAAGACTTACATAAACCAGGCTGTAACTTCTTAAATATTTGCTCTAATCGGATGATTTAAACGGCTCTGAGTCTTAAATACTGCAATGCAGGTATCTGGAATCCCAGTTTTGTGTTTTAAAAAATTATTTAAATATAAATCCATCTAAATGAATTCTTAAGGAATAAATATTTTTAACTTAGGTACCTGGCACTAGGAGCACAGAATGTATGGTTGAATGCTGCACAACCTAATACACACCGCGATGTCCTGATTTTATCTCTCATTGTTGAGTCCTGAAAATTAATTATATAATCTAAAAAAAAAGAAAAGGCGCGAACACTCCTTTTTATAATCTGATGGGGATATCGGTCCCACAGAAAATTAGTTCCACTTTTTCTTAAAAAAATTAAATTAATAGTTTTATTTGTTTTAAGAAAAACAATTTTGAATGCGATTAGCTTTCACTTTTTCACTTAAATTTGAGTTTAAAAATTCAATCTCTATAAAAACACAACCAAAGCGAGTAATAATAAAAATACCGATTTTTTGACGTTTTAGGATTCACCACGGCCACCACGGGAATTTTTAACAGTTATAATATTTGGGATGTGTTTGAAAAACTTTTTCTGAAGGTACAGCCGCTCTTTTTTTTAATGAAATAATGCTAGTTTTGGCTTTTTTATCAATTCTTTAAAACCGTATATTTTGGTAAGGAATTTAATTTTATATATCAAAGATTAATCACAGTTCCTAAGCTATCTTATTTGTTAATGTTTTTATTTCGAAATTTTGAAATAAGGTAGGTAATAGAAGAAAACTTGCCATATAAACCTACCAATTTTAATTCAGTTATCATGAATTAACAAATTTCACCTATAATTTTGGGGTTCTTTGATATTACACTTATAAAACATTGCGTACTTTTAAATTTTACTACTTTTTACGGTTGAAGGCTTAACTACATAGACCTACCTTTTTGCTAGAAGTGCAAAAGTGCGATATTAAAGATTCGCTAAAAGCACTTCCACACTAGCCCACTGTGTATTAATTCATGCCAAATTGAAAGTGGGAAAGAATTTCACGCGACTGCCAAATTTGTGGGAAAAAAATAACTTCATATTTTGCTTCCATTCCTGCTTATATTAATTCATTACCATAACCTAAAAAAAGTGTGATAGAATGTGGGAAAGAATTAGACCCATTCCTAAAATTATTCATGTATTAACACATGTCAAATCGTGTGGGATAGAATGTCGGGTTGTGTAGGCTGGGTTTCCATATTTTGTTTCCACACTATTCTACATGATTTGTTTCCCACTTTTTTGACATGAATTAATACTCAGTCGGCTAGTGTGGAAGGCCTTTAAAGAAACCTGACTTCAAAAAACATACCAAGTGTTTTTTTGCAAGCGGTGTCTTCAGCACACATATTTATTTCCAACTTTTATACAATATGGCAAAAGTAAACGTCTTTGCTGTTAAGCCTTAACTTGTTACGCAAAGGTTTTTGTATATGAATTAACTTGATTTTTTAATCATTTATGTTTTTGGTATTTTTCTTTGAACAACATGACTTGGAAAAGAAATTAGCCAATGAAATGATAATTTTGCAAACATTTTCGGGTACACGTTTAAGGCTAGAGCACACATGATGGCACTACACATCAGTTGAGCGAAACTATACTCCCCACGTATTCTTTTGGAATTTTATTAAGTTCAAGGTCGATTTAGTGCGATATAATTAAAACTTATATATAAAGAATGTCTCTAACCAACACGAAAGCGGCACGAAATATTCGCAGACGCAAGTTTTGTTGTAATTAGCATTGAAAATCTGTCATTTTTGTTAGCATTGTGAATGATTCGGCCTGCATAGCGAATGTTCCGCGTTAGTTTGGGACAGCCTTAATACTTTATCGCGTCGTGCAGTGTCTTTTTGCTGAAGTGGTCTTGCCTTTATCACTTAGATTGGCCGTCTTCCAAATACAAATATTTACAATTCTCAATCCAATGTTTACAATTGTGGACAATAAGCTACGACTATCAAACGTGTGAAAATAGATTAACATGATTAATAATAACCACATTTTATTTTCAAAAATGATCCATATAGATTATCAAAAAACATGCATTACAATACGTTTTGCGAAAGCGGCACATTCGCCGACGAGGCGGCATATTTTGTTGTTGTTTAGCATTGTTTATTTGTCATTTTTTGTATCGTTGTGTATGATACACCCTGCAGAGCGAATGTTCCGCGTTGGTTTGGGAGAGCCATTACATCAACCCTGAAAGGTACAACAAAATTCAAGAAAGAATAGGACAATAAAATAGACACTTTTAAACCAATTTTTAATAATAATATATCTCAACAAAAACATTCTGACATAAGGTCGGGCAAGCACTTCATAATTCGTTCATCCATTCTTTATACTTTTTGAACACTCTCATGATATTTTCAAAATACCCGCCATTTTGGTGGTGAAATAATGCCAACTGTCTATGTGTGCAAAACTCGCATGGTGAATTTGGCCCAGCTTTCTATGTGTGCGTGTTTTAGCTTGTAGGCAAACCGGATGACAGCCGAGGTTTGGCATCTTTATATTATGTGTTTATGATGTTGACCTTTCCAAATTAATCGGTATATTTTGTCTTCTGAGATCTATTTGATTAAAGATGAATTAATGATTTTTTATTTAAAGATTATACTTATTTATTGGTAAATAAAAAAAAAATTAAATAACTGACAAAAAAATCAATTTAATCAGGCCGTGGTTAGATATCCCCATGGATCTGGTTTTTCATTCAGCAATGTTAGACGCGATTCGGATATTTTCGATAGCAAAGCGAAACCCAACAAATTTATAAAGTTTACACTAATCATAAACTAGATGTTTTGTGTAAGTTTATAAATTTGTTGGGATTCGCTGGAAAATTCATCAGCCAAATTAAGTCACCACTCTGTTTAAGAACTTTGCGTATTAGCAAAACTATTTCAGGGATGCACAGAGAACGAAGCTTTTGTAATTGTTGCAAACGATTCTCACAATCCGATTTATTTACATCCACGGGAATCTTTTTCCGGGGATCAAAGAATGTTGAAAAGAGCATCCCGAGTCACTCAAATAATAAATTTTAGAATTAAGATTATTTCGTACAATAAAATTTTATTCAACTGAAAGCTATTTCTACGTGATGTTTTTTCATTCAGATTCATTTTCCAGCGATCGAGTTAGGAACGGTAGGCCTGCTCTTTGTGCTCTGATGCAATTCGCTCTGTAAAGTTAGCAATGTTAATTGCAGCTTGCGGTTCTTTTGGACGAGTGTGAAATAGTTGCGACCAATAGTTGAAACCTTCTAAAGCCACCAAGTAAATTTTGTAGCTGAGATATTCTTTCATGCTGCATTGTTATCGACAAGGGAAATTGTCTTTAGAACCAGTCCAATAATTTGTGCTAAGGTAACTGTAGGAACTATATCAAAACAAAAGCAGCACGCATGCATTCACTCTCTTCTTGAGCCAAAAATGTTCAGAACAAAGCATTTTTGCTTGCGATAAAAGTTTTCCCTTTTGCTCGGTAGAACGTAAGCCATTCCAAAGCTTTTATTTTTTCTAGATCCGATTGGGAGAGATCTCGTTGTTCTTTTTTCCGGTTTTTTTGTCATTGACTCGAGTTCGTATAGTTTGCACTGTGTGCTTTGTTGTTATACTCTCTCCCCCTTACTTATAAGGAAAAAATAGTTATTTCAGCTCCCGTGTTTAGGAAAACTTTACCATGGAATAAGAATTTTTTGGACTCAAACTAAAGGCATTTGCATAGTGCTACATTTGAGTCCGGAACATTTTTATTGCATGGTGTAGTTTTCCTAAACACGGGAGTTGAAATAGCTATTTTTTCCTTATAAATACGGGGGTCTATGACTAGCCCTGCTGAGACAGCGTCTTTTAAAGCAGCCGTCCGGGATGAGGATATGACTAAGGAACCGTAACATATTCGCAGATAATTTTTCCTCCTCCACCCTGGTTCTCATTTTTTACAAGAGCTCTAGAACATTATCAAGTATTATATATTTTTGTATGACATGCATTTTTTGCCCGCTGCTTTTTTAAAATGTTCGTTCTTTTGAATCGAAAGTTCATCGAAACTTTGTTCAAGAGACATCTTGTTGTCCATTAATCTTGTGGCATTGGGGATCGAATTTTACTTTCCACTCGAATGTCAATTTGTACCTTGAGGTAGGCCCACAATAAGTTAATCCAGGATTTGCTCAGTAAAGATTTGAGGGATTTTAAATTACCACATAAAGTTCCTGCAATAGCCCAAGCTCATTTTTTCCAAATGTCAAGACGAGGATATCCTTCAATAGAACCATTTTAGGGGCTTTTTTCATGAGTCGGAGCATCAGGGTCTAGAGACTTAATAGTTTCACGTTCATTTCCAAAAGCTACATCACGTGTATTTTGCAGTTGGATCAGTTTTCCCACGCAACAGTACGGTCCGTTGAGTGGCCAACATGTATTGTTTTATGCTTGACGTAGCAGGCCTCCAACGAATCAACAACGAGTTGATATTCTCGAATATGTGGATTGCCTTTAATTAAAAAAAGAAACTCATTATTAAACCAAATACTTTTGAAATTCAAGCTACGCAGTCTTATTAAAATTGAAACCGTGGGTTAGATTGATTTGGTTGACAAGCAAAAAAACATAATGAAACAAGTATAAATAACTGATAGCTTTATATCCAGAGAAAAACAAGATACAAAAAAACTTACAAGTATAAGGCGAGTTGTATCTTTGGTTAGCTGTTCTAGCTAATCGAAAAAAATGGGAATGCACAAGAAGAAACAATCATACATAGAATTGTGAAGGATGAAGTTTGCTTTCGACTGAAGTTCTTCTTCAGTGTAGGTTCAGAAACTATTTCCAAACCGGTTCTATTATTAGCTTGATAGGCACCGGTAACGGCAGCGGAACCGCCACCACGACCAACACCTATTCCTGCATTAGCATACCTTGGCCCTGGAATTATGTTGACCTGATGCATCAGGGCAAGGTTTTGCAGAAGGTGTAGCACATCTAAAATAGCCTCTCGGTCAGCTTGACTATGATTGGGATTTGCCAATTGAATAACTAAATGGTGGTTTGATATCTCTCCACGGGCCAACGATAGAAGTGACATTTGGGAATCGGGCTGACTCAGAATCGCAATGAATTGAAGTTGAGCAAATGCGGCTGTTGCCTCTGCTGCTGGAGGTTGCGGTGCTTGATGAGAATTGATAAATTTTCATTGTTGAAGATTCAATGAAGGCTGTTGGCTCTTGGGAGATTTCCTAATACTAGACGTCTTTATAATTACAGTTCAATTGCTTATAACGATGAAATCAAATCTGAAAATGAGAAATTTATTGAAAAATGTATGAGTTTGTTTTAAACGTTCATTAGATCGAGTTTCAAAGTTTTTTAAAGGGAGTGTATCTACAAATTAATGGTTCAAAATATCTAAAGAAATTTATCTTCCAAGCTGACTCTCACAAAGGTAATATTATATTTATAAAAAAGTGAATATACTAATGATATCAAAAAATTTAAACGATTTCACGTAATTTGAGAACTGTCATTTTTGACAAAACAACAAAAAAAAACTTACCTGTCAGTTTGATCAAATTTCGCCATTTGTGTTTTTAATCCACCACTCACACGGATTCACAGATAGGAAAAAAAGAGTAGATTAATACTACGTTTTCATTAGAGCCGAAATGAGGTAATTTCGAAATTTGGCAAAAAAGTGTTTTCATTATCAAATTAGCTAATTTCATTTGATATCTCATTTCATTTTGAATTCGGAATGGCAGTTAGCCGTTTATTTTTGTTGTTTTCTCTTTCTGTTTTATGTTGTTGAGTATAGTGTATTGATATTTTCATGCAAAAGCTTTAAAGAGCTTTTGAAACTGATTCCCGCTGGGTGCATTCACCTAATTTCCAACCTAATTTCGTGCAAATGAGGTTGAAATTACCTCATTTCGAAATGTGATTTTGTATGGGAAATTAGGTAATTTCGGATCTCATTTGGAAAGTGAAAACGCCATATAAGGAAGCCAGTTGAGAAGCCAGTAGAGAAGACAGTGGCCTCGTTCAGACTTGTATGTAAAGCTATATGGATAGCTTTTCGTTGGAAATTTAATGCAAATTTAAATATTCTTTCTACCACAACTTCTAATGAGAGGAGGGACCAGGTATTTTTAACATTTCCAAAATAGGCAACTGTCAAATATTATTGAAGGATGGCTATATGACTATGATGAAATATACAACATCTCTTAAAAATCCTAATTTTTTGAAAGTATATTTTTTTTCTTGGGAAAAATGAGAGTTTTGGGGATTTCGTGACATTTGGTACATTCTGTTACCGATTTGTCAAGCCATAGACTGTCAAATTAAAGATATCTGAATTTTTTGAGATCAAAGTTTTTGCGCGGGAAAAAGCCTTTATGTGACATTTCGGAACGAAATATTCCTCGTACGACATAATTTAGTTTCTTTCCTATACATCAACGCATGAACTGTCAAATTCCATTAAAGAATGGCTTTGATGATGATGGATTAAAAAACCTCCAAAAAATAATTTTTTTTTTTTAATTATTTAAAAAAAAATCGAAATTTTTGAATTAGATGAAAATCAATCCATCAATCAACGCAGTGACAGTATTATGCGTTGACCATCTCAAGACTTGATGCAGAATTCGACGTCATTTTTTGTGTAAGAAAAAATCGAAGTCCGATACCAAAGTAAATTCAATAAAATTGTGTATTTAGAATCCTAGATAGGCTGTCCTAGTAAAAGCTGAACGTGACCGCAGATACTTGAAAGCAACTTGCTTACAAGTTGCCTGCCGCCTACGTCACAGCATGTTCACGAATACGAACTTGACAGTCAATCTATGTAACCAACAGGCTTGCCAGTACTGGCTCGTGTAGCGTCAGGGTAAGAAAGTTTTCTCTTACTCACCTCAAATAAATTTTTCGGGTGTTTAAAGCAAGGGGTTTACGAGACGGGCCTCTAGGTAGTATAGTATAGTAGTATAGTAGTATACTTACTCTATGAACTTAAAGGCGCTACCACCAATTGTTTGGCTGGAGATATAGCTATTTTGTGCTTTGCCACTTTTGCACTCATCAGTCTCCTTTTTGTGGTGCTGAGCTTTTATCCAATTTTATTGGAAAAACTTTTTATGCACACCATAGGATTCGAACCCACGCATATCAGATTTGCTCAGTCTTAGCAGTTGTGTGCACTACGCACTCCACCATTTTAGACCACTGACGTCACAGGTCGAGATGTGTTATTTGTTTATCAAATGCATTTGGAGCATCAGCATTTTTAATAAGCGCCTTTAAGTATGCTGTCTTGTTCCGCCTCCATTTTTCTCCATACCTTATTTTGATAGACTACAATTCGCAGTACGTATCAAATAGGGAGAGGTTGGAAGATCGGTAACGAACCAGTTATTATTGTTATTATTGTACTATTCGTACTACAATGTCAGCTTATTAGGCTTGACCATTCTTTATTCCGTCAATTTCATTGAATTTTTGAACAACAACAACAGCTTAAAGGCGCCACCACCAATTGTTTGGCTGGAGATATAGCTATTTCGTGCTTTGCCACTTTTGCACTCATCAGTCTTCTTTTTGTGGTGCTGAGCTTTAATCCAATTTTATTTGAAAAACTTTTATGCACACCACAGGATTCGAACCCACGCATATCAGATTTGCTCAGTCTTAGCAGTCGTGTGCACTACGCACTCCACCGCTTTAGACCACTGACGTCACAGGCCGAGATGTGTTATTTGTTTATCAAATGCATTTGGAGCATCAGCATTTTTATAAGCGCTTTTAAGTATGCTGTCTTGTTCCGCCTCCATTTTTCTCCATACCTTATTTCGATAGACTACAATTCGCAGTACGTATCAAAGGGGGAGAGGTTGGAAGATCGGTAACGAACCAGACTATTAAGTTATTATTGTTATTATTTTACTATTCGTACTAGAATGTCAGCTCATTAGGCTTGACCATTCTTTATTCCGTCAATTTCATTAAATTTTTGAACAACAACAACTTAAAGGCACTACCACCAATTGTCTGGCTGGAGATATAGCTTTTTCGTACTTTGCCACTTTTGCACTCATCTGTCTCCTTTTTGTGGTGCTGAGCTTTAATCCAATTTTATTTGAAAAACTTTTTATGCACATCATAGGATTCGAACCCACGCGTATCAGATTTGCTCAGTCTTAGCAGTCGTGTGCACTACGCACTCCACCGCTTTAGACCACTGACGTCACAGGTCGAGATGTGTTATTTGTTTATCAAATGCATTTGGAGCATCAGCATCTTTATAAGCGCTTTTAAGTATGCTGTCTTGTTCCGCTTGCATTTTTCTCCATACCTTAATTCGATAGACTACAATTCGCAGTACGGGGGAGAGGTTGGAAGATCAGTAACGAACCAGACTATTAAGTTATTATTGTTATTATTGTACTATTCGTACTAGAATGTCAGCTTAAAAAGTTTTTCAAATTAAATTGGATTAAAGCTCAGCACCACAAAAGGGAGACTGATGAGTGCAAAAGTGGCAAAGCACGAAATAGCTATATCTCCAGCCAAACAATTGGTGGTAGCGCCTTTAAGTTGTTGTTCAAAAATTCAATGAAATTGACGGAATAAAGAATGGTCAAGCCTAATAAGCTGACATTCTAGTACGAATAGTACAATAATAACAATAATAACTTAATAGTCTGGTTCGTTACCGATCTTCCAACCTCTCCCTATTTGATACTTACTGTAATTTGTAGTCTATCGAAATAAGGTATGGAGAAAAATGGAGGCGGAACAAGACAGCATACTTAAAAGCGCTTATAAAAATGCTGATGCTCCAAATGCCTTTGATAAACAAATAACACATCTCGACCTGTGACGTCAGTGGTCTAAAGCGGTGGAGTGCGTAGTGCACACGACTGCTAAGACTGAGCAAATCTAATATGCGTGGGTTCGAATCCTATGTTGTGCATACAAAGTTTTTCAAATAAAATTGGATTAAAGCTCAGCACCACAAAAAGGAGACTGATGAGTGCAAAAGTGGCAAAGCACGAAATAGCTATATCTCCAGCCAAATAATTGGTGGTAGCGCCTTTAAGTTGTTGTTGTTGTTCAAAAATTCAATGAAATTGACGGAATAAGGAATGTTCAATCCTTATAAGCTGACATTCTAGTACGATCGTCAATCGAATGTCGCATGAATAAGACGTATTCTATATCAGTCCAGCTAAGGTGACATCGAGTTGTGTGTTTAGTCTTCTAATATTTAGTCTTCTAATATTTAATAATTCATTAAATGGTTCCGAGTGCAAGTACTTTAAGTCATATTTGTTTTTCTCTTATTATTTGTGTGATTAAAGTTAAAATTAATTGCAATATTCAAGTTTAAACATAACCAAATCATATGTTCTGTATGTGAAAAAAAAAATAAATAAATCTCTCCCCCATCGCCATACATACGTATACATGTCCACTAACGTCCATAAAAAAACTAGAGCTGCAATAAGTAAAAGAAAACGAATGGCTTCTCCGCCCACTCCTGACTCCCCTGAGGCGACCATCAACGACTCTCCGCTCACCTCTGATGTTCTGGCTGAACAGCTATCCAAACAGGCAGACTCTATCAGACAAGGTTTTGCTAATGAAATTTCTATCCTTCGAAATGAATTTCTTCTGAAGATTGAGGAAGTTTCTACACGCTGGAGCCAACAATTTACTGAACTAAACAAAAATGTCACCACCATCATTGATCGTGTCAATAACCTTGAAGAGAGTTGCAACAAAAATGCACAACTACATCGTGCCGAAATAAACACTCTGCAAAAACAATGCATTGCTTTGCAAAAAAAAGAAGTCTCCTGTGATGCTGTACTCTTTGGTATACCCGGCCTTCCTGATGAAAACCTAACTAACCTGTTTCAAAGACTGTGCCATTCAATTGATTGCAAGCCACCTCTTCTCACACATATATTCCGAACTTAAAAAAACAAACGACAATACTCCATCATCATCGTCATTATCTTCGTCTCCAATCGTCATCAAATTTAGAAATTCATTTGAGAGAAACACTGTTCTGATGTCTGCCGCCCACTATCGCAAAAAGCATTCGTCTGAGCTTCATTTGCTTGATCTTGGCATCGATTCCTCCAACAACAGTAGTTGCTACTTAAATTTGAGTCTGACGAGACAAACTCGTTTTCTCTTAAACAGCGCTCTGGCTTTTAGATGAAAAAAGCAACTCTTTGCTGTTCACACTAAGAATGGAAATGTGTATGTGAAGAAGTCATCAAATGATAAAGGCTCATCGAAAGCTCTGAACATCTGCTTGTTGCTGTTGCTGCTGCTGCGACTGACCCACCAATGTGTTAATAGTAATTAATAATAATTTTTTCTCACTAAATTGATTTCTTTATTGTTTTCTCTTCTTTTATTTTCAATTTTAAATTTATATTGTCAGCTTAACTTATATAAACTCTTTGTGTCCTTTTCTTATATCCCATTTTCTTTCGCTTCCCCTTCTCTCTAACTTTATATTGCACTTACAATTTTTGTATTTTTATTTTTAGTATGTTCGCTATTAATTTGACCTGCTTAAACAAGATGTGTGTGCCTTTCAGATGAAAGATTTAGTGTCTTCAGTTGGTATGCATATTGCAAACACCACATACCCAACACGCTTTGCTCCTTATTGCTCTCCAAGTCCTCTGGATCTAATCATAGTATCTGATTCTTCGTTTGTGCATCTGTATGATCAGCTTTCATTTGACATTTCCGATCATGATCTTCTCTTCTGTACGTACAATATCAAATTATCAAAATCTGCTTGCAATGAAACGTTTACCTACAAGGACTTCAACTCAATCGACTTCTCTTATCTTCACCTGTCAACTGCATTGGCACCTTGGCTCAGTTGTCGCATTTATGAGAATCCTAATGATAAAGTTAACTCGTTTCAACATCTGTTGCTCCAACTCTTTAATCAATGTGTGCCTACTAAGACTGTAAGAATTATAAATAACCGTTGCCATTGGTTCACCTCTAACGTGATAACCAGCATTAAAAACAGAAACAAGCTTCATAGTAGATGGAAGCGTAGACCAACACCTGTTAACTGGAGAGCCTTTACTGTAGCCCGTAATCAAGCGACAGCTATAATCCGATCATCAAAAAGTAACTATTATGCATCCAAACTGAATACCTCTTTACCACCTAAAAAACTGTGGAGCAACCTTGGTGTTTGCAAGGATAAAGGAGCTCAATGTTCCCTTAACCCTGATGAGCTTAACGATTATTTCCTTGGAGATTCTGTTTCTGTTGGTGATTTCGAAGCTAATGCTGCATTTAACTCCTTGAATAATGTGCCTAGGCTGGAGGAAGATGAAATCCTGAAATGTGTGAAAGCTATCAAGTCTTATTCTGTCGGTGATGATGGCGTACCTATCCGTTTTGTTAAACTAATACTACCACTAATTATAGCGCATCTAACTCATATAATAAACTGGTGCATTGTCACCTCTACTTTCCCTCTTTCTTGGAAAATTGGAATAGTTCTTCCTACCGTCAAGAAGCGTGACTCTAATTCTCTATCTGATTTTAGACCGACAAGCATCCTACCTTGCCTCTCTAAAGTGTTTGAGAAGCTAATTGAGAAGCAGATCTTAAAGCATCTTTCAATTAACAATTTGTTGTATGAAAAACAATCGGGTTTTAGGGCAAATCATAGCTGCTCTACTGCAATGGGTAATCTTCTTGAAGACGTTGGGGTTGACTATGATAAGGGTCAAATAAATCTCATCTGCTTACTGGACTTTACAAAGGCCTTTGACAAAATGAATCACAGTATTCTTAAATGGAAACTTGTAAATTTCTTCGGCTTCAGTGAGCGGGCATGCTCGCTGATTACTGACTACTTATCCGACCGATTGCAAAGGGTTATTTCGGGGGGTAAATGCTCAGCGCTCAGACCTGTTATGGAAGGAGTCCCTCAGGGATCGATTCTTGGTCCAATACTCTTTTGTATGTTCATCAATGATCTGCCTGCGTGTTGTTCACATTCTTCGGTACACCTGTATGCAGATGATGTTCAACTTCATCTTGCTAGGCCTTTCCATCTGCTCAATGAACTATCCCTCTCCATTAACGAGGATCTTAGCCAAATTAGTAGGTGGTCCGTCGCAAATTGGTCTACTCTTAAATCCTGCCAAGACCATAATCATTCCAATTTCCAAGAAAAAGTTTGATCTCTCTACTATACCAAATATATGGCTAAGTGATAGTTTAATCAAAGTAGTGGATCATTGTACCAGCCTTGGGTATATTATTGACCGTCATCTGTCAGGCTATAGACACAATAATTATGTTATTGGTCACATTTATGGATGCTTACGTAAACTTTGGCCTTCAGCATACTTTACACCCATTGAAACTCGACGTAAACTAATTATTGCTTTAATTGTTCCCCTCATATCATATGCTGAAATCGTGTACAGTGATCTTGATTCACTATCCAAACAAAAACTACAAGTTGCTTTCAATGATGCTGTCCGTTATGTCTATGGTTTACGTAGATATGACTATGTTTCGGAATTTTCCAAAAATAAATTGGGTTGCACATTGCAGCAATACATAAACGCAAGAAACTGCTTATTTTTACACAAATTGATTCATACTAAGGCTCCGTCATATCTATTTACCAAACTCTCTTTTAACCGTTCTGCAAGAAGTATCACTATTATCCCTCAACTCGGCAATTATCTGAACTCATCTCGTTTGTTTTTCATACGTGCTGTTAAACTGTGGAAATCGCCCCCATCACTAATTAAATCAATTGTTAACTATACATGGTTTAAAACTGCAATATTCCTTCACTTTTCGTCTCTCTCAATTCAACCATAATCCTCTCCCATTTCCCTTCAATCACAAAGACTTATTTTCACTTTTAAAATTAATGTAAATCTTCTTCTCTTAAATTGTATTCAATTAAATGTAAATATTTAAACATTTATAACTAAGTACTATAAAAGATGTTATCTTACTGTACGTACCATTATTGCCAAATAAATGAAATGAAAATGAAATGAAATGAAAATGAATAGTACAATAATAACAATAATAGCTTAATAGTCTGGTTCGTTACCGATCTTCCAACCTCTCCCCCTTTGATACGTACTGCGAATTGTAGTCTATCGAAATAAGGTATGGAGGAAAATGGAGGCGGAACACGACAGCATACTTAAAGGCGCTTATAAAAATGATGATGCTGCAAATGCATTTGATAAACAAATAACACATCGCGAACTGTGACGTCAGTGGTCTTAAGCGGTGGAGTGCGTAGTGCACACGACTGCTAAGACTGAGCAAATCTGATATGCGTGGGTTCGAATCCTATGGTGTGCATAAAAAGTTTTTCAAATAAAATTGGATAAAAGCTCAGCACTACAAAAAGGAGACTGATGAGTGCAAAAGTAGCAAAGCACGAAATAGCTATATCTCCAGCCAAACAATTGGTGGTAGCTCCTTTAAGTTGTTGTTCAAAATTTCAATGAAATTGACGGAATAAAGAATGGACAAGCCTAATAAGCTGACATTCTAGTACGAATAGTACAATAATAACAATAATAACTTAATATTCTGGTTAGTTACCGATCTTTCAACCTCTCCCCCTTTGATAGGTACTGCGAATTGTAGTCTATCGAAATAAGGTATGGAGAAAAATGGAGGCGGAACAAGACAGCATACTTAAAGGCGCTTATAAAAATGCTGATGCTCCAAATGCATTTGATAAACAAATAACACATCTCGACCTGTGACGTCAGTGGTCTAAAGCGGTGGAGTGCGTAGTGCACACGACTGCTAAGACTGAGCAAATCTGATATGCGTGGGTTCGAATCCTGTGGTGTGCATAAAAAGTTTTTCAAATAAAATTGGATTAAAGCTCAGCACCACAAAGAGAAGACTGATGAGTGCAAAAGTGGCAAAGCACGAAATAGCTATATCTCCAGCCAAACAATTGGTGGTAGCGCCTTTAAGTTGTTGTTCAAAAATTCAATGAAATTGACGGAATTAAGAATGGTCAAGCCTAATAGGCTGACATTATATTACGAATAGTACAATAATAACAATAATAACTTAATAGTCTGGTTCGTTACCGATCTTCCAACCTCTCCCCCTTTGATACGTACTGCGAATTGTAGTCTGTCGAAATAAGGTATGGAGAAAAATGGAGGCGGAACAAGCCAGCATACTTAAAGGCGCTTATAAAAATGCTGATGCCCCAAATGCATTTGATAAACAAATAACACATCTCGACCTGTGACGTCAGTGGACTAAAGCGGTGGAGTGCGTAGTGCACACGACTGCTTAGATTGAGCAAATCTGATATGCGTGGGTTCGAATCATATGGTGTGCATACAAAGTTTTTCAAATAAAGTTGGATTAAAGCTCAGCACCACAAAAAGGAGACTGATGAGTGCAAAAGTGGCAAAGCAAGAAATAGCTATATCTCCAGCCAAACAATTGGTGGTAGAGCCTATAAGTTGTTGTTGTTCAAAAATTCAATAATTTAACATTGATTTGCAATGATGCGGAAGGAAATAATTTTTGAAAAAGTTAAATCAATCTCAGGTATACAAAAAATGCATGATACTTAAAGGTCTTCCACACTAGCACACTGTGTAGTAATACATGACAAAAAAGTGGGAAACAAATCATGGAGAATAGTGTGAAAGAAAATATGAAAACCAAGCCTACACAATCCGACACTCCACACGATTTGACATGTGTTAATACATGAATAATTTAAGGAATGGTTCTAATTCTATCCCACATTCTATCACACTTTTTTTAGATTAAGGTAATGTATGAATACAAGCAAGTGTGGAAGCAAAATATGAAAAGTCATTTCTTTCCCACAAATTTGGCAGTCACATGGAATTTTTTCCCACTTTCAATTTGACATGTATTAATGCACAGTGGGGTAGTGTGGAAGGGCTTTTAATGCCGTTTTCCTTTGGACGTCCGGAAGAAACGTCACAACAAACTGCAATGCACTTCATGTTTTTCTTAACTTTCCAATTTAATTTATTTCGCATCCAAAATCAAAGTATTTGATAAAGATTATTTAAAAAATCAAGAAAAAATTTATCAAAAAATATAAAATATATTTGGAGTTGATAAAGTCGTGTTTTACATTTTACGTTTTGTGTGGCAGCAAATAATTTTTATTTGGTGATTCATTTATACATATACCAAAAGTAAGGATTGAGCAGAAGCAACATGAAGCGTTCCATCGGATTTCAGAATGAGTGAATCCTTGAGTGAAACCAATGAAAAACGCCATAAACGACCAACTATTTTTCATTTATTGCCCTTTTTTATGATGTTTTCCTTATTACAAGCTTTTGAATTCTAGGACCGAATGCCATTGCCAACAAAGTTCAGTGCAAAAAACGGATACATTCCGAAAATGTTTTTTTTTTTAATTGTAACTGATCAATTGGGGTTTAACAAAACAATCAAATATTTTGGCAGCTGCTATTAGCTTATTTATTGATATTTTGCCACAATTCATCTTCTGAGCCAATTTTAAAGCGTGCCTAGACTTTTAGAGAGAAACGTAAATTGCGTCACGTAATGGAAAACATCTCGAATTATTTGTTTCAAAAGGCTCAAATTGATCATATAAGGATGACCCAACAAATTTACGATTTAACTCGTCAAAATGTTAAATTGAAAGAAGGTATTTTCATTCTTACGAATTAATTGTGTTACACCATTTCGTGAGCGCTTGAAAACCTCATAAAAAAAAGGACAACGTTATCCTTCGCCTTCTGTAGGAAAGGAGATCTCGTTCCTTAATCTTATTTTGGATTAGATCAAACGCACAATGATTTCGCTCCCACTGTGACATTATTCCGCATTAAGGTATTTCAAATGACACCAAACTCAACCCACCCTGTTAAAAACTATTTGAGATATCAGCTGTGTTTTGTTATTTTTTATCGGGATCTGGATTAACATTAACACGTAATAAAAAAAACAATTTGGGATCCTGCTTTCTATTTGGATCTATTTTCAAGATCCAAGAATTAGTTTTTGTTGAAAATTAACCAGTCTGCCATCACTATATTGTTTTGTATTAGTTTTGTATCAGTTCTGTATTCGTATTAGTTCGTAAAAGAAAGACATATATATATATTCACATGTATCATTACATAAATTAGTATGTAACATCATTTTTGTCTGCTCTTCTGGCAATTGCAATTTCGAGTTTATAAAAGAAAGACGTTTTTAATTAAAGACATTCCATTTCAAAAAGACTTTTGTTCTTTTTTTAATATTTGGTGCGGCGACTCTCAAATTGCCAATGTCACCATAACCATATAAGGGTAACACAAAGCTTCCTAAATTGTAGCTGAAGCGTTTTAATGGGACATGAGGGAATGGTTGCCTTTCTGGGACCAATTTAACGTTGCGGTTCATCAAAATGCACAGTTGTCTGAAGCAAAGAAATTTAATTATTTGGAAGGTTCATTAGTTGGTGCAGCAAGAAGAGTGGTTGATGGGTTTACCGCTACCTCATCATGATATGATGCAGCTATTTCTTTGTTGAAAGAACAGTACGGTGATACCGAAAAAATAATTGACAACCACATGCAAAAACTAATTGGATTGCGACCTATGTCTACAAGAAATGATGCTGCTGGTTTGCGAAATCTATATAACACAATCACAACGTCAATCAGAACCCTAACTGCACTCCAAGTACCCACACAACAATACGACATTATGTTAAAAACAGTTTTGCTAAGATGTATGCCGGTCGAACTACGCGTCGATTACCATCGGAGGTGTGAAAAGGAGAACGACATTGCAAGCCTAGCGGATGTTGAGAATGTAGATGACAACGACGGAAATTCAAAAGCACGCACATCGTTGCATCTAATAAAAAGTCACTATGTAAAGAGTATCATGTATTTTCTTAAGAGCGCGATAGAAGCACTGGAAAAAAGTAAGGTTTCCCCTCTTCACGCGAATACAAAAGAAGCGCCAACAGCTGCAACAAGTCTACTCAAAATAAGTGATAGTGTGTGTGTATTTTGCAAATCGTCAGACCATCCAACAAGTAATTGTTCCAGCCATCTTACATTGCAACAAAATAGACAAATTCTACTTACAGGCAATAGATGTTTTCGATGTGCAAAAACAGGCCATCTGTCTAAAAAGTGCAGAAGTATACATTTTTTAAAGTGCTCTAAATGCGGTGGTAAACATTTAGCCACGATGTGTGACCCGTCATTTAAAAAAGAATCTACAGCCGCAATGCAAATAATCGCGAATGAACCTGACAAAAATGATGGAAGTGATGAACACATCAATCTCTGTGCGCATTCAACCCAACAAAAAGTTTTTTTGAAAACTGCACGATGTTTAATTGCTGGTGCAGAAAGTAAAGACATAATCTTTTGACTTGTCATAGATGGTGGCAGTCAGAAAAGCTATATATGTGAAAGTATTTTAGAAAAACTAAATATTATTAAAAAGGACAAAATAAAAATGTCAGTGATTCCCTTTGGTGCATCTGAAACATCGCCAGTGAGTACATATGATAGAGTGAAAGTCGTGTTAAAGAACCAATTTAATGAAAAGAGTGCCCTAATTGAAGCCATTGTTGTTCCACGAATCTGTGTTGACGTTCTTTCAATTCCCGATCCATCTTGTTCTGCGTTCCGAAATCTTAAATTGGCAGATCGTCTCGCATCAACAGACTCTAATATAATTGACGGTCTCAGCATGCTCATCGGAGCTGATTTCTATTAGACGATAGTCACTGGGAAGCAACGAAAGATTCCCGATCGTCTGTGAGCTGTGTATACCATTTTTGGATGGACTCTATAAGGGTTACATTCGTTGACAGACACGATTGGGGATAATCCAAACATCTACGCTTCTATGATCGCCAATGTTGTCAATGTCACCGATCAAGAACTTTCATCAATTTGGTCCTTGGAGTCAATAGGAATCAGAGGTGAAGAAGCAGAAAAGCAGCATAACACTCAACTCACTAAAATCGGATCCCTCTATGAAGCTAGATTACCTTGGAAGAATCCTGATGTGGTATTTGAAAGCAATATATCTCAAGCGGTAAGTCGTTTAAAGTCCTTAATTAAACGTTTATCTAGGGACCCAGTGAAAACCAAAGAATATGACGCTGCTGTGCGACAGCTACTCGCTGATGGCATTGCCGAAGAGTCCAAGGATGCTCCCAAAAGAATATGTTATCTTCCCCATCGGCCAGTATATACAGAAGACAGCACGACAACTAAATTGCGCATAGTTTTTGATGCGTCTAGATGTTCCGACAGAATCCCTTCTTTGAATGATCAGCTGTATACAGGGGCTAACTTACTGCCTGACACTTTGAAGATTTTACTGAATTTTCGCTTGGGACGTTTTGCCATTGTTGTTGATATTGAAAAAGCTTTCTTGCAAAAAGCCTTAATAAAAATGACCGAGATTCACACAGATTCCTTTGGTACAAATCAGCAGATGCAATTGGTGAACAACAATCTTTGGTCGAGCTACGAATGACCAGAGTCACATTCGGTGTAAGATGCAGCCCTTTTCTTCTCACGTCGACTATTCAGTGCCATTTAGATATGCAAAGGTAAGCGTTTCCAAAAACATGTGGCATTCTTGAAAAATCCTTTTACATGGACGATTTAATCTTGAGTCTAGATTCCGAATCTGATTGCTGTCGTATCTTTGAAGAAGCATCAGAAATTTTGAATGCTGCGTCGATGAGATTGAGGAAGTGGCATTCTAACAGCACAAAGCTTCGTAGCCAAATTGCCACAAAACAATTTCCAATAACACAAAAAGTTTTGGGTCTGACCTGGTCAGTTTTTAGTGATGAGTTATCTGTTCCAATGCAATCGGTACAGAGTTTCTTAGAGTCCAACCTAAATAGCGGAAGCAAGCGAAACATTCTCCAAGCCATAGCTCGAGTATACGATCCTTTGGGAATAGTATGTCCAACCATCGTTAAGCTAAAAATTCTATTTCAAGCTGCATGGAAGCACAAATTAAGCTGGGATGAACCTCTGCCAGCTGATTTAATCGTTGGTTGGAACGAGTGTGTTAGAAACACACTACAACTAAAAGAGATGTCCATACCGAGATCGTTATTAATGTCTTCTACCTTCACCGATTTACAATGCCACATCTTTGCTGATGCCAGCCTAAAAGCATATGGTGCAGTTGCTTACATACGTGCTGTTGATGACAAAGGATTCGTAACGGTGTCTTTCTTATGTGCCAAATGCAGAATTGCACCATTAAGACAGGATGGTTCCGATGAGCTAACTCTACCAAAGCTAGAACTGACAGCTGCTTTGATAGCCGCCAGACTTTTTTCTTACCACAGAGATGCCCTAAGGATCCCAGTCAAGAGGTACTCGCTCTGGACTGACTCAAAAATTACCCTCAACTGGATATATGGTCAATTGCAGCGTTGGAAGCCGTTTATCCAAAGCAGAGTAACAGAAATTCGTCGCCACACTTCTATCCTGGATTGAGACCATTGTGCCGGAAATGAAAACCCAGCTGATCTTATTACGAGAGGTATACCTGGAGACAAACTTCGAAAGTCATCACTGTGGGCCCATGGACCGAAATGGCTATATGAATTCAAACCAAACGACAGTCATGCTACTTCGGACATTGGCTTTAATACTGCCTTGCTGCTGGAGATTGATGTCAAAAGATCCAAACAACCTATTTTCGATTTCGAAAAATTTGGAAGCTGACTGCGGTTGCTGCGTGTCACCAGTTGGGTACTTCGGTACATAAACTTCCTTATAACCAAAGAGAAGACTTTTGAAGGCTTACTAACGAAAGCAGAAATAGATGAATCCGAACATTATTGGATCAAGTATGTACAATTGTTCAGTTTTACTAATGAACTTCGCTGTTAACAAAAGTTGCCCATAAATTCGTCTTCAAAATTGATTGAACTGAACCCATTCTTGGACGAGGATGGGTTGATGAGACTTGGATGGAGGCTCCAATTACTAGATGAACCATTCGACCTTAGACATCCCATTATACTGCCACCAAATCATTATATAACAAGACTTATCGTTAACGATCGTCACTTGTCGACTATTCATGGTGGCGTGGGAGTTGTTCTCACAAAGATTCGATCATCAAAGGACGAAAGCTGGTGAAAAAGACGCTCAAATCCTGTACTGTGTGCAAGAAGCTTTTTGTTCAACCTGCTTCACAAACTTTTGCTCCATTACCACTCAAAAGGTTAACGCTGACGAGGCCCTTCAACGTCGTTGGCATTGATTTTGCTGGACCTCTTTATTATACGAACTCAGGAGGAAGTGACAAGCAGAAAGCTTACCACTTGATATTCACATGTGCGAGTATTCGAGCTGTACATTTGGAACTTAACGCCAGTATAACAACAGAAAGCTGCATAATGGCATTAAGACTTTTAGGCGAGCTGCCTTAGAGTTAGGAAAAATCAAAGATATTTCCGGTGAAGAAGAAGTACGAGGTTATTTATCCAAAAACCGAATTCAATGGGACTTTATTGTGGAGAGAGCTCCCTGGTGGGGTGGTTTTTGGGAACGTCTCATCAGATTAGTAAAAAACACCCTGAAGGTCACTGAAAATTTGCATGGATTTAAGCAAACAAGCTCTTTAAAATTGAGCTTAAAAATTATATTTAAATTGATATATGTAAGACAAGACTTAATTAAATATGTTAACGATTCTCTTAAAGAAAACTGCGTGCGGATTCGTCTTAAGTATCGGTAAAGAATGACTCGAGAAATTTTATTTTTCTTTTTGTTTTCATTTTCATTATTCTTTTTCTATTATTAATTATTATATACAACTAAAGATGGCCGACATGGCGCTAAATTTAAAAATTCAAATTATTATACCAATTAATACAATTCACAATAGGTTACAAATTCAATTTAAATCTTTGTCAGTTAAAGTTATTTCATTATTATTTTTTTTTTAATTATTTTATGTTCTGACGAAATACCGGCCACGTTGAAGGGCTGGAAGGCTTCAACACTCATCTAGCAGAACAGCCAACTTTACGATGGGTCATCTAAGCACTCCATTTTTGGTTTTGACGTCGGCGACCCTGACCCTTCCGTCCTGCCCTGCGATAACTGCTGTTACTCTTCCCATCGTCCACTGTTGTGGAGGGGCGTTGTCTTCGTGAATAAGGACGACCTTTCCCACGACGAGATTGGGTTTCTCCTGAACCCATTTGTTGCGAACCTGAAGGCCAAGCAGATATTCCTTTGACCACTTCTGCCAAAACTGCTGCTTTAGAAAGCATAGAAGTTGCCATCTTTTCAAGCAGCTTGTTTGCTGTTCCGGCACTTGTTCCGGGGGAAGTGCTCGCAATGGTGCGCCTATCAGCAAATGCGCTGGTGTGAGTGCCTCGCCGTCGTTGGGGTCTGCGCTTAGAGGGGCGATTGGCCTTGAATTGAGGATTCCTTCGACCTCTATAAGCACGGTTATCAGTTCTTCTGCTGTTAGTGAAGCGTTCCCCACAATTCGATGGAGCAGCGTCTTCGCCGACCTCACCGCGGCTTCCCACAGACCTCCGAAATGTGGAGCTCTTGGTGGTATGAAGGCGAAACTGAACCCTTCCTTGGCTGCGTACTGGTGAACTGATGCCTTGCCTTGTTCGAACTGCTCGCGTACCTCCTGTAGTTTCCTCTGAGCTCCCACGAAATTTGTCCCGTTGTCGCAGTGGATCGTTTGGGGAATTCCTCGGCGACCGATGAACCTTTTTAGGGCGAGAATAAAACAATCAGAAGAAAGATCAGTTGCTAATTCAAAATGTATAGCTTTGGAGGTAAAACAAACAAAAACTACTATGTACGTTTTGTACGGTGGTCGACCTCGAATTTTTAAAGTGGTATATACAGGGCCACAAAAATCAACGCCACATATTAAGAAGGGTCGTTGTACTCTCAGTCGATCTGCCGGCAAGTTTCCCATAATATGGGTAAGTAATTTTGGCTTATATTTAAAGCAGGGTATGCAGCTTCGTATAGTTTTTCGGCATGCTTCTTTGGCGTTAATAAGCCACACTTTTTCGCGAAGCAATGCAACCAATTCTTGAGAGCCAGCATGACAGTTTTTTAAATATGTTTTTATAAATTGAGTATTTTTTGTTAATAAGAGTGGAAACTTGGCATCATATTCGATTGGTGCGTGCAAAAGACGTCCACCTACTCGAAGTAGCGAAAATGATAAATTACAATCTGTAAACTCGTGCATGAATGGATTGAGTTTTTGTATGCTATGTGTAACTGGGATTTTTTTTCTTAGTTTATGAATTTCGTCGGAAAATGCATGTTTTTGAACAATTTTAGTAATTTTAAGGAATGATAAATTCAACTCCTTAGCCGTGGGATGTTCTTCGAAAACTTCTGTTTTATTTTTACATCTTCGAAAAAATCGCATAACATAAACAAATGTGTTGGTTAATTCTTCATATGAAGAAGCCTCTTCGATAAAATCCATAAGTTTCGTCCTAGGACTTTCTACTGCGACAAGAACGACATTTGGATTTTCTAGAAGGAATGATGGACCATTAAACCAAATCGACGTATTTAGTTCATCCACATTACAACCTCTAGATACTATATCTGCTGGATTAAGTTTTGTTGGGACATGTTTCCAGGACACATTTTGTGTCCACTCTTGGATATCTGACACTCTGTTGGCAACAAAGGTTGCGAGTGTTGATGGATGGGATTTTATCCAATGCAAAGTGATTTCGGAATCTGTCCAAAAAACAATTTGCTCAACGTCAAGACTCAACATTGCCGATACTCTCATCCATAATTTAGAAAGAGTATGCGCTGCGCAAAGTTCCAGTCGCGGAAGCGATTTGGTATTCAAAGGGGCCACTTTGGACTTTGCTGTTAATAGCGTCGACTTGATACCTTCAGTGCTCTGACTACGGATGTAAATACAACATCCGTAGGCTCTCATCGATGCATCGGCGAACCCATGGATCTGAATTTTAGCACTCGAATGAGTTTCAACAAATCGTGGTATTTTTATCTCAGGAAGCTGAGATAGATTTGTTTTAAAATTCTGCCAACAGGTATCAAGGCGCAATGGAATCGACTCATCCCAATCAAGCTTTTGAATCCAAAGCTCTTGTAGCAAAATTTTTGCTTTAGTTACTATGGGGCATAATAATCCAAGAGGATCAAATAGACGAGCGGAAACTGATAAAATATTTCTCTTAGTAGCTCGTAAATCATGGAAACTATTTTCTAAATTGAAGCTAAATGCATCTTCAATCGGTTGCCAATGAATTCCAAGAGTTTTTGTGGAGTCTGAGTCATTAAATTTAATCGACTTTTCAGAACTCTCAGTATTATAAAACTCTGGATGGTTTGAATACCATTTAGCCAATTGAAACCCACCCTTCTGAAGTATTTTTTGTATTTCATTTTGTATAACTTTAAGAGTTTCGATTTCATTGGCACCGGTTAGAAGGTCATCAACGTAGAAATCTCTCCGAATTACTTTTGACCCTGCAGGGTGAGAATTTTCGAATAATTCACCTAACATTTTCAAACACCGTATTGCCAAGAATGGTTCTGGTGACGTGCCATACGTAACAGTGTTCAAACGAAAATGTTGCAAGGGCTGAGAGGGATGCCGCCTCCACACTACGAGCTGGTAAATCGAATGCTCCTCAGAAACAAGGATTTGTCGATACATTTTCGTTATATCAGCCGTAATGGCATATTTATGAGTCCGAAAACGGAGCAATGTCGAAAACAGCTCCTCTTGAATGGTTGGCCCAACCATCAAGATGTCATTCAAAGATTTTTGAGTCGATGTACGACTCGAAGCATCAAAAACAACACGCAATTTAGTGCTTGTGCTTTCTGGGCGTAGGACACACTGATGCGGAATGAAGTAATGCGGGCTTTTTGGGATTTCATTATTCGTTGGTAACATATGTCCCAATAGAAAATATTTTTCCATAAACTCCATGTACATAGACCTCAGCTCGACATTTTTTAAAAGTTTTCGCTCAAGTGCGAGAAACCGACGTTTGGCAGTTTCAAACGATGACCCAAGTGAGCTAGGAGGTGATTTGAATGGTAATTTGACTACAAATCGACCTTTCGGTAAAAGTTGCGTATTCGCAACGAAGTGATTTTCGCATAATTTTTGTTCTTCAGTGAAAAATGTTTTCGTTTCTCCGGGAAGTTCTTCCAATGCCCAAAATTTTTGAACAAGTTCGTCTAGACATGGCAATTCATCGGTTTGGCATACCAAACTACATAATCTTTTATTTGAATTCGTAAACTTGGGATATTTTCCCGATACTATCCAACCAAGGAGAGTTTTCTGAATGGTTGGGTATTCGGGGCCTTGTTTAATTTGGCCAACAGACAACAATTCGAAAAATGTTTCTGCTCCCAATAACAAATCAATTTTGTGTGGCTTATAAAAACAAGGATCAGCCAACTGAATATTGGGTGGAATGTTCCAATTCGCCGTATTTATAGCATCATCTGGTTGATATGCAGATATTGAGCTCATGACCCAGTAATCTGCAGAAAATGAATGGTCATTCAATCTTGATTTTACTACTGCATGTAACTTTTTGTTAACTGTAGTGTTTGATTTCCCAATGCCAAGTAAATTTAACGGTTTTTCTTCTTTATGAAGTTTCAATCTTTGAGCGAGTTCTTCGGTTATGAAGTTGATTTGCTAGCCTGAATCAAGTAACGCTCGCGCTAACGTATACTCGCCTGATATGCCTTTTATTTGAATAACAGCAGTAGCAAGGATGACTTGGTCAGTCGTAACAGAAGCATGCATGGCCTGCAATCTCGAAGATTGTTGCGTACTGTTGAAAGTTGTTTCATATTGATGCAACAATGTATGATACGATCGATTGCAAACACTACACTTACTCAATCTGCATTTTGAAAATGTGTGCCCTTTTCGAAGACAATTAATGCAGATTGGAACACCCTTTGCAAATTCAAACCTTTGTAAAACGGGAAGTGTTGAAAAGGATTGACATGCAGTTATATAATGATCATTTGATTTGCAGTATAGACATTTTAATTTATTTTGTTGTTGTGTGCTTACAGCAAACGAAGATTTTTGATTTCTTTGGCGACTAAATTCTTGTTTTGGTTTGGATTGCTTATCACTGGGCTTAGGTTTTGAAGTTGAAGATTCTTCAGCAGATATGTGCTGATATCTTTTGTTAAGAGCTGCTTCACAATCGCTCCATAGGGGAAGGGTGCTGTAATCTAGCTGTTCCTCCCACTTAGACCTCGTAACTGCATCAACCTTTGACATTACTAAATGTAAAATGATCGCGTTTGTGATATTTTTATCATCGCCTAATGAGAGAAGCGAATCATAAACTGCGGAAACCGTATCTATCATACTGCGCAGTGCAGAAGCTGACGGCTTACAGATTTCTTTTAGCTCGAAAAGAGTTGAAATATTGTCAAAAAATATCGAACAATTATTATCGTAAACTTTTTTCAAACTTGCTAATGCCTTTGGATAATTCTGTTCGGTGATTTGGAAAGCTTTAACCGTTCCTAAAGCTTCACCTGTTTAACAGGAAATCAGGTGATTGAATTTTTCAATATCTGGGAGCATAGGATCGTTATTAACCAAACTCTCGAAAAGGCTTATAAAATGTTTGTATTCGGCATATTTGCCGCTAAATTTGGGAAGAGACATTTTTGGAAGTCGTGAGTGATGAGGGCTACTAAAAGAATATTCCACAGCACTAGATTTATGCCTCTTATTCAGCACCGACATAAGTAATGACTTCGTAGTTACACAAATGTCTTCCAACTCTCCGCGGGACGTATAAGTGTGATCATATGACTCTATATCCGATTTACATGTCATTATTTGATCAATGTACGAATTTAATATGTCTAAACGACGTTCTAATTCCATCGGATTTAACGACATTGTTTTTTGTTCTAATCCAGTTTTAAATCGAATTATATTATTTTTTATTAATGAACGTTGATGCCTTAATTGCTCAAGATTTTCTAGCTTACTCGGTGATTCTTGTCTTTTCTTGCCAGCCATTTTATTGCTTTAGTGTTTGATATTAAACTAACAATAAACTAAATTTGCACTATGGATGTAGTTTATCCACAAAAATTAATTTAATTTGCACAGGTTATTAAGTTAATAAGTAGGTATCGCCAAAGTGTATAGAAAAATTAGTTTATTTTCAACAAATACTATTGTTGCGATAACTTGAAAAAGAAATTTAAAACTTATAACCGTTCTAGTGCAAATTGTCGAAAAATATTTGTTTATCACTTGTGCAATATTTTAATTAAAACAATTTAAATTTTATTGCTGGCCACACTGTTCTAGCAAAATTTTCACCAAAAATCCCTATAAATTGGCATCACTGGTCACAACACAAACTCAAAGAATGACAGGATGTAAGGAACGAACTGACAGTTCGACTATCAATTCGATTATAACAAATTGTATTTACTTGATCGGTATGATTAATTAATTAAAACGATTAATTATTATTACTAAATAATATTAAGCAATGAGTGAGTGCGACTTGATTCGGAAATCGTAATGAGAAATTTGTATTATTTGCAGTAATTATTGAATATTACTAAATAATATTAAGCAATGAGTGAGTGCGACTTGATGCAGATGTGGCTACGGCAAAGGTGACAGATGCGCAAATTACAAAGCTCGAATTAGAAACCTTTTTCTTTTTAAGTTTACGATGTGGATTTTTAGTTTAAAATCATTGATATTTTTAAGTTACTTTTTTGTGAATTATTAGCTTTAAGTCACATTTACTTATGTATATTTTTTCTTTAGAAAAAATCAATAAAATTTTATTTGGTTAATTCCAAATAACGCACTTTATTATATTTTGTTTATTTTACCAATAATAGTTAAAATGCAATTTGACAAAAATTGAAAGTGGGTGCTAAATTTGACTAATGTAGCACAAATGTGAAATTTAGCAAGTTTGTATAATTTTGTATCTTAAAAAAAAAATCAATTTTTGTGGATACCTCGTTTTTCTTTGGCGATTCTTCTTGTGAAGCCACTTCCCTTTTACACAGCGAACAGTTGCAGTTTGTGTGCATTTGTGGACTCTGGAGCGCTGGAGCTTCGCACAGTTTGACTGGAATGCTGTGGGTATTTTGGGTTCCTCCAAGTTGAATTCTGGGTATCTGATTACACTGCAGGTTAACGATGGCACTTTAATAATAATCACGTGCGATTCCACCGAATTATTAAGAATTTTATCGAATCGCGTTTATTAATAGAATTGCGAATCGCGTTTTTTATTACTATAAATACAATAAATAATTAATTTAAGTTTGTCCCTGCTCGGGCGCCATGAAAATTTGCATGGATTTAAGCAAACAAGCTCTTTAAAATTGAGCTTAAGAATTATATTTAAATTGATATATGTAAGACAAGACTTAATTAAATATGTTAACGATTCTCGTAAAGAAAACTGCGTGCGGATTCGTCTTAAGTATCGGTAAAGAATGACTCGAGAAATTTTATTTTTCTTTTTCTTTTCATTTTCATTTTCATTATTCTTTTTCTATTATTAATTATTATATACAACTAAAGATGGCCGACATGGCGCTAAATTTAAAAATTCAAATTATTATACCAATTAATACAATTCACAATAGGTTACAAATTCAATTTAAATCTTTGTCAGTTAAAGTTATTTCATTATTATTTTTTTTTTTAATTATTTTATGTTCTGACGAAACAGTCACCATCGGAAAAGCCAAACTGAGTTTTGAACAACTTCGAACAATCTTAACAGAAGCCGAGGCCGTTGCCAACGATAGACCCTTGACGTGCGTGTCCAGTGACCCAATGAAATTGTCACCTCTTACACCAGCCAAGTTCTTGTCATCGATTCCAAGCTTTCAAACAGCCGTAGACGAAGATGCAAAGCTAAGGGAGCTTTGGAAACACCGCATGAAGATTAATGCAAAGCTGGCAAAAAGATGGAAGATAGAGTACCTACAAGTTCTTCGATCTTTTCATCACAACAATTTTAAAGAATCCATTCAATTGAAGGAAGGAGATGTCGTTCTTCTTTTCGGTCAAGCAACTCCTCGAATACACTGGAAGATGGTGATTATAACTAAGGCTTTCATCGGAAGAGATGGAAAGATACGCTCCTGTGAAATACGATGTCCAAATGGAAAGGTGTTCAGAAGACCAGTTCAGCTCCTATATCCATTGGAGCTCTCAAGTATCACCCCGCCGGAGGATGTTGAAAATTAACCAGTCTGCCATCACTATATTGTTTTGTATCAGTTCTGTTTTCGTATTAGTTCGCAAAATAAAGACATATATATATATTAACATGTATCATTACATAAAGTAGTATGTAATTTTTGTCTGCTCTTCTGGCAGTTGCAATTTCGAGTTTATTAAAGAAAGACGTTTTTAATTAAAGACATTCCATTTCCAAAAGACTTTTGTTCGTTTTTTAATAGTTTAAATTCTCAACACCAGGTGTGAACATTTTGATTCATAAATGTTGTCGGCACTGTGAAAAAAAAACAAGATCCAGATCCCGATAGTGGAAGTTGATGTGGACGTTTGAGTAGTAGAAGTAGTATAGAACGCGAATCACAGTCACTATATTCAACTTCTAAAAAAAACTAATGGTGTATTCAGTTGGTAAAATAAATCAATTTATTTTTGATTTGGATCTATCAAAGCGCAGATTTTGCATTGCAATGGGCAAATAAATCGATTAATTTTTTGATTAATGTTGAGAGCAAGGAATTACACTACTTAGATTGATTGATAAAGTACGACTATTCTATTCTTCTATTCTATTTTAATAAAGTTATTTATAAAGAATAAATTATTTGTTTTCTTGTATGCCCCAAGGTCATAACAATTGGCGACGAGGATAATTGGCGACCACAAAAAATAATTTACGAGGAGAAAATGAACAAAGTTTTTTTTTCAATAAAACTATCTTGGAAAGAGTCGTAATATCTAATTTCATTGTGCGACACCATTTTGTTTTAATCAAAAATGTCGACTTCAAACGAGATCAAAATTCTCGAACTGTTGGAAGTTCAATCTAAACTTTTGCAAACAATCATAGCAGGAGGACAACCATCCAGTCGACAAGATGAAAAGCCAGAGTTTCTCATGGATACGTTAGCGAACAGCATCTCATAGTTTTGCTACGACCCAGTAAATGGAATTGACGGCAAGCACCTGGACGACGCCTCAAAAGTTAGATTGTTGATGCAAAAATTAAATCCAATCGCTCACGAGAAATATGCGTCATACATGCTTCCGAAGAATTCGAGAGACATTCTAGGCCTGTTTAATGAATCTGTTCGGAACAGAAAAGTACAGAAAAGAACAGAAAAGATCAGAAAAGTACAACATTGTGTGTTCCATGAGTAAAAACCTTCCACTAAACTGTTCTACCTTCCGTCATTTTGTGTTCCTTGAAGTTTTTCAGCACAGATTAGAACAATATTTTTAGCACCTTCTTTTTAGGTGGTGCAAGTTAGAACAAGTAACAGCTGATTGATTTCTTTCAGTAAGACAAAAAAAAGTTTTAATTTAGATTTTTGGAAGTGAAAATATTATCACTGATGGACTCTTTATATAGATCGTGTATAAAAATAGCGGAAATATCTGAAATATATCCATGTCATTCAAAAGGAAAGAAAAGTTCTTAATTTATTCCAACCAAATTAAATTCAATTTTGCGCTACTTCACAGCTGATCGGAAACTGTCAATTACATTGGTGCATGTGCTGCACTTTTTTGTTCTAACTTGTTCTGACAGTTTGTTCTGTTCTGTTCTGTGCTGTTCTGTCCTGTTCTAAGGCGCCAGTTATAGCGATAATTAAAAACCATCAGTAAAAGTTGAAACAGGTGAAAACTGGAATTTTTTACTTACGGGCGGTTATAGCAATCAGTAAAATTATATCAGTAAATTAATGCCAAACCCACAGCCGCAATCTTTTATTTATTTTTAATGATGCAAAATGCTTCAGTAATTTTTTTACTGATGAGTGGAACAGTAAAAAAATGGAACATAGAAAACTGAAACGAAATGTTCCATTTTTTGGGTTTTGGCAATCAGCTGTTCAGTAAAACGAATTTCCATCAGTAAAATAAATAAATGCTTTTTTTACAAAAATTATTCATCCTTGGGATTATTTTTTGGCAGAAAAAAATATTTATATTGATTTGCCATCGATTCGTACCATTTTAATGTTTCAATTCTTTTTTTAACACAGCAAATTATCCAAAAGAAAATTTTTACTGATGGTTTTTAATTATCGCTATAACTGGCGCCTAATCTAGATTTTTTTAATTAAACAAACCTTCTATATACAGAAACAGTCGAAACCTTCAAGACTTTGTGTGGTGCTCCAGAATCACTCTTCAATGCTCGCTTCCGCTGCTTGCAAACAATCAAAAATTCATCGGAAGATTTTACAACATATGCAGTTAGGGTAAACAAGTCATGCGAAGATTTCAGGCTAAATGAATTAAAGGCCAATCAATTCAAGTGTTTGGTTTTCGTTACAGGACTGCAGTTATCTGCAGACGCAGACATTCGAACTTAGCTCCTTGCAGCATTGGAAAACAACGTAAACTTGGATTTGATCAAGCTGTTGTCAAATGTGCAAAAATTCAAAAATCTTAAAAAGGACACAGCTCTCATTAAAAATACGTCGACTCCACACCATGCTGGAGTTGTGGAAAAATGCATTTCGCGAAAGATTGCGAATTTAAAAACCACAAATGCACCCAATGTGGCCAAACTGGACACAAGGAAGGATACTGCAATTGTTTTTTCGAAGAAGGAAAAACAAAACGGTAGTAACTTCCAAGAAAATAAGTCGGGTCAAAAGAAATTTAGACCTCGCAACAAGTCAATTCAAGTCAACACCATCAATCATGCCCCGAGAAGGAAGTTTGTAGCAGTCGAAATTCGCTTTAATCAACAACGCGAGACATACCCACTCAAACTTCAAATCGAGATCGGGTTAGACATCAGTATGATAGACGTCACCACATGGCTGAAGCTTGGTCAGCCGGGTAAATCTCTAAGTGGAGCTCAAGCAAAAAGTGCCTCTTTGGACAGCATCAAACTGATCGCTGAATTTCAATGCGATGTTCAGCTTAATGGGGAAGTTAAAACTTGTAACATGTATGTTTCAAATATTAATTCTCTCAATGTTTTAGGTACAGACATGTGCGAGATTTTCGGTTTGTGGAATCAACCAATGAACGTAGTATGCAGTCGGATCACTCAACTGACTATTGACGAGCGAAATGCATCCATTGCCATCATTCAGCAAAAATACGTCAAATTGTTCAAATCCTATTCTTCTGTCTGTACCAAAACAAAAATAGAACTTCATCTCAAGCCTGATACAAGCCCAACATTCAGAGCAAAGCATCCAGTGTCATATTTAGCACTCCCATTTATCGAAGCAGAATTGAAACGTCTCCAAAATCGCAACATCATCACTCCAGTAGACTACTCTGATTGGGCAGCACCCATTGTAGTCATCAGAAAGGCAGGGGGAGTGCGCATTTGTGGAGACTACTCTTCAGGCCTAAACCAATCATTAGAGCCTCATCAATGTCCGCTTCCACTGCCTGAAGACATCTTCGCAAAAATAGCAAATAGTCCATTTTATACGCACATCGATTTGGCAGACGCGTATCTTCAAGTTGCAGTCAAACCAGAATCTAGAAAGCTCCTCACAATCAAAACGCACAAAGGATTGTTTACGTTCAACAGACTTGCACCAGGCGTAAAGTTTGCACCAGGAGCCTTCCAGCAGCTAATGGATGCAATCAGGTACGAACGCAGGAACAAATTTCGGGGGGGGGGGGGGGGGGGTTTGAAAAATTAAAGATGTTTTTAAATAATTTGCATATACCTATTTCTTAGAAGGACCTGTGTGATGCAAAATATTCTTAGGCGTTTACGTGAAAGGTATGCGGGAATAACCCAAAAACTCAACAAAAAAGATGTCAAAACCCTGTTTCTGTTTGAGTCAATTTTAATGCAGATTAATTAAAATTACTTTATTCATTTCAGACACAAAGTTTTTTTCAAAATCAACCCCCAAACCACTTGCGTTCGCGCCAGCCTAAACCAGCATTAAAAATTCAATTGGCAGGCGTTTTGTCTTTGTCTGCGCCAACGTGGTTTTATGGGTGAAATCTTTTCAGGAAAAAGAGATTTGTAGTAGGTACATTACATGGATATCTACTAAAGTTACATATTAAGGGTCATCTCTTTATTCAACTTTTATCCCGTAGGAAAACTGGAAACTCTAAAATTAAGACTGAAATTCTTATGCGAGGAAGTTAATTTGATACATTTCGGGGGGGTTGAACCCCAAAAACCCCCCTGTGTTCGTGCCTGGATGCAATGCTTGCAGCTGTCGACGGTGTTGCAGCAAATCTCGATGACATCATCGTGAGTGGAAAGGACTGGCAGGATCATTTAAACAACCTCAATAAAGTCATGGAACGTCTCATGAAGTACAACTTTCAAATTAAAATTGAAAAATGTTCCTTTTTCGTACCAGAATGAAATATCTTGGTCACATAGTCGACAAAAATGGCTAACGACCAGACCCAGCGAAAATTGATAAAATAATCACGATGCCAGCACCAACCACCACTATCGAGCTCAGATCCTTCCTCGGGGCTGTGAACTATTATGGTAAGTTTGTTAAACAAATACGAGACATCCGAGCACCATTGCACAATTTGCTCCGGAAAAGTGCTAAATTAGAATGGTCCCCCTGACCATTCTAATTTAGCACTATTCCGGAGCATATGCCAAAAATCGTTTCTGAAATTTAAAAGCATTCTCGCACACTTCAATCCAAACTTACCGATAAAAGTAGCAGCTGATGAATCCAACGTTGGACTAGGTGCCATACATATTTTTCCAGATGGAACGGAAAAAGTCATAGCTCATGCAGCCAGATCTTTGACATCTACTGAGACTGGGTTCCAGACAAAATAATCGAGTAAGTCGGAACCGTTAACTACAACATTCTTGTCAACGATGCAAATAAGAGCAGAGTTATTCGTTCACATACGAACCAAATAAGGTCTAGATTCTCTGAAGCTAACGAGCAGCCAACTTCCAACACATTCCTGGATTTATTTCAAGACCAAACGTTACCGACTCACCATGATCCAGAACCACCAACTGAAAATGAAGGCTTCCTTGATTTATCAGACAATTTCGAGGATGCATTGGAATCAAGTTCTGAAACTTCGGAACTTCTCGGTTTTCCTTCACCAAGTCCAACTTCAGAGGTTCAGAGGATGTCTTCGAGAGGAAGAAATATTCAGACTCCTAGTTGGATGAAGGATTATGACCTCTTTTAAGTGGGGGTTACATTACTTAGACAGCACTGCAAAACACTATTTAATTGCCGTCCCTGGCAATGACCATCTACAACTACAGCAATAAAAGATAGATTGTGTGAGATACATATTCTATCTTATCTACTCTAGGGCATCTCACTTGTAAATTGGTTTTCAATTTGATAAAGTACGACTATTCTTGTGTTCTTAGATTTTAATAAAGTTATTAAATAATATTTTTTTTGTTTTCTTGTATGACCCAGGTCATAACAATTTAAAATCATTTTTGCAGATCTAAATTTTCACCAGAATTCACTTACACCAATACAATTTTTAGTTGTCACTTTACAAAATTTTGTTTTTTTATTGTTTGAATTTATTTCGATTAAATGAAAATTATGGTCTGTTCCTTTTACTTTCAGTTTCTGTGATTTTCTGTGATTTTTAGTCCTGCGAAGTTCATATAAAAAAAATGAAATTGACAGAACTTGGGAGTAACAATTACAGAAATTCAGAGTAAAGTAACAGACATATTCTTTTTCATTTCTGATATAAAATATAAGCATTTAAAAATTAATTGGTAGATTCATGAAGCTCATTTTTCTCTTCTGAAAGTGAATAAAGTTTTGGCGAGTGTTTTGAAGTTTTGAAACAGATATAAAATAACACGAATACAATGACAAAAAAAAAAACAATTTGAAATGGCGTTCGATTCACCACAAAATAAATCAATATTTTAAGATTGAAAACTGAATTTACCAATCGAAAACACCATAAGAAAACGTTTTTTTTTGTTTTTTTTTGTGGGATTTGGATCGTTTTATTAGCACAGAATGATCCATGTGGATGTTGGTGGATAATAAAACGCGGCTATTAACGTCTTAAAATATAAATTTCCCATTGGACACCCTCATTTTGTTCGACATAGAACATAAGGTACAGTTTTGAGCTGGTAATAAGGAAGGTAAGTATATACAATAATATGTACAATAATTATAAGAATTTACAAACAAGTTAACAAAATATAAATGCAATTTTTATTTTAAATATAAGTTTTGTATAAATTTGTAAATTTCGAGTATAGAAAAAAGTTTTTAGAGCATTTTTATTGTTATTGTTTTATTTTCCAAATAATTATCGAGACCATCTTTTCCCAATTCACGACCAAATCCAGATTGTTTGAAGCCACCAAACGGTGTTTGTGGCAGAACAGCATCATAGCAATTGATCCAAACCGATCCAGCATCCACACTATTTGCAAAAAGAATTGCCTTATTGATATCATTTGTTATGACTCCAGCAGCAAGTCCATACGATGTATCGTTAGCTCTCTCAATTACTTCTTCAATTGAACTAAACTTGAAAATGGATTGAACTGGTCCGAAAATCTATTTTAAAAATAAAAAAGTAGGTATATGTTATACACAAAAAATTATAATTTAAATTATTGTACTAATCAATGTTGTAAAGTGTTGTTATGTATAGAACGAATGACTTTTTAAAAGAGTATACAGCATTCGCAGATTTAAATAAACCAAATAGGATTAAATCATTCGAAATATTTAGTTAGGGCTCAAGTGGAGATTTTATATCAAACATTGCACTTCATCCTGACGGGATGAGATAGGGTACACTAATATTCCATGTCCTAAGTTTAATTTTAAGAAGTGTTGTCATGTTAGTCCAGTAGGCGGTTGTATGAGTACCTACCTCACCGAGTTGATGGAAAATATAGCCATTATCGAATGGTAAATGACATGAAATTTACAAAACCGCCGGCTGTTTGGACAGACTTTGCCCCCGGCGGCACTTTTCCGGGGGCGGCAAATCGGGCAACAAAAAATGAAAAAAAAAAACTACCCACCTGTTCGCTTTTTCATATTTTTTATCAATCCATTATTCTTAAAATTAACTAATGTGTTGAGCCCAAAGAATCCAATCAAAAATTGTCAAAAGAGAAGCATGGAAAAAGAATTCAAATTTCAAACCTGATTTTCTGAAGTAATTGTTAACTCGCTAGACTTGTTTAAATGCAAGTATGTGCCAAACAAATTCAACTTAATAATTTCTCGCTCTCAAAAATTTAGTTTTAAACTTTTTTCCTGCAGTGCCATAGCCTTTTTTTGCTATACATATAATATGCAGACATCCTATGGCGGCAATATTTAAAGACGGCACATTTTTTAGTTGGCTCAATAAAACTGTTTTACAGCTTTACTCTGTTTTGAGAAAAAGCTTGTTCCTAGAATTCCTAAAAATGCAAAAAACTGCTAGTGTTATTAATTTTTTATTTGATTGACGATGGCAAAAAAGAGGGGGGGGGGCAAAAATGGGCTTTTCTCCGGGCGGCAAAGAGCCACGCTACGCCCTGGTTGTACCAAAGAGTCAATGGAAAATTTAAGTGGAAGTGAATAGAGATTTTATCGTAGATTTCAAAATTTTAATCCGCGGCCTACCCTTTGTCCGACCAACTCAAAAAACTGTATTGTTGGTGTTGACCTACCTCATCAAGTCAATTGACAAATGGGGTATCAAATAAAAGCTTAGACTGAGACTTTCTACATTAAGAATCTACTGGTCGGGCAAACTTTGGATGGGCCAAACATCGTACGATTGCTGTTTTACAAAAAAAAATGCTTTAAATTCCTATAATATTTTTTTAACTCAATATCAACAATTTTTAAGGCAAGTCAATACAAAATTAGTACCAGATAAGAGAATTCATTGTCAACTAAATACAACGTATGTATAATTAGAGTGCAAACAAACTTAGTAAGATTGATTAACCAAGTTTTTGATAATTTTGAAAAACAACATAATACCTATTTCACGAACATTTAAAACTAAATCTGCTGTCTGTTGACATACCGCTCTACCTGTTGTTATGTTTAAAAGAAATTCTTTCCCAAGTTGGCATCGAAAGCATTTATATTTTGTTTAAAAACATTTACCATTTCAAATAATGCTTTTTTGTCCTTTTGAATTCTATTTCGAGTAAGCTCGTGGCATATATCATCTGATTGTCCAATTTGTATTTCAATTAAAATTTTGGAAATAATTTTTGTTCGTATGTTATGACTTAGTGCCCAGCGTTGTCTTGCTGAAATTGAATTTGAAGAGTGGGTAACACCAGTTAACGAGCTAGCAGCATCCGCGTTTATGGTTTGTAAAAAACTTCTTGCGGTGCGTTTTATGCCAAAAGCACCACTTCCAAATTCGATTATCAAATTTGAACTATAAATTATTTTTCAAGTCAACTAAGTGAGTGATATTTTAATATCCACCTTGCATAATTAGGTTGGTTGAACACAAAAATTAAATTGGAAAGTTCGATAATAAAGTCAGTATATAATTCAAAATATACTCCTTGAAAACCTGAAAAAAACATTCATCAATTCAATACTGCATGAAAAACCGAGGAGTTTTACCATGATCACCTCTAAGGGTATAAGGTCGGTATACGCTTGGTATAAAGTTAAAATGGGATTTGAAATAAGTCTTTTAAATCATTTTCGAAATCTTCTAAAATATTGATGTTGTTTTCTAAATAAAAACCGTTCAAAATGCAAAGACAGAATAATCTCCGACAGTAAGCGATGGATTCGCTTAGATTTATTAAAATGCTTGCCATCGACAAATCCGTTCACTGAAACTTGGGCTTAAGCTTCAGATATTGCACAAATATATCCATTTTTCTAGAACCATCAATAAATTCTCCAAGGGCTTTAAAAAAAGCCATTATTATTTATGAAATGCACCTAAATTAATTTAAATATTGAATTTAGGGCTCCCAGTTATTTGGATTTGCATTGCCATTTTCGCAATAGCTAAGCTAAGTCATATGTCAACTCAAAATGATTTCTTTTTAATTGCATTCATTACAAATTATTTAAGCATGGTTAAGATTTTCAAAAACAACGGTTTATGATGTGGGTGTCAAATTAATTTGTGGCGAGTCATCTAATACTTGAATCTCACTATTGTCTATTATTGTCTTACTATTAAATCCTATCCACAATGTTATTCATATAAGTACTTCAGGTATTTTGGAAAGTGCAACTGCACAAATTAGGTCCTTCATTATAGAATTCGTTTTTCATTCATTTTTTTTTGTGAAGATTAATTGAATTCTCAGAATTTGTGATAGAGGAAGCAGATGTGAATGAGAAGCTCAACATCAAAAGAACAAAATAAACTGCACTACTGGACCGCACAAACTTGCTCTAGTGGCTAACAGCTTAAACGCAGGTAGAAATTGGCAATGTATGTTGAAATGTATGAGTTTAATTAAATGAAATTCAAGGTTTAGTAATTATAATACTTTTAATTATGAAATGTAATCCAACTTTATAATAATTATTATAATATATATATATATAATTATTAATAATAATTATAATTCAAATGAGTTATTAAATGCGCAGATGTTGACGAGTTGGCGGCTCAAGGAAGAAGAAGGTTAATAGGAATTATTTCAGTTGTCAAACTTGTAGGCTCGTAAAGAGTTGTTTGATAAGCCGTGTTCAGATGTTGGTGGATTTGTAGTTCAGAGAATTGTTCATATCATTCCTCCACACCAATAAAACGTCCCTCTATCTTTATGGCTGGAAACGTACAACTCGACGTCGGACTCGGTTAGACCGCCGAGGGCTGCTCACTTCTGGAGACTTCGTTTTAAGTATGGACTTTGATTGTGGTATTAAACTGCAATTACTAAGAGAATTAGTATTATTTGGAGAGTATCTTGCCTGATAAGATGGTTGCTTTAAACTATTAACGGATGCTTTTGCTTCAAGAAAGTGATATGATGAATCAGTCGGTTAACTTCTGAATTTTTCAATATCTGGGAGCATAGGATCGTTATCGACCAAACTCTCGAAAAGGCTTATAAAATGTTTGTATTCGGCATATTTGCCGCTAAATTCGGGAAGAGACATTTTTGGAAGTCGTGAGTGATGAGGGCTACTAAAAGAATATTCCACAGCACTAGATTTACGCCTCTTATTCAGCACCGACATAAGTAATGACTTCGTAGTTACACAAATGTCTTCCAATTCTCCGCGGGACGTATCAGTGTGATCATATGACTCTATATCCGATTGACATGTCATTATTTGATCAATGTACGAATTTAATATGTCTAAACGACGTTCTAATTCCATCGGATTTAACGACATTGTTTTTTGTTCTAATCCAGTTTTAAATCGAATTATATTATTTTTTATTAATGAACGTTGATGCCTTAATTGCTCAAGATTTTCTAGCTTACTCGGTGATTCTTGTCTTTTCTTGCCAGCCATTTTATTGCTTTAGTGTTTGATATTAAACTAACAATAAACTAAATTTGCACTATGGATGTAGTTTATCCACAAAAATTAATTTAATTTGCACAGGTTATTAAGTTAATAAGTAGGTATCGCCAAAGTGTATAGAAAAATTAGTTTATTTTCAACAAATACTATTGTTGCGATAACTTGAAAAAGAAATTTAAAACTTATAACCGTTCTAGTGCAAATTGTCGAAAAATATTTGTTTATCACTTGTGCAATATTTTAATTAAAACAATTTAAATTTTATTGCTGGCCACACTGTTCTAGCAAAATTTTCACCAAAAATCCCTATAAATTGGCATCACTGGTCACAACACAAACTCAAAGAATGACAGGATGTAAGGAACGAACTGACAGTTCGACTATCAATTCGATTATAACAAATTGTATTTACTTGATCGGTATGATTAATTAATTAAAACGATTAATTATTATTACTAAATAATATTAAGCAATGAGTGAGTGCGACTTGATTCGGAAATCGTAATGAAAAATTTGTATTATTTGCAGTAATTATTGAATATTACTAAATAATATTAAGCAATGAGTGAGTGCGACTTGATGCAGATGTGGCTACGGCAAAGGTGACAGATGCGCAAATTACAAAGATTTAATTAGAAACCTTTTTCTTTTTAAGTTTACGATGTGGATTTTTAGTTTAAAATCATTGATATTTTTAAGTTACTTTTTTGTGAATTATTAGCTTTAAGTCACATTTACTTATGTATATTTTTTCTTTAGAAAAAATCAATAAAATTTTATTTGGTTAATTCCAAATAACGCACTTTATTATATTTTGTTTATTTTACCAATAATAGTTAAAATGCAATTTGACAAAAATTGAAAGTGGGTGCTAAATTTGACTAATGTAGCACAAATGTGAAATTTAGCAAGTTTGTATAATTTTGTATCTTAAAAAAGCAATGCACTTTCAATTTTTGTGGATACCTCGTTTTTCTTTGGCGATTCTTCTTGTGAAGCCACTTCCCTTTTACACAGCGAACAGTTGCAGTTTGTGTGCATTTGTGGACTCTGGAGCGCTGGAGCTTCGCACAGTTTGACTGGAATGCTTTGGGTATTTTGGGTTCCTCCAAGTTGAATTCTGGGTATCTGATTACACTGCAGGTTAACGATGGCACTTTAATAATAATCACGTGCGATTCCACCGAATTATTAAGAATTTTATCGAATCGCGTTTATTAATAGAATTGCGAATCGCGTTTTTTATTACTATAAATACAATAAATAATTAATATAAGTTTGTCCCTGCTCGGGCGCCATGAAAATTTGCATGGATTTAAGCAAACAAGCTCTTTAAAATTGAGCTTAAGAATTATATTTAAATTGATATATGTAAGACAAGACTTAATTAAATATGTTAACGATTCTCGTAAAGAAAACTGCGTGCGGATTCGTCTTAAGTATCGGTAAAGAATGACTCGAGAAATTTTATTTTTCTTTTTCTTTTCATTTTCATTTTCATTATTCTTTTTCTATTATTAATTATTATATACAACTAAAGATGGCCGACATGGCGCTAAATTTAAAAATTCAAATTATTATACCAATTAATACAATTCACAATAGGTTACAAATTCAATTTAAATCTTTGTCAGTTAAAGTTATTTCATTATTATTTTTTTTTTTAATTATTTTATGTTCTAACGAAACAGTCACCATCGGAAAAGCCAAACTGAGTTTTGAACAACTTCGAACAATCTTAACAGAAGCCGAGGCCGTTGCCAACGATAGACCCTTGACGTGCGTGTCCAGTGGCCCAATGAAATTGTCACCTCTTACACCAGCCAAGTTCTTGTCATCGATTCCAAGCTTTCAAACAGCCGTAGACGAAGATGCAAAGCTAAGGGAGCTTTGGAAACACCGCATGAAGATCAATGCAAAGCTGGCAAAAAGATGGAAGATAGAGTACCTACAAGTTCTTCGATCTTTTCATCACAACAATTTTAAAGAATCCATTCAATTGAAGGAAGGAGATGTCGTTCTTCTTTTCGGTCAAGCAACTCCTCGAATACACTGGAACATGGTGATTATAACTAAGGCTTTCATCGGAAGAGATGGAAAGATACGCTCCTGTGAAATACGATGTCCAAATGGAAAGGTGTTCAGAAGACCAGTTCAGCTCCTATATCCGTTGGAGCTCTCAAGTATCACCCCGCCGGAGGATGTTGAAAATTAACCAGTCTGCCATCACTATATTGTTTTGTATCAGTTCTGTTTTCGTATTAGTTCGCAAAATAAAGACATATATATATATTAACATGTATCATTACATAAAGTAGTATGTAACATCATTTTTGTCTGCTCTTCTGGCAGTTGCAATTTCGAGTTTATTAAAGAAAGACGTTTTTAATTAAAGACATTCCATTTCCAAAAGACTTTTGTTCGTTTTTTAATAGTTTTAATTCTCAACCCCAGGTGAAGATTTTGATTCATAAATGTTGTCGGCACTGTGAAAAAAAAACAAGATCCAGATCCCGATAGTGGAAGTTGATGTGGACGTTTGAGTAGTAGAAGTAGTATAGAACGCGAATCACAGTCACTATATTCAACTTCTAAAAACAACTAATGGTGTTTTCAGTTGGTAAAATAAATCAATTTATTTTTGATTTGGATCTATCAAAGCGCAGATTTTGCATTGCAATGGGCAAATAAATCGATTAATTTTTTGATTAATGTTGAGAGCAAGGAATTACACTACTTAGATTGATTGATAAAGTACGACTATTCTATTCTTCTATTCTATTTTAATAAAGTTATTTATAAAGAATAAATTATTTGTTTTCTTGTATGCCCCAAGGTCATAACAATTGGCGACGAGGATAATTGGCGACCACAAAAAATAATTAACGAGGAGAAACTGAACAAAGTTTTTTTTTTCATAAAACTATCTTGGAAAGAGTCGTAATATCTAATTTCATTGTGCGACACCATTTTGTTTTAATCTAAAATGTCGACTTCAAACGAGATCAAAATTCTCGAACTGTTGGAAGTTCAATCCAAACTTTTGCAAACAATCATAGCAGGAGGACAACCATCCAGTCGACAAGATGAAAAGCCAGAGTTTCTCATGGATATGTTAGCGAACAGCATCTCATAGTTTTGCTACGACCCAGTAAATGGAATTGACGGCAAGCACCTGGACGACGCCTCAAAAGTTAGATTGTTGATGCAAAAATTAAATCCAATCGCTCACGAGAAATATGCGTCATACATTCTTCCGAAGAATTCGAGAGACATTCTAGGCCTGTTTAATGAATCTGTTCGGAACAGAAAAGTACAGAAAAGAACAGAAAAGATCAGAAAAGTACAAGATTGTGTGTTCCATGAGTAAAAACCTTCCACTAAACTGTTCTACCTTCCGTCATTTTGTGTTCCTTGAAGTTTTTCAGCACAGATTAGAACAATATTTTTAGCACCTTCTTTTTAGGTGGTGCAAGTTAGAACAAGTAACAGCTGATTGATTTCTTTCAGTAAGACAAAAAAAAGTTTTAATTTAGATTTTTGGAAGTGAAAATATTATCACTGATGGACTCTTTATATAGATCGTGTATAAAAATAGCGGAAATATCTGAAATATATCCATGTCATTCAAAAGGAAAGAAAAGTTCTTAATTTATTCCAACCAAATTAAATTCAATTTTGCGCTACTTCACAGCTGATCGGAAACTGTCAATTACATTGGTGCATGTGCTGCACTTTTTTGTTCTAACTTGTTCTGACAGTTTGTTCTGTTCTGTTCTGTGCTGTTCTGTCCTGTTCTAAGGCGCCAGTTATAGCGATAATTAAAAACCATCAGTAAAAGTTGAAACAGGTGAAAACTGGAATTTTTTACTTACGGGCGGTTATAGCAATCAGTAAAATTATATCAGTAAATTAATGCCAAACCCACAGCCGCAATCTTTTATTTATTTTTAATGATGCAAAATGCTTCAGTAATTTTTTTACTGATGAGTGGAACAGTAAAAAAATGGAACATAGAAAACTGAAACGAAATGTTCCATTTTTTGGGTTTTGGCAATCAGCTGTTCAGTAAAACGAATTTCCATCAGTAAAATAAATAAATGCATTTTTTACAAAAATTATTCATCCTTGGGATTATTTTTTGGCAGAAAAAAATATTTATATTGATTTGCCATCGATTCGTACCATTTTAATGTTTCAATTCTTTTTTTAACACAGCAAATTATCCAAAAGAAAATTTTTACTGATGGTTTTTAATTATCGCTATAACTGGCGCCTAATCTAGATTTTTTTAATTAAACAAACCTTCTATATACAGAAACGGTCGAAACCTTCAAGACTTTGTGTGGTGCTCCAGAATCACTCTTCAATGCTCGCTTCCGCTGCTTGCAAACAATCAAAAATTCATCGGAAGATTTTACAACATATGCAGTTAGGGTAAACAAGTCATGCGACGATTTCAGGCTAAATGAATTAAAGGCCAATCAATTCAAGTGTTTGGTTTTCGTCACAGGACTGCAGTTATCTGCAGACGCAGACATTCGAACTTAGCTCCTTGCAGCATTGGAAAACAACGTAAACTTGGATTTGAGCAAGCTGTTGTCAAATGTGCAAAAATTCAAAAATCTTAAAAAGGACACAGCTCTCATTAAAAATACGTCGACTCCACACCATGCTGGAGTTGTGGAAAAATGCATTTCGCGAAAGATTGCGAATTTAAAAACCACAAATGCACCCAATGTGGCCAAACTGGACACAAGGAAGGATACTGCAATTGTTTTTTCGAAGAAGGAAAAACAAAACGGTAGTAACTTCCAAGAAAATAAGTCGGGTCAAAAGAAATTTAGACCTCGCAACAAGTCAATTCAAGTCAACACCATCAATCAAACAACGCGAGACATACCCACTCAAACTCCATATCGAGACCGGGTCAGACATCAGTATGATAGACGTCACCACATGGCTGAAGCTTGGTCAGCCGGGTAAATCTCTAAGTGGAGCTCAAGCAAAAAGTGCCTCTTTGGACAGCATCAAACTGATCGCTGAATTTCAATGCGATGTTCAGCTTAATGGGGAAGTTAAAACTTGTAACATGTATGTTTCAAATATTAATTCTCTCAATGTTTTAGGTACAGACATGTGCGAGATTTTCGGTTTGTGGAATCAACCAATGAACGTAGTATGCAGTCGGATCACTCAACTGACTATTGACGAGCGAAATGCATCCATTGCCATCATTCAGCAAAAATACGTCAAATTGTTCAAATCCTATTCTTCTGTCTGTACCAAAACAAAAATAGAACTTCATCTCAAGCCTGATACAAGCCCAAAATTCAGAGCAAAGCATCCAGTGTCATATTTAGCACTCCCATTTATCGAAGCAGAATTGAAACGTCTCCAAAATCGCAACATCATCACTCCAGTAGACTACTCTGATTGGGCAGCACCCATTGTAGTCATCAGAAAGGCAGGGGGAGTGCGTATTTGTGGAGACTACTCTTCAGGCCTAAACCAATCATTAGAGCCTCATCAATGTCCGCTTCCACTGCCTGAAGACATCTTCGCAAAAATAGCAAATAGTCCATTTTATACGCACATCGATTTGGCAGACGCGTATCTTCAAGTTGCAGTCAAACCAGAATCTAGAAAGCTCCTCACAATCAAAACGCACAAAGGATTGTTTACGTTCAACAGACTTGCACCATGCGTAAAGTCTGCACCAGGAGCCTTCCAGCAGGTAATGGATGCAATCAGGTGCGAACGCAGGAACAAATTTCGGGGGGGGGGGGGTTGAAAAATTTAAGATGTTTTTAAATATTTTGCATATACCTATTTCTTAGAAGGACCTGTGTGATGCAAAATATTCTTAGGCGTTTACGTGAAAGGTATGCGGGAATAACCCAAAAACTCAACAAAAAAGATGTCAAAACCCTGTTTCTGTTTGAGTCAATTTTAATGCAGATTAATTAAAATTACTTTATTCATTTCAGACACAAAGTTTTTTCAAAATCAACCCCCAAACCACTTGCGTTCGCGCCAGCCTAAACCAGCATTACAAATTCAATTGGCAGGCATTTTGTCTTTGTCTGCGCCAACGTGGTTTTATGGGTGAAATCTTTTCAGGAAAAAGAGATTTGTAGTAGGTACATTACATGGATATCTACTAAAGTTACATATTAAGGGTCATCTCTTTATTCAACTTTTATCCCGTAGGAAAACTGGAAACTCTAAAATTAAGACTGAAATTCTTATGCGAGGAAGTTAATTTGATACATTTCGGGGGGGTTGAACCCCAAAAACCCCCCTGTGTTCGTGCCTGGATGCAATGCTTGCAGCTGTCGACGGTGTTGCAGCAAATCTCGATGACATCATCGTGAGTGGAAAGGACTGGCAGGATCATTTAAACAACCTCAATAAAGTCATGCAACGTCTCATGAAGTACAACTTTCAAATTAAAATTGAAAAATGTTCCTTTTTCGTACCAGAATGAAATATCTTGGTCACATATTCGACAAAAATGGCTAACGACCAGACCCAGCGAAAATTGATAAAATAATCACGATGCCAGCACCAACCACCACTATCGAGCTCAGATCCTTCCTCGGGGCTGTGAACTATTATGGTAAGTTTGTTAAGCAAATACGAGACATCCGAGCACCATTGCACAATTTGCTCCGGAAAAGTGCTAAATTAGAATGGTCCCCCTGACCATTCTAATTTAGCACTATTCCGGAGCATATGCCAAAAATCGTTTCTGAAATTTAAAAGCATTCTCGCACACTTCAATCCAAACTTACCGATAAAAGTAGCAGCTGATGAATCCAACGTTGGACTAGGTGCCATACATATTTTTCCAGATGGAACGGAAAAAGTCATAGCTCATGCAGCCAGATCTTTGACATCTACTGAGACTGGGTTCCAGACAAAATAATCGAGTAAGTGGGAACCGTTAACTACAACATTCTTGTCAACGATGCAAATAAGAGCAGACTTATTCGTTCACATACGAACCAAATAAGGTCTAGATTCTCTGAAGACCAAACGTTACCGACTCACCAACTGAAAATGAAGGCTTCCTTGATTTATCAGACAATTTCGAGGATGCATTGGAATCAAGTTCTGAAACTTCGGAACTTCTCGGTTTTCCTTCACCAAGTCCAACTTCAGAGGTTCAGAGGATGTCTTCGAGAGGAAGAAATATTCAGACTCCTAGTTGGATGAAGGATTATGACCTCTTTTAAGTGGGGGTTACACTACTTAGACAGCACTGCAAAACACTATTTAATTGCCGTCCCTGGCAATGACCATCTACAACTACAGCAATAAAAGATAGATTGTGTGAGATACATATTCTATCTTATCTACTCTAGGGCATCTCACTTGTAAATTGGTTTTCAATTTGATAAAGTACGACTATTCTTGTGTTCTTAGATTTTAATAAAGTTATTAAATAATAATTTTTTTGTTTTCTTGTATGACCCAGGTCATAACAATTTAAAATCATTTTTTCACTTACACCAATACAATTTTTAGTTGTCACTTTACAAAATTTTGTTTTTTTATTGTTTGAATTTATTTCGATTAAATGAAAATTATGGTCTGTTCCTTTTACTTTCAGTTTCTGTGATTTTCTGTGATTTTTAGTCCTGCGAAGTTCATATAAAAAAAATGAAATTGACAGAACTTGGGAGTAACAATTACAGAAATTCAGAGTAAAGTAACAGACATATTCTTTTTCATTTCTGATATAAAATATAAGCAGTTAAAAATTAATTGGTAGATTCATGAAGCTCATTTTTCTCTTCTGAAAGTGAATAAAGTTTTGGCGAGTGTTTTGAAGTTTTGAAACAGATATAAAATAATACGAATACAATGACAAAAAAAAAAAACAATTTGAAATGGCGTTCGATTCACCACAAAATAAATCAATATTTTAAGATTGAAAACTGAATTTACCAATCGAAAACACCATAAGAAAACGTTTTTTTTTGTTTTTTTTTGTGGGATTTGGATCGTTTTATTAGCACAGAATGATCCATGTGGATGTTGGTGGATAATAAAACGCGGCTATTAACGTCTTAAAATATAAATTTCCCATTGGACACCCTCATTTTGTTCGACATAGAACATAAGGTACAGTTTTGAGCTGGTAATAAGGAAGGTAAGTATATACAATAATATGTACAATAATTATAAGAATTTACAAACAAGTTAACAAAATATAAATGCAATTTTTATTTTAAATATAAGTTTTGTATAAATTTGTAAATTTCGAGTATAGAAAAAAGTTTTTAGAGCATTTTTATTGTTATTGTTTTATTTTCCAAATAATTATCGAGACCATCTTTTCCCAATTCACGACCAAATCCAGATTGTTTGAAGCCACCAAACGGTGTTTGTGGCAGAACAGCATCATAGCAATTGATCCAAACCGATCCAGCATCCACACTATTTGCAAAAAGAATTGCCTTATTGATATCATTTGTTATGACTCCAGCAGCAAGTCCATACGATGTATCGTTAGCTCTCTCAATTACTTCTTCAATTGAACTAAACTTGAAAATGGATTGAACTGGTCCGAAAATCTATTTTAAAAATAAAAAAGTAGGTATATGTTATACACAAAAAATTATAATTTAAATTATTGTACTAATCAATGTTGTAAAGTGTTGTTATGTATAGAACGAATGACTTTTTAAAAGAGTATACAGCATTCGCAGATTTAAATAAACCAAATAGGATTAAATCATTCGAAATATTTAGTTAGGGCTCAAGTGGAGATTTTATATCAAACATTGCACTTCATCCTGACGGGATGAGATAGGGTACACTAATATTCTATGTCCTAAGTTTAATTTTAAGAAGTGTTGTCATGTTAGTCCAGTAGGCGGTTGTATGAGTACCTACCTCACCGAGTTGATGGAAAATATAGCCATTATCGAATGGTAAATGACATGAAATTTACAAAACCGCCGGCTGTTTGGACAGACTTTTTCCGGGCCTTTTTTGGGGTAAAAATGGTCACTTCCGATTGCGTTTTTCAGTGTCAGGTTGTACCCAGTGGCGTAGCGTGAGGGGGGCAGGTGGACATGGGCCCCCAGCGGCACTTTTCCGGGGGCGGCAAATCGGGCAACAAAAAATGAAAAAAAAAAACTACCCACCTGTTCGCTTTTTCATATTTTGTATCAATCCATTATTCTTAAAATTAACTAATGTGTTGAGCCCAAAGAATCCAATCAAAAATTGTCAAAAGAGAAGCATGGAAAAAGAATTCAAATTTCAAACCTGATTTTCTGAAGTAATTGTTAACTCGCTAGACTTGTTTAAATGCAAGTATGTGCCAAACAAATTCAACTTAATAATTTCTCGCTCTCAAAAATTTAGTTTTAAACTTTTTTCCTGCAGTGCCATAGCCTTTTTTTGCTATACATATAATATGCAGACATCCTATGGCGGCAATATTTAAAGACGGCACATTTTTTAGTTGGCTCAATAAAACTGTTTTACAGCTTTACTCTGTTTTGAGAAAAAGCTTGTTCCTAGAATTCCTAAAAATGCAAAAAACTGCTAGTGTTATTAATTTTTTAATTGATTGACGATGGCAAAAAAGAGGGGGGGGGGGAAAATGGGCTTTTCTCCGGGCGGCAGAGAGCCACGCTACGCCCTGGTTGTACCAAAGAGTCAATGGAAAATTTAAGTGGAAGTGAATAGAGATTTTATCGTAGATTTCAAAATTTTAATCCGCGGCCTACCCTTTGTCCGACCAACTCAAAAAACTGTATTGTTGGTGTTGACCTACCTCATCAAGTCAATGGACAAATGGGATATCAAATAAAAGCTTAGACTGAGACGTTCTACATTAAGAATCTACTGGTCGGGCAAACTTTGGATGGGCCAAACATCGTACGATCGCTGTTTTACAAAAAAAAAATGCTTTAAATTCCTATAATTTTTTTTTAACTCAATATCAACAATTTTTAAGGCAAGTCAATACAAAATTAGTACCAGATAAGAGAATTCATTGTCAACTAAATACAACGTATGTATAATTAGAGTGCAAACAAACTTAGTAAGATTGATTAACCAAGTTTTTGATAATTTTGAAAAACAACATAATACCTATTTCACGAACATTTAAAACTAAATCTGCTGTCTGTTGACATACCGCTCTACCTGTTGTTATGTTTAAAAGAAATTCTTTCCCAAGTTGGCATCGAAAGCATTTATATTTTGTTTAAAAACATTTACCATTTCAAATAATGCTTTTTTGTCCTTTTGAATTCTATTTCGAGTAAGCTCGTGGCATATATGTATCATCTGATTGTCCAATTTGTATTTCAATTAAAATTTTGGAAATAATTTTTGTTCGTATGTTATGACTTAGTGCCCAGCGTTGTCTTGCTGAAATTGAATTTGAAGAGTGGGTAACACCAGTTAACGAGCTAGCAGCATCCGCGTTTATGGTTTGTAAAAAACTTCTTGCGGTGCGTTTTATGCCAAAAGCACCACTTTCAAATTCGATTATCAAATTTGAACTATAAATTATTTTTCAAGTCAACTAAGTGAGTGATATTTTAATATCCACCTTGCATAATTAGGTTGGTTGAACACAAAAATTAAATTGGAAAATTCGATAATAAAGTCAGTATATAATTCAAAATATACTCCTCGAAAACCTGAAAAAAACATTCATCAATTCAATACTGCATGAAAAACCGAGGAGTTTTACCATGATCACCTCTAAGGGTATAAGGTCGGTATACGCTCGGTATAAAGTTAAAATGGGATTTGAAATAAGTCTTTTAAATCATTTTCGAAATCTTCTAAAATATTGATGTTGTTTTCTAAATAAAAACCGTTCAAAATGCAAAGACAGAATAATCTCCGACAGTAAGCGATGGATTCGCTTAGATCTATTAAAATGCTTGCCATCGACAAATCCGTTCACTGAAACTTGGGCTTAAGCTTCAGATATTGCACAAATATATCCATTTTTCTAGAACCATCAATAAATTCTCCAAGGGCTTTAAAAAAAGCCATTATTATTTATGAAATGCACCTAAATTTATTTAAATATTGAATTTAGGGCTCCCAGTTATTTGGATTTGCATTGCCATTTTCGCAATAGCTAAGCTAAGTCATATGTCTACTCAAAATGATTTCTTTTTAATTGCATTCATTACAAATTATTTAAGCATGGTTAAGATTTTCAAAAACAACGGTTTATGATGTGGGTGTCAAATTAATTTGTGGCGAGTAATCTAATACTTGAATCTCACTATTGTCTATTATTGTCTTACTATTAAATCCTATCCACAATGTTATTCATATAAGTACTTCAGGTATTTTGGAAAGTGCAACTGCACAAATTAGGTCCTTCATTATAGAATTCGTTTTTCATTCATTTTTTTTTGTGAAGATTAATTGAATTCTCAGAATTTGTGATAGAGGAAGCAGATGTGAATGAGAAGCTCAATATCAAAAGAACAAAATAAACTGCACTACTGGACCGCACAAACTTGCTCTAGTGGCTAACAGCTTAAACGCAGGTAGAAATTGGCAATGTATGTTGAAATGTATGAGTTTAATTAAATGAAATTCAAGGTTTAGTAATTATAATACTTTTAATTATGAAATGTAATCCAACTTTATAATAATTATTATAATATATATATATATAATTATTAATAATAATTATAATTCAAATGAGTTATTAAATGCGCAGATGTTGACGAGTTGGCGGCTCAAGGAAGAAGAAGGTTAATAGGAATTATTTCAGTTGTCAAACTTGTAGGCTCGTAAAGAGTAGGCTCGGACTCGGTTAGACCGCCGAGGGCTGCTCACTTCTGGAGACTTCGTTTTAAGTATGGACTTTGATTGTGGTATTAAACTGGAATTACTAAAAGAATTAGTATTATTTGGAGAGTTACTTGCCTGATAAGATGGTTGCTTTAAACTATTAACGGATGCTTTTGCTTCAAGAAAGTGATATGATGAATCAGTCGGTTAACTTCTTACTTTGAGCTGATTTTGGTGATGCTACCATAGGCCACGATTCGTTTTAACTAAGTACATCTTGGTTCCTATTGTCTTGATAATAGTGGCTTCTATCCAACGATGACCTTTTGCAAAGTTTCTGGCATATACAGCTTCGTTGATTTTGAACTTCTTGGGTAGAGTATGTGATGATGTAGTTTTCGATTGACGTTCTGGAATTAGTTGTGATATAATACTACGATGCTGTCTTCCGTGCAACAATTCGGCAGGTGATTTTCCCGTTTTTGGATTTGGGGTGGTGCGGTAAGTTGATAGGCATTGGGATAAAGCTGAATCTTTGTTGTGGTTCTCATTGAAGATTTTCTTGAAATGGGTTTCGAACGTGCGGACAAATCGTTCGGCTTCACCGTTTGAGGCAGGTTTAAATGGTGCGGTCCGCAAGTAATGTATTCCGTTCTGTTTGCAAAAGTTAGTAAAAGCTGATGATGCGAATTGTGGTCCGTTATCCGACACCAGAGTTTCCGGCAGTCCTTCTAGGGTGAATATTTTTGTTGAGGCTTGAATGGTCACGGTGGTGGTGGTAGAATTCTTCATAGGCAAAACAAATGGAAACTTCGAGTATGCATCAATACAGATTAGCCACATTTGATCAACGAACGGTCCAGCGTAATCAATATGGACTCTTTGCCATGGACGTTCGGGTGTTGGCCAGGAGCTGTATTCCTTTGGAGGGTCTGCTGCAGATGACTGATACACTTTACAATTGGAAGCTCGTTCCTCTACAGCATGGTCCACTTTTGGCCACCAGCAGTATCTTCTAGCTAATTGTTTCATTCGGACAATGCCCCAGTGTCCTTCGTGTAGCATCTCCGTTACCCTTCGCTGAAAAGCTTTTGGAATCACGAGTCGAAGATGTTCAGTTTGGAACAAGATTAGTCCTTGATACTCTGATAGTGACATTCTTCTATTGAAATATGGTTTGAAATCCTGATCTTCCTCTGATAATTTTTCTGGCCAACCTGAAAGTATAAAATTGGGAACTTTTTTAAGGGTAATGTCTTTATCAATAGAGGCTACGATATCCGCCTTTGCAATTGGAAATGTTTCAACTTTATCCGAATATGGCTCTGAAATTTCCATGCAGATCTCTTCTTGTTTACGGTCAAACTGACAATCTGGCCCAATGGGAAAACGAGACAAGGCATCAGCATTGGCATGCTTCTCGGTAGGCCGATATCTAATGCGGTAAGTATAGGCCATAAGAATAATCGCCCAACGTTGTAAGCGATTGGCAGTTATTATAGGCATTCTTTTCGGGGTTGAAGAGCGACACTAACGGCTTATGGTCTGTAATTAAAGTAAAAAATAATGGAAAGTGCCTCTTTTTCGATTTGACTATATTTTTGTTGATGTAGATATGTCGAGCGTTTTTGATGCGAAGGCAATTGGCGATTCATTTCCCATTTCATCTATGTGCGCTTTTACGACTCGTATTCCAAAGGAAGACGCGTCAGTTGCTAGAACTATTGGCAACTCTGGTCGATAATGAAGAAGACAAGTAGCATTAGCCAGTTGTTGTTGAAGATTTTCGAACGCCTTTACTAAAAGGTACATTTTTCTTACGCAGACGGTTAAGTGGTGCTGCTACTTGGGAAAAGTTCCGAATAAATTTTCCGTAATTGTTTGCTTTACCTAGAAGATTTGTAATTCTTTCAGGTCTGTCGGATGATGCATATTTTTAACTGCAAGAGCTCCGGATTGGGACGGGCGGATTTCCTGTGCGTTAATTAAATGACCTAGGTACTCAACTTCAGATTGAAAGAATATGCACTTTTCTCGATAAATTCGCAACCCGTTTTCAAAAACCCTCTTAAACACTGCCTCAAGATAAAGTAAGTGCTCTTTGTCATCTTTCCCAGATACTTATATGTCATCCAGATATATGGCACAATTCAACCCTGACAATACCTGTTCTAGCGTCTTTTGGTAAATAGCTGTAGCACTCGACACTCCAAAAGGAAGTCTCTGGCACATGTAGAGCCCAAGTGGTGTATTCACGACAGCCAGAGATTTTGAATCCTTATCTAGCTTTATTTGCAACTGCAAGATCTATTTTCGAAAATCGTTGTCCACCCGCAAGTTTGTTAAAAAGATCCTCTGGTCTTGGAATTGGATACTGATCTTCTTCTAAGTGAGGATTGATGGTATCTTTGAAGTCACCGCATATGCGGAGGCCCTTATTACGTCTAGAAACAACGACAATAAGCGCGGCCTATTCACTAAATCTGATAGGTTTCCAGACTCCAGCTTCTTCTAAGCGCTTAGCTTCGTCCTTGAATGCATTCATTAAAGCGAATGGAATAGGTCTCGCTTTATGAAACTTGGGTTTGGTGTTTGGTTTTAGATATAAATGTGCTTTCATAGAATTACACAATCCTAAGGCCTTAGCTGCTACCTCAATATGCTTGGTTTTCCAGATCGATACACACCACCTTTTTATCGATTTTAAAGTCGCGTATGATAGCGTGAAAATGGACAAATCATAAAGAGCCATGTCGAGTCTCGGCATCCCTGCCAAACTCGTCCGCCTGTGCAGGATGACGATGGAGAAATCTCACTGCTCCGTCAAAATTTGGTAAGAACACCACCGATTAATTGATGTTGAGAAAGGATTGAGGCAAAGCGACGCGTTATCATGCAATCTATTCAACATCGTTCTTGAAGTCATTGTACGCAACGCACATGTTAACACCAGCGGTACAATCTATCAAAAGTCCGTTCAATTGCTTGCATATGCGGATGACATTGACATTGTCGGCAGAACGAAGCGAGCTGTGGCAGGGGCATTTGCGAGCATTGAATCGGAGGCGGCTAGAATGGGATTGGCGGTTAATGAGGACAAGACGAAGTATATGCTGCCATCGAGAGAGGAATCTCAACATCGTCGACTCGGGCAAAATATCACGATGGACAGATATAACTTCGAAGTTGTCAAGGACTTTGTCTACCTGGGCTCCACTATTACATCGCAGAATGACATCAGGGAAGAATTACTCTTGCCAACCGCTGTTTCTTCGGTCTAAGAAGGCATTTAAGTAGTAAGGCCCTCTGTCAGAGAACCAAGGAGACTTTATACAAAACCCTAATCATCCCGGTGTGCCACCTACTTCTGCTTCTACCTCTTGAATTCTTCCAACTCTCTGCCTTAACCTGGTTCACTTCCAACGGCTCAACACTATCAGACTTAAGCCTTAAGCGATTTCTGGGTCGCTTCATACGCTTCCGCAATCGAAAAAACTTCTGATAATGTAGGGTTAGTTTATTGGAGTGAGGCTGAACGTACTACGTCATGTGGAGTATGTAAGATGATAACATCTCTAAACATTTCATCGACAAATGCGTGGTTGCAGTTGGGTTTTGACAACTGAATCCAAATGTTCGAGCTAAACCTCTTAACTGTGCAACCCACTCCCCATAAGTTTGGCCAGTACGCGTTCGACACTTCCCAAACTCGTAACGAGCCATTGAAATGTGAATCTTTTCTTAAAAGTGATCTGAGAGCTTTGCTGTCAGATCCTCATAGCATTTGTCAGTCACTTTATCACCTCCCAATAGGTTTTGAAGTTAATTATATATATCTGGCCCAAGTAATGACAAAGAATAGCCTTTTTTTTCATCATCACTCACCACCTTATATGCCAGGAAATATTGTTCTAGCTGCTGCATATAAACGGGAGAAAACTTGCTGAACTGTGGCACAGCTACCTTGGTAGAACCATTTGTTGAAGAAACTCGTTGCAACATGTTCAGGTATTCCTTTTGCGATTTCAAAAATCCATTAATAAGATCTTCTAATTCTGCTATTTTGAAGATTCAATGGAATATCTATACGTATATAGCAATTGATACGCTGAAGCACATGCCAACTAAGCGATTAGGTTAAATTTGGAAAATTTTTTCTCTTGCTTTTTTTTTGTTTTACCTCGTCGCCAAATGAAATGTCTGAGTTTAATTAAATGAAATTCAAGGTTTAATAATTAAAATACTTTTAATTTTGAAATGTAATCCAACTTTAAAATAATGATTTGTAAGAAACTAATTATAATTCAAATGAGTTGTTTAATGCGCAGATGAGACGAGTTGGCGGCTCAAGGAAGAAGAAGGTGAATAGGAATTATTTCGGCTGTCAATCTTGTAGGCTCGTACAGAGTTGTTTGATAAGCCGTGTTCAGATGTTGGTGGATTTGTAGTTCAGAGAATTGTTCATATCATATGTTATTGGTTCAATAATATAATGATGTCGTAAGAAATAAATTGTTAAGTGATAACCAAATAGTTAAAACATAAATTATTCATAGTGCTTTATTAATTTGTTATTTAAATAGCTAAAAAAAAAACAAACATATTAAATATCCGAAGCCCAAACAAAAGCATGCCATGCGATTTGTTTGATAAATATGTAATTACATATAAAAAAAAATCGGTATAGCGGTTTTCTTAAAATTTATTTTTTTATATATACAATTTTTTGAGCTTTTAAAAAAATAAAATTTGATTTGCCAACTATTGGTTTATATTACTTGCTGAGGTTTGTTGTTGTTGTGCAAAAGAGTCGGTGGATTGATCTGGTCGCGGATGTACTTGCCGCGGAGGGTTGAGCTATGCAAAGCCAAGCGACCGTTTTTAACGTTCAGCTTGTCTATTGCGGAAAGAATATGGAGCGGAGGGGAAGGAGCCAGGCGACGTAACGCTAGTTCAGCCTGTCTACAATCGTCGAAGAATACAATCTGGTGTTAATAAGAGACTAGTTACTCCAACTTTCGTTCTATGTTAACCATTCAGCTTTATTAAACAGACTGCGCTTCCTACTAGTTTGCTTCGCCCTTTTATACTAGCCTGTTTCATTTTACTTGCCCATGCTTATTTTTTGACTTTGGGGTCAATTTTCTCCAAAAAAATGCGTGATCAACATGATGTTTTAATTTTTTTTTTTTTTTTTTCACACATAAAATACAAATTATCGATAACCACACATATCATTTTTTATTTATAGGTTTTCGAGCTTAAAGCTAAAAAAACATTTTTTTTTTAATTTTACCTGCCGCTATTTTTCCAAATACAAAAATCTATGGGTTTTTCGTCAAACTTGTTCCTGAATTTTATTTTTATTATTGTTACATACATTCAAAAAAATAATTAAAACATCATGTTGATTACGCATTTTTTGGAGAAAATTGACCCCAAACTCAAAAAATTAGCATAGGCAGGAAAAATGGAACAGGCTAAAAACTGAATATCTTAAGACTTAGAAAAGATGTCAAATTTATTTAAACGCAATTACAAAGACTGGTATTTCTTCTAAAAATAAAGGCCTAAACGAAGTTTCTGTCGTAAGTACTTACGGCGCAATTACCGATAAGATGGATCAGGGTACCCAAAAGAAAGACTTTTCTTAAATTCCCGATAAATGATATCAAAATTGGAGATAGGCCCTTACTGCAGAACAATTTTTTTCTAAGAATATACCCCAGAATCATACCCTAAAATTCTCTTGACTAATTAAGGGACACCCTGTATATATGATGTAGGATGGTTTTGTGACATCAGAGTGGTTGTGTAATGAGGGTGGTTATTCATATGATTAGGGTGGCTGTTACAATCTCCCCCTATGCCTCATGGATCGTCTCGAGAATGTGGCAGGATCAGGTGAAGTGGTAAAGACAGACATCCTTCTATTATTACTTGGACTATGATTGTTTGTCTTCGGGCTAGAACTAATCTTCTTGGCAGGTCTACCTCTATTTCTGAAAGATATAATAGGTTTAGGTGTAGGTAGTTCATTTCAACCACCAGAAAAACGTGTAAGCATCGATGCGTGGTAAGTACCCAATGGTACTGATGGTTCATCTTCTTTGGCAATGGTAAAACCTTATCTATCGGCATAAACTTTGTTTTTATCTTGAAACTTCTCAGATGATTCTTTTGCTTCTTTTAAGGTTTCGGCCATTTTAAGTAAGTGTGGAGTTATTTGTGGTACGAAGTTTTCTGATTGAATAATAGCTTTCAAGTCGTGGTTAATTTCATCAGGAGTACGTAACTCTCGTCCAAACGTTAAAAATCCTGGTGAGAACCCAGTGCTTTAACACTTTGCGGTGTTCATCATTTGAGATTCCATGAAGTGTGTTCATTTTCAACTAAAATCGATAGCTGGGCTTTTAGATCTCTATTCTTCCTCTCGACAGGGTTTGCTTCTGGGTGATAAACAGGAGTAAAAGATTGTTTAATCTCCAAACGTGAGTTTCTGCATAAGTGCAGATATGAATTGAGTTTCATTGTCGCTATGGAGACGTCGCGGAACGCCATAACGCAAAAAAACTTCATTTAATAAAGTAAGTGCTCAATTTGCGGCAGTTCCTTCTTTCAACGGAAATAGTTCCACCCAACGACTGCATACATCTTCCACAATCAGGATCAATTGGTGGCTGCTTGCACTTGCAGGTAGTGGTCCAAAAAGGTCTACTGCTGCGACTTCGAATCTTTGACGGCCTGGTGTTGTCTGCAATAAACCGGCTGGTTTCAAATTTGAAGATTTGTAACGTTGACACTCAAGACAAACTTTGACATGATTGGATACGTCAGACCTCATTCCTGGCCAATAGTAACGGCTAGAGATACGAGCTAACGTCTTTTCATCTTTTCAACGCCATAGTGTCCAGCTGTAGGGTCATCATGGTATTTCTTCAACATCATTGCCTTCATTGTTTTGGGGACAACTAGTTGACCATTTTCAGAGTCTTCTTCTGAGCAATATCGATATAAGACACCATCAACTAACATGTATCCACGATTGGTCCAGCGAAGTAAGTTATCATGGTTATTTTCAAAGGAATCGATGATTGTTTTCAAGTCTGAGTCAGCTAGTTGTTCGTCTCTTTTCTCTTTCCTTCAATCCTCGTCTTGGTATATCTACTTCTATTGAACAAATATAACAGTATTTCTCTACATGATCTTTGTAAGGGCATGGTGGTCGGGAAAGAGTATCGGCAACGGCGTTATTTCTTCCAGGATTATAACCTATTTCAATATTATACGGCTGTAGTTGTAGTGCCCATCTGGCGAGTCTTCCGGTAGGAGACTTAAAGGTTATCAGCCATTTCAAAGGCTGGTGGTCGGTTAATATTTTCACCTCAGAACCTTCGATATATCCTCGAAACTTTTCAACTGCCCATACTACAGCGAGTGCTTCTCGTTCAGTCGTAGAGTAGTTGCGTTCTGCAGGTAAAAGTAAACGGCTTGCATATTCGACTGGATGTTCCATTTCGGTCTCCCCCTGGAGTAAAACAGCACCGATAGCATAGCTGGTGGCATCGGTCTTCAATATGAATGGAATTTCTTCTTTGCCCTGTTGTAGAATTGGAGAGGACGTCAAGAGTCTATTTCCAGACAAAGTTTTTTTTGTTAAGTTTGACAGAGGCTTAGAAACGTCAGCGAAATTCGGTATGAACTTTCTATACCAGGAACAGGTTTGCAGGAATGACAATACTTGTTTTTGGTTTTTGGGTGCAGAACGTAATAGAATGGCGTCTGTCTTGGCGGGATCAACTTTGAATCCATTTGGTGTCAGAACATGACCCAAATATTTTATTTCTGAGCAGCAAAATTTGCACTTCTCACGGTTTAGACGAAATCCGAAATGTTTTAAACGTTCGAAAAGTTTTTGTAAGACCTTCAGGTGTGCTGTAAGGCTTTCAGAGCAGATAATGATATCATCAAGGTAGGCGAGTATCATTTGCGGCAGACCATTTCGGAACTTGTCAATCAAACGTTGAAATGTTATACCGGTATACCGATCCGCGATAGTTATGGCATTAAGCTTCCGGTAGTCTATGTATACTCTTATGCTGCCATCACTCTTAGGAACCATAACGACTGGGAAAGCCCATGGGGATTCCTTTTCTTCGATAATGCCTTTTCGCAACATTTCTTCAATTTCGTTTTTGAGCTGGATTTTCCTAGCAGGTGAAATTCTATACGGGGCGTTTGAAATTGGTTTGTGTGTCCCGGTGGTGATTTTGTGTTCAACGTAGGGTATGTGATTTCGCCAAAAAGATTATTTTGCTCTTCGAGTATGGTTTCAAGTTGTAATTTTTCTGGCGGATTTATGTTGTAACCTTCTTTCGGACGTATTTTGATATCGATGGAATTCAGTATAAACCAGTCGTCAACATTTGTGTTTACCTCTTTCGGTTCGCTGAAGAGGTCATCGTTACATTTTTCTGGTGTTCTCATCTCTCGGGGAACAGCATCTGAGAAAATAGCTTGAATTCCGTGAGGCGAGTAGTCATTATCCCTTTTTTGCTTTGGAGTTTTGCCAATAGGACTAAGGGCACCATGGCTTTCAATCCAAGTAAGATATGCTGAAAGTTCTTTTAGTTTGCCATCATTTTCCAGCGCTTTGTGATAGCTTGGTTTCTGTTTCGACTGTGAAGGCTTAAAGTGGCTTTCAAGTGCTTTCTCTACTGGGATTTTTGGTGAGTAGTATTTCGCAAGTTTAAAATCGAAGATTTTGTCTGGATCATCGACGAAATAAAAAGCTCTCTGAGCGATGTTCAGAACTAACTCACATTGTTTCAGAAAGTATATTCCAAGTAGGGTTCGATTTCCTTTGGCTTGAGGTAGAGCAATAAAACGGATTTTTCGTAATCTCTTACCAATTATGATATCCACCACCGTGGAGTGAACATATTGTCTTCTTGGGATTCCGTCAGCCAAAGTAACTTCTGCGTTCACTTTTTTGAAAGGGCAACCTTTCTTAACGAGCTGTTCGTATGAACGTACGCCCGCGACGCTTGTTCTAGCTGCCGTGTCGATGTATGCTTCACCTTTTAGACCGTTAATGTTGAAGTCAACAGTAGGAACATTTCTTCCGATTACTGTTGATTCAATAAGGTTGAAATCTAATGTAACTGGGCTATTAGCATTCTTATTGCTACAAGTAGGACAATTTGTTCTGCAATATACTGCTGATCCGCAACCATAACAATTCAGGGTGTGCTTTTTTGTTTCGTGTTAGTTGTTAGCTTTTTTAAAACATTGCTCCGCTGAATGTCCTTGCTTTCTGCAGAATGTGCACCGCTTTTTCTGCACGTCCTCAACGGGTTTGTTCGAAGTTTTCGTTTCTTTTCGGGTTAACTCAACTTCTCGAGCTTCCTTAAGGAGCTCCTGGAAAGTCTTAAATGATTTCCTAGGCACTTTTTATCTTTTATACATGTTTAACATTATCTCTTCAGTAAGGTTATTGGTCAATTGAGAAAATAGTGTCCGCTTCGTGTATATAATTTCGTCAATCAGTTCGGTGGTTAACTAGTCTTCTGAGAAAAATTCTATATATAATCTCCATGCCGGCTTCGGTGGAGCAAAGAATGAGCGTATAAGCTTGATTGCATCATTGAATGTTTTGGCTTCACTCTTAACGCCTTGCCACCAGCTTGAAGCAAAACCTTCGAGTAAGAGAGGGAATCCAATTAACGCATTAAAATCAGAAACTTTCTCAGCATTCTTGTACACCGTAATTGTCGCTATAAAATCGTCCAGCTTAGATGTGTTTCTCTCACCATCAAAACGAGCGGTGCATCTGCTGAACGTTCCATGACTTTCCTTGACGCCAATGGCAGCTACCAAACGGGTAAGCTGATCTTCTGAGAGAGCAATCGAAGGTGGGTTTGACATTGTTACTTCTGAATGCGATGATTCTTTAGACGAAATTTCTTCTACTACCGTTGATTCACAGTCAGATTTCGATGATTCGAACTCAGATCCAAATTCGGAGGATTCGGATTCAGATGAAGAGCTTTTCTCGGTGTAATTTACCTTACGTTTTATAAACAGCCGACCACTCTTTCTCATAGATTTTCTTAATTGAACAAAAAAATATTAGACCACTTTACTGGATTTCACTGTAGAGTAGTTAATTTGGTTCTACTGTACACAGCTTTTGTTTTTACAACCAATACGGTAGCCAAAAAAAGTTGTTTTTTTTTGATTGTTTATGCACTTAATCGGGTTTGACTGCGGTGCGGTTTTAAATTTTGTTTGCTCAAAAAAAGTTTCACTATTAAAGCAATCAAAAAAAAAATCGACCCACTTAAACGGGTTCTACCGCATTGCACTTTTCCGGGTTCTACTGTGCTGTGGGTGCGGTTTTATTTTTTTTTTTTTTTAATTTTTTGCTTCAAAAGCAATTGAAAAAAAAATCGATCCAATTAAACGGGTTTGACTGTGGTGTGATCGGTGCGGTTTTATTTTTCTTACAAAAATTTGTGCTTTCAGAGCAATCAAAAAAAATTCTATCCACTTAAACATGTTCGACTGTGTTGTACTTTTTCGGGTTCTACTGTGCTGTCCACCGGAAGCGTCAGATGTGACAGTTGATAAGTAACCACAAGGTTGGGCGCAAAATTAAGGGTGGTGACTTGCTTGCTGAGGTTTGTTGTTGTTGTGCAAGAGAGTCGGTGGTTTGGTCTGGTCGCGGATGTGCTTGCCGCGGAGGGCTGAGCTATGCAAAGCCAAGCGACCGTTTTTAACGTTCAGCTTGTCTATTGCGGGAAGAATATGGAGCCCTAATGCTAGTTCAGCCTGTCTACAATCGTCAAAGAAAATAATCTGGTTTAAATAAAAGACAAGTTATTCCAACTATCGTTGTATTTTAACCATTCAGCTTTATTAAACAGACTGCGCTTACTACTAGTTTGCTTCGCCCTTTTATACTAACAAGGAGCGAGCACATTACAATTGTTTTTTTTTTTTTAAATGTGTTCATTATAAATACTTCTTTGCACTTTTAAAATTTACATTACATATGAAAATGTGCTAATTAATATTCAAATAAAATTGTAAATGTATTCATAAATGTATATAGTTATATGATGTAGGATGGTTTTGTGACATCAGAGTGGTTGTGTAATGAGGGTGGTTGTTCATATGATTAGGGTGACTGCTACAACACTAAATTAAAATGATCACCAACCCGTTCTAAAGATATTGAATTTTCAAAAAAAAAAAAAAATAATTTAATATTTTTTTTTTTAAATCCAAAAAATATATTTTTGAACATTTTTATATGCTGAATTGTTTAAAATAAAATATTTATGCCTCCCGCATAAGAAAAATCGATTCCATGACAGCAATGTATATTAGGTACTGTTAAAAACCGTTCTAAAAAATTTGTACTTGCTCTGTAGGGCAAGAATTGGTTTCGTGTAAAAAAAAATCGAGGTTTAAAACAAAACTAACATTATGATGAAGGAGAAGTGAAAAAAAGCGATTTTTGTCAAGACGTCCGTCGTTCTGTGCGTCTGTTTGTCCTGATGTACATCGAATTGTGTGAATCATTTTTATATAATTCCCTAGAGGACAGGTTCGAACTGTTGATTTGAACGAGTAGCTGCCATACAACAATTTTGGTTTTATCAAGTTTTCTTAAAAATGGATCTAACGATTTTGATTAAATTTTGCACATATCATCTCTAGAATTGTTCTAATCTACTGCATACCACGTTTTTATCAAAAAATTCGAATAGTGAAACTAAATTTATAGGTTTAAAAAAAGGACAAAAAGCATTTTTTGAAATGGTCGGAAGGACGTTTGGCCCATGTAAAGTTTGCCCAACCGGTAGGTTCTTAATGTAAATTCTTTAATGATGGTTGTGACCTTTTATTAATTATTATTCTTGACCTATAGATTACGAAATAAGAAATTATAATGATTCTTAATGGACAATCTAAGCTTTCATTTGATACCCCTTTTGTCCTCGATGAAGTAGGTCAACGCCAAAAATAAAGTGTTTTGACTTGGTTGGACAGAGGGTAGGCCCTGGATTTTGTCTGTCCGACCCTCCGACCAACGGTTTGAAATCAATGATAAAATCTCTTTTCACTTCCACTTAAATTTTCATTTTTCTTTATTGTATGTATGTATATCCTGTCACCGAAAAACGCAACCGGAAGTGACCATTTTTACTCTTAATGGCCCGGAAAAAGTCTGTCAGACCAGCGGTTTTTAAATTTCATGTCATTTACCATTCGTTAAAGGCTAAATTTTCCATTGACTCGATGAGTAGGTACACTTACGGACGTCTCTCAAACTATGGTGGCAAAACTGGGCAATCAGAGATATAAAAAACGGTTTCATTTTAAATAACCGGTTGTCATGATTTTTTAAATAACCGATTTTGTTGTTTTTTTTTCTAGAAAAAGAAGAAGTTTTTTAGATTTAGTATTCTATATATAATATGTATGTATATACTTAATACTAATGTCACTTTAGTACGTTTCTCATAGTATATTTTGATTTGATTCTTTATTTAGCTTCTGCTATTAATTAGAAAATTTAGTTTTTAAAAACTAACAAAAAGAAAAAAACTTATTGATTAACTAGCTATAATTTGATTTTACACATAAAATTAACTTTTTTTAAATAATATCACATTATTTTCTGATCTTAAATTGTTTGGTAAATTATTGAATAATCTGAAACCTTTGTTGAACAATATATTCTGAGATCTATTTGTTGATAAGAAAGGTAAAATGAAAAAGGTCAAAATGAAAAATGACAATAATGACATCTAAAAGGAAAACAAAAAAAAACAAATTCGTAAATTTTTTTTTATTTTAACTGCTTAGCACTAATTAATTGGCTCGGATACACTTTTTTAAATACTTTTTTTGTTATTTTTATGGAAAATTAGTTAAACCAAACTTTTGCAGAATTTTGAAAAGAAATTTAAATTAATGAACACACACGAGACAGAATGACAGAACACACAACCGCACTGAAATCAGCCATTTTTCTTCCATTATGACACATGCGCAGAACTGAACAAAAATGAAAACGCTAATGATATTACCTTATATATATGTATCTTGCTTTTGTGTTTGTTTTTGATATTTTTGTTTTTGTAGCATGTTTTTTGATGAACTATATGGATCATTTCAGATGATAAAATACGGCTTCTGTCCCTAGTTATTTGCAATTTCCGGAGAATTCATAAAAACTTGCTGTATAATGATTATTATTGCAGATAACTAACGAATTAAACGAAAACCCTCAAAGAATTTGCCCGATTTAAGTTGTGAAAAATTGCGAATTCCGCATCGCAAAAAATGTCTGCAAAATATTATTTGTATAATAATAAAGCAAAGTTGTAAACGCCCTGACTGAACCCAAACGTAAAGCGTATCCTCCTTTCTTCTCAAGACCTTAGAGGGACTAATAGGAACGATAGTACTTCACGAAGTGGTCGGTATAATTGAAAAATCAACCACTTCCAACATAGCCCAGGAAACAAAAACATGGCTCCATAAAAGTTTCTAAATTTTGGTAATAGCTTTGATACTTATAATTATATATTGTACCTAATACTATTATACAACTTTTCAGAAATATCCTTGGGTGTGGCTATTGAGCAAAAAAAAAAATAACGGGATTTTAGTGTGATTTTTTTTTTTATTTTTGGGAATTCTTTGTTTCATGAAAATGGCTCTATCTTTAAATATAATTGGTTTAGAAACAAGATTGGTACGTTAAATTATTGATAATTATTATACGATAAAAACTTTTTAAAAATAGACAGAGTCAAATTTTTTGAAAAAAGTCGTAATGGAGGTTGGTTTAGTTTTATTATTCGTAACTTGATAAAAAAAATGTCCAGTTTTCAGAATTCAATTGTGCAGAAAACCTCATTTTTAGAATTACATAAAAAAATGTTTTTAACTGTGTTTGATAAGATTTTAATTGCACCCTTTCTTCACAAAATTCCTATAGAGACATGCCTCCATACAAAATTCTAAATTTCGGTAATAGGTTTGATACTTACTTATATTGTACCTAATACCATTATATGTCTTTTCAGAAACATCCCCACCTGTGTATCCTTGGATTTTATAGATGTAGGAATAAGTTTGAAATTGTTTTTTCTTAAATTATAAAATATAAAAAAAATAAATTAATGCGTAACACTTTTTAAAAATACACTAAAATTTTTTTTTGTTTGTAAAAAAAAAGTTGTAATGGATGGTTTTTTTTTGTTTTAAAAGAAAAAACAAGCCCACGCCTCTTTCCCCTTCAGATACCGCACGCGCTGGGGTCCATTTTCACCGAGTACGAAAGCAATTACGATTGCAAGTCATATCGGCACTTATATTAATTATTTGATGTTAGATAATAATACAAAAAATGTTGGTTGAATTTGGTTTTACCGTAGCCTTATACAAAAAAATACACAATCTGCACCCTTTTAAAGAACCAATTCTAAAGAAATCCTCATTTTTCAGAATTACATAAAACGTTTATTTACCTGGTTTTGAGAAGATTTTAAATCTACCCTTTTTTAATAAAAGTTCCAATTATGTAGATTATCGCTGACTTTAAGTGACTTACAGGATTATTTTATTTCTTGGAAAATTAGCAGGTATGCAGGTAGAATAAAGTAAGAATGCATTGTACCTTTTTTTAAGTACCTGTGCTAGTTGCACAAAAAATTATTAGTATAAATTTGTCATATTCAAAGGGTTATTATTCAGTTTAATTGTGAACATCAAAGTGTAAAGATTATTTTTGAATTTCAAGGTGTAAAGTTGTGAAAAAATAACACTTTATAATGTCAGATAATAATAGTATTTGTGATCAGTGTATACAAAAAAAAAGATGGTGTACTTGTGAAAAGGGGTATTGATACCTTAATTGAAGCATCAAAATCGAGGAATGATAATTTGTGGACAAAATTTGAAATTGTTGGAGAAATTTTGTTACATACGGAGTGTAGGAAAAATTATACAAGAAAGGATAGTATTTCTGCTTTTAAAAGAGTGTGTCAACAAGGTAACAAAACTTAATAAGTTATTAAAACTAAAATATAAGTATTCATTATTTTATTATCTTTTCAGAGCCATCTCCATCGTCTTGCAGCCGCCAAAATTTCAATTTTTCAACTTTGAATAAAATTTCTAATTTTTGGATTTTAGATATAAAAACAACAAATGTACTATGAAAAAATATTTAATTATGTATTTTTTGAGATATTTGAGAAGTTTGTGAAATGCACCGTTATATTTTTTTTTTGTCATCACCTTTTTTTTTTCAAACGCTGATTACGCGGATTGCTCAACAGCTCGAGGCCAGGATATTTCCTCAAATACTCCTTTTAAATAGCTCTACAACCCATCAAAATCCTTAAGCTATTACCAAAATTTAGGATTTTTGCACAAAATTCCTGGGCTAACAGTTGTTGGCACTAGAAACTTTATTTGGCATGGAAGGGGACTTAAATAATGTTGAAATCAGTGTAATTAAAGAAGCCTTTGACTCTATATGCTGTTAAACTGAATTGATACCATGATTCATGTAAATGCGGACGTGGGGCATAGCTATTTTTTTGTTTAGATATTCAAAAGAATTGTGTTCATTTAACAAGTCAGATACATTTTTATTGTCAGATATAGGTTAGGGAAATTAGAAAAAAATTCGGAAAAATTATATACAGGGTTTTTATTTTTGAATCAGCTTTTTTATGGTGTTATGAATTTTTAAGTAAAAGTCCCCATCGGTCATAGCTCCACGTCTATTAAAAAGAGGGGATCAAAGGTGACGAAGCAGTGACAAAAATCGCCGACTAATGAAACATGGCGTAAATATTTCAATTTATCATTGAAAAATAGGATCAAAAGCGTGATTACAAATATCTGGGGTGAAAGGTGTTTATATGGTAGGGGGGGGGGGGTTGTAGAATGAAGAATGGTGTCAGTGAAATTGCGCAAAAATGTTACATTTGTCATGATAACGAAAACGAAGACATATAGAGGGTAGAGGGGTGGTTCTTAAGAAGGGGTCGGGGGGTATTCAAACAGGATAAATTATAACCTGGGCATATGGCACATCCTTTTAGGGTATTTTGTAATGATCTATCTAGTTAAAGAATGATGAAGCGACTAAAACATAAATAAATCGGGTGGCACCACGGCTCATGAAGAACCAGGGCCTAGTGACTAACAACTCGCAACCATTCCTGTGTGCGCCTTTCGACACGAATGGAAGGGACCTACAATTTTTTGCCGAATCCGAACGGCTAGACGAGAAGCACTTATTCGTGACAAGTGATACTCTTGAAGGATTTGTCAATTCCTCGCAAGAGGCAGTAGCCCTGAAAAAAAAACTTTTTTTTAGTTTTTTAGGTAGACGAGGCTGGGAAGCGATCCCAGACCTCCAGCGTGACAGTCGAACGCACTAACTATTACGCTACGGGCTACTACGAAGCGAAGCGACTCAGCATTACTTTTATCGGGCTTATTTTCAAATACAAGTGTGGCTTGGAAATCTCCTACTAGCTTCTTAAAACTGGGGATGAACACTTAATAATATGGTTTTGGAACCAGTAACAGCTCTACTCCAACCGGCACCTGATATACTAATAAAAACTATTTTTACTGAAGTAAAGGGTGTGGTACTAAATGTGGTTGCCTTAGAGCAGGTTTAAGTTGTTCAGACCCTAAAAACTGTAACGAAGAGGAGACCCATCAAATGTTTTAGAAGAGCCTGCAGCAGACGATGCAGATTTATCGTGCATACTAAATTCAACAATGGAGTCGGATTTCAATGTTAAAGATGACATCCCAGGACCATCAAACTAATAAAAAAAAATTAAAAAAAAATACAAAATCAAAAACTACAAAAATAAATCAATAGTATTAGGTATGTGACTGTGGCTAGGGCCTACTGGGGATACCACTAAGTAAAAAAAAACGCATCTTGTACTCAACCTCTAAGGTCATGTGAAATAGAGTACCTACCCACATACACATCAACATTGAAATTCACAACGCTCGCGATGTGCGATATGTTCTTGTATCCCGAATATATAGCCGCAAACATGTTCTATTAAAAGAGTGATTTGCCTGGTTTGGCTCTCATAGTCATTTTCATTTCATAGGGAATGTTTCTCTTTGAAGAGTGGATATGGGGTCTTGATTTTTATTTAATTAGGTTCAGCATCAAAAAATACCCTAAAACGATGTGCCATGTGCGTAGGTTACCTCAAAATAATTTTTTGTGGTTTGAATACCCCCTGATCCCTCCTCAAAAACCACCCGTCTACCCTTTTCATGTCTTCGTTATCATGACAAACATAACATTTTTGCACAATTTTAGTGACACTATTTTATAAACTTTTTTCAATATAAATCCACACCCCATTCTTCATTCTGCAACCGCCCCCCCCCCTACCTTAAAAACATCCTTTAACCCCAGATATTTGTAGGCACGCTTTTGATTCTAAATTTCAATGAAAAATTGAAATATTTACGCCATGTTTCATGAGTCGACGATTTTTGTTTGATCAAAATCAGCGAAATACCATGCTTCGTGACCTTTGACCTCCTCTTTTTAATAGACGCGGAGATAGGATCGATGGGGACTTTTACTCAAAAATTCATAACACCATAAAAAGCTGATTAAAAAACAAAAACCCTGTATTTAATTTTTCCGAACTTTGTAGGAATTTATGTCTAATTTTCCTGGATTAATATTCCAAACGGTATGGTGGATCTTGTACAGGATTACAAACAAATAAATTTGCATATGGAACATTTTATAAAATGATATTTTCAGACCCCGTGGACGTTTTTAGGTAAATTAAAAGACCGCGGGGTCTGAAAATGTCTTTGCATATACCCACAGAATGGCTTGAAATTTGTACAAAAATTAATTATGGTCCCACTAATTACCTTCCCTTTAAAAAAAGGAATGATGGTACCTTTTATCAGAAAAGAATCTTTCAAGAGAAGTAGTTTAAAAAATATGTATATTATATGTATGTGTAGTAGTGCTTGATATTATCCGGATATTTCGAATCCAAAAATTCGAATCAAATCCGGATCCAGGATCCGATATCCGAAATATCCGGATCCAAATCTTGAATCCGAGATTCAAAACTATCCAGATAGTGTCGGATCCTCGGATCCAGATCCGGATTTGGAACCGAGGATCCGACACTTACCGGATAGCTTTGGATCTCCGATCCAAGATTTGGATCCGAATATTTCGGATATCGGATCCTGGATCCGGAACTGATTTGCATTTTCGGATCCGTTCCGTATATCCGGATAGTTTAAGGATCCGGATCTGATTTTAAGCTCTAATGTGTAGCGTAATAGATATTGTTGCTTTTAACGATGTTGTATGTTTAGTTAGAAATTAAGAAAACTTTCCAGGGTGGGCCTTTTTTATAGCTATATATAATTTAATCGAACGTACCTCTTCTTGTGCTATTTTCATGCTGTCTGTGACATCTGAAAATACAGTTGGTTCAATAAAAAATCCAACATCTCCGAAACGTTTTCCGCCACATTCAAGCTTTGCTCCTTCTTTTCTGCCACTTTCAACATAATTGAGAACCTTGGTAAACATTTCTTCGTCAATTTGCGGACCTTGAAGGACACCGCTTTCAAAAGGATTTCCAACTTTTCGGGCTTTGGCTTTGTGCACAGCCTTAGACACGAATTTTTCATAGATTTTCTCATGGACAAATGTTCGACTGCCAGCACAACAGCTTTGTCCATGATTATCAAAAAGCGCATTGTGCGCGACGTCAACAGCGTAATCGACTAAAAAAAATATACACAAGTTAGAACGTAGGTAGTTGGGGTAAATTATTTGTCATTCTAGTCTTACTGTCAGCATCATCAAAAACAACCATTGGACTTTTTCCGCCTAATTCGAGTGAGACTTTCTTCAAGTTTGACTTAGCTGCTGATATCATGATGATTCGGCCCACATCAACTGATCCAGTAAACGCAACTTTTTGAATATCTTTGTGCAAGGCTATAGTAGCACCAGCTGTAGGTCCATAACCATTTATGATATTAATAACACCTGGTGGAAATCCAGCTTCCTTAGTCAAAGCGCCCATATGCAATGCCGAGAGGGGTGTTTGCTCAGCAGGTTTCAGAACTATCGTACAACCAGCAGCCAGTGCTGGACCCCATTTCCATGCAAGCATCAACAGTGGATAATTCCAAGGGATAATCTGCCCAACAACACCGATAGGTTCCTTTTTGGTCATTGAAATATAACTAGCCACGGGAATGGTATCACCAAAGAATTTGTCCGTCCATCCTGCGTAGTATTTTAAAGTGTCGATTGAACAGTCAATATCAAAGACAGCTGCATCAAAAGTTTTTCCACTGTCCATAACTTCTATTTTTGCCAAAGTATTCTTGTCCCTTTCCATGAGATCAGCCAGCCTAAAAAACAAAAAATTAATATAGGTTTTCAAGGTAAAGAATTGGTTTTTTTTTTAAATAAAAATTGAAGAGATATCTACAGCTCTTAAACATTGGATGTGATGAAAATTAAATAAGAAGTCGCATTACCTACATAGTATGTACTTGAGAAGACTTTGTATAAACATATATGTATAGTATATAAATGTTTATATATAAATTTAGAGTATTCGTATATCATGTAAAAACATAAATCAGTAAACAGGCTTGTTTTTATAACTACAACGAATTCATTTAAAAATGCACAAAGGGTGCCCGGTAAAGAATGGATAACCCTGAAATGGCTCAAAGTAGACCTTATGACAGATGGTCAGTATGATACCTCCGCGGAACGATATGAGTTTCTCTACGCTTGAATAACGTTAGGAAATAATGAAAACTTATTTCCAAAGTGAGTGCTGTGTAGCACAAACAGTGCGTTTTATGAAAAGAAGTTTTGGTGGAAATGAAGCACGCACCGCGCGCCTGCAATTTTAACAAAATTGTCGCATCTGGAGATCAGAAAACCCACCCTTGATTGATGAGAAGGAGAAACTAAGGCATCCACTGAGTAACAGTTTAGCGTGGATTGTGGAGTGGCTCCATCATTGCACCACTTTTCTTCGAAAATGAGGGATAACACGATTCCCAAATCGTGTTATCAGCCGTCTGGGCGATGTTAATTGGCCGCCTAGGAGCTGCGATTTGACCGGTTTTTTGTGGGGAACCGTGAAGTGAAGGACCGATGTTATGCCAACAATCCGGAAACGATTCAAGCTCCTCAGAGCAATATCTTCCAAGATATCCGTGAGCTACGGCCCGAAACAATCAACAAGGTCTTGGAAAATTGGAGTGGCAGAATGCACTACTGCGAAACCAGCCGATGCAGCCAATTGAACGACGTTGTGTTCCATAATTAGTGGGAATCTGGGAATGTTTGCTCTGACTAAAAAAGCCATAATATATTTGATTGCATTTTTAAAAATAAACTTGTATTTGGCCTACCCTGTATGTGCATTTTTTGGTTCAGTGTATTTTTTCTCCCTATACGTTTTTGAATACCACGACTACAGTGTTCGAAAATTTATTCGTTTTTTGGATTGTAGTGAAATTTTTGGCAAAGATGCATTCGGCCCTTGAATTGAAAGCTTGGATTTATCATTAGGACAACATCATAAAATAAACTGCAAGACTTATCGTATCCCACAAACATGCTCTCGTAGCTATCAATCTTAACGTAGCTAGAATTGACCATGTATGTACATTACATACGTACATAATGTATTGGTTCCATAATATTCAGGCTTATCGGCGATTCAGGCTTATCGGCAATACTTATTATGACGATATTTTAAGTACGATAGGTAAATATTGCCGAAAACCTTTTAAAATAATGGACCGTTGATGAAACTTGGTAGAAATATTCAACTATTAACGGAAACCGAAAATAAGAAGTCTATAAAAATATTTATGGAAAAAGGGCGCGTTTTTGAGGGGAACTGAAAAGTGTGGACTATCTATACCATAACACTTGTGAAAAAATTCTACCATCATGAAACATGCTATAAATGTTAAGAGTGTAACTAGAATCAAGAATCAATAATGGGTCTATAAAAATGGGAGCGGGTCGAAATTCTGGTGTCAAAATTCAGCTTATCAAAATTCCGCCTGCGAATACCAAAATTCTGGGCAAAATTCACGTGTAATTATAAAAAACGGACATTTTTTTCTCATAATTGATCGGAGAGCTATGCATTTCATCTAAACTCGACAAACATCAAATGATGTTCTTTGTTGTCTTTGCCTATTCCGCTTGTTCTAGATAAGATAAACCAGTCTTTTTTCATACTTTTTCTTTTGCTGGTGGACTTTATGTATGTTTTAAAGGTTATAAATTGAAATTCGTAAAATATTTGAAAAAAACAACCCTCGAAGCCACCCTCATGTATTATAGATTAAGAGCGATGGCAAAAATTACTGCTGTTTTAAGATAGGGCCTTACCAGCCAGCAAATATGTCTCGCATGTCGGGGTTGGGGCCTTTTTATGCAATACTGCATTTAAAATTCTGCGTTGAAAATGCAGTGTAAGAACTTCAAAATTATATTTAATAAAAGAACTGAGTGCTCCAGACATGAATATTGAGTCAAAGATATTTTCCGTAGAGCCAAACCGCTGCAAGTGCGTCTTGGCCCCACAGAAAAGGTGTTGAAGCGCTCGGCTCTTTTATTCAATACAATTTTGAAGTAAGAAAAAAATGCATTTGGAATGCAGCATTACGTACAAAGGCCCCAACCCCTACCTGAAATACTTTCACCCCCTGAACACAATGCTTAGCTGGCTACACGCCACGTCTGTTGTTTAGGTTTTGATAAAAATGAGCCTTATTTCATCAAAATCAAACAAAACGAATAAAGCTAAATTTTCTTAAAGATCTTGGCACATTGTTCAAAATTGTCCTATTCTGATGGAGGAAAATTCACTTAAATTCGAGAAAAAGTTCATAACTTCCACAATTTTTGTTCAATTTTGATAACACATTTTTATCAGTAATCTTCTAAAAACACTTGAAAAAAAAATAATTTTTTGAATATTTAAGATTTAAAACTCGAATTGTGTCTATTTTTCAATGTGATCAGAAAACATTATACAAATTATCTAAAAAAAAATGTACGCAATTACACGTGTATTTCTAAATATACGTGTAAATAAACACGAATAATTTAATTACACGTGTAACACGAGTACACGAATACACGTGCAATATGGGGCTCTAATACATACACACATATATCATAACATAACTGATGTGAAACAACAATATTTCAAGATTTAAAAAACTATTTCGATTGAACAAAAAAGCATGCTCTGGAAGAAATTGACCCACACCTTCCTACCTGGTGTGGATCAACCAACTATCTGTGCAACACTAAAATGTTTGGTATGAAGTTTTTAGCAATGTCTGGAGACTTTTCCATAAAAGTTTTTTATGTGTGTTGTTTGTGTTGGTGGCCTATTATTAAAATTTTATTAAACATTTTTATTTCTTTATTAGTCGCAAGAGACAACGAGTATCGTTTAAAAAAAGACTATAGTAAAACGTAATCGCAACGTAGCAATAACGAAGGATTTTGAACAACAATCGAAATTCTTAATACGGGCCTGCTTTTCAAAATTTTGCGTTTTTTCGGTTCTGTTTTATAAAATTCTACTTTTCAAAATTCTGCTTTTCAAAATACTGATAAGTTATATGTAGACAAATCAAATTGTGGTTATTCAGATTTTGTTCAAGAAATATTTAGTAACGTTGAACATAACAAAAAATAGTAAAACATAAAATCTGATGCACAGTGTAATAACAACATCTGAGCAAAGCCACACAGAAATTATATTATTTTCTTCTAGCTTAAGAGCCGATTATTCAATCATCAATAAAGCCAGAGGAATAAATTCTATAGCAACAGGAATGAATTTCTGTTTAATTCGAAAAATAAGTAATATCTAAGGTTTAACTCGCTATTGAAAAGTTTGCCCTAAGAAACACAATATGGCTTAGGTCTGTTTTCATTTTTAAAATTCTTTTTTATTCGTTTGTTCTCTATAATAATGTGAATTTTGGAAAACAGAATTTTGAAAGCAGAATTTTGAAAAGCAGAATTTCGAAAGCAGAATTTTGAAAAAAAAAAAAAAAAAATTGTGACCTCGGCAGAATTTCGACTCTTACACAATAAAAATATGTGGAAGGGAAGAGTATTATTTTGAGCGTTAGATAAAGCCGATAGTATTTTACCTGTTCGACGGAAAATAAAGCCACCTTCACAAAGAAAGAAATACAACTTCTTTGATGTTGTTATATTATCTTAATTTGACTTTAAGTATATTCAGCATTAAAAAATAAATTTACGTACCTATAACTCAAATATACCAAACTAAAATTTTAGTTCAAAATCCCACAATTTCTTTGACTATAAAAAACACCCTTCCCTTATAAATATTTGTATATACTCTGATGCTTGATTCTTTTGTCACTCTACATTTATACCAAGTTACATGAGGGTAGCATTTTTTTTAAGGTGTATAGTCCCACACTTTTCACTTATTCCCCTAAAAAAAAACTTTTTACCACAGCACCCTACTATTCCAGTCATTTGGTAGTTTTGCCTGGAAAGTTTTGGAGTAGTTTTGAAAACTTTTCACTTTTATAGATTTTCGGGTGCTCTTTCCGAATTTTCCCTTTGCCACCTCATAACTTTCCTCATCTCGAAATCTAGTAAACTATTGACCTACTTAAATGAAGTAAGGAACATTTTTATACTTATTCACGTTATATTTTTCATATTTCTGATTTATGTATTCATAATCATATAATATTCATACATAACTTCATATTCTATACAATATTTTTTTTTATTTTTGCTTATTCAAAAATCCTGTTTTCGAAATTTGACCATTTTTGAAGTCGCAATATCTTGCAACTGATGTGTTATACGTAAAAAAGTATCACAATATTTCTTCTAGAGAATACCTACTAACATCTACAAAATGGGTTTAAAATAGTTTTTATCAAATTCGTCATTTAAGGGAATAGATTTAAAAACCGGTATTTTCGACTTTTTGTGATTTCTTGAAATAATGATGTAATACAAATTATGTCTGCTAGAAATTGTAAATGCAAGCTAATAAAGGGCTACACTATGTTTAAATTTAGTTTGTACAATTTTTCGATAAAACTACCGTTTAAAAGATATATGCAAAAAACCTATTTTTTTGACATTTGACGCTATTTAAGTACCAATATCATGCGACTTATGACTTACCCAGAAAAAAATGTCAACGCTATTTTCTAGAGAATGTTATGCTCTACAAATTTAGTCTAAGTTTTTCTTCGACAACTTCGTCATTTAAGAGTAAAACGCGAAACACCAGAAATTTAGAATTTTTGTCAAACTTTTAAAATAATTATATCATTAAAACGGTTGTTTGTAAGAAATAAATAAATAATGTACAAACCTGGCATTCATATGTTTTCAAAAATATGCACCGTTTAGGAGTTATACGTGAAAAACGGTCATTTTCGACATTTTACGTTTTTTGAAATGTCGATATCTTCTTAACGGTGAGTCGGAGGAAAAAAATTGTCTTAACTTCAGATCGTAATACGTACAGACGGGTGAGGAAAAACCCAACAACAACTTTACAAACTCGCAACAACGATCTAGTCAAATGGCTAAACAACAACAATTGCATTGATGATAGGGAAAAGGCGAAGATGACAACGTATACATCGCAGCTTCCATCCATATACGGACTGCCAAAAATTCACAAAGCAAACATGCCCTTACGTCATCAATGAAACTACCATGTTATGAGCTTTCGAGGTTTATTGGCAAAATTTTACAGTGCGCGACGGCAAAATCAAGCTACTCGGTTCTTAATTCATTTGAATTTGTTGAGAAGGCTAAAAAAATAAAATTAAAAGACAATGATGTTTTAGTTTCGTATGATGCAGTGTCACTTTTTACAAACATTCCCATACAACTAACCATCACTATTATAAAAAAGAAATGGGAAATAATTAGTGAAAACACTAGAATAAATCTAAACAAATTTCTTAAAATCCTTCATTTCTGCCTCAAGGAAAATAAGTATCTACAATTTAAAGATGACATTTTCAAACAAATTTTTGGCATGCCTATGGGCAACCCTTTGTCACCCACGATTGCAGATTTAGTACTTGATCACGTACTAGATGAATGTTTTAGTGGAATGGAAGAAAGGCCTACTTTTGTTGCTAAGTATGTAGATGACATTTTTGCCGTGATGGACAAACGAAACATTGAAAAAGTACAGGTGATCCTTAACGGATTCCACCCGAAAATCCAGTTAACTGTGGAAATGGAACATAACAGTTCAATAGCATTTTTGGACGTAAAAATCCATCGTGAAAACAACCGTTTATTGTTTGACTGGTACCAAAAACATACTGCATCGGGAAGATTAGTCAACTTTCGGTCTAACCAAGCGAGACACATAGTTATGAACACTGCATCCAATCTCGTCAGTAAAGATTTCGCACTCAGCGACGAACAATTTCACTCTGCTAATGCGAAAAAAATCAAAAAAACCCTGAGTGACAATGGTTTTCCAAATTCTATAATTCGTGGTCTTCTTCAGAAACACAATTGCAAAATTCCAAGCGAAGACACTAAAGACCCGAATAATGGTTACTACAAAAGTATAGTTTACATCCCAAGACTGACTGAGAATTTTAAAGAAGTGATAAACCAAAAACTAACAGATGTTCGCCTGGCCTTCAAATTAAATAAAACTCTTAGTCACCTTTTCACAAAACTCAAAACGAAAGCGGATAAGGATCAAGTTACTGATGTCATTTACAAAATAAATTGTAAGGGTAAACCTAATGAACCATGCAACAAGTGTTACATCGGAACTACAAAACAATTTCTTAAACAGCGAATTTCTAATCATAAATCGGATATCAAATCAAACAATCCTGGAAAGATAGCCCTGGCGAGCCACAGTATCGAAAACGGCCACTCTCCAGATTTTGAAGGTGTTAAAGTCCTACAGACAGAGAAACATGTTTCGAAACGATACACCCTAGAAGCATTACACATCATCAACAACAGCAACAACAACATGAACAGAAAACAAGACACCCAAAACATCTCTGCCATCTATTGTTCTCTTGGCTCATCATAACACAATATTCATTCAGTTTCTTTACTCCTTGTTTAAATTTCATAGACTAAACTTCGTTTGAAGTGGTTTTTTCTTTACTTTTGTAAATAATATTACAATTATTAGATACAATGGGGCATATTCATAGTCGCAGATAGACCCAGGTTTAACTAAACTACAGTTTAAGACAATTTTGGCTCAATGAATACAGAGCGATTTTAATTACAAATTGTTGGTTTTATATTTTTATAAGATAATTAACTTGGTATACTACACAAATAGCTCCAAATATTTTGAAATGATAAACTAAAAAAAATATAATCAACGTCCGAAAATTCAACCAAAGCTATGTTTTACTTAGACCCAGGTCTAAAATGACTATGAATACGCCCCAATAATTTTAAATGTCAGTTCAAAGTTAAACACAGTTTTATTAAAGTGAGTGTATTTTGTATTGTTTCAATTATTGTTATTATAATGTAAACAATATATTTTTTCTTGTTGTCCAAATAAAGTTCCCCTGAAGAAGGCAGCAACCCCTGCCGAAACGTCGGGAAAGCTAATGTAACTTAATTGTTTCATTGCAAAAACTACAGTGACCAAAAAAAGCCGACGGAAAGATTATTTTTAATCACTTCCAATCACAATTATTAACTTTCTTTCATTGGAATTGCAAAATCTACAAGTTTTGTACGAAATACTTTTTGATAGCATTTACCGTTTCGGAGTTATATGCGAAAAACTGATATTTTCGACATTTAACCTTGAATGGTGGTGTTAGCGGCAAAGGTGCGAGGTGGCAAAGTGAAAATTCGGAAAGAGCACCCCGAAATCTATAAAAATGAAAAGTTTTCAAAACTACTCCTAAACTTTCCAGGCAACCCTTTTTTTCGCCCAAATGACTGGACTATACGTTAAAAAAAATTGTAAGGGTAACGGGCAGCACCGGCTTAGAATTGTGACATTGTGAGTAGATATGGGGGTCAAATACGCATTGTGGAACACAGCTTTGGCTTCAATTATGTACACACATTACAGTGATTGTGACTGACTTTTTAAGAGTTCGCTAAGAAACAAACCTTGCTGACAAATATGACACAATTTATGCTTTTATATCTCCTTCAGAATACCTTCATATCTACGTATGTGTTACAAAGTCAAAATACCTAATTATAGGTAGGTAGAGATAAAGATAATAGATAAGAAGGTATGTATATAAATGTATGTAGGTACCTACCAACCAGTGTGTAGGTATTAGTCTAAGAGCCGACAGCAAATTTTGGGAGTGGATTGATAACCAAAATATGAGTATGAGGGTTTGTGGTTGGTATCGAAAACAAAGGTCTGACAGGTTTCTTTTTCAGCCTTAGGCGAGGGTTTGAAAATAGCGATTTTGCAATTTATTTATCAGAGGTATTACCACTTCAATAAATTAACAATATACATACATACATCCTGTGATGCTTTGTCATTTTCTTTAAGTCCAAATGTCTTGACAATCCGACCAATAGACCTCAAGATATAAGATTTTTAAGCGAACATTGATCGATTTTTTTTAGAGACTTAGTTTTGTTGATTTTTTGTATTTTATAATTCTCCAAGAAAAAGATGATACGGTCCTCTTAAAAAGCTTATATCTTGAGTTCTATGGTCGGATTGCTAAGATTATGAAGTTTTGACTTAAAGAAAATGACAGAGCATCACGGCATATATTTTTTAAATTTATTGAAGTGGTAATACCTCTGATAAAATAAATTGGAAAATCGCTATTTTTAAACAAAAAAAGGCTGATAAATAAAAATGCCAGACGTTTTTTTTTCGATACCAAGATTATGCACCTACAAATTCTCATACTCATATTTTGGTTATCAATCCACTCCCAAAATTTGCTTTGGGCTCTTGGTCTATATGTATGTATAGTAGGGTAGTCCTTATTAGGGTCATTGACTTACTTTGAATGGCGCACCCCCCCCCCCTAATTTGTTCTAAATAATTAAAAAAAAATCGTGTAAAATTTTAGCTCATTATATTAACGTTAACCCGGCCCCACGACGTCTGAAGTTTTATATAGGAAATCCCATGAAATTGATTTTTGGAACACATGTACTCACTTCTGTCATATTTATAAAAATGTATTTGAAAAAAATTACAACAGTTATTTCCCTACTTATAGCCATTTTAACAAAAACATTTTTTTTATTTAATTTTAGTTTTAATAAATGTTGTAAATTATTTCTTAATACATTTTTATAAACATGAAAAAAGTTACTACATGTGTGCAAAAATTCAATTTTCTTTGTCAATCATTACTAAAGTTATGAATTTTTAAAGTTGGATGTACAAAAATACATGGAAATTTCCCATATAAAACTTCAAGCATCTTGGGGCCGGGTTAACGTTAATAAAATGAGCTAATTTTACAGGAATTTGTTTTTAAATTATTGAGAGCAAATAAGGCGGGTGCGTCATTTAAAATAAGGAAAGGGTTTTTATAAGGACCACCCTAATGTATGGTTAAAGTATAATAAAACCACGTATGGTTATCTTGTTATTGACAGGGCTTCTTAAAAAGATATGTATGTAAGTATATTTCTATTTTTAGTTAAATAAGTATAGATTTAAGGTTATTTATAATTTAGTGTTATCTGCAATCTGTTAAATTCGACATTTTATAAAATATAGAAAAAGTTCAGGCAGAGCATTTATAAAATAAGAATTATTTAATATATACAAGCTTTAATAGACCAGAAAAAAAAAATTTGACTCACAATATTCAAGTCACAAGTCATCGTCAGACTATGAATTATAACTCTAGTAGCTCTAGGCTAGGCACACGGAACGTAGTAGGGAGTTGTTAAAACACTGTGTTCAAAGCATTACTTTACAGCTTGTAAACCTTAAAGAACGCCTGAATCATTTTTGCCGGTAACAATATAATGTAGGTACATATATGTGGTGCATATTTAGGTAGTTATTGTTAAAAAATAAAACAAAACAATGATAGAAAATGAATTGATCAATAGAAAAGTAAAAGAATATACTTACCTAATTTACATACAAATCAATCTAGGATGTACAATGTTTACGTATGTACATAGGTACCTAGTTACCTAACTCACTTTAAACAAAAATTTTGTTCTTACCTACCTACCTTATAATCAAATTGGAACGTTTTTGTGACTCCATTTTTCTCCATTCTGAATTTAAGGAAAACGCCTTCTTTGCTGCGTTAACTGCAAGGTCCACATCAGCCTATAATGACAACAGACAAATAAAGAATTGCGTTTTCTTGAAAAGCCAATAACAATGCCAACCTTATCACCCTCTGCAACACTTGAGATAACTTTTCCTGTAGCTGGATTAATTGTTTCAAAGGTTTTCCCCGAAACTGCTTCAACAAATTCATTATTTATGAAAAGCTTAAAGAACAAATTATAAATATTTAGAGATTGCTGATGAATATGTACATATACATATGTACAGTAAAATATCAAAATAAAAATAAATATCGAAATAATAAAATACATATTATAATAATACCTTGGTATAAACAATAGACTGCTGTGGATTCGACATCTTGCTTCAAGAGAATTAATGACACTGATTATTTGTTTGGATTCGCTTTCGCTTTAACTTTTATGGCTGCAGTTTAATCTAAAAATATAAGCAATAATTTCAATTGACGATAGACATTCACATTATCATCAAAGTACATACCAGCGCCAGCTGACTGAAATAAAAAGGAAATCGTCATCACGGCGGGAGCGCGTGGTAACACGCATGACAAAATAGTCATGGCAGTCGTAGTTCGTACTTCGTAGATGGGAAATATAAATAAATATGAAATTAAATAAATTATAACATAAAAATACAGTACATACCTAGATGTATGTAGATCAGGGTGTTCCTTATAAAGGTTATTGTCTTATTTTGAATGACGCACCCCCTAATTTGTTGTAAATGAATAAAACTAAAATCCTGTAAAATTTAAGCTCATTAGGTATTAACGTTAATTTTTGCAAACCCAAATCCAAAAAATCTTAGCTTTGGTAATGATTGATATTTATAAAAACGTATCAGCACAAAATTTACAACAGTTATTTCCCTACTTGTAACAATTTAAACACAAATATTTTTTTTATTTAATCTTTATTTTTTTTCAATTTTCTTTATCAATCATTACTAAAGTTATGAATTTTTAAAGTTGGATGTACAGAAATACATAGGATTTCCCATGTAAAACATTAGACAACTTTGGCGCCAGGTTAAATTTACGAAAATGAGTTAAAATTTTACAGGATTATTTTTTATTTATTTATAACAAATTAGGGGGGGGGGGGTGCGTCATTTAAAATAAGACAAGGACCTTTATCAGGACTACCCTAATGTAGATACAAATGTAGGTGCAGATACAAACACTAGTACGGGGTACTTAGATTTCATTATATGGTGCTCTGGGAAATAATTCCTAGGTGAAGTTTGACTTTGCCATTCGAAATAGCATCAGTACACGAGCCGAAAACCATATTGTTCACAACTGTACCTAGAGTCATTATGCCGCCATTTTGTTTTTAACGGTAATTTTTGTTTTCTGCATAACTCTTGTATTTTTGATCTTAGAGAAAATAGTTTTACGACAAAGTTGTAACAAATCAATTTGCCTACAAAAAAATTTTGAAACTTTTTTCGAAAAACTATACTGTTTAAAAGTTAGAGTGCATTTTGTGAAAAAAATTAGGGGTTTATTTTTTTCGTTATAATTTTTTTTTTTGTCACTAAAATCGAAAAAAACTTAAACAAAAGTTATAGAACTTTTAATTATTATCTATATTTCTTACTAATATAGTTTCTAATAACGAAGTACAGTACTCGCTCTACAGCGCATACAAGTTCGAGAAAACCGTGCAGCATCATTTTCATCGAATATTACAGATATGAGTTTGGCCTTCGATTTTCGAAATGTAAGCAGTACCCGACCTAGGAGTAATTATCTAATTTTGCACAGATCTTTTCACTGGTAAAGAGGCTTCATATTTTGTTTTTTTAAAGGTTATTTAAGTATTTTGCAATTGCAACCCATGAGGTAGAGTTTTTCACTGCAAACAGATTAGCGTTTGTTTTGCAATGTTAGGCACGTTTTTTTTTGCGTGGTTTCCCCTTGAGGACTAATCCACAAGTCACTAACGGGATTTATGACTATATTTACATATCCATACATACATAGATAGGGCTTTTTAGAACAAAAGCAATATATCTCTGTTTCATAGCTTCTAAACGTCAAATCGAAATTGCGGATTAATGACGTTTAAGTGCTTGGCGGTATTTGTTTTAGTGTTGCGTTCTTTATTGTTGCTATGGTCAAAAACAAGAGTTGCAATGTCAAAGTTAAAAAAGTTACTTTTTATTTAAGAACGATCAAAGTTACAAAATTGGGAAGGGGTTGAAAAAAACGAAAAAATAAGGAATAATAAACAAAAGACAAAATTTTGACTGCGTTAAATTTATTGATAAATAATTCACTTACATGGTTCTTTCAAATTAAATCACTATCAACTTCATTTTTGAATGAAATTGAATCATAATATAAGACATTTGTAATTTGTTTTTGCTTTTTTGTTAATTTTTTATGAACCACACATTTCTTTATTAAAAAATTGACCCAATCGGAAGAATAAAATTTCAATGAAAAGTGAATTATTCAGAAATCAATTCCAAAAATGAAAATAAATAATAAAAGAATTAAATTTATAATAAATTATTACAAAATTGAAAACAATTCCAAATCGGAAGACGAAAAGCAAACAAAATCCAACCACAAAATGAAAACTCAAAGTAACTTTTTCTTATTAAAAGAACGACGAAGGTTAACTAGTTGAAACAAAAAGAACTCACAAATGTCATTAACCCAAAATTTTGGCTGTCAGCTTGTAGTTTGACAATTTGGTAAAAATCTTCATACTTATATCTCTACTTATAGTATACATATAGTATAGTATACTTATATCCTTCTTTTCTTTTTGGAAGAGCCTAATACGGTGATTTCTTCATTTATTTCCAGTGTCGGAGAAAATCTTTCGGTATGTTACTTATCCTCCTTGGAAGTGTCTTCAGCCACTGCATCGTCATAACCTTCTATTTCTTCTCTAAACTCTACCTCATGGGTGGTGTGGAAAAGAATCAAGCCTTTCCAGTAGGTAACGGCTGACATTTTTATGAATAAGTATAACAAAAAAACTTGAAAACAACCGATTTAAAATTCACGGTAGGGAATAATCAAATTATCAAAAAAACATTTCATAAATTATGTCTTTTTCATTAAAAATCTAAAACTATGCAAATAATTTGAAACAATTGCAAAATACTTAAATAACCCTTAAAAAAAAAATATGAAGCCTCTTCACCAGTGAAAAGATCTGTGCAAAATTAGATACTTACGCCTAGGTCGTGTACGCTTACATTTCGAAAATTAAGCCTTTCCAGTAGGCAATGGCTGAAATTTGTATGAATAGGTATAACAAAAACACATGAAAACAACCGATTTAAAATTCACGATAGGGAATAATCAAATTATCAAAAAAACGTTTCATAAATTATGTCTTTTTCATTAAAAATCTAAAACTATGCAAATAATTTGATACAATTGCAAAATACTTAAATAACCCTTAAAAAAAAAATATGAAGCCTCTTCACCAGTGAAAAGATCTGTGCAAAATTAGATACTTACGCCTAGGTCGTGTACTGCTTACATTTAGAAAATCGAAGGTCAAACTCGTATCTGTAATATTCAATGAAAATGATGCTGCACGGTTTTCTCGAACTTGTATGCGCTGTAGAGCGAGAACCGTACTTCGTAATAAGAAACTTTTATAGAAAAAACTATAGATAATTAAAAGTTCTATAATTTTTGTTTAAGTTTTTTTTCGATTTTAGTGAAAAAAATTATGACGAATACAAAATATAAACCCCTAATTTTGTCTAAAAAAATGCACTCTAACTTTTAAATAGTATGATTTTTCGAAAAAAGTTTTAAAAAATTTTTTGTAGGAAAATTGATTTGCTACAACTTTGTCACATAGCTTTTTTCTCTAAGATCAGAAATACAAAAGTTATGCAGAAAACAAAAATTACTGTTAAAAACAAAATGGTGGCATAATGAGTCTAGGTACAGTTGTGAAAAATGTGGTTTTCGGCTCGTGTACTGATGCTCTTTCGAATGGCAAAGTCAAACTTCACCTCGGAATTATTTCCCAGCAAAAGTCTAGTTGCCCTAGACTATACAGAAAAAGTCCATTTCGTCATGAGTTGTGTGTCCTTTATTCTTTATTGTCATTATAGTACAGTAAGTTACTATTATTCATTCACGTTTGTGTCAAATCTGGTATTTCTGATTTTTTGCTTGGTTGTTAAGGATATTTGCCTAGTAAATACCCTAAGTTTTCGACCTCGAGCGGCGACTGCTTCATGGTCAAAAATAAAAAGAAAAACACGCTTTTTTCCCTTTTTTGAGTTATTGGCGGTTTTAGTCCTAAAGAAGTAATAAAAAAAAAATATTTGTCTACGATTTCAAAGTAACTTACTTTGCTCCAATTTGAGCCCAAAACCATCTCTGTAGACCGAATGCTTTCCAAAATAGAGCATTTCAAAATTTAGCGATAAAACATTTAATACAACAAGTAGGATTATCAAACAGTATAATGGAAAATAAAGAATGGTTGACATAAATGCATCAAAGGCATTGGGTGAAAGGGTGTTTTTTTGAGTGAAAGGGAAAAGTCAATTACTACTACCAGTAAACCCGTCCCAAAACTGGTATGTTTATAAAAGTTGGTATAAATGTTTTATTTTTTGGTAGAACCAAGACTCAAAAGGATCAATGATACAGTAAACCCCGCTTACAGTCTTTCTTTCACTTAAGCGGGTTTTTCACTTAAACGAACCCCGCTTAAGTGAAAAAAAAATCATTTAAGCGGAGTGGATTTAAAAATACCACAAAGCGGAGATTTTAAGCTAGAAACAATTGTATTTATCTTTTGTAGTTGCCTGGCGAAAATTTAAATGAAATAGTTTAATAACCAACAACGATTATATAAGCTCTAGTTCATTTTAATTATTTTTTCACTTAAGAGAGTCTTTTTCGATGAAAAATATAAAATTCAACTGAAAATATATTTCAGATATCCGGGTTTTTCACTTAAACAAGATTAAGCGGAGTGTTTTAAAGGTAATTGGTCGACAAATACTCGGGGATAAAAAAGAAAAAAGATCGGGTGGTACAACGGCTCGTGAAGAACCAGGGCCTAGTGACTAACAACTCGCAACCATTACTGTGTGCGCTTGTCGACAGGAATGGGATGGACCTACAATTTTATGAGTGGTATAAATACCGGACTTGAGCAACATAATGCTGCTCCTCAATACAAAGTATTTGCTCCAAACACCAAAATTGCTCTTCGAGGAGCAGAGTCAGTGGTTGTGTAGGATCCCAGGTAGAATTCATTGAGTGTCGTGTGCGAGGAAAAAAAAAAAAAGGTGATGAAATGAGAAGGATTTATTTTTCGAGTTGAAATAAAATGTGATGAGAAATTGGATTTGATAAATCGATGAAAAAATGTGAGGAAAAATGTAAGAAAAAATGCGTTGTTAGAAAACTATTGTTGGGACAGTAAAAATATACTGTTTGGATATAGATATAGGGATGAGAAAATCGTATGTATGTTAAATACAACAATTATACAGTAGTATAAATATCGGACTTGAGCAGCAGGGCATTTGGGTATATGTATTCAGTTGTTGTAAATGTACAATTTTGGGATGACCTTATAGTTTTCGTGAGTGTAATTGTGGCTAAAGATGTGCAGAGATTATTGTATGTGTTTTGCTTGAAGATTGAAATGGTGGAAGTATAGCAGGTATATGCTAGAAAAAAGGAATTCTTCGGTTTGTAGGTAGATTTGAAGTGGGTATGTTGATATTAGTTTTGTATGGTAGTGGGATCATATGTGATAGTATGTGAGTTCATTGACTTTGAGATGCATTGGTAGGTTGAAGGAAGATTATATTTTAAAGAAAACAAATTTGGGGGTAGAAAGCAAACAAATGATTTATGATTGTTGTTATAATAATTGTGATTTATTAATCCATGAATTGTTAGCCGGTGGGAAGCCAAGCCATTTAACATATATGTACATTATCTCCCTTACTTTTAAGTAATTTTTCAACGAGATAAATATTAGGGTATTTAGTCTTTTGTAATTCTTTTTCGTAAAAACAGCCGCTGATAGGTTGACCTTTAAAATCTTCAAGAAGATATGTTGATGGATTTGTTAGGTTTACTTTTCTTATCTTAAACATTTCCGTTGTCCAATTTGGTGTGTAGCCTTTCTCGAAAACGAGTTTGAACTTGCTTATTCTAACATTGTCGTCAACTCGAAATTTAACCTATGGAGCGATTTTAATTCTGTTATAAGCATTAGATAAGAGTTTCTTAGAGTTTTCCTGTTTCACATCGATTGGGCACATTTTTATAGTTCTATGCATAGAGTGATTGTAGTCAGTCACCAAATCATCAATAATAGATGTCCATTTGTAATTGCCATTAAAACTGAATTCCTTCCACATTTTTTCCTTGATTGTGCGATTAAAACGTTAAACAATTAATGCCTTCAGCGAGCTGAATGCAGAGTAATGATTTAAGTTATGTTATTTCATTATTTCATTAAATCATGAAATGTCTTATTAAAAAATTCTGTTCCATCATCAGTTTGTAGGTTTTTAGGCTGTCGCGATGATTTTATGAAAATCAACTTCATTGCTTGTGCAACAGATGAAGCGGTCTTATTTTTCAAAGCAATTGGCCATGCATATTTCGAGAAAGTATCAATAACTGTCATAAGATATTTATAGCCATTATTTTCTTTATGATATGGTATCATTTCAACCAAATCAGCTTGCCATAGGTCATCAAACCCCTTGATAACAACCCTACGTCGATTGAAATTCTTTCTTGCTGACCTATGAAGTTCTTCAACAACTTGTCGTTTACTCATTTTTTAAAAGAATGAAATAAAAAATTCAAAATTTCAGTTAAAATTAATGATATATTGATATTGGACATTTTTGTGGTATCGTTTTGAATTACAAATAATAACTGAATGTAAAATTGGTAAGTTATGTTTTCTTATATGAAAAATATCTTGGTTCCCCTTCTTGATTCTCTTTAATTTTTCCTATCTCAAGAAGAAAATACTTTCGGAGTTCATCTAACAAGCGGATTGTATTAAAATTTTGAAGAATGATGTATTCTCTTAATAATTTTTCTTTTTTTTCCAATTCGTTATCTATATGTGCTTTGTTCGCTACTTGATTAGGCATTGTAGGACTCCCAATATTGTGTAGTTGTTTTCCTTCAATATCAAAGCCACCATTCTCAGTTTGCTTAAATCCATCAGCAGGAGGTCCCGGAGGACCAGCAATTGCTCTTTGAAATTTCCTGGAGCTTCTTCCGAACTTGTCAACACTCATTTTGTTAATAAATTAAATTTTGTTCTCGCAACTCTTCAACAATCGAATTCATTTCATTTTTATGGATGTTATGTCCTGATGTCTCAGATGCAATTAAAAGTCTTAATCTATCTACAAGCTCATTTGGGTTGTCCCAATACACATAATCAATAGGATTAACTGAGTAGATCATTGCAGGAGAATTATTCATGTATGCATTTCCGACTTTTTTTTGTTTAATTTTTGTCATACTCTTAATCAAAGGTTTAATGATTTTCTTATACTTTGCTCCTCTATTACCTTTAATTTGTGAATTTATATCATGATTTCTCAAGTGAGCACTTGTTTTCTGTAATATTTTATGGTACTGCTTTAAATCTTCACTAGTATAAATATTCTTTCTAGGGTTCTTATGTAGAACAAGTTCAAGAAGAAGATTACAATATTGATGTCATTGTTAATTTAAAAATTCGATTTCCCCAACTTATTTGAATTCGAATCAACGTCAAAGTATGGGCCAAAGATCTTATCATGATCTGAATTTGAAATTAAAGTTCCGTTGATCGGAGTACTTTCATTGAAGCTATTTACAGGTGTTTTATATAAAGAATCGTCTTCAGCTATCATTGAATTTGATACTGGTGAGTTTAAATCTTCTTCCAGTGAAATATCTTCATCTTCTGCTTCTTCTTATCTAAGACTTTTAAATTGAAGACGACGTTTAACGGAGGGTGATTTTGTTTCTTTTAACTCGCTGTTCTTGGTTCCATTATTTTTCACTTTGCAGTGCAGTTCAATACCGAGCAGTTCAATACAGGGGCTGTTCAATACGGGGCAGTTTTAAGATAGGTTTTAAACGATTTTTTGTATCGACCATTTTTAACGCAACTAACTAGAAACCCATACAATTCTTTCCAACACTCGGAACTTAGCTCTTTAAATTGTTTAAATGACATATCTGAATTTATGTGATCATTATAAATATGCTTCAAATTAAGATCATCTTGCTTGAAGAGAGTTATATAGTTAGCATTATCTCGAATCAAATGTAGAAGCTATCTACTCCGCTATGACGCCCCATACAGAAAAAGTCTCTTATAGTATTTTGTTTTTCACAAGCCACATCATCAATTATAAAAACTGAATTTGGTTTAGCCTTAGATGGCACCATAATTTCACAATTATTTGAAAATTCGTAATACTGCATTCCTTTTATTGATTTTATAAGTTTTTTTAGGAATGCATATTTTGGTTGATGTAATGATTTAGAATATATGTAAATGTTTTCAAACTTCAAACCATTGGCATCTAAAAGAATGCTTAACATAACGTTAGTTTTTCCGCAATTAGATGGACCTACGATTATTCCTCGAATACTAATAGGAAATAATTGACCATGCTTCTTTTTTTGTTTTACATTTCCATCAAAATTTTGTATACAAATAGATTGTTGCTGCCTTATAAACTTCATTTTGTTGAATGAAGCTTTTTCATATAAATCTCCATGTCTTATAAATGTAATTTCATAATCGTTTCTTACATCTTATGCAACAGTTATATAATGCTTAATTTTGGAACAGAATCATTCAGTTCTAATAATTCAGTTCAGGGAAACGGATTGGTTAATTCATTAATAAACAAGCTTCCATTTGAATAACATCTGTCATCTTATAATTTTTGTGGCCCCGGGACTAAACTTAAGGAGCGTCTTGCTAGAGGAGATCGGGGGATCAATCAACTGGATGAAGCTTGTCGAGAACACGATATAGCATACAGTAAAAGTAATAATTTTAATTGCAGGCATACAGCCGATAAAATTTTATTAGAGTAATCCTGGCAGAGGTTAAAAGCTAAGGATCCATCGTTATCAGAAAAACTAAATAGTCTTTTAGTTACTAACATGATGAAGGCCAAATCTACTCTCGGAATGGGTATAACATTAAAAACAAACATAAAGAAAAGCCGTCAGTGTTCTAGGATTAAGAAAACTAATTTATTCAAAAATGCAGTAAAAAAAGCTAAGACAGCAATCAAAAACTTGAATATAAAAGACACAAATAAACTAGCCACGACGGCTTTACATGCAGCTACACAAATTATTAAGAAAAAACGAAGTAGTATTACATTACCTAGAGTAATACCAATTCCAAAAGTTGGAGGACTTTTACCATTGCTTCCTATCTTGGTAGGACTATCAGCTGTACGTTATAACGCTATAAGCGATTCAAAGATTGGGAGAAAACAGTTGGAAGAAAATAAACGACACAATAACGCTATGGAAACAATAAAACTGAAACAGGGAAAGGGAAAGGGTATCTATCTAAAGCCATATAAAAGTGGTTTGGGGTTATTTTAAAGTCCACAAGAATCAAAAAACTATTCAAAATGCTACCCAACCGTCCTCTCACTAACATTGATATATTTAATTTTGGTAAAAACTATATCCCAAATTTCGGAGGTGTTGTCATGAGAGATACATTACCAATAAAACCATTAAAAATGGAAAGTGGAGTCGTAAATTTAGATAATAATAGCGGGGTCGGTACACATTGGGTAGCTTATATCAAAAATAAAAAAAATGTAAAATATTTTGATAGCTTTGGTAATTTAAGACCTCCTCAGGAAATAGTAAGATACTTTCTTGCATATAATATTTACTACAATCACAAATGCTTACAACGCTTTAATACCTTTAATTGCGGTCACTTATGTTTAGAGTTTCATGTAAATCAAAATAAATAAGCTATACAATATCAATGTACATTTCTTTCACATCGATATTGTCGATAACACTTACGTTAAGCGGAAACAAGTCTACTCTCACAACAGAGTACTTCCCACCAATAATATTAGACTCAAATTTTGTATGCAGATTAGTGGATTTTCAAACATACAACTCTATACCTAACGTAGATGTAATTAATAACTTATTTCATGTAGGTAATGATGTAATAGTGCTTCCTATTGGTTCTTACGATATTGAAGATATAAATAATTATAGTCAAGAAGAGCTTAAAGAAAAAAATATATAGCAAGTACAAAGATTAGAGCAAATAACAACACTTTAAAATGTGAAATAAGTTCCACTGAAGATAAAGATTTTTCACAACCTTATTCGATTGGCTCACTTTTAGAATTCAGTAAAAGAAAACTGCTTGCACAACAGGTCCACAAATCAGATCTTTACGTTGATATCAATCGTGTAAATACAGTGAGAGTTGAGTGTAACTTAATTGATGGAACATTCATAAATAGTCAACCTGCACATGTACTTCATCAATTTGCCCGGGTTATAAAATAATTGAGGTTCCTAAAAATGTTATTTATTTACCAGTGAACGTGAAGAAGATAGGTTCAATAACAATCAATTTGTTAGATCAAGACGGAAACCTTATTAACTTTCGAGGTGAATTAATAACGATACGATTACATCTTAATAATCAAAAATGATAATTTATAATACTACCTCTAATGCTACTAATTTCTATAAAAGACTGGATTCACCTAGCCCTATAATCAATACTTCATCAACTCCTAAAGCGAGAGTACAAACGCTAACATCACAAAACCAATCGTTTTTATTATCATAAGGATTCACATTGAAGAAAAGAGAAGAATAACTATATATGTATATAACTTAAAACAGTGATATATGCTGAATATTTTTCAAGAAGTGGCATTTGATGATAGTATTTCAAAATACGAATATCATTCCTATTCACCGTATTTAAATAATTTTGGTAAAAATGACATTATCCACATCTGCGTGCAACATCAAAATCTCAATATATTACCTTCGGAAAGTTACATTTATGTTCAGGGGACTGTATCGAAAAATGATGGATCCGATGTCAAAAAGACAAAGCTTGTGGGCAATTGTGTAGCATTCTTATTTGATGAAATCCGAAATGAATTGGATGGTATTGAAATAGATAGCAATCGTAATGTGGGGATCATAACTTCTATTAAAAATTATATTTCTTTGAGTCAAAATGAAAGCGTAATGATGTACAATGGAGGGTGGTGTCCGAATTCTTCAGTTAACTTAGATGGACCACATTTTAATTTTTGCTTACCACTCAATAAACTTTTGACTTAATTCTAACGCGTTCTCGTACTGATGAAAATTCACTTATAGCTGATGCAGATGAACAAGTGAAGATAACACTGCTCAAAGTTCAGTGGAAAGTGCCACATATTCATCTAACTGATTCTTTAAAGTTGAAATTATTCAAATCTATAAATGATAATGACACCATGAAAATCACCTTTCGCAATTAGGATTTATATGAATATCCAACCCTACCTACTAGCTTTGTATATAAAAACTATAGTACTATCATGAAGAAGATCGATAGAGAGATTCGAGGTGAGCACTACCAGTACTACGAAATTGTAGAGATTGGAGAGTACAGGACAGGGAGAAACTGAGGGAATTGACGATTAGAATGACGTTCAAGGCAGCAATAAATGAACGAGAACAACGCATACAAAATTAAAGCTAGTGCAAGGGAGTAAACACTAAACTCTTTTTTGTTATTTTCTTCCACCAATTTTGTTTACGTAGGGGAAGACTGAAGGTTTTTTTTTGCTAAATTTAAGGAGGAAGTAGGATAATAAAGATAATTTTAAAAGGAAATAATGTTTATATTTTTTCTTTCGTTGTGTGTGAGATATGCTGTAGCAAGTTGAGTAATGTTGCCACTTTAAGTTGTACAAGAATTTCTTATATCAAGTAGGGATAGGAAGAAATTGTTTTTATTTTGTAGGTTGATATTTGCGTTCATATTTAAGGAGATATGACAAATATATGATATTAGATGGTGAACGCCATTTAGTAGGTAGGTACTTATTATTTTATATTATCTATTATAAATATACATATACATATGTATATAAATGGTAAACAAAATAAAATTTAATAATTTATACAATTTCGGTACGAAACCTTTTTAACTAAAGTTTTTCATATACATCCAAGTGAAGTGAACTTTTCGTTGACAAAAATGAAAATTATTAGGCGTGAAAAATATAAGAAAATTATATGCATTTGTTTGGGTGACGAGGGAAAGTCAAATTTCTTTCGAAAGAAACCCGAATTTAAAAATGATTTTAATATTTTCTCAAGCGAAATTTTAAATTTTGTGCGTAATTTCTTAAAAAAATTAAAGATTTTTCACAATCAGTTTAAAATGTCCAAGAATGAATTTTTAAAGTATTATAAATAATTTCTATAAAGTTTTCAAAAATGAAACAAGCTATGTTTAAAAATTCACGGGGATTTTTTCCGTGGGAATTATAACATTTCTAAAAGTGAAATTCTAACTTTATAAGATTATTTTTTTAAAATATCCTAGATTATAACGTTTTTAAAAATTTTATAGTTCACCATGTGAAAATTCGTGCGAAAAAAGTTTCAAAAATGAAATTTGAATTTAATAAGTAATTTTTAAAAGTTCTCTAAATAACAATTTACAAACAAAATTTGATTTAAATTAAATTTAATCTGCATATTTTCCAATTACCTACTAAAAATTCCACACACTACTTTTCGCGGGAATTAAAAAAACAAGATTTGGAAATTTTTTTGTTGAATAAGTAGTGTCTAAATATTCACGGGAATTTTGAAAAAAGAATACTTAATTTGATTTTCTCACGTGAATTTTTTAAAAATTACTTAATAAAGTTCAAATTTCATTTCAAACACCTTACAAAATGCGAATTTATTGAAATTACTTCATACAATTTTCATAATCGAAATTTGAACATTGCCTAATAGTTATTGTTAAAATATTCACAATTGAATTTTTCACGTGAATTTTTCAATATTATTTCATAAAGTTGAAATTTGGTTTTTGAAATTTTGAATACGCATTTTTAAACTAGGTGAGCTAAATTGAATTTTTTTACGTGAACTAAAAAAAATACTTCGTAAAGTAAAATTTCTTTAGTTTATAGAATTTATTAAAATTACTTAATGCAATTTGAATTTTGTTAAGTAAAAATTTAACAAAGTTAAAAAATTAACAACCTTAAGTAAAATTAAAATTTACTAAAAAATTAACAAAGTGCTTATCTTAAATAGACAAAAGATTTTTATTTTTTAAATTTTTGTAAAATTTCTCTTTTAAAAACATTTTTTTATGGACAAAATATTTTTTTTTTAATTTTTTCAATTGGTTTTATCTTATTTTCTTTTAAAGATAAAAATATATTTATTTTTTAAATTTCGCCAAAATGTCTCTACCCTTAAAAATACTTTTTTTTAAAGGTTAAATAAATTTTTTAAATTTGTTTTCAATTTGTTTTATCTTAAGTATTTTTTAAAAGTAAAAATATTTAATTTTTTATAATTAAATACTTTTCTTTAATTTTTTCCATTTTTGTTTATTAATTTATTTTTTAAATTTCCCTACTCTTAAAAATATTTTTTTCGGGGTAAAATAGTTTTTTTATTTTTATCTTAAGTAGGTATTTTTTAAAGGTAAAAAAATATTTATTTTTTTAAATTTTCCCAAAATTTTTATTTAAATTGTTTTTTTTTTTGAATATTTTCGAATTTTGTTTACCTTAAAAAGTTTTTTTTAAGGTAAAGTTATTCTTTTTTAAATTTTATCAAAATTTCTTTACTTTTTAAAGTATATTTTTTTAAAGTTAAGCCTATTTTTTCTTAAATTTATCAAGAGTTTTTTAAATGTAAAATACTTTTTTTTTAATTTTATCAAAATTTGTTTTCCTGTAAAAGTATTTTTTTGAAAGGTAGTTAAAACAAATTCTTTGTTTGTATCAATTTTTTTACATTTAAAGTAATCAAACTTTTGATAAATTTACCTGTACAAAAATTACTTTTAAAGTGTTTTTTTCTAGTTTTTTTTTCAAAAAAATAAACCTCAAAAAAATGTTTCTGGATTTTTTTTTCGAAACAAATGTTTGTTCTTGAATGCCTCATAAAGAAATATAGCATCGTTGTAAGACTATGTTTGCCTAAGAATTGTGAAAATTAGCAACGGTGTAGTCTAGATAATATGATTTTCAGCTGAAATTGAAAATTTTCAACAAATTCGAAGCAAATCAAATTATAATTAACCTATCTATAGACATATGTATGTATATTGTGTATTATCATAGACTTTGATAGAAAACAACAAAAAAATCTGTTCACAAATTCAAATTCAAAAAACGATACTGTTGTACAATGCACCATGACAACGAGAACATTTTTTTTATTTTGTGCGAATAATCCCCTTCGTTGCCATGACGAAAAACTATCTCACTCACACCAGGTAATTGTTGTCAGCAACTGTCAGAATCAACAAAATATACTCCTCTCCTTCTTACTACCAGCTTTTATTCCTCTTCCTATCCTCATTCACATCTCTCCAAACCAACGTGGCACGATGTTTGCGCCCTCACGAGAACACTCCCAGTAACAGAAAAATCGATTCCATAATAGTACTATAGTTTTTATATACAAAGCTACTAGTAACATTCATATTTGGAATGTTAAGACAACTTCTCAAGTTGAGAAGCCTAGATACTGTGGTGAATATGCCCATTTATGCAAGCAACAACATCTTTTATTCTTCTATAACAGAATAAATTAGTAGCACCATCTTTGAACAAAAGATTAACTAATGTTATCCAATACCTTAACCACACTAATGTTATCCAATACATAAACCACTGATAATTAACTGAACGAAAGGTTTTGAGAGCTTTTCATCTACTTTTGGAGACTTGTGGAGGGGAAGCTTATTCCAGCAAATTCCAGCACATTCCAGGACTTTAGAAGATTCTAGTAGCTTTTTCTCGGATATAAATACAGGGCCACCAGTCCGAAGACCGGAGTTTGATTTTGAAAGTGAACGAATAAACATCGGTGTAAAGTAGTGAATTGTGCTTGTTATAATAAAAGTATTGGAAGTAAAGTATTTGAAGTGAAATAAAGGTGTTTTATTTTTGTAAAGTAATTTGTGTTCAGTTTGAATAAAAAGAAATAAGTTTTATTTGCGAACGCTTGGCAAAAATATTACATTGGTGTCAGTAAAGTGGAATAAAACTTATTTTATCTGTTCATTCAGATAATTAATGGTTAAGAGTGATAAAGTGTGTAAATAAATAAACAGTTAAAGTGACATACAAAAACATAAGATCAAAAATAGAAACAAAATGGGAAAAATTGTGAATGCATTGAATTGTGTTGAACTTAAGGCAGAACTGAACAGACGAGGTCTTCCTACTGCTGGAACGAAAAATGACCTCATTATTCGTCTGCAGGAAGATTTAAGGCAACACGGTGAAAATCCAGACACGTTTCTATTTGAAATAGAAATGCCGGAAGAGCATGTTAGTACAACCTTAGACATGACCAATATGATGGCTCAGCTGCTTGGCCAGTTTGAAGACGAACGAAAGGAGCAAAAGAATCTTCTAGAGGAACAACGCAACAGGCAAAAGAATCTTCTAGACTACCAGAAAAACCTAATTGAAAGTAAGCTAAATTCATTTGAAAATAAATTCATGGCTCTTGATGAACGTGTTGAAAACGTCGAAAAACAGTTCGAGAAAATTGAAGACAAAATGCAGAACTTTGCCAATGAATTAGATAAGGTTAGGAAAATGAAGGTAAGAGAGGGCAGTTGCGATTTTCCTAAGAAGAAAGAAATGCATCCACCAACCTTTGACGGACAATCTTCTTGGTCAATCAAGAAGCAGTTTGAGGCAGCCGCAACAACAAATGGCTGGGATGACGAAGACAAGTTTATTGCCCTGACGCTTACCCTTAGAGGTTCTGCTGCTGAATTATTGCAAACCCTACCAACAGACAAGAACGGCAACTTCAGTGCTCTTGTTCAGGCCATTGACAAGCGATTTGGGGATGGCCATATGCAAGAAGTCTTCCGCGTCCAACTTAATACCAGAGTCCAGAAAAGAGGAGAAAGTCTGCAACAACTCCAAGCAGACATTGAACGGTTGGCGCATCTAGCATACCCGACTGCAGGAGATGAAATTACCAACCAGCTAGCAACAGAGGCTTTTGTCCGTGCAGTTTCCGATATCAATCTCTAGCGAGCAATTCGAACTGCTGGAAAACGCACGCTTTCTGAAGCATTAGCCTTCGCACTCACTATGGAAGCATCGGAACAGGCTTCTTTAGGAATTCATCGGGTAAGAGAACTGGAAGTTGAGGAATGTTCTTACCAGAGAGTTGAATTCCAAAGAAGGCAGCGAGAAGGACCTGCTCGATGCTGGAATTGCAACAAAACCTGACATCTCCAGCGCCAGTGCAGATTGCCACCAAGAAGAGTCGCCTGTCAACATTGTGGAAACAGGAATTATACCCGCGAACAGGTAAGCAATAACATCATCGCTCCTGCTGGGCCTGGTATCGATGGGCCCAGAACCACAATCCAAGTCTCGCAGACTAAACGAAACAATAAGAGTCTGACAGTGGACGCAACATTAAATGGGAAGAAACACGTGGCTACAATTGACACTGGTGCCACAGCCTCCATTGTAAGAAAAGACTTGGTCAAGATGACGTGGCTACATAACACCAATAGCTACCATCTTAAAACTGCGACAGGTGGGGCAGCAAGAGTATATGGAGAAGTTCGTCTTAAAATCCGTTTGGCAGAATTAGAATTTTCGCATCTATTTTTGGTAGCAGATATATGTGATGAGTGCATAATTGGAATCGACTTCATGAAAGAGCACGGAGTGATTCTAGATATCGGTAAGCAAGTGTTGAAGTACCAAAATATAGAGATTCCTATGGTTTATGGCAACGAAAACTCATCAACTCTAAGAACTGTCATCAAAGAAGACATATGCTTGCCTGCCTCTTCAGAAGTGTTTGTTTGGACGAAAATAGAGGGCGATCTAGGTAGCCATCGATACCTCATGGTGGAACCAGAGTCTGAGCAATATTCCCAAAACATCATCTTAGGGAAGACTCTTATGGAACCAAAGAACAACATGGTACCCGTACGGATTGTGAACATCAAACCATACGAGGTCAAGCTCAAGAAAAGAGTAGTAATTGGAAAATGCGAATCTGTGACCGCAATAACTAAAATCACAGAAATGAACGCAGAAGAACCAATGGACCCCGGAAAATTCAGCTCCATGAAAGCCAAAATTCTCAAGCCATCCAATCTAAGTCAAAGTCAGCTTAGTGTTGCTGGAAGCCTTCTTCATGAGTACGCTGATATATTTTCTTCACCGAGTGGGCAGTATGGTCGAACACAACTGGTACAGCACCGAATCGACACAGGTGATGCGAGACCGATTTGACAACCAGCAAGACGTCTCCCATTAGCCAATTAAGCTGAAGTTGAAGAAATGATATCGACAATGAAGAAAGATGGCCTAATCGAAAATTCCAAAAGCCCTTGGGCGTCACCAGTTGTTCTTGTCAAAAAGAAAGATGGAAGCACCCGATTTTGTGTGGACTACCGTAGGCTGAACGATGTAACAAAGAAAGACAGCTACCCTCTGCCCAGAATCAGCGATACATTGGATGCAATGGAAGGAGCTCAGTGGTTCTCGACGTTAGACTTGAAGAGTGGCTACTGGCAGGTAGAAATCCATCCAGAAGATCGAGAGAAGACAGCTTTCTCAACCGGAAATGGTCTGTGGCAGTTTAAAGTGATGCCATTCGGACTGTGCAACGCTCCGGCAACATTTGAGCGTCTGATGGAGTTTGTTCTTCAAGGCCTTACTTGGAAATCATGCCTTGTATATTTGGACGATGTCATCGTTTATGGAAAAACTTTTGACGAGCATTGTGAAAACCTTAAGGCTGTTTTTCAGAGGCTTCGAGAAGCACACTTAAAATTAAATCCAGATAAATGTGCGCTTTTCAAGACCGAAGTTAAATACCTGGGACATATCATCTCCTCCCAAGGAGTAAAGACTGATCCTGAGAAAGTTGACACTGTGAAGAATTGGCCAACACCACAGGATAAACATCAGCTCCGTAGCTTTCTTGGTCTAGCCACATATTATGGGCGCTTTGTGAAGGACTTTGCTGGAATCGCTAAGAGCTTGCATCAACTTACTGAAAAGGGGAAGCCGTTCAAATGGTCAGTTGAGTGCGAGAAAAGTTTTCAGGAACTCAAGCTACGTTTGTGTAATGCTCCTGTGCTGACCTATCTGACTCCTGGAAAACCTTTCATGATCGATGCCGATGCCAGTAACGTCGGAATTGGAGCTGTACTGTCGCAAGTCCATGAAGGAGAAGAAAAAGTCGTCGCCTACTACAGTAAGGTGCTCTCGAGGCCAGAGCGCAATTAATGCGTGACCAGAAGGGAACTTCTAGCTTTGATTTTGGCAACAAAGCACTTCCATAAGTACATCTATGGACAGAAGTTCCTCCATCGAACAGATCATGGTGCGCTTAATTGTCTTCTGAACTTCAAAAATCCAGAAGGTCAAGTAGCAAGATGGATCGAGAGACTGCAAACATACGACCACGAAATTCAACATCGAAGAGGAAAGCTGCACTCAAACGCAGATGCATTGTCTCGACGACCGTGTAAGCAGGACTGGAAGAATTGCACGCGTCAAGAAGAAAAGGAAGCGGTTGCCATCCAACGAATAAGAGCCGATCCCATTTACGGTTGGAGCAATGAAGAACTGAGGACTACCCAACAAGAAGACTCGGATATTGAACCCATTCTTGCATGGAAGAAACACGGAGAAAAACCAGAATGGGGTGACATCTGCGATAGAAGTCCAGCTCTCAAAGCATATTGGGCACAGTGGGACTCACTTCATGTGCAAGAAGGAGTACTAAGGCGCAAATGGGAATCTGCAGATGGCAAGTCTTACCTGATGCAATTGATAGTGCCTAGGGCAAAGGTTAATGACGTTCTTGGAGAGATGCATGATGGAGCATCTGGAGGTCATTTGGGATTCAATAAAACGCTGGAGAAGATACGACAACGGTTCTACTGGCTACATGCAAGAGATGATGTCGAAAAGTGGTGCCGAAAATGTGATACTTGTGCTGCTACCAAGGGACTAGGTAAAAAGCTTCAAAGTAAAATGCAACAGTACAATGTCGGCACACCTTTCGAAAGAATAGCAGTAGATGTCGCAGGTCCGTTTCCGGAGACCAACAGCGGAAACCGATACATCCTTGTAGTCATGGATTACTTCAGTAAGTGGCCTGAGGCATTTGCCATCCCAAATCAAGAAACTAAAACAGTTGTTGATCAGATTATCTTCAATTGGGTGAGCAGGTTCGGCGTACCTTTGGAACTGCATTCTGACCAAGGAAGGAACTTCGAATCTAACATCTTTCAGGAGGTTTGCTCTTTCCTTGGCATCAAGAAGACGAGGACAACACCTCTTCATCCACAATCTGATGGGATGGTGGAACGATTCAACAGGACTCTTAAAGAACATCTGTCCAAGGTTGTAGGTGACTACCAACGAGACTGGGACCGCCATATTCCATTGTTTTTGATGGCCTACCGAAGTGCGGTTCATAGTTCAACAGGACATACACCATCGGAGATCCTGTTCGGCACAACAATACGGCTGTCTAGTGAAGTAAAATTTGGATGCCGTACTATGGAACCGGAAAAGCCAGATAAATATGTGGATAACCTCAAAGAAAGACTCATTGACATTCATCAACGGACAAGGAAAACCATAAAAATAGCCAGTGATAGGATGAAAACACGGAACGACGCTCGTGCAACAACGATTGGATTCCAAGAAGGAGACCTGGTGTGGTCTTACAATCCCCATCAACAAAAAGGATTGTCACCAAAACTTCAACAAAACTGGGAGGGACCATACACCGTTGTGAAGCGAATCAATGATGTGGTTTACCGCATTCAGAGAGGGTTGAGAGGCAAGCTTAAGGTAGTTCACTGTGACCGTTTACATCGCTATAACGGTGATGACGGGAGTAATGGATTTAATCGGGACGATCAATCCTAAGAGGGGGCAATGTGGTGAATATGCCCATTTATGCAAGCAACGCCATCTTTTATTCTTCTATAACAGACTAAATTAGTAGCGCCATCTTTGAACAAAATATTAACTAATGTTATCCAATACCAAAACCACACTAATGCTATCCAATACATAAACTGCTATAATTAACTGAACGAAAGCTTTTGAGAGCTTTTGATCTACTTGTGGAGACTTGTGGAGGGAAAGCTTATTCCAGCAAATTCCAGCACATTCCAGGACTTTAGAAGATTCTAGTAGCTTTTTCTCGGATATAAATACAGGGCCACCAGTCCGAAGACCGGAGTTTGATTTTGAAAGTGAACGAATAAACATCGGTGTAAAGTAGTGAATTGTGATTGTTATAATAAAAGTACTGGAAGTAAAGTATTTGAAGTGAAATAATGGTGTTTTATTTTTGTAAAGTAATTGTTGTTCAGTTTGAATAAAAAGAAATAAGTTTTATTTGCGAACCCTTGGCAAAAATATTACAATACATTATTGTTGCTTTACAAACTAACAAAAGAAATCAACTGAAAGAGAACCCCACTTATTTTGATCATTGTGATGTCACTAACATCAAGGCTTATTTAAATTCCGACGTTTATCCCTATAAAGATCAAAATATATTATTTGATCAAAATAACTTTAGTATTCTTTATCAGATGTATAGTGAGTTTAGAAGAAACTATTATAATTGCTCTGTTGCAGAGCCATTGCTAACAAGAAATCTCTTCAAGTCACAAGCACCTATTTTTGTGATCGATTGTAGACATCAGTATGAAATAATGAAAACTGGACCAGTTAATATTCGTTTGCAAATTAAAACAGCTAAGGAACTACCACCTTATACATCGGCGTATTGTTTTATGTTGCATGATCGAATTTCAAATTACAATCCTCTAAGTCAATTAGTATCTCGAAATATTTAAATGATTTAGTTCAATACAACTCTTACTCAAGAACACACCAGCCCTAGCAATGCCGTTCATAATTGATATTCAAGGATTTAGAGGACCTATTGATAAGTTTATAGTTAAAGAAATAGCTATTATGCGTGATCGTAGCCATCACCACTTCATAATCACACCTCCGTTTGACTTTAAGCATTTATCAACAAATGATAAGGCAACTTCTAAATAAAAAAGATGATGTAATAAATGTTGAAAATATAAACTGCCCCAGCTTCAAAGAACTAAAAAGACTTTTTCCAAGCGAACCAACATGCTTATCACATAACAAATGCTGTGCCCTCCAAAACGTATTCTTATTAAATAATTTTTTACATAGTCAGCTTTCACCACAGTTTTCCTAATTTTGTTTTTTCTGTTTTACGAAATAAGAAGCACATTGTAAATTTTTTTTTTTGTTTTTTTTTTTTGTTTTTATTTTTATTTTTAAGTTTTATTTTATTCTTACATACTATAAGTTTTCCGTGTACATTTTTTTCTTTTTTTACAATTTTCATATAAAATAAAAATAAATAAATAAGTATAATTTACTTAAAACTAAGAGACTCTGTTTTTATTATGATATTCGAAAATGACCCCAAGCATAGGTGCTTATTCCATCTTCCCTTATGTATCTTTTATCATCAAGATGACTTAAAACAATCTTATTTAACTGCTGAGTATAAATTTGGTGTGCAATAGATCGAAAAACAATCATTTCGCCATGATAAATTCGTTTGTTATATAAACAATCTTTATAACTAGCTAAGTTTATGTCGTTAAGGGCTATCTTTTTGACGCCTTTAGCTTTCTTTATTTCCATTTCTTCAACAGAATAAGAATACAATTTCGATCTAAGCCCAATGAATTCCTTCATAATTTTCCCGGAATTTTCATCCTTCATCATAGCCAAAACTTTTTTATTTTTCAAGGGAATATTATAGGGATTATCTATTGGGTATGCTGAAGTATCAAAATATAACTCAATATCATCTTCAATATCATTATAAAAATCATCAGTTTTGATTGTGTAAATAAATGAATCCGTATCCATATAATTCAGTTTTAAAAAATCCCCATGTTTGGGTTGCATAAAGCTATAATGGAAGTCATAAATTTTCCATTTAGAAAATTCTAACACACAAAATCCTTAGTACAACGGCTTATCGTAATAGGTATCTACTCTTTTCATTTGTATTGCCGTCATACTATCAGTGATCTCAGTAGGACTATGGAAATTTGGCTTTGCTATTAGGGCTCTAGCTCCTAGACGTTTTCTATGACTCTCCCAAGAGGTAACAATCTTCACATCTTTTCTTTTATCCAAGTTTTCCATAGTTTTACCGAAAACACTATTGTTCATTAGTTTGAAAAAATTGGTTTCGAATTCACTAGTAGCTTAAGTACGATGTTGATTATTTAAATCAATATATCTTTACAACCATCGAGATTGCTTAAATTCTAAAACTCTATGTATACGAACTAGTTTTAAACCATTTTTAATGCATTGCTGAAGATTTTTATAGTGTATAACATAATTTTGTTTTGGAGTCAAATCTGCAAAAAAATTAAAGAATTTTGATTGACTTACTGTTTTGTTTTGAACACAAAATGGTAAATCGTTATGACTGTCATGCAAGGAATCTGGGTATTCTAAGTCTACTTCATATATATATCCAATTTCTGAGTCATCTGAAATATTCATTAAATCAATGCTTTGGAAATTATTTACCCATTTTATAGATGAATATGGTAGAGGCGATGACATTGCCCAACCATATAAATTATTGGCATCAACATACATCAAATACTGTGAATCTTTTGTTTCATTACAGTTTTGTATGTATTTATTTGTTAGCAACTGCATGTCGATGAGAACATTGAGAGATGCCTCCTCTAATACCCTTTTTATGAAATTATATATATCAATATCGTGTATAAGATCGAGATTTATTTGGGTTTTTCTAAGCATTGCATCCCATGATAACCCCGGTGCTGTATAATAATGACAAGGATCAAGTTCGTAAATATTTTTACAAATACTTCTGAAATTTTCGAACATATCAGTTAAGAGAAGAACATCAGTTTTTAAATATAACTCCATATAGTCTGAAAGAGTTTGACATTTAAAAACTCTCCATACTTCTTTTGCATGGTTGTATTCGCTTTCAGAGCAATCTTCCACAGTCAATTTATTTTTAAAGCACTCTTGAGGAGGAAGGCTTTTTTCCTCTAAACTATCCCATGATTTAACATAATCATAGGGGAATACACCTTTCCTGGTCAGAAGTTGAAACTCTTCTTCAATTGGAAAATTTGATCTTATTAATTTAAAATCACTTGGTGTTAAATCGTTAGTCAACGAATCAATACTGGAAGGCATGAAACGTAAAGAATCCAAAAATCTAAGTTCTATTGTTCTTTTATCAAAGGTATGAATCGTCTTTGAAACAGAAATATAGCGTTCTTTGTTTAGAGGAATGCAAGAAATGTTACCATTATATGAAGCAAGTTCCTTAATAAGCAAATGCGAATCATAACCCGTAAAGTTATGGAAAATTATAGGGAACAAATTTGGCTTTCGATAAGCTAAATTACATGCATTGTGAGCTGGCCCATTATATTTGCCACTATAATGACAATGATCGGCAACTCGATCTATTCCCAACTCTTTGTTACAAATATGGCATAACGGACAATTTCTTTGGTATTCTAAGTCAATATCTGATAAAAGTGATATAGGTTTTGAATTTCTATTATATAACTCAGAGCAATCTTTGACTAGAGAAATAATAAAGTCTTTGGTACAATTAATACCTTTAAAAATTCTAAACCTGTTGAGAGAACTATCACACGATTTTATAAAATAAGCACCTACGCATGGGGTATGTTTCTGTATATTAGAACTACTAGTACCTGAATTTTCACTATTATCTACTTCTTCGAGGATGCATTCAAAATCTGCATAAATGGTGAATGGTACGTCCATCTTTCTTTCGAAATGCTCAAATGATAGGGAATTTTTGTCATTCGTAGGCATTTTTGTTACCATTTTGTGGCAGTTGTTCCGGTGGGCCAGCAGCTTAGGTTCAGATCCAAAACGAATTAAACATGTGTTGCAGAACCAAGATCTTCCTGTATAATTTTTTGCTTGTGTTGAGACGAGTCTAGAAACAAAAATATATATGAAATTAATATTTTTGTTTTATGACAGCTTATAAATTTTTTATGTTGCTGACCTTGATATACTTTTTATCCAGATGTAGTGTGACATCCCATCGTTTTGCAATAGAAGCAAGTTGATGTGTATCCTCTTCTCCTGCTGTGTTATGTAGTAGGGTCCTACTACCATCTTCTTTTCATCATCAAATCCAAAAACATTGATGCTTAGATCCGGATTTAGTCTTTCAAACTTTGGAATATCGCTAAGCCTTAAAGGAAATTGCAGGTCATCAAAATCGATTCTTACGTTGTTTTTATAAATTGTTCTGGAACTTATATTTCTGATATTATATGTTTCAGGTTTATGAGTGTGGCTTTTTTCTTTACTGAATAGAGCAGCGATGATTGCCCATTTGAAGCAATACTCATCTGTATTGTTCACGTTTATACACGCTCTTTTTTTGAGAAGGAAACTCGGTAACGGGATATGCCTTGAACCTTTAATTGGTGTATATTGATTAATGTTAATTTCAATATGGCATATCCGTGTTGATTTCATCTATCATATTTTCATATGAAGAAATCAGATCACTGCTTATAAGAGAAATTACCATTTTGGTGTTAAAACTTTTAAGGCTTAGCTCCATTTCATCCTCCGACGTGAATTTTATATATTCCGCAAACAGCTCCAGGTTGAATTTAATACACTGCAATTTTTGCAAGTGCTGATCCAATCTCATCAAAATTGCTTCCTTTGAATGATTCAGAAACTCAATGACATCTAGATTTGCTTCAGTCTTGTTTTTATAAATAAGAGTTTCTACTCTTCCTCTGAAGCAGCTTCTCAGCACCATGAATTCATCAGTTAGAAATTCAGCAGCAATATTTTTATGTTCCATTTGAAGGCAGTGGCTACTATAATAACCTTTCTTATAGTTGCACTCACACACATCACAACGTAATGTTTTTAAATTATCTTCATTAAATACACTATCAATAATACTTAGATGATTATCGTCTTGCAGATGACTATCCCACTGACAAAGGATAACATCTTTTTCACATATGTCACACCTTTTTTTTCGCGGGACCAGCTTCCCCTGAATAATCCATATTGGAAAGTTCTTGAACCAACTTAGCATGTAAGTTGGTTTCAATTTGATCCACTGGTCCACACGCACACTTTTTTCACATATTTGACAATATTTTTGGGCAGCTTGTTCATTATACTCTATGTTGATGGAAAGTTCATTAGCCAACAAAGAGTGAGAATGTGATTTAATATGATCACACCACTGCCCCAAAACAACACGTTTTTCACATAAATCACAAAAGTCTTTTTGTATGACTGGTTTTTTTAACCGAAATGGCATGAACGTTCTTCGAATGCCTACGTAAATTGAAACTTCTTCCGAACACAGAACCGCAAATTTCACATTCACATAAAAACGATTTCATTTTTAATATTAAGTTGGTATTTTTATTTAAAAAATTAAAAGCAGAGCTAAGCAAACGATCGTTACTATGCGAGGAATTCTTTAAGAATAAGAATATTTTTTAATAACTGCAACTCAAACCCCCGTTTACTCATAAATTTTATAATTTTCAATGATGAGCAGGGCCCCACGTTAAAAACGATATCGTCAAAATGTACTGATAGCATAGGTCAACTCATAAAAATGCATAATTTATGACTTTCAGTTATCTAAGTCAAATTAAAAATTCAAAACCTATTCTCATCAAGGAAAACTGTGTTGGTAATCGGATCCTCAAGTATAGTAAAATACTTAATTTTCCCGCTAGTCTATAAATCTTATATTTTTGAATGACTTGCAGTTGATTAAATTTTCCAAAAAGTATGAAAACGCAAATCCAACGTTGGACAATGACCTTATTATTCTGAAATATAAAAATAAAAACCTCTTGATATCGAATATTTTATGACATTAGTATTTATTTAGAAACATTTTCTTTTTTTTTTTATAAGGTATATATTCAGGCGTGCTTGCACGCGAGGAAATTTGTGTATGCCCCAACGTACAATTTTTTAATATATACGAGGGGCATAAGAAAAGATTGAAATCTTCTCTGTCTACTCCGAAGCTTATTGAATCTCCAAATTCAATTTGGTGTCGTCTGCAAGGTAAAGGTACTGAGTTGATTAACGTTCCACTGCTGCTCGGTAAGTTGTCAACATATACCCGGTCATCCTCGGGGGATATATGCAGCACCGCATGCCTTGATGAAACTATGTCCGTGGGTATCACGATGTTGTTGGATAAAGAACCGCCATTCCCCACTTCCATTCTCCCTTTGCATAATGGTATTCTCACCTGAGATACCACATTCACCAGCATCCACTGAGAATTTGGTTTGAAATTAATACTTTCCATTTTGTTTAATAAATTAGGATTTAATTAGAGCAGAGCTGAATACAAGGACTTACTATGCGAGGATTTCCCGTACTTTTCAATGATTAGCAGATACCCCGCTTTAATAAAGATAGCGTCAACATTTACTGCTAGTATATATCAACTCATAAAAATGTACACTTTATGACTTTCAGTTATCTAAATCAAAAAAAAAATCAAAACCCATTCTTATCAAGGAAAACATGTCCTAATTGCTTTCTTTACCTACAACAAAAACAAACACTTATTATTTAAAAGAGGTTAAAAGAAAACATAAAATACGTATGTATGTACATTGTACATGTATATATAAAAATATAATTTATTTAATTTATAACAATTATTGTTCTTCAATTTTTATATTAGAAGTTCGCCCTAATGGACGCAAATAAGTAAGATCAAATGATCTTTGATTTATTTCAGCTATGACGGCATCTGATAATTTCTTGTAGCGAATTGGCAAGAAAATCTGGAAGAAAAAAAAAATCTTTATAGTTATGTTGTGTGATATTTAAAAATAAAATTTAAAATTACATACTTGAAATTGCCCCAGATCAGCAACAATTCGTTCACCAAATTTTGTTACACACCGCCTCAGCTTGTCAATAGGACATTTTTCATTTTGATTTAATTCAATCAACTTTATACAAGGCTTGAACAAAACCTCTTCTTCCACTTTTAAAAATTCTTCTCTGAGATTAATCGTTGACGGTATGAGATGCATTCTAAACTGAAACAGCTATTTATACTAAAAAGAATTTATATTTAACTGTATGTGTAGGTACCTATATACGCATGTGAACTAAGACTCGAATAAGCATGTTCAAGAAAAGATTAAGTGTATTAAAATTGAAAACTATCATTTGAATCAATAAGAAACTTAAATGCAAGTTCAAACACGTTTTCGGGAAGGGCTACACATTTAATTGAACAACGGACATTTTTAAGATAAGAAATAAAATGTGCCCAATCGATCTTAAACATGAAAACTCTAAGAAACTCTTATCTAATGCTTATAACAGAATTAAAATCGCTCTACAGGGTAAATTTCGAGTTGACGACGATGTTAGAATAAGCAAGTTCAAACACGTTTTCGAGAAAGGCTACACACCAAATTGGACAACGGAAATTTTTAAGATAAGAAAAGTAAACCTAACAAATCCAGCAACATACCTCTTTGAAGATTTTAAAGGTCAATCTATCAGCGGCTGTTTTTATGAAAAAGAATTACAAAAGACTAAATACCCTAATATTTATCTCGTTGAAAAAGTACTTAAAAGTAAGGGAGATAATGTATATGTTAAATGGCTTGGCTTCCCACCGGCTAACAATTCATGAATTAATAAACTACAATTATTATAACAATCATAAATCATTTGTTTGCTTTCTACCCCCAAATTTGTTTTCTTTAAAATATTATCTTCCTTCAACCTACCAATGCATCTCAAAGTCAATTCTATCACATATGATCCCACTACCATACAAAACTAATATCAACATACCCACTTTAAATCTAGCATATACTATACTTCCACCAGTCAATCTCTGCACATCTTTAGCCACAATTACACTCACGAAAACAAAGGTCATCCCAAAATTGTACATTTACAACAACTAAATACATATACCCAAATGCTCTGCTGCTCAAGTCCGATATTTATACTACTGTATAATTGTTGTATTTAACATACATACAATTTTCTCATCCCTATATCTATATCCAAACAGTATATTTTTACAGTCCCAACAATAGTTTTCTAACAACGCATTTTTTCTTAAATTTGTCCTCCCATTTTTTCATCGATTTATCAAATCCAATTTCTTATCACATTTTATTTCAACTCGAAAAATAAATCCTTCTCATTTCATCAACCTTTTTTTTTTCCTCGCACACAACACTCAATGAATTCTACCTGGGATCCTACACAACCACTGACTCTGCTCCTCGAAGAGCAATTTTGGTGATTGGAGCAAATACTTTGTATTGAGGAGCAGCATTATGTTGCTCAAGTCCGGTATTTATACTACTTTTATGCCGAATCGAAATACTTATTCGTGACAAGTGATACTCTTGGAGGATTTGTCAATTCCTCGCAAGAGGCAGCAGCCCTGAAAAAAACTTTTTAGTTTTTAGGTGGACGAGGCTGGGAAGCGAACCCAGACCTCCAGCTTGACAGTCACACATGAACAAAAACACAGAAAAACAACCGATTTAAAATTCACGATAGGGAAAAATCAAATTAACAAAAAAAAACATTTCATAAATTATGTCCTTTTCATTAAAAATCTAAAACTACGCAAATAATTTGAGACAATTGCAAAATACTTGAATAACGCTTAAAAAACAAAATATGAAGCCTCTTCACCCGTGAAAAGAACTTTGCAAAATTAGATACTTACGCCTAGGTCGTGTACGCTTACATTTCGGAAATTAAGCCTTTCCAGTAGGTAATGGCTGAAATTTTTATGATAAGGTATGACAAAAACACACGAAAACAACCGATTTAAAATTCACGATAGGGAATAATCAAATTAACAAAAAAACATTTCATAAATTATGTTTTTTTCATTAAAAATCTAAAACTACGCAAATAATTTGATACAATTGCAAAATACTTAAATAACCCTTAAAAAACAAAATATGAAGCCTCTTCACCAGTGAAAAGATCTGTGCAAATTTAGTTACTTACATTTCGAAAATCGAAGGCCAAACTCGTATCTGTAATATTCAATGAAAATGATGCTGCACGGTTTTCTCGAACTTGTATGCGCTGAAGAGCGAGAACCGTACTTCGTAATAAGAAACTATTGTAGCAAAAACTATAGATAATGAAAAGTTCTATAATTTTTGTTTAAGTTTTTTTTTGATTTTAGTGAAAAAAGTTATGACGAATACAAAATATAAACCCCTAATTTTTTCTACAAAATGCACTCTAACTTTTAAACAGTGTGATTTTTCGAAAAAAGTTTCAAAATATTTTTTGCACGAAAATTGATTTGCTACAACTTTGTCATATAACTTTTTTCTCTAAGATCAAAAAAATACAAGAGTTATGCAGAAAACAAAAATTACTGTTAAAAACAAAATGGTGGCATATTGACTCTAGGTACAGTTGTGAAAAATGTGGTTTTCGGCTCGTGTACTGATGCTCTTTCGAATGGCAAAGTCAAACTTCACCTCGGAATTATTTCCCAGCAAAAGTCTAATTGCCCTGGACTATACAGAAAAAGTCCATTTCGTCATGAGTTGTGTGTTCTTTATTCTTTTTTGTCATTATAGTACAGTAAATAACTTTTGTACATTCACGTATGCGTCAAATCTGGTATATCTGATTTTTTGCTGAGTTGTTCAGGATATTTGCCTAGTAAATAACCTAAATTTTCGACCTTGAGCGGCGACTGCTTCATGGCCAAAAATAAAAAGAAAAACACGGTTTTTCCCTTTTTTGAGTTATTGGCGGTTTTAGTCCTAAAGAAGTTATAAAAAAAAAATATTTGTCTACGATTTCAAAGTAACTTACTTTGCTCCAATTTGAGCCCAAAACCATCTCTGTAGACCGAATGCTTTCCAAAATAGAGCATTTCAAAATTTAGCGATAAAACATTTAATACAACAAGTAGGATTATCAAACAGTATAATGGAAAATAAAGAATGGTTGACATAAATGCATCAAAGGCATTGGGTGAAAGGGTGTTTTTTTGAGTGAAAGGGAAAAGTCAATTACTACTACCAGTAAACCCGTCCCAAAACTGGTATATTTATGAAAGTTGGTATAAATGTTTTATTTTTTGGTAGAACCAAAACTCAAAAGGATCAATGTAATATACAGAAAACCCCGCTTACAGTCTTTCTTTCACTTAAGCGGGTTTTTCACTTAAACAAACCCCGCTTAAGTGACAAAGAAAATTCATTTAAGCGGAGTGGATTTAAAAATATCACAAAGCGGAGATTTTAAGCTAGAAACAATTGTATAGTTTATAACCAACAAGGATTATATAAGCTCTAGTTCATTTTAATTATTTTTTCACTTAAGAGAGTCTTTTTCGATGAAAAATATAAAATTCAACTGGTTGTGTAGGATCCCAGGTAGAATTCATTGAGTGCCGTGTGCGAGGAAAAAAAAAAAAAGGTTGATGAAATGAGAAGGATTTATTTTTCGAGTTGAAATAAAATGTGATAAGAAATTGGATTTGATAAATCGATGAAAAAATGTGAGGAAAATTGTAAGAAAAAATGCGTTGTTAGAAAACTATTGTTGGAACTGTAAAAATATACTGTTTGGATATAGATATAGGGATGAGAAAATTGTATGTATGTTAAATACAACAATTATACAGTAGTATAAATATCGGACTTGAGCAGCAGAGCATTTGAGTATATGTATTTAGTTGTTGTAAATGTACAATTTTGGGATGACCTTTGTTTTCGTGAGTGTAATTGTGGCTAAAGATGTGCAGAGATATTTGTATGTTTTTCGCTTGAAGGTTGACTGGTGGAAGTATAGTATATGCTAGAAAAAAGGAATTCTTCGGTTTGTAGGTAGATTTGAAGTGGGTATGTTGATATGAGTTTTGTATGGTAGTGGGATCAGATGTGATAGTATGTGAGTTCATTGACTTTGAGATGCATTGGTAGGTTGAATGAAGATAATATTTTAAAGAAAACAAATTTGGGGGTAGAAAGCAAACAAATGATTTATGATTGTTGTTATTATAATTGTAATTTATTAATTCATGAATTGTTAGCCGGTGGGAAGCCAAGCCATTTAACATATACATTATCTCCCTTACTTTTAAGTACTTTTTCAACGAGATAAATATTAGGGTATTTAGCCTTTTGTAATTATTTTTCATAAAAACAGCCGCTGATAGGTTGACCTTTAAACTCTTCAAGGAGATATGTTGCTGGATTTGTTAGGTTTACTTTTCTTATCTTGGAAATTTCCGTTGTCCAATTTGGTGTGTAGCCTTTCTCGAAAACGTGTTTGAACTTGCTTATTCTAACATTGTCGTCAACTCGAAATTTAACCTGTGGAGCGATTTTAATTCTGTTATAAGCATTAGATGAGAGTTTCTTAGGGTTTTCCTGTTTCACATCGATTGGGCACATTTTTATAGTTCTATGCATAGAGTGATTGTATTCAGTCACCAAATAATCAATAATAGATGTCCATTTGTAATTGCCATTAATACTGAATTCCTTCCACATTTTATCATATTTATTGTTTTATATATAATAGGTATAATAACATTTATTTTAATCTATGATACAATAACATCAGTTTTCTTAATCTTATCATACGCTGTTCAATTAAACAAATTCCACAATGATATATTGATATTGGACATTTTTGTGGTATCGTTTTGAATTACAAATAATAACTGAATGTAAAATTGGTAAGTTATGTTTTCTTATATAAAAAATATCATGATTCTCTTTAATTTTTCCTATCTCAAGAAGAAAATACTTTCGGAGTTCATCTAACAAGCGGATTGTATTAAAATTTTGAAGGTCGATGTATTCTCTTAATAATTTTTCTTTTTTTTTCAATTCGTTATCTATATATGCTTTGTTCACTGCTTGATTAGGCATTGTAGGACTCCCAATATTGTGTAGTTGTTTTCCTTCAATATCAAAGCCACCATTCTCAGTTTGCTTAAATCCATTACCAGGAGGTCCCGGAGGACCAGCGATTGCCCTTTGAAATTTCCTGGAGCTTCTTCCGAACTTGTCAACACTCATTTTGTTAATAAATTAAATTTTGTTCTCGCAACTCTTCAACAATCGAATTTATTTCATTTTTATGGTTGTTATGTCCTGATGTCTCAGATGCAATTAAAAGTCTTAATCTATCTACAAGCTCATTTGAGTTGTCCCAATACACATAATCAATAGGATTAACTGAGTAGATCATTGCAGGAGAATTATTCATGTATGCATTTCCGACTTTTTTTTGTTTAATTTTTGTCATACTCTTAATCAAAGGTTTAATGATTTTCTTATACTTTGCTCCTCTATTACCTTTAACTTGTGAATTTATATCATGATTTCTCAAGTGAGCACATGTTTTCTGTAATATTTTATGGTACTGCTTTAAATCTTCACTAGTATAAATATTCTTTCTAGGGTTCTTATGTAGAACAAGTTCAAGAAGAAGATTACAATATTGTTGTCATTGTTAATTTGAAAATTCGATTGCCCCAACTTATTTGAATTCGAATCAACGTCAAAGTATGGGCCAAAGATCTTATCATGATCTGAATTTGAAATTAAAGTTCCGTTGATCGGAGTACTTTCATTGAAGCTATTTGCAGGTGTTTTAAATAAAGAATCGTCTTCAGCTATCATTGAATTTGATACTGGTGAGTTTAAATCTTCTTCCAGTGAAATATCTTCATCTTCTGCTTCTTCTTATCTAAGACTTTTAAATTGAAGACGACGTTTAACGGAGGGTGATTTTATTACTTTTAACTCGCTGTTCTTGGTTCCATTATTTTTCACATTTTTTGCGATTTTGCGTAAGGGTTCAACAATTGTCTTAAATGTGTTTTCAATTTCAGTATCTTTAATGAATTTTCCAGTTTTCAGGAGCGTATAATTTTTCTTCAAGGCTTCCTTTGTCTTTATAAGATTTTGAAGTGTTTTTATATTGGTATCCATATCTATAAAGAGTAGTTGAATGCAGAGCGGTTAGTCAGACCCCCCTTCCAATAGGAACGAATGAATATAGGGCTGTTCAATACAGGGCAGTTCAATACCGAGTAGTTCAATACAGGGGCTGTTCAATACGGGGCAGTTTTAAGATAGGTGTATTAATATGAGAAGCAGTTTAATGACTGTTTTGACTTATAAGATTACTGTTTCTTTAAACGATTTTTTATATCGACCATTTTTAACGCAACTATCTTTATCAATAACTAGAAACCCATACAATTCTTTCCAACACTCGGAACTTAGCTCTTTAAATTGTTTAAATGACATATCTGAATTTATGTGATCATTATAAATATGCTTCAAATTAAGATCATCTTGCTTGAAGAGAATTATATAGTTAGCATTATCTCGAATCAAATGTAGAAGCTATCTACTCCGCTATGACGCCCCATACAGAAAAAGTCTCTTATAGTATTTTGTTTTTCACAAGCCACATCATCAAATATAAAAACTGAATTTGGTTAAGCCTTAGATGGCACCATAATTTCACAATTATTTGAAAATTCGTAATACTGCATTCCTTTTATTGATTTTAAAAGTTTTTTTAGGAATGCATATTTTGGTTGATGTAATGATTTAGAATATATGTAAATGTTTTCAAACTTCAAACCATTGGCATCTAAAAGAATGCTTAACATTACGTTAGTTTTTCCGCAATTAGATGGACCTACGATTTTTCCTCGAATACTACTAGGAAATAATTGACCATGCTTCTTTTTTTGTTTTACATTTCCATCAAAATTTTAAATATTAGGGTCTTTTGTAATTCTTTTTCATAAAAACAGCCGCTGATAGGTTGACCTTTAAACTCTTCAAGGAGATATGTTGCTGGACTTGTTAGGTTTACTTTTCTTATCTTGAAAATTTCCGTTTTTCAATTTGGTGTGTAGCCTTTCTCGAAAACGTGTTTGAACTTGCTTATTCTAACATTGTCGTCAACTCGAAATTTAACCTGTGGAGCGATTTTATTTCTGTTATAAGCATTAGATGAGAGTTTCTTAGAGTTTTCCTGTTTCACATCGATTGGGCACATTTTTATAGTTCTATGCATAGAGTAATTGTATTCAGACACCAAATTATCAATAATAGATGTCCATTTGTAATTGCCATTAAAACTGAATTCCTTCCACATTTTTTCCTTGATTGTGCGTTTAAAACGTTCAACAATTAATGCCTTCAGGGAGCTGAATGTAAAGTAATGATTTAAGTTATGTTATTTCATTAAATCATGAAATGTGTTATTAAAAAATTGTGTTCCATCATCAGTTTGTAGGTTTTTAGGCTGTCGCGATGATTTTATGAAAATCAACTTCATTGCTTGTGCAACACATGAAGCGGTCTTATTTTTCAAAGCAACTGGACATACATATTTCGAGAAAGTATCAATAACTGTCATAAGATATTTATAGCCATTATTTTCTTTGTGATATGCTATCATTTCAACCAAATCAGCTTGCCATAGGTCATCAAACCCCTTGATAACAACCCTACGTCGATTGAAATTCTTTCTTGCTGACCTATGAAGCTCTTCAACAACTTGTCGTTTACTCATTTTTTAAAAAAATGAAATCAAAAATCATTTTTATTGTTTTATATATAATAGGTATAATAACATTTATTTTAATCTATGATACAATAACATCAGTTTTCTTAATCTTATCATACGCTGTTCAATTAAACAACTTCCACAATGATATAATGATATTGGACATTTTTGTGGTATCGATTTGAATTACAAATAATAACTGAATGTAAAATTGGTAAGTTATGTTTTCTTATATGAAAAATATCTTGATTCCCTTTAATTTTTACTATCTCAAGAAGAAAATACTTTCGGAGTTCATCTAACAAGCGGATTGTATTAAAATTTTGAAGATCGATGTATTCTCTTAATAATTTTTCTTTTTTTTCCAATTCGTTATCTATATATGCTTTGTACACTGCTTGATTAGGCATTGTAGGACTCCCAATATTGTGTAGTTGTTTTCCTTCAATATCAAAGCCACCATTCTCAGTTTGCTTAAATCCATTACCAGGAGGTCCAAGAGGACCAGCGTTTGCTTTTTGAAATTTCCTGGAGCTTCTTCCGAATTTGTCAACACTCATTTTGTTAATAAATTAAATTTTGTTCTCGCAACTCTTCAACAATCGAATTTATTTCATTTTTATGGTTGTTATGTCCTGATGTCTCAGATGCAATTAAAAGTCTTAATCTATCTACAAGCTCATTTGGGTTGTCCCAATACACATAATCAATAGGATTAACTGAGTAGATCATTGCAGGAGAATTATTCATGTATGCATTTCCGACTTTTTTTTGTTTAATTTTTGTCATACTCTTAATCAAAGGTTTAATGATTTTCTTATACTTTGCTCCTCTATTACCTTTAACTTGTGAATTTATATCATGATTTCTCAAATGAGCACATGTTTTCTGTAATATTTTATGGTACTGCTTTAAATCTTCACCAGTATAATATTCTTTCTAGGGTTCTTATGTAGAACAAGTTCAAGAAGATTATAATATTGTTGTCATTGTTAATTTAAAAATTCGATTTCCCCAACTTATTTGAATTCGAATCAACGTCAAAGTATGGGCCAAAGATCTTATCATGATCTGAATTTGAAATTAAAGTTCCGTTGATCGGAGTACTTTCACTGAAGCTATTTGCAGGTGTTTTAAATAAAGAATCGTCTTCAGCTATCATTGAATTTGATACTGGTGAGTTTAAATCTTCTTCCAGTGAAATATCTTCATCTTCTGCTTCTTCTTATCTAAGGCTTTTAAATTGAAGACGACGTTTAACGGAGGGTGATTTTATTTCTTTTAACTTGCTGTTCTTGGTTCCATTATTTTTCACATTTTTTGCGATTTTGCGTAAGGGTTCAACAATTGTCTTAAATGTGTTTTCAATTTCAGTATCTTTAATGAATTTTCCAGTTTTCAGGAGCATATAATTTTTCTTCAAGGCTTCCTTTGTCTTTATAAGATTTTGAAGTGTTTTTATATTGGTATCCATATCTATAAAGAGTAGTTGAATGCAGAGCGGTTAGTCAGACCCCCCTTCCAATAGGAACGAATGAATATAGGGCTGTTCAATACAGGGCAGTTCAATACCGAGCAGTTCAATACCGAGCAGTTCAATACAGGGGCTGTTCAATACGGGGCAGTTTTAAGATAGGTGTATTAATATGAGAAGCAGTTTAATGACTGTTTCGACTTATAAGATTACTGTTTCTTTAAACGATTTTTTATATCGACCATTTTTAACGCAACTATCTTTATCAATAACTAGAAACCCATACAATTCTTTCCAACACTCGGAACTTAGCTCTTTAAATTGTTTAAATGACATATCTGAATTTATGTGATCATTATAAATATGCTTCAAATTAAGATCATCTTGCTTGAAGAGAATTATATAGTTAGCATCATCTCGAATCAAATGTAGAAGCTATCTACTCCGCTATGACGCCCCATACAGAAAAAGTCTCTTATAGTATTTTGTTTTTAACAAGCCACATCATCAAATATAAAAACTGAATTTGGTTAAGCCTTAGATGGCACCATAATTTCACAATTATTTGAAAATTCGTAATACTGCATTCCTTTTATTGATTTTATAAGTTTTTTTAGGAATGCATATTTTGGTTGATGTAATGATTTAGAATATATGTAAATGTTTTCAAACTTCAAACCATTGGCATCTAAAAGAATGCTTAACATTACGTTAGTTTTTCCGCAATTAGATGGACCTACGATTATTCCTCGAATACTACTAGGAAATAATTGACCATGCTTCTTTTTTTGTTTTACATTTCCATCAAAATTTTAAATATTAGGGTATTTAGTCTTTTGTAATTCTTTTTCATAAAAACAGCCGCTGATAGGTTGACCTTTAAACTCTTCAAGGAGATATATTGCTGGGCTTGTTAGGTTTACTTTTCTTATCTTGAAAATTTCCGTTCTTCAATTTGGTGTGTAGCCTTTCTCGAAAACGTGTTTGAACTTGCTTATTCTAACATTGTCGTCAACTCGAAATTTAACCTGTGGAGCGATTTTAATTCTGTTATAAGCATTAGATGAGAGTTTCTTAGAGTTTTCCTGTTTCACATCGATTGGGCACATTTTTATAGTTCTATGCATAGAGTGATTGTATTCAGTCACCAAATCATCAATAATAGATGTCCATTTGTAATTGCCATCAAAACTGAATTTCTTCCACACTTTTTTCTTGATTGTGCGTTTAAAACTTTCAACAATTAATGCCTTCAGCGAGCTGAATGTAAAGTAATGATTTAAGTTATGTTATTTCATTAAATCATGAAATGTCTTATTAAAAAATTCTGTTCAGTTTGTAGGTTTTTAGGCTGTCGCGATGATTTTATGAAAATCAACTTCATTGCTTGTGCAACAGATGAAGCGGTCTTATTTTTCAAAGCAACTGGCCATGCATATTTCGAGAAAGTATCAGTAACTGTCATAAGATATTTATAGCCATTATTTTCTTTGTGATATGCTATCATTTCAACCAAATCAGCTTGCCATAGGTCATCAAACCCCTTGATAACAACCCTACGTCGATTGAAATTCTTTCTTGCTGACCTATGAAGCTCTTCAACAACTTGACGTTTACTCATTTTTTAAAAAAATGAAATAAAAATCATTTTTATTGTTTTATATATAATAGGTATAATAACATTTATTTTAATCTATGATACAATAACATCAGTTTTCTTAATCTTCTCATACGCTGTTCAATTAAACAACTTCCACAATGATATAATGATATTGGACATTTTTGTGGTATCGTTTTGAATTACAAATAATAACTGAATGTAAAATTGGTAAGTTATGTTTTCTTATATGAAAAATATCTTGATTCTCTTTAATTTTTCCTATCTCAAGAAGAAAATACTTTCGGAGTTCATCTAACAAGCGGATTGTATTAAAATTTTGAAGATCGATGTATTCTCTTAATAATTTTTCTTTTTTTTTCCAATTTGTTATCTATATATGCTTTGTTCACTGCTTGATTAGGCATTGTAGGACTCCCAATATTGTGTAGTTGTTTTCCTTCAATATCAAAGCCACCATTCTCAGTTTGCTTAAATCCATTACCAGGAGGTCCCGGAGGACCAGCGATTGCTCTTTGAAACTTCCAGGAGCTTCTTCCGAACTTGTCAACACTCATTTTGTTAATAAATTAAATTTTGTTCTCGCAACTCTTCAGCAATCGAATTTATTTCATTTTTATGGTTGTTATGTCCTGATGTCTCAGATACAATTAAAAGTCTTAATCTATCTACAAGCTCATTTGAGTTGTCCCAATACAAATAATCTTATCTAAGACTTTTAAATTGAAGACGACGTTTAACGGAGGGTGATTTTATTTCTTTTAACTCGCTGTTCTTGGTTCCATTATTTTTCACATTTCTTGCGATTTTGCGTAAGGGTTCAACAATTATCTTAAATGTGTTTTCAATTTCAGTATCTTTAATGAATTTTCCAGTTTTCAGGAGCATATAATTTTTCTTCAAGGCTTCCTTTGTCTTTATAAGATTTTGAAGTGTTTTTATATTGGTATCCATATCTATAAAGAGTAGTTGAATGAAGAGCGGTTAGTCAGACCTCCCCTCCAATAGGAACGCATGAATATAGGGCTGTTCAATACAGGGCAGTTCAATACCGAGCAGTTCAATACAGGGGCTGTTCAATACGGGGCAGTTTTAAGATAGGTGTATTAATATAAGAAGCAGTTTAATGACTGTTTCGATTTATAAGATAACTGTTTCTTTAAACGATGTTTTCTCGAAAACGTGTTTGAACTTGCTTATTCTAACATTGTCGTCAACTCGAAATTTAACCTGTGGAGCGATTTTAATTCTGTTATAAGCATTAGATGAGAGTTTCTTAGAGTTTTCCTGTTTCACATCGATTGGGCACATTTTTATAGTTCTATGCATAGAGTGATTGTATTCAGTCACCAAATCATCAATAATAGATGTCCATTTGTAATTGCCATCAAAACTGAATTTCTTCCACACTTTTTTCTTGATTGTGCGTTTAAAACTTTCAACAATTAATGCCTTCAGCGAGCTGAATGTAAAGTAATGATTTAAGTTATGTTATTTCATTAAATCATGAAATGTCTTATTAAAAAATTCTGTTCAGTTTGTAGGTTTTTAGGCTGTCGCGATGATTTTATGAAAATCAACTTCATTGCTTGTGCAACAGATGAAGCGGTCTTATTTTTCAAAGCAACTGGCCATGCATATTTCGAGAAAGTATCAGTAACTGTCATAAGATATTTATAGCCATTATTTTCTTTGTGATATGCTATCATTTCAACCAAATCAGCTTGCCATAGGTCATCAAACCCCTTGATAACAACCCTACGTCGATTGAAATTCTTTCTTGCTGACCTATGAAGCTCTTCAACAACTTGACGTTTACTCATTTTTTAAAAAAATGAAATAAAAATCATTTTTATTGTTTTATATATAATAGGTATAATAACATTTATTTTAATCTATGATACAATAACATCAGTTTTCTTAATCTTCTCATACGCTGTTCAATTAAACAACTTCCACAATGATATAATGATATTGGACATTTTTGTGGTATCGTTTTGAATTACAAATAATAACTGAATGTAAAATTGGTAAGTTATGTTTTCTTATATGAAAAATATCTTGATTCTCTTTAATTTTTCCTATCTCAAGAAGAAAATACTTTCGGAGTTCATCTAACAAGCGGATTGTATTAAAATTTTGAAGATCGATGTATTCTCTTAATAATTTTTCTTTTTTTTTCCAATTTGTTATCTATATATGCTTTGTTCACTGCTTGATTAGGCATTGTAGGACTCCCAATATTGTGTAGTTGTTTTCCTTCAATATCAAAGCCACCATTCTCAGTTTGCTTAAATCCATTACCAGGAGGTCCCGGAGGACCAGCGATTGCTCTTTGAAACTTCCAGGAGCTTCTTCCGAACTTGTCAACACTCATTTTGTTAATAAATTAAATTTTGTTCTCGCAACTCTTCAGCAATCGAATTTATTTCATTTTTATGGTTGTTATGTCCTGATGTCTCAGATACAATTAAAAGTCTTAATCTATCTACAAGCTCATTTGAGTTGTCCCAATACAAATAATCTTATCTAAGACTTTTAAATTGAAGACGACGTTTAACGGAGGGTGATTTTATTTCTTTTAACTCGCTGTTCTTGGTTCCATTATTTTTCACATTTTTTGCGATTTTGCGTAAGGGTTCAACAATTATCTTAAATGTGTTTTCAATTTCAGTATCTTTAATGAATTTTCCAGTTTTCAGGAGCATATAATTTTTCTTCAAGGCTTCCTTTGTCTTTATAAGATTTTGAAGTGTTTTTATATTGGTATCCATATCTATAAAGAGTAGTTGAATGAAGAGCGGTTAGTCAGACCTCCCCTCCAATAGGAACGCATGAATATAGGGCTGTTCAATACAGGGCAGTTCAATACCGAGCAGTTCAATACAGGGGCTGTTCAATACGGGGCAGTTTTAAGATAGGTGTATTAATATAAGAAGCAGTTTAATGACTGTTTCGATTTATAAGATAACTGTTTCTTTAAACGATGTTTTATATCGACCATTTTTAACGCAACTATCTTTATCAATAACTAGAAACCCATACAATTCTTTCCAACACTCGGAACTTAGCTTTTTAAATTGTTTAAATGACATATATGAATTTATGTGATCATTATAAATATGCTTCAAATTAAGATCATCTTGCTTGAAGAGAATTATATAGTTAGCATTATCTCGAATCAAATGTAGAAGCTATCTACTCCGCTATGACGCCCCATACAGAAAAAGTCTCTTATAGTATTTTGTTTTTCACAAGCCACATTATCAAATATAAAAACTGAATTTGGTTTAGCCTTAGATGGCACCATAATTTCACAATTATTTGAAAATTCGTAATACTGCATTCCTTTTATTGATTTTATAAGTTTTTTTAGGAATACATATTTTGGTTGATGTAATGATTTAGAATATATGTAAATGTTTTCAAACTTCAAACCATTGGCATCTAAAAGAATGCTTAACATTATGTAAGTTTTTCCGCAATTAGATTTACCTACGATTATTCCTCGAATACTATAAGGCGTCTTGCTAGAGGAGATCGGGGGATCAATCAACTGGATGAAGCTTGTCGAGAACACGATAAAGCATACAGTAAAAGTAATAATTTTATTTGCAGGCATACAGCCGATAAAATTTTATCAGAGTAATCCTGGCAGAGGTTCAAAGCTAAGGATTCATCGTTATCAGAAAAACTAAATAATCTTTTAGTTACTAACATGATGAAGGCCAAATCTTCTCTCGGAATGGGTATAACATTAAAAACAAAGATAAAGAAAAGCCGTCAGTGTTCTAGGATTAAGAAAACTAATTTATTCAAAAATGCAGTTAAAAAAGCTAAGGCAGCAATCAAAAACTTGAATATGGAAGACACAAATAAACTAGCCACGACTGCTTTACATGCAGCTAGACAAATTATTAAGAAAAAACGAAGTAGTATTACATTACCTAGAGTAATACCAATTCCAAAAGTTGGAGGACTTTTACCATTGCTTCCTATCTTGGCAGAACTATCAGCTGTACGTTCTCTAACCGGTGGTGTTGCAGGAATGGTAAAAGCTATAAGCGATTCAAAGATTGGGAGAAAAGAGTTGGAAGAAAATAAACGACACAATAACGCTATGGAAACAATAAAACTCAAACAGGGAAAGGGTGTCTATCTTAAGCCATATAAAACTATTAAAAATGCTACCCAACCGTCCTCTCACTAACATTGATATATTTAATTTTGGTAAAAACTATATCCCAAATTTCCGAGGTTTTGTCATGAGAGATACATTACCTATAAAACCATTAAAAATGGAAAGTGGAGTCGTAAATTTAGATAATAATAGCGGGGTCGGTACACATTGGGTAGCTTATATCAAAAATAAAAATAATGTAAAATATTTTGATAGCTTAGTAATTTAAGACCTCCTCAGGAAATAGTAAGATACTTTCTTGCATATAATATTTACTACAATCACAAGTGCTTACAACGCTTTAATACCTTTAATTGCGGTCACTTATGTTTAGAGTTTCATGTAAATCAAAAAAAATAAGCTATACAATATAACTTTTGTTACATTTCTTTCACACCGATAATGTCGATAACACTTACTTTAAGCGGAAACAAGTCTACTCTCACAACAGAGTACTTCCCACCAATAGTATTAGACTCAAATTTTGTATGCGGATTAGTGTATTTTCAAACATACAACTCTATACCTAACGTAGATATAATTAATAACTTATTTCATGTAGGTAATGATGTAATAGTGCTTCCTATTGGTTCTTACGAAATTGAAGATATAAAAAGTTATATTCAAGAAGAGCTTAAAGAAAAAAATATACAGCAAGTATAAAGATTAGAGCAAATAACAACACTTTAAAATGTGAAATAAGTTCCACTGAAGATATAGATTTTTCACAACCTTATTCGATTTGCTCACTTTTAGAATTCAGTGAAAGAAAACTGCTTGCACAACAGATCCACAAATCAGATCTTTACGTTGATATCAATCGTGTAAATACAGTGAGAGTTGAGTGTAACTTAATTGATGGAACATTCATAAATAGTCAACCTGCACATGTACTTCATCAATTTGCAATTAAAGTCAGCCCGGGTTATAAAATAATTGAGGTTCCTAAAAATGTTATTTATTTACCAGTGAACGTGAAGAAGATAGGATCAATAACAATCAATTTGTTAGATCAAGACGGAAACCTTATTAACTTTCGAGGTGAATTAATAACGATACGATTACACCTTAATAATCAAAAATGATAATTTATAATACTTCCTCTAATGCTACTAATTTCTATAAAAGACTGGATTCACCTAGCCCTATAATCAATACTTCATCAACTCCTAAAGCGAGAGTACAAACGCTAACATCACAAAACCAATCGTTTTTATTATCATAAGGATTCACATTGAAGAAAAGAGAAGAATAACTATATATGTATATAACTTAAAACAGTGAGATATGCTGAATATTTTTGAAGAAGTGGCATTTGATGATAGTATTTCAAAATACGAATATCATTCCTATTCACCGTATTTAAATAATTTGGTAAAAATGACATTATCCACATCTGCTTGCAACATCAAAATCTCAATATATTACCTTCGGAAAGTTACATTTAAGGGACTGTATCGAAAAATGATGGATCGGATGTCAAAAAGACAAAGCTTGTGGGCAATTGTAAAGCATTCCTATTTGATGAAATCCGAAATGAATTGAATGGTATTGAAATAGATAGCAATCGTAATGTGGGGATCACAACTTCTATTAAAAATTATATTTCTTTGAGTCAAAATGAAAGCGTAATGATGTACAATGGAGGGTGGTGTCCGAATTCTTCAGTTAACTTAGATGGATCACATTTTAATTTTTGCTACCCACTCAATAAACTTTTGGGTTTTGCTGAGGATTTCAAAAAAATTATTCCTAACGCTCGACATGACTTAATTCTAACGCGTTCTCGCGTTCACTTATAGCTGATGCAGATGAACAAGTGAAGATAACACTGCTCAAAGTTCAGTGGAAAGTGGCACATATTCATCTAACTGATTCTTTAAAGTTGAAATTATTCAAATCTATAAATGATAATGACACCATGAAAATCGCCTTTCGCAATTGGGATTTATATGAATATCCAACCCTACCTACTAGTAACCATCATATTTGGAATGTTAAGACAACTTCTCAAGTTGAGAAGCCTAGATACATTATTGTTGCTTTACAAACTAACAAAAGAAATCAACTGAAAGAGAACCCCACTTATTTTGATCATTGTGATGTCACTAACATCAAGGCTTATTTAAATTCCGACGTTTATCCCTATGAAGATCAAAATATAAAATTTGATAAAAATAACTTTAGTATTCTTTATCAGATGTATAGTGAGTTTAGAAGAAACTATTATAATTGCTCTGTTGCAGAGCCATTGCTAACAAGAAATCTCTTCAAGTCACAAGCACCTATTTTTGTGATCGATTGTAGACATCAGAATGAAATAATGAAAACTGGACCAGTTGATATTCGTTTGGAAATTAAAACAGCTAAGGAACTACCACCTAATACATAGGCGTATTGCTTAATGTTGCATGATCGAATTACAAATTACAATCCTCTAAGTCAATTAGTATCTCGAAATATTTAAATGATTTAGTTCAATACAACTCTTACTCAAGAACACACCAGCCCTAGCAATGCCGTTCATCATTCATATTCAAGGATTTAGAGAACCTAATGATAAGTTTATAGTTAAAGAAATAGCTATTATGCGTGATCGTAGCCATCACCACTTCATAATCACACCTCCGTTTGACTTTAAGCATTTATGAACATCATTGAAAAGACAAGCAAAATGGCTCTATCAAAAGGATCATGGTTTGCATAGGAATGGCGGATTCACCAAATATCAAAAAGTAAAAGAATTTCTCCAAGATAATATTATAAATCGCATCCTTTATGTTAAAGGTGATGAAAAATTACGAAAACGTTGATGTAATAAATGTTGAAAATATAAACTGCCCCAGCTTCAAAGAACTAAAAAGACTTTTTCCAAGCGAACCAACATGCTTATCACATAACAAATGTGGTATTCTTATTAAAAATTTTTTTAACATAGTCAGCTTTCACCACAGTTTTCCTAATTTTTTTTTTCTGTTTTACGAAATAAGAAGCACATTGTACATTTTTTTTTTGTTTTTTTTTTTTTTTTGTTTTTATTTTTATTTTTAAGTTTTATTTTATTCTTACATACTATAAGTTTTTCGTGTACATTTTTTTCTTTTTTTACAATTTTCATATAAAATAAAATTAAATAAATAAATATAATTTACTTAAAACTAAGAGACTCTGTTTTTATTATGATATTCGAAAATGACCCCAAGCATAGGTGCTTATTCCATCTTCCCTTATGTATCTTTTATCATCAAGATGATACAATCTTAAAACAATCTTATTTAACTGCTGAGTATAAATTTGGTGTGCAAAAGATCGAAAAACAAACATTTCGCCATGATAAATTCGTTTGTTATATAAACAATCTTTATAACTAGCTAAGTTTATGTCGTTAAGGGCTATCTTTTTGACACCTTTAGCTTTCTTTATTTCCGTTTCTTCAACAGAATAAGAATACAATTTCGATCTAAGCCCAATGAATTCCTTCATAATTTTCATCCTTCACCATACCCAAAACTTTTTTATTTTTCAAGGGAATATTATAGGGATTATCTATTGGGTATGCTGAAGTATCAAAATATAACTCAATATCATCTTCAATATCACTTTAAAAATCATCAGTCTTGATTGTGTAAATAAATGAATCCGTATCCATATAATTCAGTTTTAAAAAATCCCCATATTTGGGTTGCATATAGCTATAATGGAAGTCATAAATTTTCCATTCAGAAAATTCTAACACACAAAATCCTAAGTACAACGGCTTATCGTAATAGGTATCTACTCTTTTCATTTGTATTGCCGTCATACTATCAGTGATCTCAGTAAGACTATGGAAATTTGGCTTTGCTATTAGGGTTCTAGCTCCTAGACGTTTTCTATGACTCTCCCAAGAGGTAACAATATTCACATCTTTTCTTTTATCCACGTTTTCCATAGTTTTACCGAAAACACTATTGTTCATTAGTTTGAAAAAATTTGTTTCGAATTCACTAGTAGCTAAAGTACGATGTTGATTATTTAAATCAATATATCTTTACAACCATCGAGATTGCTTAAATTCTAAAACTCTATGTATACGAATTAGTTTTAAACCATTTTTAATGCATTGCTGAAGATTTTTATAGTGTATAACATAATTTTGTTTTGGAGTCAAATCTGCAATTAATTTAAGAAATTTTGATTGATTTACTGTTTTGTTTTGAACACAAAATGGTAAATCGTTATGACTGTCATGCAAGGAATCTGGGTATTCTAAGTCTACTTCATATATATATCCAATTTCTGAGTCATCTGAAATATTCATTAAATCAATGCTTTGGAAATTATTTACCCATTTTATAGATGAATATGGTAGAGGCGATGACATTGCCCAACCATATAAATTATTGGCATCAACATACATCAAATACTGTGAATCTTTTGTTTCATTACAGTTTTGTATGTATTTATTTGTTAGCAACTGCATGTCGATGAGAACATTGAGAGATGCCTCCTCTAATACCCTTTTTATGAAATTATATATATCAATATCGTGTATAAGATCGAGATTTATTTGGGTTTTTCTAAGCATTGCATCCCAAGATAACCCCGGTGCTGTATAATAATGACAAGGATCAAGTTCGTAAATATTTTTACAAATACTTCTGAAATTTTCGAATATATCAGTTAAGAGAAGAACATCAGTTTTTAAATATAACTCCATATAGTCTGAAAGAGTTTGACATTTAAAAACTCTCCATACTTCTTTTGCATGGTTGTATTCGCTTTCAGAGCAATCTTCCCCAGTCAATTTATTTTTAAAGCACTCTTGAGGAGGAAGGCTTTTTTCCTCTAAACTATCCCATGATTTAACATAATCATAGGGGAATACACCTTTCCTGGTCAGAAGTTGAAACTCTTCTTCAATTGGAAAATTTGATCTTATTAATTTAAAATCACTTGGTGTTAAATCGTTAGTCAACGAATCAATACTGGAAGGCATGAAACGTAAATAATCCAAAAATCTAAGTTCTATTGTTCTTTTATCAAAGGTATGAATCGCCTTTGAAACAGAAATATAGCGTTCTTTGTTTAGAGGAATGCAAGAAATATTACCATTATATGAAGCAAGTTCCTTAATAAGCAAATGCGAAAGTTATGGAAAAATATAGGGAACAAATTTGGCTTTCGATAAGCTTAATTACATGCATTGTGAGCTGGCCTATTATATTTGCCACTATAATGACAATGATCGGCAACTCGATCTATTCCCAACTCTTTGTTCTAAACCTATTGAGAGAACTATCACACGATTTTATAAAATAAGCACCTACGCATGGGGTATGTTTCTGTATATTAGAACTACTAGTACCTGAATTTTCACTATTATCTACTTCTTCGAGGATGCATTCAAAATCTGCATAAATGGTGAATGGTACGTCCATCTTTCTTTTGAAATGCTCAAATGATAGGGAATTTTTGTCATTCGTAGGCATTTTTGTTACCATTTTGTGGCAGTTGTTCCGGTGGGCTAGCAGCTTAGGTTCAGATCCAAAACGAATTAAACATGTGTTGCAGAACCAAGATCTTCCTCTATAATTTTTTGCTTGTGTTGAGACGAGTCCAGAAATTAATATTTTTGATTTATGACAGCTTATAAAATTTTAATGTTGCTGACCTTGATATACTTTTTATCCAGATGTAGTGTGACATCCCATCGTTTTGCAATAAAAACAAGTTGGTGTGTATCCTCTTCTCCTGCTGTGTTATGTAGTAGGGTCCTCCTACCATCTTCTTTTCATCATCAAATCCAAAAACATTGATGCTTAGATCCGGATTTAGTCTTTCAAACTTTGGAATATCGCTAAGCCTTAAAGGAAATTGCAGGTCATCAAAATCGATTCTTACGTTGCTTTTATAAATTGTTCTGGAAATTATATTTCTGATATTATATGTTTCAGGTTTATGAGTGTGGCTTTTTCCTTTACTGAATAGAGCAGCGATGATTGCCCATTTGAAGCAATACTCATCTGTATTGTGCACGATTATAAACGCTCTTTTTTTTGAGAAGGAAACTCGGTAACGGGATATGCCTTGAACCTTTAATTGGTGTATATTGATTAATGTTAATTTCAATATGGCATATCCGCAGTAAAGCCCAACCACTATCTTTTTCCAGAAATTCCTGCATTTTTGTGTTGATTTCATCTATCATATTTTCATATGAAGAAATCAGATCACTGCTTATAAGAGCGATTACCATTTTGGTGTTAAAACTTTTAAGGCTTAGCTCCATTTCATCCTCCGACGTGAATTTTATATATTCCGCAAACAGCTCCTGGTTGAATTTAATACACTGTAATTTTTGCAAGTGCTGATCCAATCTCATCAAAATTGCTTCCTTTGAATGATTCAGAAACTCAATGACATCTAGATTTGCTTCAGTCTTGTTTTTATAAATAAGAGTTTCTACTCTTCCTCTGAAGCAGCTTCTCAGCACCATGAATTCATCAGTTAGAAATTCAGCAGCAATATTTTTATGTTCCATTTGAAGGCAATGGCTACTATAATAACCTTCCTTATTTAATATTCAGTTGGTATTTTTATTTAAAAAATTAAAAGCAGAGCTAACCACACGATCGTTACTATGCGAGGAATTCCTTAAGAATAACAATATTTTTTAATAACTGCAACTCAAACCCCCGTTTACTCATAAATTTTATAATTTTCAATGATGAGCAGGGCCCCGCGTTAAAAACGATATCCTCAAAATGTACTGATAGCATAGGTCAACTCATAAAAATGCATAATTTATGACTTTCAGTTATCTAAGTCAAATTAAAAATTCAAAACCTATTCTCATCAAGGAAAACTGTGTTAGTAATCGGATCCTCAAGTATAGTAAAATACTTAATTTTCCCGCTAGTCTATAAATCTTATATTTTTGAATGACTTGCTGTAGATTAAATTTTCCAAAAAGTATGAAAACGCAAATCCAACGTTGGACAATGACCTTATTATTCCGAAATAAAAAAATAAAAACCTCTTGATATCGAATATTTTATTATATTAGTATTTATTTAGAAACATTTTCTTTTTTTTTATAAGGTATATATTCAGGCGTGCTTGCACGCGAGGAAATTTGTGTATGCCCCAACGTACAATTTTTTAATATATACGAGGGGCATAAGAAAAGATTGAAATCTTCTCTGTCTACTCCGAAGCTTATTGAATCTCCAAATTCAATTTGGTGTCGTCTGCAAGATAAAGGTACTGAGTTAATTAACGTTCCACTGCTGCTCGGTAAGTTGTCAACATATACCCGGTCATCCTCGGGGGATATATGCAGCACGGCATGCCTTGATGAAACTATGTCCGTGGGTATCACGATGTTGTTGGATAAAGAACCGCAATTCCCCACTTCCATTCTCCCTTTGCGTAATGGTATTCTCACCTGAGATACCACATTCACCAGCATCCACTGAGAATTTGGTTTGAAATTAATACTTTCCATTTTGTTTAATAAATTAGGATTTTATTAGAGCAGAGCTGAATACACGAACTTACTATGCGAGGATTTCCCGTACTTTTCAATGATTAGCAGATACCCCGCTTTAATAAAGATAGCGTCAAAATTTACTGCTAGTATATATCAACTCATAAAAATGTACACTTTATGAACTAAATCAAATAAAAAACTCAAAACCCATTCTTATCAAGGAAAACATTTTTTTCTAATTGCTTTCTATACCTACAACAAAGACAAACACTTATTATTAAAAAAATGTTAAAAGAAAACATAAAATACGTATGTATCTACATTGTACATGTATATATAAAAATATAATTTATTTAATTTATAACAATTATTGTTCTTCAAATTTTATATTAGAAGTTCGCCCTAATGGACGCAAATAAGTAAGATCAAATGATCCTTGATTTATTTCAGCTATGACGGCATCTGATAATTTGTTGTAGCGAATTGGCAAGAAAATCTGGAAGACAAAAAAAATCTTTAGTAGTTATGTTGTGTGATATTTAAAAATAAAATATCAAATTACATACTTGAAATTGCCCCAGATCAGCAACAATTCGTTCACCAAATTTTGTTACACATTTTTTCATTTTGATTTAATTCAATCAACTTTATACAAGGCTTGAACAAAACCTCTTCTTCCACTTTTAAAATTTCTTCTCTGAGATTCAGCGTTGACGGTATGAGATGCATTCTAAACTGAAACAGCTATTTATACTAAAAAGAATCTATATTTAACTGTATGTGTAGGTACCTATATACGCATGTGAACTTAGACTCGAATAAGCATGTTCAAGAAAAGATTAACGGCCAATTTCTTCACAAAGTTCTAACCCTTAAAACTCGGTTTATCGAGAAATTAGAACTCATTTGAGTTCTAACTCATTTCTTCACCAAATTCTAAGGCAAAATAATTCCGATTGAAATCTTAGTTTGAGTTAGAACTTTGTTATATTTGGACCCTCAAATTTGGGGGTTTAGGAACTTAGAACTCGGTTTAAAAATATTTTCATTTCTTCACAACACTTGAATTTGTTCGAAATTTAAGCTTGTAACATTAAAAAGGAATGCAATTAAAATCAATTAGGGACAAATTGGCAAGTACCTACACAAGTACCATTATCGTGCAATGTTCAATGTTAAATTCCAAGAAAATTAATCGCGTGAATTTAAGGTGAATACATTCATTAGTTTGGGTTGTACAGTTCGAAGTTGATAAAATAGATGTAATTTTGAAACATATCCAAAGATTGCGCAGCAGTGTATGGTTTATGCAAAACTCATTGCAAAACCAGCACCTGTGCAATGCAATTACATATAATGTTTATTTATGCGAGCTCGCAGAATATCAGTGCTTCTGGTATCCTACTGAAGGTGGCGAAGAATATTTGCAATCGCACCTACTATAAGTTGCATACACAAGAAGTGCATCTACTAGGTATATTTTAAAAATTTAATTTGTTTTTTAATGCGTTGACAAACTTTTGTTTTTCAGCGCTTGATAAGATCTTGCAAATGGTTGCATCTCGCAACACACTAAACTTGCACCTGAGACACGCACACGATTTGTTGAAGGACGCTTCATTTAACGAAACATTGTTTATTTAATTGAAATTAAAAGATGTCAAATTTTGTTGCATCTCATTGGTGTTATGTTTTTTATTTGAGTGGTGGTTTTAAATTTTCATTTGGTGGTTTTTGCATGTTTTGATGTTTGAGCTTATTTTTTTACTTAAAAGGAAAGGAAGCCGAAACATAAAGGTTGCACGTGCAAACTGCATCAAAATAAAAGGTACTATTTTTACTTATATACATGTTCCAAAAAGATTTCCGCAAAATCATGCATTACCCATCACACACTTATTTTTGTCCCAAAAATGTTGACTTTGATGCACTTTGCACATGCTCACTTAATATAGCTCCTGGTCTTAAAGGCCTTCCACACTAGCCAACTGTGTATTAATACATGTCAAAAAAGTGGGAACAAATCATGTTAAATAGTGTGGAAACAAAATATGAAAGCCCAGCCTACACAACCCGACATTCTTTCCCACACGATTTGACATGTGTTAATACATGGATAATTTTAGGAATGGTTCTAATTCTATCCCACATTCTATCACACTTTTTTTTAACTTACGGTAATGTAAGCAAGTGTGGCAGCAAAATATGAAAAGTCATTTCATTCCCACAAATTTGGCAGTCGCGTGTAATTCTTTCCCACATTCAATTTGACATGTAATAGTACATAGTGGGGAAGTGTGGAAAGGCTGTTAATAACATTTTTGTACACCATCCTCAAAAATCATAACACGAATAGTAACGCAGAATCACAAAAATCCAATTTTAAAATACCAAAAATAAAAAAAATATCACAAAATACAAAAATGTGGTATTTATTTCAAATGAATAGACAGCATAACAGAAATATAAAATGCCAAAAAAGGTTACCGCCAAAGCAAAAGTGATAGATATTGTTAAATTTGTCAATAGAATGTCAGAAATTTATGTCAAAACAATCTACCGGGTGCTACGAAAAATTTAAAAAACACGTTAGAACTTAGTTTCACTAAACCGAGATCTATAGTTCTAAAACTCAATAATTATTTTAGACCGGGTTTTAGGGAAATGATTTGAAGTGAAGAAATGCTCGAGTTCTAAATAATTTAAAAACTGAGTTTCAAAAATAAACCGAGAATTACTAGATCGAGTTTTAAATTGATTTTAGAACTTTGTCAAGAAATTGGCCGTAAGTGTATTAAAATTGAAAACTATCATTTGAATCAATTAGAAACTTAAATGCAAGTTCAAACACGTTTTCGGGAAGGGCTACACATTTAATTGAACAACGGACATTTTTAAGATAAGAAATAAAATGTGCCCAATCGATCTGAAACAGGAAAACTCTAAGAAACTCTTATCTAATGCTTATAACAGAATTAAAATCGCTCTACAGGGTAAATTTCGAGTTGACGACAATGTTAGAATAAGCAAGTTCAAACTCGTTTTCGAGAAAGGCTACACACCAAATTGGACAACGGAAATTTTTAAGATAAGAAAAGTAAACCTAACAAATCCAGCAACATATCTCCTTGAAGATTTTAAAGGTCAACCTATCAGCGGCTGTTTTCATGAAAAAGAATTACAAAAGACTAAATACCCTAATATTTATCTCGTTGAAAAAGTACTTAAAAGTAAGGGAGATAATGTATATGTTAAATGGCTTGGCTTCCCACCGGCTCACAATTCATGAATTAATAAATTACAATTATTATAACAACAATCATAAATCATTTGTTTACTTTCTACCCCCAAATTTATTTTCTTTAAAATATTATCTTCCTTTAACATACCAATGCATCTCAAAGTCAATGAACTCACAAACTATCACATATGACCCCACTACCATACAAAACTCATATCAACATACCCACTTCAAATCTACCTACAAACCGAAGAATTCCTTTTTTCTAGCATATACTATACTTCCACCAGTCAACCTTCAAGCGAAAATCATACAAACATCTCTGCACATCTTAAGCCACAATTACACTCACGAAAACTAAGGTTATTCCAAAAATTGTACATTTACAACAACTAAATACATATACCCAAATGCTTTGCTGCTCAAGTCCGATATTTATACTACTGTATAATTGTTGTATTAAACATACATACAATTTTCTCATCCCTATATCTATATCCAAACATTATATTTTTACAGTCCCAACAATAGTTTTTTAACAACAAATTTTTTCTTAAATTTTTCCTCACATTTTTTCATCGATTTATCAGATCCAAATTTCTTATCACATTTTATTTCAACTCGAAAAATAAATCCTTCCCATTTCATCAACCTTTTATTTTTTCCTCGCACACGACACTCAATGAATTCTACCTGGGATCCTACACAACCACTGACTCTGCTTCTCGAAGAGCAATTTTGGTGTTTGGAGCAAATACTTTGTATTGAGGAGCAGCATTATGTTGCTCAAGTCCGGTATTTATACTACTTTTATGCCGAATCGAAACACTTATTAGTGACAAGTGATACTCTTGGAGGATTTGTCAATTCCTCGCAAGAGGCAGTAGCCCTAAAAAAAAAACTTTTTAGTTTTTAGGTGGACGAGGCTGGGAAGCGAACCCCGACCTCCAGCTTGACAGTCACACATGAACAAAGACACATGAAGACAACCGATTTAAAATTCACGATAGGGAATAATCAAATTAACAAAAAAAACATTTCATAAATTATGTCTTTTTCATTAAAAATCTAAAACTACGCAAATAATTTGATACAATTGCAAAATACTTAAATAACCCTTAAAAAACAAAATATGAAGCCCCCTCACCAGTGAAAAGAGCTGTGCAAAATTAGATACTTACGCCTAGGTGGTGTACGCTTACATTTCGAAAATTAAGCCTTTCCAGTAGGTAATGGCTGAAATTTGTATGAATAGGTATAACAAAAACACATGAAAACAACCGATTTAAAATTCACGATAGGGAATAATCAAATTAACAAAAAAAAACATTTCATAAATTATGTCTTTTTCATTAAAAATCTAAAACTACGCAAATAATTTGATTCAATTGCAAAATACTTAAATAACCATTAAAAAACAAAATTTGAAGCCTCTTCACCAGTGAAAAGATCTGTGCAAAATTAGATACTTACGCCTAGGTCGTGTACTGCTTACATTTCGAAAATCGAAGGCCAAACTCGTATCTGTAATATTCAATGAAAATGATGCTGCACGGTTTTCTCGAACTTGTATGCGCTGTAGAGCGAGAACCGTACTTCGTAATAAGAAACTATTTTAGCAAAAACTATAGATAATTAAAAGTTCTATAATTTTTGTTTAAGTTTTTTTTCGATTTTAGTGAAAAAAATTATGACGAATACAAAATATAAACCCCTAATTTTTTCTACAAAATGCACTCTAACTTTTAAACAGTACGATTTTTCGAAAAAAGTTTCAAAATATTTTTTGCAGGAAAATTGATTTGCTACAACTTTGTCATATAACTTTTTTCTCTAAGATCAAAAATACAAGAGTTATGCAGAAAACAAAAATTACTGTTAAAAACAAAATGGTGGCATATTGACTCTAGGTAAAAAAAATAAAATAATAAATAAATCGGGTGGCACAACGGCTCATGAAGAACCAGGGCCTAGTGACTAACAACTCGCAACCATTCCTGTGTGCGCCTTTCAACATGAATGGAAGGGACCTACAACTTTATGCCAAATCCGAACGGCTAGACGAGAAGCACTTATTCGTGACAAGTGATACTCTTGGAGGATTTGTCAATTCCTCACAAGAGGCAGTAGCCCTGAAAAAAAAACTTTTTAGTTTTTAGGTGGACGGGGCTGGGAAGCGATCCCAGACCTCCAGCGTGACAGTCGAACGCACTAACCATTACGCTACGGGCTACTACTATTGACTCTAGGTACAGTTGTGAAAAATGTGGTTTTCGGCTCGTGTACTGATGCTCTGTCGAATGGCAAAGTCAAACTTCACCTCGGAATTATTTCCCAGCAAAAGTCTATTTGCCCTGGACTATACAGAAAAAATCCATTTCGTCATGAGTTGTGTGTCCTTTATCCTTTTTTGTCATTATAGTACAGTAAATAACTTTTATACATTCACGTATGCGTCAAATCTGGTATTTCTGATTTTTTGCTGAGTTGTTCAGGATATTTGCCTAGTAAATAACCTTAATTTTCGAACTTGAGCGGCGACTGCTTCATGGCCAAAAATAAAAAAACGCGCTTTTTCCCGTTTTTGAGTTATTGGCGGTTTTAGTCCTAAAGAAGTAATTTAAAAAAAAATATTTTTCTACGATTTCAAAGTAACTTACTTGCTCCAATTTGAGCCCAAAACCATCTGTGTAGACCGAATGCTTTCCAAAATAGAGCATTTCAAAATGTAGCGATAAAATATTTAATACAACAAGTAGCATTATCAAACAGTATAATGGAAAATAAAGAATGGTTGACATAAATGCATCAAAGGCACTGGGTGAAAGGGTATTTTTTTGAGTGAAAGGGAAAAGTCAATTACCCGTCCCAAAACTGGTATGTTTATGAAAGTTGGTATAAATGTTTTATTTTTTGTTAGAACCAAGACTCAAAAGGATCAATGTAATATACAGTAAACCCCGCTTACAGTCTTTCTTTCACTTAAGCGGGTTTTTCACTTAAACGAACCCCGCTTAAGTGAAAAAAAAAATTCATTTAAGCGGAGTGGATTTCAAAATACCACAAAGCGGAGATTTTAAGCTAGAAACAATTGTATTTATCTTTTGCCTGGCGAAAATTTAAATGAAATAGTTTCAATTACCAACAACGATTATATAAGCTCTAGTTCATTTTAATTATTTTTTCACTTAAGAGAGTCTTTTTCGATGAAAAATATAAAATTCAACTGAAAATATATTTCAGGTATTCGGGTTTTTCACTTAAGCGAGTTTCGCTTAAGCGGAGTGTTTTAAAGGTAATTGGAAGCGAACCCAGACCTCCAGCTTGACAGTCGAACGCACTCACCATTACGCTACGGCTACTACTACGGGATGAAAAAAAGTGTTTCAAATGCGCGGGTTTTTCTCTTAAGCGGGTTTCTCTTAAACGGGGTTTACTGTATTGGTTCCAGTGGTGGTTTTGAGGCGAAAGGAAAATATGGGTTATAAACCCAACATTTATTTTTTATGTAATCGAGGTACAAATATATAATATGGTGCATGATTTTAAAGTTTACCTTAAGAAAGTAATCGGCTTCATTAATGTAATTTTTGAATAGAGCAGATAAAACATTTTATTAGGTATGTTATATTACATTGATTTTTTTTTATTTTTGGTCATAATACAAAATGAAACATTCATACCTACATTCATCAACGTAGGTACTAGTTCTGGAAGAGGTTTACATCACTCAAACAAAACCCTTTAACCCCAGATATTTGTATGGGCTCTTTTGATTCTTATTGCTCAGAACACTTTACAGCTCTTTTCTGAGCTAAGAACTAAAAATGCACCAATATTCCATTTTGAGATTTAACTGACTTTCGGCTGATTTCAATTCTACCAAATCTAGTAAGTGAGTTATTGTTAAATTGCCAAATCAGGCCGACGCGTTCTAAGCTGTGCAGATATTTTAATGCAGCGAAATTGAATTATGGGAGCAGATTTAGACCCCGATTATATGTTTCGTTTTTTCACTTGTCTCGTCTTTTTGAAAGAAAATTTGGTGAGGTGTGTAGAAATGTAAAGGGAAGGCAGTAGCGAAAGCAGGAATGAAAATGATCCTGATTATACGGTTCGTTTTTTCGTTCGTTTCGTCTGATCTCCATATACAATTTTTTTTGGTTCATTTTGAAGATGACATTTACACAGTAGTAGTAGTAATTTTTATTGAGGGTTTAGTTAGCTTTACATTAAGATTTTATTACAGTTTATTGTTTTCACTTATACTAGTTTTGCCGACTTAGACTTGGTCTGGATATACATATTTTTAATTTTTCAGAAAGCTTTTGTTAATTAGCTTGACAGTTTAAATTTAATTCCAAATAGTTCACAGTATCGATAAGTATGTGTCCACTCAATAAAGACCATTAGAATTACAAACAGAAAAAATTACTTAACCTAGAATAAAAGGAAAAAAGGGGATTGGGAAGTAACAATTGAAAGAGACAAATGTTAACAAAAAACAGAGACGACAGAAGGTCTACTCCGCCTTGATACAAGATACGTGTATACAGAGCAAGGCAGATAGCCATTTAAATTGATATTTTACAGTTGAGTGAGAGTGTGGGCAATGTTTACACAAATATATATATTTTTTTTTTGTTTTATTAAGAACAAGATAGTGAAGCATAATTTTATGTATTATTATAGATACTAGATACTTTAACACCATACATACATATATTTTTCCTTTATAAAGTTTGTTTTTATACGAGCAAGTTTGTCGGTTTTACAATTTAGTTAAAATGATTTTAGAATTGTGTCTTTATAATTTTGTTAATTGTGGTTACTTAATTTGTTATATTTTTATTGATTATTGCTGCCAAAGTTTTACATTGAAGATAACTAGTGGTTGAAATAAAGAAAAATTTGATAAATTGATACGTTACTAGTACATTCAGTTATTTTTGATTTTTTTATGGAATGATTATGTTTTTATGCACTGACTTCAAGAGATGGGAAGTTAGCCTCTGTAGTTAGTCAAGAGACTTTTTTGGTAAAAGGGAGCGAGAAAAAGGTTGTCGTCATCAAGAAGGCGGAACACCGGGTCAGACCCCTCACTAAGAATACTGATAGGAGATAGGTAGTATCTATCGGAGATCGAGAAATCGATGTTACTCGTATATATACTGCGGAGGACAGGGTTATCATGGTATTGTAGCATAGAAATCCTTTTTCTGGCCAGGATTGTGAGGTAATTTAGAAGTGGTGTGATTTTTGAATCCTCGTATATTAATCTGTTGCTATACCATTTTCCAGAGGGACTACGAGACTTGGAAATACATTTTCTAAGAACCTTTCTTTCAAAAGTTTGGAGCTCGCGTGCTACATTGGGGGTTATATAAAACGAAACCCGTAGGATAGAAGAGGGCGAACTAGAGTTTTGTTCATTAACATTTTAGTGTTTCCGACATTTACACAAATTTTCCACTTTTTGACATCTGTCGTTCACAAAAAAAAAAACTTGAAGTGTATTGCAGGGATGGACAATCCGGTACAATTGTATCGAATTCGATACAATTGAGTTTGATCAAGTACAAAAGTACAATTTGCCCTATTTCCGTACAATTTCTTTTTCTACACCGTTCAAATTTGTAAATCGTTTGCAATTTGCTTTTATCAATCAATCAAAAGAGAAACACATCTTTAGACACATTTAAAGGGCCCATCTTGGGATGCGCTACGTACAAATCCATGCAAACATAAATATGTAGGTACCTGGTACATGCAACTGGAAAACAGAAAAAAAAAACATTGTGAAAAATATGTATGTATGTTTGTAACTCGACAGCTTATTATTATGATTTTGGCTGGGTTTCAGTTCATTAATATTATATTATTATGTTGGTTTTAATAAAGTATTGTATGGGGTTGTTTTCCACTTCACTCAAAATATTAAAAAAAATTGTATGTATTTAAATTCCAACTTATGTATCTTTTTTTTTTTCACCCTGTTTTTTTTAAATTTATTTCTGGGTTCTACCCAATAAAATTGGTTTTAAAATTTAACTGGAGGAAAATGGAACTTTAGTTTATTGGTTCGTTTATTGGGGCTTTTAGAATTAAAAGTGGTCGGTGCAACCGATATATGCCAATACAGCAATACAAATTTAAAAGAGCTTGGTGCAACTGGCCATAAGCGCATTCAATTTATTTAAAACATTATATTATTTGATTTTTAAAATGAGCTTAGCTCGATACGAAATGAGTACAATAGTTTATTTTCAGCAATATTTTTGGAATTGCACAAACCGTTCTTTCCATTTCCCATTCGTCTAGAAATGTTGAACAAATATTTTCATTTCAAACAAAAAAAAACATTGTAAAGAATTCATCGAGTTATGATTTCGATATACATAATTGGGAATATTTTATACAAATAACGTGCTACGTGCAATATGCAAGCATTTTGACAAAAGAACTTTTTGACTGTGAAATAATTAAATAGACAAATTTTATTTCTACCAAATTGCCTACTAGTGTTTTGTACTTTTTTAACACTTTTTTTATTATAATGAGGTCGTTCCTTTATGTTTGTTACCTTGTTTATTCGTGTACGTTAGGTCGTTTTCGATTGGATTTCGCAGCAGTACTACTACTTGTTGATTCCAATCGAATTATTTTCTAATGTTCCGAGACTAATTTGTGAAATATTTACGTGTGTGTGCTTAAATTCTCTGATATTTATGACTATTTTTTTCATTCATTTCATTTCATTTATTTGGATTTAAGTAGAAGGTTAATACATATATACAATAGGATTTTTCTTAAATATAAGTGCAGAAGCAAATGCTTATTCAGCTTTAATATTAATTAAGTAGTTTAACTGAAGAATATAATTTTTAACATGTGAATTTGGGAAAGCTTAACTTCATGTGAAAACCCATTAACAATTTTTTTTTTTTTTTTTTTTTTTATAAATTTACTTGAGACTAAATAAAATACTTACAAACTAACTAGGCAATAATTCACCTATAAGAGGATTATCAGAAAATGTGCATCTATCAAAAAACTTGTTTGCTAGGGAAGTTAGTTTATCTAAAACAAAATCAACGTTTGACATGCTATGTAAGTCAGAGGGGAAGAAGTACCATGAAGTCCAGGATCATTTTAAGAATTTTATTTTGCATTATTTGTAATTTTTTAATGTGAGTACGCGCCAATTTATACCAAACAGGGGCCCCATACACAAATAGGGCTTGACAAATTACTTTGTACATTATGAGCTTATTTTCCAAGCTAAGAGTAGACCTTCGGTTAATAAACGGGTATAAGATTTTAATCAAAATTCCAGTTTTGTTTAATACATTAGTTAGAGCTATATAAAGCTGTATCGTCTGCGAAAATTGACGAAAAGCAGTTGTTCAAATTGGGAAAGTCTGCCAAGTATATATTATACAATATCGAGGCAACTACCGATCCTTGGGGGACTCCTGCCGTTATCAGTTGTTCATTAGATGTAGCACAATTAACATACATTTTAAAAGTACGATCACGCAAAAAGTTTCGATTAATACCGTCAGGGCCAAAGGAAAACTAAAGTTCATCATTTTGTGAATTAAAGCATCATGCCAGACAGAATCAAAAGCGGATTCGATGTCAAGCAACAACACTATATGTCTAGTGATTCTTAAGACCGAATGACAGGTGTTATGTCTAGATCGAAAACCAAATTGTTGGTTTGGTAATATTGAGTTTTCGTCAATGAAACTTATTAACTTTCTTTTGATAACTTTTTCCAAAATCTTTGCAATTTTACTTAAAAGGCTAATAGGGCGGTAGCTAGAAGGATCATCAGGGGGCTTACGAGGTTTCGGGATTGGAATAAGTTTCGCAACTTTCCAAGCCTGTGGAAAGTATTGCAACTTTAGACAGGAGTTGATTATTTGAGTTAGATAATGAAGACCAGTTCGAGGAAGGTTGACTAGACATAGGTTTGAAATGCCATCAGGGCCAGGAGCCTTTCGGACACGAGACAGTTTTATTATGCTCTTAATTTCCTTAACTTGAACAAACCATCCAGAAGGAAGATCTACAACAGGTGAATTAAGTAGATTTACTAAGGATTCAACTAAATTTGATGTGGCCGGCTTACTAAGATTTGATGAAATTCTAAAAGTGGAAGCAAATTGTGTTGAAAAAACTTCTGCTTTTTCACTACATGTTATGTATTTAACATCATTTTTCTTGATGACCGGGATTGGTATTCGCTTATTCTTAACTACCCTTGTGACGTTCCAAAATGGTTTTGAACATTTATCCATACCTTGAAGAAGTTTGCTCCATTTTGAGTTTCTATGATTTTCAATAATTAAATTGATAAGCTTATTAAGATATCGAAGTTCAACTTTGTAGAATGGTAGTCTATAGCGAATCCAGTTACGGCGGACTTTGTTTCGCTTCGATATAGTATCACAAATGTATGTTGGTAGCTTAGATTTTACAGTGACAGCGGAAAAACGAGGTACAGAAACTTCAACGCCTTCTTTAATGACATTTGTTAGATTCGAGATCATAGAATCAATGTCAGAATTTAGATGTGATGGATCAGTAATATTACTTAGTTGCATTTTTACCGAGTTTTTAAAAGTTAATTTATTCATAGCTTTATAATTGTATACGATATTTTCTTTTAAAGTTGCGGTAGTAAGAAGGTAGAGAATTACTGGTAAATGATCAGACGACAGATCATTAACAACTTGGGGTTGAGAAATAAAACTGGGAGAGTTTGTTAAGAAGAAATCAAGAACACAAGGATTTGACCTTTCATTTTTAGGAACATAAGTTGGATCAGAGGGATACGACAGTGAAAAGGGATAGTTTGAGTGTAATTCATGCAAAATATTTCCCCATCTGTTGGCACGAACACAACCCCAGGATTGGTGACGACAATTAAAGTCGCCTCCTACAATGAATCGACCTGACAGACGAGTTAATTTGATAAAATCATTTCTTAGATGGTATTTTGTCCGACTGTCGTGAGAGCGACCTGGAAAATAAGCACATACAATTTTATACGCTTGATTATTACCGGTAATAACTTCAACCCCTATAGCTTCAATGACTTTCATCTCCATTGAAGGTAAAAACTTTAATTTGATTTCTTTTCTTACAACAACAGCTATTCCTCCACCTCTATCACTTTGCCTATCTAGTCTATAGCATAGATAGTTAGGGTGAGAGAAAAAATAATCATATTTTAGCCAGGTTTCAGTAATCAGAGCGATATCTATTTTATTTCGGATCATGAAAGAAAAAAATTCAATGATTTTTTTCCAAGCATTCCAAGTTATTAATTTTATATTACTTTGATCCATAGTTTAAGTATTTTAAGGCAAGTTCAGTAATAACATTGAACTGTTCAAATTTATCTTTATATAATCTTAATTTAGAGACTAAATCGTTAGTAAGCATTTGAATTTCATTTAAAGTAAACATGTTAGAAGTACTATCTACATTGTTAGTATTTATATTAACATTTCTAGAAGTACTACTAATTGTCCCTTGCCAAACATTCTCACGTGGTTGTTGTTTCTGGTTAACTTTTCGCAGCGGCGGGAAATCTTCAACACTCCTGACAAAGTCTTGATTTATTGTTTTCCTTACAAGGGCCCTTGTTGAGGTTTTTTGCCGGAACTCCACAGAGCTTCGTCGACTTGGGCACTGAGGGTCCGTGGATTGGTGATGACCACCACAATTTACACATTTGTTGTCTTCTTTAGAAGTGCACGCTGAAGTCTGGTGCTCACCAGAACAGAACGAACAGAAAGTTTTTACGTGGCAGTGTTTTGCCCCGTGGCCGTACATCTGGCAGTTATAACATTGGGTTACTTTTCTAGGAAGCCTTCTTTGAAAGCTCCAACGCACAATAGTTTTGTTTATGACACCAAATCGTTCACGAAGCTGTTTCATGGTTATGCTACCTTTCTCAAGGTATACTATGAAAAAGGTGTGTTGAATTGGATTTAATTGACGACATACAACTTTGATATCAATGCACTTTACACCAAAACTAAGAAGATAAGTTTTAATTGAATCCAGATCATTTTTGTCTAGTCCAGTCAGCACGACCTTGAATGGCAATTCAGATCTCAGAGAGTGTGTATAATACTCACAATTCTCAGCTGTCAGAACTGTACATATTTTTTTATAAGTGTCAATGTTCGGTGTCAAGATTTTAATCCCAATTGACATGTGTTTAATTACGTAGTCGCCAATTGATTGTGCACTCAAAATTTTGTGAATATTTACACCACTGGATTTAAGTACATTTATAGGTGGTAGCTTAGGATTGGATGATTTTTTAGTAGCATCCTCTGCCTGTTCGACCATACCTTCGGCTTGACTTTTTTCATCAGCATCGATAAGAGCTTGAAGTGGGTAGAAGGGATTTTCTCTTCCGAGTTGTCTGTTGTCAGCGCAGTTGCTGCTAGATGATGCCAGATTTTTAGGCATGGATGTAAGCTTGTTAGATCTACACTTGATGTTCATCGTATGAGGTTTTCTATTCTCAATTAAATTACTGTCTGACTCATCCGAGTTAACATCGTTAGGAGAAATATTGCGATTTCGCTTTATTTTAAGTCGGTTTAACACGATTAGAGTAGAAAAACAAATACTAATCTTCTACGGAAAAAGACGTGTGTTCGCTACGAGAGAGTAGGCGCGACGTTATGTCTATTTTGCACGTTCAGTCGAGTAAAATTAATTTGACAAATAGTCCGATAAAAGGGTTTGTATGTATATGTGTGTTCCGGGTCTCCCCTTTATTGATTCCGGAACAGAAAAATACTCCAAAAACATTACTTGTAACAGCCCATGGACTTATTTTGGAGTAAGTGGAGTCAAAAAGGAGTAACTCCGAACCTCCAACCGAAAACGACATTAATGAACTGTTCTTATTTATGTTTTTAAAATAATTTTGTTACTTATAAACTATGTTTTCATTCAGAAAGTAGATTTTACTACAATTGACTTCATTTCATTAAAATTTTAAAAGCGTTTTCGGTACTTTCAAAAAATTTCATTTTCCATCCCTAGTGTATTGCCGCCAATGTCGGCCCGCCATTGTGAGCACTAGCTAGCACTGCGTTTTGTTTTCTTTCACTGTTCTAAAATAATATTTATATACAATGAATGAAAACAAATTAAAATTAAACTACACAAATACGAACACTGCAGTAACATTTAATAATTTTTATTTGGAGTGTTGAACTTTTTTATTTTTATCAAATTATATTGAAAGAAATAACAAACACAAATTCTATTTGTACCTTCTTTTATAGTTCAAGTTGCTGAAAAAATTTAGGAAATGCCACTTATAACAGTTCTTAAAATGTGGTCAAGTTTTCTGTACGGATACGCTATCAAGTTATATACAGGGTGTCCCGTAAAGAATGCTCCAAACTGAATATGGTGATAAGCCAAGTCATGACCTTTCAGAATTTGTAACTTGTTTATCCCGAAACATAACGGTTTTCGAGTAACGGCTGTTTTTTTGAAATTTGCCCGAACCCCTACTTTGGACCACTGTTTTGCTCACCCCGTCCATAATTCATTTTTTATATTTTTTATTTTTAAACTAAAACATTGAACAATAATAAGACTTTTTTTGTGCATTCAAATAATTTTGATTTTATACACCATTTTTATAAAATTACTAGATAAAGTGATAGTTTGATCAAAATTATTATTTTACTTCAATCTTTGAAAGAGCGTCCTGAAAAAAATCGTATGACTCAATACTGGTTCTTACTTTTTAAAAATTGCCTTGCCTGTGGACTAAAAAGGAATAAATCCTACCAATGCAGACTGTAAATCAAAAGTTAAAACCATTAAAACTCAACCAGTCGTGGTTTTAAGATAAATTGTAATAAATTCCTTTTTTTGTTTTGTTGTTTATTTTATGATTTTTCTTATATTTTTTTGTTCTTGGTTTTTCTAGGTATTTTTTTTTTTATTTGCTTTTTTTAATTTCTTTAACCCAGTTCATTATTATAAAAATTGTTTAAAATGTGCCCCTCCTGCACGTATGCAAGGGTTCTTATATATTTTTGTTTTTGGTTTTTCTTATATTTTTTTGTTTTTGGTTTTTCTAGGTATTTTTTTTTATTTGCTTTTTTTAATTTCTTTAACCCAGTTCATTATTATAAAAATTGTTTAAAATGTGCCCCTCCTGCACGTATGCAAGCGTTTAAGCAGCGCCAGCGTTTAAAAAACTGTCTTGTCTTTTTAAATTTTGTTGTGCTTATCGAGTTGCTTATTTCTACAGCAGAAACCTGAATACGTTGCTGGAGTTCACGTATGTTGGAAATGAGCTTAGCATAGACTTTTTCCTTGAGACAGCTCCAATAAAAAAAGTCCAACGGATTAAGGTCAGTGACTGTATTATGGCAAGTGGCACGTCTTCCAGCAAAAAAATTGCTTATTTTGCAGAAAATCTAAATAAATTTTACTATTTAGTGTATCCGGCAGTTCAATGGGTCCTATTATGTGGCCATTAAATCCCAGTCCACAGATTTATTTTGAATTGGTATTGGGAATTTCCTTATCTCACTAAATGCGGATTTTCCAATTGCCAACTATGGAGGTTATGCAAGTTGACAAATCCATCTTATTTGGAAGATGCCTCGTCGGTCCACAATATCTTATCGAAAAAATCCGGATACTCTTGGTTTTTTTCAGAGCATCATCCGACAAAATTCAACTCTTTCAGCCGTATTCATTAGAATCCGCTGAACAGATGAATAGTTATGCACTGCATAAGGATTTATGTAGCCACTATACAACGTTGCATAAATTGTTATGCATAAAATATTTTTCAACCCATTATAGTTAAAATGAGCTTGTGTCAAAATTAGTACCATAAAGGAGGAATCTATTACGTTTTACTTTCAAAACTGACAAAATAGACCGCTGTGTGAAAAATCAATAGAAGTAATTCTGCTGGCGATTGGATTCTTTCTGTTTTTTTATTTAATTCTTTTAATATTATTTTTATTATCCAGTTACTTTGTTGGTTTTTTGTGTTCGCAAATAAAATTAAAATATTTGAAACAAAAAACACGTCGTTTTTTATTAATTTCATGAATTGTTCCATTCACTCACATCGTCATGTTTTTGTTGAGCAGAAAAATAAAAGGGTGGTGCTTATTTTGTAATGCTAAAAATTCATTTGTATTTTTTCATGAAAGTGATGACGGTGATTCTTTGTATAAATTTATTTAAATCACGCATGCCGTCGAGCATTTGCAAATGTTGTAAGATTTGACGAAAAATCTTTAAATTTTGCACATTTATTAAGCAGCTTCTATAAAATAAAGTGTACAAACAAATATTCTTTATTTTTTAAACAATATCCCAACAAAAATGTAGAGTAAATTAACAAAACCAACATTATTAATTGTTGTGTTAAATTTTATAAAATATTTTGAAAGTGAGATTTCAACACCTCAAAGATTGCAAAAATAAGCGCCCCCCTAATATTTATCTACATTATTGTTATGAGTGAGTCAAAGTGACATTCCGATACTAAACAACCCTAATGTTGGCTCTATACAACCTCCAAACGCGTTTAGCTTATGTTGCTTCTATTCAACGTTGCATAAGTTTATGAATAAGGTTTTTGCGTTCAGAGGCATTATAAACAGTGCATAGCGCTATGCACTCGCTATAATTCATTTATGCATAAGGCTGTTTGTGTATTAGCCCCTTGGAAGTTTTGAACACGTTGCAAATGGAAGGGAGGAAGGTTGCACTCTTTGTGCCTGTCCACATTGGATTTTTAATACTAGATGCATGCAGTGAGACAGGTAGATTTTATGTGAGAGAAAAAGAGATGGGTAGATTCCACCCAAATTGCACCGATGCGCCACTTTCAAACAATATTCTCGGATTCAACATGATATTGTCTTTATTGTGCGAGTGAAAGATAGATAGATTTCAAGGGTGTTAGATAGGGATGAGTAGATGGAACTGAGAGGATTTACTCTTCATCGTATGGACACAACGAACTTTTTAACACCAAGTATTAAAAATCCAATGTGGACAGGCACTTTGGATGGTTGGTTTGAGACCCCTGTTACCCTTTCGATGGCTCTAACATATGTAGAAGGGTCATTCTCGACAGCACGCAAAACTGCCTCATCATGATGGCGTTGATCCTTCCTTATCCTAGACTTCTCCCTGGTGTTCTGCCCTACAAATAAGCCAAGTGAACCCGTATGAAAAGGCGATGGTCGAGATGGGAAGCATTTGGGTACCTCTCAGCATATGTTCTGGCTGCTCTGGCGTTTCCTCCACATTTTCTCCATAAATGTAACGCATTGAAGCATATTCCCGTGGCGTGTAAGACATTTTAAATTATTTTTTCTTTCAATCAAAAACGTTTTAGAAAAACCAAAATAAAGACAATGATCTCACTTTGAATAAGCGCCATTACTTTTGAACGTTTTGAAATTCTTACCAGCCATACCATTTCCGGTAAAAATAAATAAAACATTAGTACAAGGATAGCCCGTAGCGTAATGGTTAGTGCGTTCGACTGTCACGCTGGAGGTCTGGGATCGCTTCCCAGCCTCGTCCACCTAAAAACTAAAAAAGTTTTTTTTTCAGGGCTACTGCCTCTTGCGAGGAATTGACAAATCCTCCAAGAGTTTCACTTGTCACGAATAAGTGCTTCTCGTCTAGCCGTTCGGATTCGGCATAAAATTGTAGGTCCCTTCCATTCCTGTCGAAAGGCGCACACAGGAATGGTTGCGAGTTGATAGTCACTAGGCCCTGGTTCTTCATGAGCCGTTGTGCCACCCGATTTATTTATTTTTTTTTTAGTACAAGAATTGGCCAAGCGTGGTGTCGCAAAGTTAAAGACCGCCATTGTTAGTAAAATTAAGTTGGTTTGAGGATGAAATTGCTTATTGAAATTGATATTATAACGAAGTAAGAAAATATTGGTAAAAGTGTCGACAGTAAAAAAAAATAAAATCAAAAATAAAACAAACACCTCGAAAAAGCAAAAACAAAAAAATACAAAAAAAAATCATAAAATAAACAACAAAACAATAAAAATAAAAAACAAAAAAAAAGGAATTTATTTTAATTTTTCTTAAAACCACGACTGATTGAGTTTAAATGGCTGTAACTTCTGATATAGAGTCTACATTGGTACGATTTATACCTTTTTAGAAAGTAAAAAGTATTTAAGCGACCTTTAGTCCAATGCGTTTCGGTCCTGATAACCATTACAGTGGACCTCATCAGTTAGAGCTGTAATTGTTACCTTTCTAAGACGCAACATTTTAGTCGATGGCTACCGACGTTTATAAAATTTACAGCATAAACAAAACAATATAACTTCTATTGTTTAGGTTTTTTCTTTCTTTATTACCTTTGCCAGACCACGGGCATAATATCTATATCTATATCTAGGTGTCTGAATGTAACCATGTTCCCCTAGAAAAATATAATTTGCAGTGTGTTTATGCTGTAAATTTTATAAACGTCGGTAGCCATCGACTAAAATGTTGCGTCTTAGAAAGGTAACAATTACAGCTCTAACTGATGAGGTCCACTGTAATGGTTATCAGGACCGAAACGCATTGGACTAAAGGTCGCTTAAATACTTTTTATTGAATTTCATTCAATACAGTCCACTAAAATAAAAACAAAAACAATATAACTTCTATTGTTTAGGTTTTTTCTTTCTTTATTACCTTTGCCAGACCACGGGCATAATATCTATATCTATATCTAGGTGTCTGAATGTAACCATGTTCCCCTAGAAAAATATAATTTGCAGTGTGTTTATGCTGTAAATTTTATAAACGTCGGTAGCCATCGACTAAAATGTTGCGTCTTAGAAAGGTAACAATTACAGCTCTAACTGATGAGGTCCACTGTAATGGTTATCAGGACCGAAACGCATTGGACTAAAGGTCGCTTAAATACTTTTTATTGAATTTCATTCAATACAGTCCACTAAAATAAAAACAAAAACAATATAACTTCTATTGTTTAGGTTTTTTCTTTCTTTATTACCTTTGCCAGACCACGGGCATAATATCTATATCTATATCTAGGTGTCTGAATGTAACCATGTTCCCCTAGAAAAATATAATTTGCAGTGTGTTTATGCTGTAAATTTTATAAACGTCGGTAGCCATCGACTAAAATGTTGCGTCTTAGAAAGGTAACAATTACAGCTCTAACTGATGAGGTCCACTGTAATGGTTATCAGGACCGAAACGCATTGGACTAAAGGTCGCTTAAATACTTTTTATTGAATTTCATTCAATACAGTCCACTAAAATAAAAACAAAAACAATATAACTTCTATTGTTTAGGTTTTTTCTTTCTTTATTACCTTTGCCAGACCACGGGCATAATATCTATATCTATATCTAGGTGTCTGAATGTAACCATGTTCCCCTAGAAAAATATAATTTGCAGTGTGTTTATGCTGTAAATTTTATAAACGTCGGTAGCCATCGACTAAAATGTTGCGTCTTAGAAAGGTAACAATTACAGCTCTAACTGATGAGGTCCACTGTAATGGTTATCAGGACCGAAACGCATTGGACTAAAGGTCGCTTAAATACTTTTTATTGAATTTCATTCAATACAGTCCACTAAAATAAAAACAAAAACAATATAACTTCTATTGTTTAGGTTTTTTCTTTCTTTATTACCTTTGCCAGACCACGGTCATAATATCTATATCTATATCTAGGTGTCTGAATGTAACCATGTTCCCCTAGAAAAATATAATTTGCAGTGTGTTTATGCTGTAAATTTTATAAACGTCGGTAGCGATCGACTAAAATGTTGCGTCTTAGAAAGGTAACAATTACAGCTCTAACTGATGAGGTCCACTGTAATGGTTATCAGGACCGAAACGCATTGGACTAAATGTCGCTTAAATACTTTTTATTGAATTTCATTCAATACAGTCCACTAAAATAAAAACAAAAACAATATAACTTCTATTGTTTAGGTTTTTTCTTTCTTTATTACCTTTGCCAGACCACGGGCATAATATCTATATCTATATCTAGGTGTCTGAATGTAACCATGTTCCCCTAGAAAAATATAATTTGCAGTGTGTTTATGCTGTAAATTTTATAAACGTCGGTAGCCATCGACTAAAATGTTGCGTCTTAGAAAGGTAACAATTACAGCTCTAACTGATGAGGTCCACTGTAATGGTTATCAGGACCGAAACGCATTGGACTAAAGGTCGCTTAAATACTTTTTATTGAATTTCATTCAATACAGTCCACTAAAATAAAAACAAAAACAATATAACTTCTATTGCTTAGGTTTTTTCTTTCTTTATTACCTTTGCCAGACCACGGGCATAATATCTATATCTATATCTAGGTGTCTGAATGTAACCATGTTCCCCTAGAAAAATATAATTTGCAGTGTGTTTATGCTGTAAATTTTATAAACGTCGGTAGCCATCGACTAAAATGTTGCGTCTTAGAAAGGTAACAATTACAGCTCTAACTGATGAGGTCCACTGTAATGGTTATCAGGACCGAAACGCATTGGACTAAAGGTCGCTTAAATACTTTTTATTGAATTTCATTCAATACAGTCCACTAAAATAAAAACAAAAACAATATAACTTCTATTGTTTAGGTTTTTTCTTTCTTTATTACCTTTTTAGAAAGTCCAAAGGCAGTGCATTTTTTTAAAAGTAAGAACCAGTATTGAGTCGTAAGATTTTTTTTTCAGGCCGCTCTTTCAAAGATTGAAGTAAAAAAAATAATTTTGATCAAGCTATGACTGTCTAGTAATTTTATAAAAATGGTGTATAAAATCAAAATTATTTGAAGGCAAAAAAAAGTCTTATTATTGGTTAATGTTTTAGTTTAAAAATAAAAAAAAATAATAAATGAATTATGGACGGGGTGAGCAAAACAGTGGTCCAAAGTAGGGGCTCGGGCAAATTTCAAAAAAACAGCCGTTACTCGAAAACCGTTATGGTTCGGCATAAACAAGTTACCAAATTCTGAAAGGTCATGACCTGGCTTATCACCATATTCAGTTTGGACCATCCTTTACGGGACACCCTGTATAGCGATCAGTGGTTCATGACTTTATTACATCTTGAAAATAATAATTATTTTTGAGATTATCATCAATGATATTCAAAATTATCTTTTCGTAAAATAATAAAACATTTAAAAATATTTCCAAATATGTTCGTTCAAGAAAATGTACCTATACCCTAACGTACGCGTCGTCGTCCCACCCCTCACATAATTTTTGTAAATCAAATATTGAGAAAATATAAACAAAGAATTCATCTCGTCCTACATTTAACATTTTATTCGTTAATCGCGCATGACATTCCACTGCAAAGTGCTCCTAAATGTAGGTGTTAGTAGTAACCAAAACAAAACACCACGTGTCAGCGGTTCAGCTGATTTCATTCACAAAATTTTCTTGCCATCCTTTTTCTGAAGAAAGTTTTAGAACTCCTGCGCATTGAAAACAACAAACAATAGGTACTGCCTTAAGGGCTTTTAGCACAAAGAGCTTTTTTTTAAAATCTTAGCAATTTAGTCTAAAATTTAATATCGGGCCGGCAGTATTTCCGCGGGATCACAGCGTGTCGGGCTATAATCCTCTCGCACTGTTAGTTACACTGTTAAGTGTTTGTGACTAGTTACCTTGTGCATCTCGATTTTTTTAACATTTCATCTAAGAACCATTGTTACGTGGTTTGTTATTCCATTTACGAAGTGTAAATTCTCACAAAACCTTTCTAAATGGTGTGCAGTTTCTAATTAGTTTAATTATAACTTTAAGTCTTTCTTCATACCTATATGTAATATCATCGTACACATTTGATGAATTAAAAAATAATACAAAAGTTGTTTGTGTGTCATAAAAAAAAGTGCAGTAATTCTAATATTTACCTTTTCTGTCACAATTAAATTTCAAGGTGCTTAAACATGCTATATCACTATTAGTTAACACGTCTTAAAACCCTAAAGATTTACTGGTCACTTGTAAGTATGTATATAATGTATATTTAAATCATATTAATGTTTAATTCAGCTTCAGTTTTTTATTATTTCCATAACATAATTTACATTAAACACTCAACATTCGAAGCAAATCATATTTTTTTCCAGACTGAAGAAATAATTGTATTGAATAAATTTCCCAATGCTTATAATTATAATTTAATTTTATCCTCAGCTGATGTGATCTTGAGTATGATAATATTATCTCTTTGGTCTTCATAATCAAATTTAAGCTTATCATACGTACATATGTATGTATGTACCTATAAATGCTACATTATTGTCTAGCATTCTAATTTCAATTTACTTATTGTCATGAAAATAAGATGACTACTTGAGAAAAACGGATATTTTTCAATTTTTGTACATACCTATAATCAATTTTAATAGGTTTAAAAAATTTGAATTAGTTTTTTCTTCGATTTTGGATTTTTAAATGTTCATAAAGGTTAATTTTCAAAGCAAAAGCGGTGTGCACAAAGATGTATTGCTTTTGCCAGAAAACGTACAAATCTATGGGTAGTTACATATGTATATTATATTTGCTTCGTTCTTTCTCCGTAAAAACTTAACGGAACTAGTTAGGTACTTTAATTATGTACAGTCGGAAAAACTAAAAATTATTTGCGTACGTAACCGTTAAGGGTAAAAATGGTTAAAGGTAAAACTACTACTTTCTACTACTTTCAGGTAATCGTTACCTTCGTTAATTTTTCACAAGTAATCGTTACTTTGTAACGATAATATTAGTGTTTTTCCATCCATATAAGGTAAAGGTATTGTGAATAAACGTCTGAATTATTTGATCGACCAAAAGCATTCCGGTCCTTACGAGCTGATAGGAGTCCTAGCTAAGGGGCCAGTTATAGCTATCATTGAAAACCATAATTGAAAATATTAATTGTCAATTTTGAGAGATCTTGAAGAAGAAATATATGATTATTTTGATGCCAAAGTAATGCTAATTGACTTAATAATTATTTCTAGGTAAAACAAAATTAAATTTTGCACAACTTTTCTCAGAAAATGACTTTTAATTTTTCAATGATGAACTACCATACCAATGATCATTGAAAAAATTAAAAGTTACGTTATGGGGAAGATATGGGTCCAAATGATTTTTTTTTGAGAAGCAATAATTATGAAGTCGTAAGCTTTATTTCTGCATTAAAATCATATCATATTTTGGTTTTTAAGGTATCACAAAATAGCAAGCAAAATTAAAGCTTTTCGTATTATCAACCACCAGAAGTTTAATTTCAATAGAAAAAAAACAAAAGGAAAGACACACAAAATACTCCCTGCAGTATTATGAAATTAATTTTACCTTTCTTTCTTTGTAAACAAATTTTTTTTTGTAATTTTTTTTTATTTGAAACAACAATTTTGATTATTAGAATTTAGTAAAAAAAAAAACCGCTTCGTCATTTTTATTTGCAAATTTATTCACTCTCAAATTTATTATTTCTCCAACCGTTAAGCCTGGTATCAGTTGTTGTGGGCCACAGCGAGATTTTAACCGTCTCAAAGTGGAACTTAAATTATTATCCGGATTGTGAAATGGAAGCAAAGCTAAAACTATTACGGGTATCGTATCGTCGGTTTTATCTTTTTTTAAGAATGGAACTTGTATCGTCAAACATTCTTAAATGACAAAAATCCACTTTATGGACTCGATTTAAACAATGCCAACGGTAAAAGGGGTAGGTTAGGTTAGGTTATAAGGGGTGATGATTCGGCAAGCCGAAACACCTCACTCGGATCTCAATGGATCCATTGCGCTCCACAGGATTTGCGAAGAGGAAGGAAGAGGGAAGGGTAATTAAAGGAATAAGTGGAAGATTAGGTAAGGGTTGCCTCCTTGAACCATCTCGAAATCTGAATGAATTTCAGGGTGTTTTTTAGTGGCAGAGACGAGATGTCGCCTAGTTCGTCGAAAAAGTATTCTCCGAGGGCTGTTTTTCTTGTTATAGCTAGGCTAGGGCATTCACAAAGAAAATGAAATGAGCCCTCCTCCGCCTCTTTGTCTTGACACCCTCTACATAGGTCAGATCCGATGATACCCATTCTGTTTAAGTGGGTTCCCATTGAGTTGTGACCAGTTAGGATTCCAACCAATAGGGATAGTTGAGGCCTGCTTAGCGAGAGTAAGTGTTCAGTTTTTTTCCTAGAACTATCCGGCAAAAGATTTCTCGGAACCCTACACGTGTCAATCTGTGACCACCTATCATTGGCGGCTTCGAGGAATCTCTGGTGAATTCTGTTCTTTTCCAACCCCAGTGGCATAAGTACTGACGAAACAGTTTGGCTCGGATCAGTGGATGACCCGTATTTCGCCAATTCGTCTGCCTTTTCATTCCCATGTATGTAGGAACCATGAATCACTATTTAAGTTAAGTATAAGAATATAATAATCGTATTAGATAACACATATACTATATTTCAGACCGTCGCGTCGTAGTCATCGTCATAAAGAAAAGCAAACATCGCCAAATTCCACTGGACGGAATACGATCTGTCACCCACGACGCGACGGTAGATAAGAATTGAACAGCAACCATACACCCACGGTCAATGCACTAACCAAAGCCAAATATGCAGCAATGGCAACGACCGACGAAACATGACCTAGTTTAACACATTTAAATAGTCATGCATTCATAAGGAGAAGACAAAAAGGAAAACAATGCCAAACATAAACAATCGAGTCATGAAGATATTGCTGCTAATTGGAGGAGCGGTAGGGGCTGGCTACCTACTCAGTTGGGCCACCAGGGCTCTTGCCTGGTATCGATTGCTAAGAAGTCTGATGGTATGGAATCTGTTTTAAGCGATGACGATAAAACCCAAGAGAGAGTTCTGATATAGCGACGACAAGTAAGAAGTTACGACGCGCGATACGACGACGGCGGCGGCGCGCGGTCTGAAATCGAGTTTGTTTAAGTCTAGAAAATAAATCAAATCAAAGAAATTGTTAAATATGTTCAATAAAGAAAATCTATTAAACTGTTATCATTTCTTTAACTCTACATTTGGGGGCTCAACCGGGATTTAAGGGAATTAATTTTCATATCCCAACAATTTTGAGGTAAAGAAGTGTTAGTGGTTTTTGAATAGATTAGAAAAGAGTGGAGAGAGAAAAGTGCACCAAAAAGAAAAAAATCGAACATCCAGGAGAAGAAGATTTGTTAAGATTGGTTAAGTCGGGAAGAACTGGGTAAAGATTTTTTTTAAGATTGGTTAAGCCGTGAAGATCGGGGTAAAGATTTTGTAAAGATTTATTAAGAAAACTGTGAAGAAATTTAGAAGATTTGTTAAGATTGGTTAAGTCGTGGAGAACTGTGTAAAGATTTTGTTATGATTTATTAAAAAAAAAAACTGAAGAACCTTAGAAGACTTATTAAGATTGGTTAAGCCGTGAAGAACTGTGTAAAGATTTTGTAAAGATTTATAAAGAAAACTGTGAAGAACTTTAGCTACGGTAAAGAGTATGGATGGATGAATGAATTGAAACATTCACCACACGTGAGTTACAGGAGTTTTTGCGGAAGAAGAACTTGTCATACCCATACCACATAAAAACGGACCTGGTAGATAGGATAAAAGGAGCGTTCAAAAATATAACCGAGAGTGAAATAAGAAACGTGATAACGGGGTGTGAGGGTAGTGAGCTTGAAGAAGACGAGGAAGATATCTCAGAATCAGATCGAGAAGAAGGAAAAGAAGGCGAAGGAGAAGATATAATGGCTAACGAAAGGGCCAATCATTTTGTGTTCAGGTATGTTGAAGACTCCCTGGAACATTTTTCAGGAGAAGCTGGAAAAAATCTTACGGTATGGTTAAAAGATTTTGAGGACATTGCCACCGTATGTCAGTGGAATGACATTCAAAAGTTCCTCTACACAAAGCGGCTGTTGAGAGGGGCAGCCAGACTTGCGGTCGAGGCCAAGACAGGGCTTACAAGTTATGCAGCACTAAAAACGGTACTGGTAACAGAGTTTCAGAAGAAGAAGACCACCATTGATGCGCACCGAGCGCTGGAAGCGCGAAGGAAGAAAACCACAGAGAGTCTGCTAGAGTATTTGTACTCGATGCAACAATTAGCGAGCGAAGGAGAAGTGGATGAGAAGTCGTTAATCGAGTACATCCGAAATGGAATCCCAGATTCCATTCACAACAAAATGATCTTGTACGAGGCCACCTCATTAGAAGAACAAAAAAAAAGCTGGAGAACTACCAGCAAATGAAGAGGTTTATGCCAACACCAGGATTCAACAAGAGCGGCAGTGGAAACCACAAATCATCGACGCCTCCGGGTAAAGAAGGGCAAACCGGTCAATGAAGGCGGTGCCACAACTGTGGGTCAAAATCGCATGTAGCGGCTAGTTGTCCCGATAAAGGAAAGGGAACGCGTTGCTTTAAATGCAACCAGTTCGGGCACATATCACCAAATTGCCCGGTAAAGAACGAGACACCATCGACCTCACGAGGGATAAGCCACGTGAACCGGATTGAATCAGACGAGCGGCACATCCCGATACAGATAAAAGGTACGACGTATCACGCTTTCGTGGACAACGGAAGCGATGTGTCGATAATACAGAAGTCCTTCCAGCTGAAGGTAAGTGAAAAGGAACCCCAGTTACCGGGGATGATCTTGAAAGGGTTTGGAGATAACCCTCGGAAAACCCTAGGCTCGTGCGCGTTGGAGATACAGGTGGGAAAGGAAAAATATCTGAATCAATTTCAGGTAGTACCGGATCGGTGGATCCCCGACGAAATACTACTAGGAAGAGATTTTTTAAGAAATGTTGAGTTAGTCATCAGCGGCGGAAAAATTAGGATAGTCAAGAGGATGGAAGAGGAACAAGTTACGAAGGAAGGATTCGATCTGGAGGAGAATGACATTCTGAAAATCGAATGGTACCAGGAAAAGGACGATGAGTCAAAATGGAAGGTAGGAAACGAAGAGTACAGACAAGCAGTGATCGATATCGTGGATGCCTTTAGGCCGAAAAGTCTCGCAAGGTCCTGCATCGAGATGACCATTGTGTTGACCGACGAAATACCTGTTTTTCGTAAGGCACGAAGACTGGCGATGCCGGAAAGAGATGCAGTAAACAAACAAGTGAAAGAGTGGATAGATGAGGGAATCATAGTTCCGAGTCGGTCGGAATATGCCAGCCCGATAGTCCTTGTGAAGAAGAAGGACGGAAAGTATAGGCTATGCATCGATTATCGGGAGCTGAACAAGAAGATGATGAAGGACAGGTTCCCCATGACGGTAATGGAGGAAGTTTTCGAACCACTACATGATGCAAAGGTATTTATCACTTTAGACTTAAAAGATGGATTCTTCCATGTAGATGTAGCCAAGAATAGCAGAAAATACACGGCATTCGTAACACCAGATGGGCAATATGAGTTTCTAAAAGTACCATTTGGGATATGTAACTCACCGGCTGCATTCGAGAGGTTTGTTAACCAAATTTTCCGGGAGTTGGTGCTACAAAAATATTTGCTGATATATGTGCACGATATCATCATATTTGCAAAGAGCGAAGATCAGGCATTGGAAAAACTGAAGGTTGTGCTAAGAGTGGCTGACGAATACGGATTGAAGATAAAATGGGAAAAGTGTAATTTCCTGTCACGGTCAGCAGAGTTTTTAGGGCATGTTATAGGTAACGGAAGCATAAAGCTATCAGAGGAAAAGGTGAAAGCAGTGCAGAAGTTTCCGGTACCGAGCAACGTGAAGCAGATACAAAGCTTTCTGGGATTGACTGAGTTTTTTAGAAAATTCGTCCTAAATTACTCCAAGATAGCGAAACCTTTGTCAGATCTTTTAAGAAAAGAAAGCAAATTTGTAATGGGTGAAAAAAAAATTATTGCAATTAAGGAACTAAAATCTTGTCTTTGCAGTGAGCCAGTTTTGAAACTACTTAACCCAAGTTTGCCCACAGAACTCCATACGGACGCGAGTATAGAAGGATACGGGGGGGTACTGTTGCAGAAACATGATGATGGACATTTCCACCCCACGTTTTTCCTGAGTTTCAAGACCAGTCGATCTGAGAGGAAGTTTACGAGCTACGAACTAGAGGTACTGGCGATAATGAAGTGTTTAGCCAAGCTGAGAGTGTACCTCCTGGGAATGGAGTTTACAATAGTGACGGAATGCAAAGCATTCGAGTCTACTAAGAAGCGAGACTTATGTCCTCGAGTAGCAAGATGGGCGATCATGCTACAAGAATACACCATGAAGGTTATACACCGAGCGGGCACGTCAATGAGGCACGTAGATGCGCTAAGCAGATATCCTGTTGCAATGAGAATAGAAGATGGCATCATACACCGGATAAAATCCGCACAAGGTAAAGACGAATTTTGCCATTAATCTTTGATATAATTACAGCTGCGGGTGCGTATAAAGATTACGAAGTAAGAAGCGGATTACTATATAAGTTTGAAGGGGGTTGTCATTTATTAGTGGTCCCTAAGTAACTTCAGAAGGAAATCATTCGTAACGCACATGCGCAGGGGCACATAAGGGCGAAGAAAGTGGAGGCCATAGTAAAGCAAGACTATTATATACCGAAACTTATGGGATGCATAGAAAACGTGTCAGCGAATTGCGTGGCGTGTATATTGGCGGCATAGAAAAGTGGAAAGGCCCAAGGGTTCTACACCCAATTGAGAAGATTGACGCTACATATTGACCACGTTGGACCTCTTCCATCAACACACAAGTTCTATAACTACTTGTTCGTGGTGGTGGATGCGTTTACGATGTTCACATGGATATATCCAGTCAAGACCACGAAATGCGAAGAGGCAATACAACGATTAGACCTGCAGAGCGAAACATCCGGGAACCCAACCCGGCTGATTTCCGATAAAGGTGCCGCGTTTATGGCAAACGCGTTCAAGGAATATTGTGGCGAAAGAGGGATTCACCACGTATTAACAACAACCGGAGTACCAAGGGGCAACGGGCAGGTTGAGAGGATCAATAAAATAGTTATTGAAGTGATGTCAAAGGTAGCAGTAGCAGACCCAACTAAATGGTTCCAACACGTAGGACAGGTCCAGCGAGCTATCAACTCAACTGTGTCACGAAGTACAAGGAGGAGTCCTTTCCAATTGATATTTGGGGCAACCATGCGTCGAGCGGAGGATCTGGAGATAAGGAAGCTGCTAGAAGACGTAATATTGGATGAATCGAGACGAGATGAGGAAGGCAACAAAGGACACGATAAGCAGGGTTCAAGCTGAGAATCAAAGAACCTATAATAAAAAGCGGAAGGCGGCACGTGAGTATAGGGTGAATGAGCTAGTCGCCATCAAGAGAACGCAGTTTGGAACTGGACTAAAGCTACATGCCAGTTTCTTGGGACCATACGAGGTGACGAAAGTGAAGAGGAATGAAAGGTATGAAGTAAAGAAAGTGGGTCAACATGAGGGGCCCAACATAACTAGTACATCGGCAGACTACATGAAGCCATGGATACAAGGTGATGAGGAAGATGACGAAGATGATTCCGAGGATGAGGATGACATCGCCTGAGGGCAGTCGATAATTCCAGGATGGCCGAATGTAGGAACCATGAATCACTATTTAAGTTAAGTATAAGAATATAATAATCGTATTAAATAACGCAGATACTATATTTCAGACCTTCGTAGTCATCGTCATGAAGAAAAGCAAACATTGCCAAATTCCACTGGACGGAATACGATCTGTCACCCACGACGCGACGGTAGATAAGAATTGAACAGCAACCATACACCCACGGTCAATGCACTAACCAAAGCCAAATAGCCAGCAATGGCAACGACCGACGAAACATGACCTAGTTTAACACATTTAAATAGTCATGCATTCATAAGGAGAAGACAAAAAGGAAAACAATGCCAAACATAAACAATCGAGTCATGAAGATATTGCTGCTAATTGGAGGAGCGGTAGGGGCTGGCTACCTACTCAGTTGGGCCACCAGGGCTCTTGCCTGGTATCGATTGCTAAGAAGTCTGATGGTATGGAATCTGTTTTAAGCGATGACGATAAAACCCAAGAGAGAGTTCTGATATAGCGACGACGACGACAAGTAAGAAGTTACGACGGCAGTCTGAAATCGAGTTTGTTTAAGTCTAGAAAATAAATCAAATCAAAGAAATTGTTAAATATGTTCAATAAAGAAAATCTATTAAACTGTTATCATTTCTATTACTCTACATGTATGTCGCAGGGTCGTGGGACCCAACGTAGGGTAACTGTATTTGTTGCGCTAAGTAATCTCAACTCTTTGCGACAACATACCACCAGTTTTGACTTTGTGACAACTGAGTAGATGGCTTTGGTGGGCGCCTGACTGTCTATGAAAATTTCAATGTTCTTGTTTACTAGTTCATATGTGGCAAGATGCTTTGCTGCCTCATAAACTGCAAATACCTCCGCTTGGAAGACACTGCAGAAGTTGGGAAGCTGTTGAAGATAGCTGGCAATACTCAACGTGTATGGCAACACAGCCTTAAGCTTATACTTTATGTATTCATAGATTGGTATCATTGAATTATCTTTTAAATTTTATACCAGATACAATGTAAACGTATAAACTTCATTTTATGTACCTTTTTCATTTCTTCAATAAAATTTATCAGGTTATGGGCCCAGGATTGCTGTCCGTAATTAATAAGTTTATTTTTTGAGAATTTGATTAAAGTAAAACCGAAAGTTTCAATATGAATCATTTCCAAGTTGAAAAATTGGATGAGTCCAACAACGATGTGTGGAGCATCCAAATGAAGAGCGTCCTGATTCATGGTGGCCTGTGGCGAATCGCAAATGGAGAAATGAAAAGGGAATCACTTGCTGAGACAGCGAAATTCGATTCCGACGACCAGACGGCTCTTGCAAATATAATATTGAGCGTGAAGCCCGCTCAATTGAGTTATATTAAAAATGCAAAGTCTTCGTCTGAAGCGTGGACAACCTTAATCGAAACCTATGCGCCAAAAGGTCCCGTTTGGTGGAAGGAGGTAATATGGTTCAACATTTGCATGCGTTCATTGAAGTGACGGAAAAGTTGACTGAGGCTGGAATCGAAATGCAAGATAAGCTTCTTGTTATTATATTGTTGTCCAGTTTGTCCAAAGATTTCGAGAACTTTGTCATTGCAATGGAAACCCGAGATTCATTACCTAATTTTAGTTTCTTCAAGCAAAAACTTCTCGAAGAAGCAGAAGGAAGAAAAGAAACCGAACAAGGAGATGCCCATGAGCAAGCGTATACGGCACGCACATTCACAAAGGCTTTTGGAAAGAAGAAACAGAACAACAAGAAATCCTTCACGGGCAAAGCTTCAACTGTGGCTGTGGTTAATCATCGTTCCAGAGACTGTGAGAAGGCAGAAAAGACATACACGCGCACACAACAAGCATTGACTGTGATCGCTGCAGCAGAAACTAAACCACGAAACGATGCATGGTACATAGACAGTGGTGCGACGGCTCACATGTGCAACGACATGAAGCGATTAGCGATTTTTCAACAACACAACGAAATAATTGGATTGGCAGGCAATAAGTCAATTGTTGCAGAGGGAAAAGCTGATGTACCTTTTCAATATAAAAATATAGATTTGTTGTTTCAGAATGTTGTGTATTCCGCAGAGCTTCAAGGGCACTATCTTTCTGTCAGCAGAAAAGTTGGAAAGGTCTAACAGTCCAATTTGGAAAAGAAAGTGCTGTGGTTCGTCGTTCAAATGGGTCTATTATTCTTCATGCCAACAAAAAGGATGGTCTGTTTGTGGTTGATGAGGTCGTTGGGCAATAGGTGTTTGCTTTGCAAAACAAGGGTGATTTACGGCACAACAGATTTGGCCATCTTAATTACAAGTCTCTTCAAGAACTGTATGCAAAGGGAATGGAAAGTGGGTTAAATGCAATTAACAAAGATGCAGTGTGTAAGACATGCATGGTAAGCAAAGTGCATTCGCTGCCATTTCCTTCGAAATCGGAGCACCGATCAAAGAAGCTGCTAGAGTTTGTCCGCTCGGATTTTTGTGGACTATTTGACGTGGAATCACTGAGTGGCTCAAGGTACTTTGTTACCTTCATAGACGACACGTCCAGGAAGATCCATGTTTACTTCTTGAAGGCAAAAAGTGAAGTTTTAAGTAAATTCAAGCAATTTAAACTCCAAGTCGAGCGACGAACCGATTGCAAAATCAAAACATTACGTACCGACAACGGTAAGGAGTATCTGAATGCTGAATTTAATGAATTTTTGCAAAAGAATGGAATTCAGAGACAGCTCATTGTTGTCTACACACCACAGCAGAATGAGGTGTCCGAACGTGTCAACAGAACGCTGGTTGAGATGGCACGGTCAATGATGATTCACTACGGTGCTGAAAAGAGTTAATGGGCTGAGGCTGTGATGAATGCGGCCTCTATCAAGAACAGGTGCCCAACTAATATACTGGATAATAAAACTCGGTTTGAGGTATGGTATGACAAGAAACCAAATGCGAAACACCTACGTACATTCGGTTGTGTAGCTGTGAGCATGAAGAAACCAAAAGATAGTAAATTCGAGGCCAGGGGTGAATCTTATATCATGATCGGATATTCAACAGTTTCGAAAGCATATAGACTGTTTCATAAAAATACCAAGAAGGTGGTAGAGCGGCGAGATGTTGTTCTCGATGAGAAGATGTTCGACGGCAGCCACAACAACGATGGTAGCGGTGCCAGCAGCAACAACAACAACAACAACATCAGAAGTAAGAAGCTCGAGGACTACATGTATTTTCATGTCGACGATGGAGCTGACGTAGAAGAGGTAAATCCTGTGAAAAAAGGACCTGCAAAAAGGACTGCCGATGATGAAGATGGATATGACACAACTGATGATGAAAGCGATTCATATGATGTGGATCTTGAAGGGGATTTGGCACAGAATGCTGACGGTGCTGTTGTGAAATCTGGTGATGATGTCAATCGAGTTTTGCGATGCGGCAAGGTTTACAACAAATTGCAGTTGTTGATGAATCTGAAAGTGCCTCAAACTGTTCATGAGGCGGTATCATCGACAGACGGCGAAAAGTGGGTTGCTGCAATGAATGCAGAAATGGCATCATTACGAAAAAATAATACGTGGACTATAGCTGAACTACCAGAACAACGTAAATCCATAGATTACAAATGGGTTTTTTCCCTAAAACGAGATAAAACGGGGAATATCGAGCGTCACAAAGCCCGATTGGTGGCAAAGGGCTGTAGTCAGCGATATGGATTCGACTACGAGGAGACATTTTCCCCGGTGGCTAGATACTAAGCAATTAGGATGTTACCAGCGTTGTCTCTTGAATGGCAAATGCATCTACACCAAGTCGACGTGGGAAACGCATACTTGAACAGCGATTTATGCGAAGAAATTTATATGCGACAGCCCGAGTACTTCGTAGACAAGAAAAATCCAGAGAAGGTGTTGCGGCTGAACACGTAACTTTTCCATTCGAAAGTTGTTTTCAATGTTAATTTAAAGTGGTAATATGCATGAAAGAAGGATGAAATGTTAGTACTTCCGACTCTTTGCCATAGAATCTTCAAATAAGCGCTGTTTTATTAAATTTTTAAAGTGCATGCTAAAGAATTAGCGAATTGAGATTTTACGAATTCGAACATTTTTATTGTAGAATCGAATTACATAGTTGGGCGCCTGTTCAACATTATCTAGACATCGCAATAGAACGTGATGGTGACACTGGTGACATCAAGATAAGTCAGAAGCAGTACATAAAAGATATCCTTCGGCGATTTGGAATGGAAAAGTGTAAAAGTGTGTCAGTTCCTTTGGATCCCGGGCATAAGCTGCAATGTGATGGTGAGTGTCAGAGAGTTGATACAAACCAATATCAATCCATGGTTGGCATGTTAATGTATCTTGCCATAACAACGAGGCCAGATATACAACAGTCCGTAGGAAAAATGGTACAATGCAACGCAGATCCACACATAGAACATATGCAAGCAATAAAGCACATCTTTTGATACCTATCTGGTACGTCTGAGAAACAACTGGTATATAAACGGTCTCAAACATCTTCCATAAATGGCTACGTTGATGCCGACTGGGGTGGCGATGACTCAGATCGTAAGTCATTCACCGGCTTTGTTTTCTACATTGGACATTCGCTGATATGTTGGGAATCGAGGAAACAACATTCTGTTGCGTTAAGCAGTACAGAAGCTGAGTACATGGCGACATCGGATGCAGCAAAAGAATCACTGTATATGCGTAGACTTCTAATGGAGGTGGGATGGTCAAATGAAGATGCAGTGATATTGAATATTGACAACCAGGGGGCGCAGAAGTTGGCGAGTCATCCTGTACTTCACAAGCATAGTAAACATATTGACATAAGATATCACCACATCAAAGAGGTAATAAAAAATCAAGAAATTGTTTTAAGGTACTGTCCATCAGAAGATAATGTGGCAGACATTTTAACAAAAAATTTGGCAAAACCTAAACATGAAAAATGTACAAAACTTTTGAATCTAAGTTAATTATTAAATTTAAATTTGAATTTGTATTAACGAATAATTGGATTGAAATATGAAATAACGATTCATTTTGATTTAAATTTAGATATCAATCGAATTTTATTATGAATTTGAATATATGTATGTAAACGATTTATTTTTCAAATATAAGTGACATACCCGTTGAGGGGGCGTGTTGAAGATAGCTGGCAATACCCAACGTGTATGGCATCACAGCCTTAAACGTATACTTTATGTTTTCATAGATTGATATCATTGAAAAAACCAGATACAATGTAAACGTATAAGCTTCATTTTATGTACCTTTTTCATTTCTTCAATAAAATTTATCAGAAGCTTTATTGATATATTTAAAGGTAGGTTTTCTGAAAAGATGCCTAACCCTACCCCTTCGCCCGTCTTGGAACCGTCTGTGAAAACCAATACATGATTTGTATTTATGACCCGGTTTTCCGTCCAGACATCCCTTGTAGGGATATCTATTAAGGCCACCGGATTTAAATCAATATGTGGTATCATAAAGTCTGTTTGAATGTCTATATTAGCAAAGTTCATTATCGTTCTATGACCAAAAAGGCCCCTTTTCCAGTGATTGGACTGTATAAGTCGCAAAGCACTATTGGCCGTCATGTCCTTCGTGAAAAGGTCAATTGGGGCGAGTGAGAGAAAAGTTTCTAGAGCTGCGGTCGGTGTTGTTCTCATGGCATTGGTTGTGCCAATACACGCTAGTCTTTGGATTTTAGTCATGGTTTTGAGATTGGTTGCCTTGTCTAAGGCTGGCCACCAAACCAGACATGCATATGTCAAGATAGGCCTTATTATGGCTGTATACATCCAATGAATGGTTTTGGGGCTGGGACCCCATCTCTTACCAAAAATTCTACTACAAGTATAAAATGCAATTGACGCTTTCTTCTCTCTTTCTTTAATGTTTTCCTTCCAGTTTAGTTTACGATCAATTACTAGACCAAGATATTTTTGCCGTACCTGTGATATGTCACGGAGCCCCATTTATGGTGGGGGAGATTAAATTTGGAATGTTTCGTTTTGTAAATAAAACCAGTTCTGTCTTGAGTGGGTTAACATTAAGTCCGCAGCTACTGGCCCAATTACAGAGCTCGTTGAGCGATGTTTGTAGTAGCTCGCATAAGGTGGGGACAAATTTACCTGAGACCCTGATCACGATGTCATCTGCGTACGCAATGACTTTGACACCACTTAAATTAAGTTTAACCAAAATCTGGTTAACGACCAAAAGCCAAAGCAGGGGTTACAAGACCCCCCCCTGTGGAATGCCCCTACACGTCCTAACTTTTAGCTTGCTATCACCCATTTCTGCGTTTACGAGTCTCGTTTGAAGCATGAAGTCAATCCAGTTTGACAGCATCGGATCGATGCCTATAGAGTCAAGGGCTTGCCGAATTGCAAAATTTTCGACGTTATTGAAGGCCCCTTCTATGTCAAGGAAAGATCCAAGAGTAAATTCTTTGAAATGGATTGATTTCTCAATCGTGCCCACCACCTCATGAAGAGCTGTCTCAACAGATTTGCCCTTCATATATGCATGTTGGGCCTGTGAGAGAACTCCATCATTTAGTTTTAGGCGAATGTACGTTTCTATTAATCTTTCTAAGGTCTTGAGAAGAAAGGAAGATAGGCTTATTGGTCTGAAGTCTTTCGGTTCAGTGTGAGTGGGCTTGCCAGCTTTCGGAATGAAAATGACATTGACTTCTCTCCAACTAGAGGGAATGTAGGTGCTGTTTAAACAGCCTCTATAAATTTCCACTAGAATTGGAAAAATTATGTGTTTAGGGCTTTGAAGCATAATTGGAATTATTCCATCGGGCCCTGCAGACCTGTATGCTGAGAAGGAGTCTATGGCCCAAGCTAACTTCCTACTATCTACAATTAGGTTACCAATATTAGAGTTTTCACTTATGTCCGGGCCTCTGATCTCAGGGGATGTGTCCGTGTCACATCCTGGGAAGTGAGTGCTCATTAGTGACTCTAAAGTCTCAGAGCATGAGTCTGTCCAGGTTTTGTCTGGCCTTTTTAAGAAGCCTGGAGGACCTTTGACATAATTTTTCTTAGTATAGCAGCATGATTTGTGGACTCAATGTCCGTACAAAATTTTCGCCACGCTGCTCTTTTTGCGCAGGTAGTTCTGTTTTTGTATTCATTTTTACTGATCTTGAAATATCCCAGTCAGCAGGGTTGTTACTATGTTAAGCTCTATTGAAAAGCCTCCTAGAGTTTTTCCGCAGAACAGACAGCTCGTTTGACCACCATACAGGGTTGAGCTTGCCCATTTCTTTTGGTTAAGGTGCAGGAACTTTCGTAGGCCTTGTGATTGTCTAGCGTAAGTTGATTAACTCGGTTTTCAATGTCTGAGCTGTTCAAGATTGGTTGACTACTATATCGGCCGAAAAGTAAGGCCAATGTTATGTTGTAGGTTTCCCAGTTGGTTTTCCTGGGGTTGCGCTATTGATCCCGGTAGTTTGAAAAAGAAAAATAAAGTTAAATAGCAACACACGTTATTTTAGTCAAAATTCAGTTTTTATTATAGTATTAATTATTCCTAACAATATGTGATAGTTGTTCTTACCTCGACGAGTGTTAATAAGAAAAAGAGGAAGTAGAAAAGTAAAAATGCCACAGGAAGGGTCGTATTTCTATATTATTAAAAGTTTACATGGGTAAGTTAAACTGCCCCCTGTGGCTTCATATATATATTAACTTAACTTTAAGCTGATAAAAAATAAATTTAATAATACATAATGATAAGGTAGTTTTTTGGCTTAAACATTGCCGCCCGCCTTGCAGTAATATAACTGCAAATTTTCAAAACAATAATGAAAAGCAATTCCTATATCTGAAAATGCGATTTCAGATTGAGTACCATTTAATTTTCCGAAGGGGTTCTACTCACTCCGGAGGAAGGAATGTTAGTAGGGGAAAGCTAAACTTTCCTTAAAAAAAAAAAATAATAATAAATAAAATAGTCTTCGCAGCGTGACTGCATTGTATGAACTTTAGTTCATACGAAAATCCTACAATAAATAAAATAATTCAAAAACTATTAACATTTAGTAATATGAATAATGTATAAGTTAGGATTTCAATAGCAAATGTATGTGTATAATGTTTAATGTACATACAAATAAGACGGATTAAATACGTATGTTTAAAGTGTTCAAGTGCAATTCATAAATACATTCAGGTTTTTCACATTAATTGTATGGTAACTAAAAAAAAAAAAATAATAATAATAAATGTATTATTCAGTCGGAATAACACATTACTTGACTATTGGTCTAGTTATTTCACCTTGCTGTGTCAGAATCCTAGCCACCCGTACCCTTCCGTCGTTGCCTGGAAAGACGTTCGTAACACGACCCAACCGCCACTTATTAGGTGGTAAATTTTCTTTTCTTACCACTACAATATCTCCAGCTTCTTTGTCGCGATGAGAAAACTTCCAATTATCTCTCTTATGCAATTCCTTGAGGTATTCCTCTTTCCACCTTTTGCAAAAGGTTTGATGAAGAAGTTTTAGCTTTTCCCACCGATTTACTAAAGAAATAGGAGATTCTTGAAGATTTGGTTCGGTTCAGATAAAAGTGGTCTTCCAATAAGGAAGTGTCCTGGAGTGAGGGAGAGATTGTCGAAAGGATTTTCAGAAATTGCGCTGATTGGACGGGAATTAAGACACGATTCTATGCGGCATAACAGTGTTGTGAATTCTTCGAAAGTGTACTTGTAAGAAGTTGCAACCTTTTTGAAGTGCGTCTTAAAGCTTTTAACCCCTGCCACCCACAGACCGCCCATGTGAGGAGCACCCGGTGGAATAAAATGCCAAGATGGCCAATTGTTATAACAATAAGAAAATTTCGAGGCCGATTCTTTGAGACTGGTTTTAAAATCTTCTTTCAGAACTCGATTAGCACCAACAAAATTCGTTCCGTTGTCGGAATAATTATCACGAGGAAGGCCCCTTCTTCCAACAAATCGATAAAATGCAGCCAAAAATGAAGCAGCTGATAACTCTGTGGTTCCTTCTAAGTGGATGGCCTTTGTACAAAAGCATACAAGAATGCAAACATAGCCTTTAGTTATCCGACAGCTGCGTCCAAAATATGTTTTGATATCGAAGGGACCAGCAAAATCTATTCCAACTTTGGAAAATGGTTTTGAAAAGTCTGACCTTTCTGGGGTAAGGCAGCCATTAGCTGAGAGCGTTGCTGTTTCTTGTGAATTACACATGTTTTACATTTATGTACGCGATCCTTTATTAAATTCTTGAGTTTAGGTACCCAATATTCTTTCCTAATTAAAACAAACATTAACTGGTTGCCCCCATGCAGAGTTATCTCATGTATAAAATCCACAAGAAGTTTGGCAAAGAAGGAGTTGTATGGAAAAATAATTGGATACCTTTCAGACCAAGAGAGACTTGAGTGTACAAGTTGACTATAAACTCTCATTATGCCTTTCAAATCAAGAACTAGATTCAGTGTTAGAAGTTGACATGATTTCTTGACTGATTGATTTAATTCTAAATGTTTGTATTCAGAAGGAAAATAGGTTTTTTGAGAAAGCATAATGAGTCTTTCTTTTACAAAAAGGATCTCATCTCTCTGAATGTTCAAATTTGTATAAAATGGTTTAACCTTGAACCGTGGGCTCGAGCGGGTGTAAAACCTAAATATATATAATATTACTCTTAGTGCCTTTGGAAAAGATGAAAATCTTTGAAGTATATCTTCAGTATTGTTTACCGAAGTGTGAAAAGATTTAATAGGCTTAGACTCAAGGTCAGCTTCGTTGACACATGAGCGAATGGAAGAGGGGTAAAGCAGGTGATTGGTACGTAGCCAAATCGGACCATGCCACCACAAGTCATTGTCAAAAAGTTCACCAGGAGCCATCCCCCTAGTTGCCAAATCAGCCGGATTGTCGGCTGATGAAACGTGTCTCCACGGAATATCTCCTACTTTGCTCTTAATGAGGCTTGTTCGGTTGGCTATGAATGTTTGCCACGGACATGGTGGTTTTTCTTAGCGTGCAAGAAATACTGATGAGTCTGTCCATAAGTAAACAGTAATAGTTTCGGTATTGCCTATGTCCAGCATATTTTTCAAAGGTTTTGACAGGAGAACAGCACCACAAAGCTCCAGTCTTTGAATTGAGATTGTATTGACAGGTGCTACTTTGGTTTTAGCGCACAAAAGTTGACATCTACTATTCCCAGCTGGGTATATAACCTTCACATAAATAGCATCGGCATACGCATCCTCAGAGTCATTACAAAACCCATGAATTTCAACTAGGACCGAAGAACCTGTTCCCAGCCATCTAGGGATGTTAAGCCTTGAAATTTCAATGAAAGTTTTTGTAAAAGATTGCCAAACAGATAGAGAATGATCTTTTAATATTTGATCCCATTGTGTTTTATCTTTCCATATCTGTTGCATGAGAATTTTTGCTTTAATTATGATTGGTGCAGTCCAACCTGCAGGGTCGAAAAGTTTAGCTATATGAGAAAATACCTCTCGCTTAGTACAAGTGGACGAGAAGACAAAAGGGTTTATTTTAAAATAAAATGAGTTGGTTTTGGCATTCCAAAAAACTCCAAGAGTTTTAACAGAGCTTTGATCGGTTAAGTTAAGAAAGAGGTCATTTAAAATTTGATCTTTTGGTATGTGGTCTAATAAAGATCTATTATTGGCTGTCCATTTTCTCAGAACAAAACCAGCTGATGCGAGAATCGAAATTATTTCTGATTGTGCTTGTCTAACGTATCAGAGCCGAAAAGCAAATCGTCCACATAGAAATCGTTGCGAAGCATCTTCGATCCTAAGGGATATTTTGACTCTTCGTCATCAGCAAGCTTCAACAGAGTGCGTATTGCGAAATAGGGTGCACAATTTACACCAAAGGTGACTGTTTGCAATTCAAAATCTTCTATTGATTTGTTAGGGGACGTTCTTAAAAGAATTCTTTGATATGAGGTCTGACAATGATGAATGCCTATCTGCCTATACATTTTGGCAATATCTGCATTAAATACGTATCGATACGTACGCCAAAGAAGCATAAGTGAGAGTAAGTCTTGTTGTAAGCTTGGACCAGGGGCCTATTTCAGCGCTACTACATCAGTTACATCAACTACATCATACAACTGCTTTCTACAACTACACCAACTACATTTTTCTGTTTCACATATCCCACTGGAAGAGTTGTATGATGTAGCTGGATGATGTAGACCTAGACCCCGACTACACCATTCGTTTTTTCGGTTGTTTCGTCTCTCGTCTGTAATGGTGGATTTACATGTATCTGCATTTGGTTTCCGAAAAAAAAGGGATACCAAATTCAAAATGTATAATTGTTAGATAGAGAGAAAAGATTAAAATGCAGAAGAACATCGTTTCTGCATTATAGGAAAGTGCCATAATGCAGAAATGAAGACGAACATGTTCATCTTCTTAATGGTTCTCTTTCACTCGCTTGGATTTTTTTTATGCATCTGTCCTGCTCTACTTTTCTGCATTATGCAGACGCAAATACATGTAAATTCACCATAAGTTAGCAAAAAACGATTTGAATAAAAATGATTGAATTGGATAATAGTTTTTCGCAATTGAGTACAATATATATACGAGTATATTTGAGAATGAAGTCATTAAAAAACTTTTTTTTTATCACAAAATAACCCAAAAATACATGAACGTCAAAATAACGAAAGAAAATTAATAATAAAATATAAAGGATTTTGAGATTTTTAATATTTTTGAATATGATTTCGAATTTAATATAAAGGTTACACCGCACTCGACGGAACTGCACTGAAGCGGAACTACACCTCAGACGGATTCGTACGAAATTGTATGAAGTTCAGTTGCCGCTTAGTGCAAAATAGTTCATACAATTTAATACAAATAATAATAATTTGCCGCGTCGTGAAGCTTAGTTCCGCTGAAGTTGAGTGCGGTCTTGCCTTAAGAGTTCAAAGAAGGCAAAATATATATTTAGAACGTCTGAAGAGAAATGTCAACAACAGCCGACTTCAAACTTACATTTTACGTTGAATTGTTCGAGATAACATATGTCACTGCAACGTGAACGAGGTCATTTATATTGTTTTTTTTTTAGAAGTGAGATATTTGAACTTTAAAGAGACACAAATAAATAAAATAAAATAAAATAAAATAATATAAAAAATGGATTTCGATATAAATTTTCGACGAAAATTTTGAATTCAACATAATCAATTTTCACCGACTATACAAAAAATCAAAAGATAAATCATACATTTTTTGAATTTCTTATGTTTAAATACAAAAAAAAAAAATACTTACATTCGTATATTTTCTTTTAAATGCAACATTTTATTCTGTTACAGCAATCACAGCAAATATTTTTATTGTGAAAATGTAACAAAAAATTACAGTAAGTTGTACTACAACAATGTAGTATCAAAAGCTGTGAAACAGAATCATACATTTTTCCAATATTTCCAGCCGATTCTCCAATGCTACATTGATGTACTACACCTGAAAAACCAATGTATGTTTGAAACAGAAATGATGTAATACAACTGTTATACTACTACATTGTAGCTGATGTAGTAGCGGAGAAATAGGCCCCAGTGTGAAGAACGTCGTTAAGACTGTTTCCATTTTGAGATGGATTTGATGCATTAAAGACCACTCACAGACGTGTTGTTCAGCTTTCTAGTCTAACAACAGCGTGGTGGGGTAGATAATATGAAACAATTTTATTGTCGAGAGATATTTCTTCAGAAGGAACCCTTTTCATATGTTCAACGTCTAAATACTCTTGTATTACATTATTGTATTCCGCTTCAAGTAGGGGTGTCCTTTTAAGTCGATTTTCGGAGGAAATATAACGTTTTAAGCAGATATTTCTTGAGAGACCAAGTTGTAAATCATTAGGAAATTCATTTTTAAAGGGTAGTCTTACAACATACCTCCCATCGGGCTCTCGATACGTCGATTCAGAATATAAATTTTTCTTCTGGTGACAACAACTTAGGAGTAGAAATCTCTTCTAGTTCCCAAAAGCGTTTGATTTCGTCATCAATTAAGACTTGGTTGACAAAGGATGTAAATTTTGAAGGCGTGGAATTATTTGGTTTTTGTAGGCGACCAGAAATAATCCAGCCAAAAATTGTATACTGTGCTACCAAACTTTCATAAACGTCATGACGAATGGTGAATGATATTCCGATAAATATCAGCTCCAATAAGTAAATCTATTCTGGAAGATTTGTGAAAATAAGGATCAGCTAGTTGAATCCCAGAGAATCTTGAAAGTTCCAAAAAGTTTATTGATTGAGAAGGAAGTTTCCCGGTTGGGTTATCGACGACTTAGGCTCGTACCGGAACGGTAGTAGAGTTGAAATGAGAACCCATTCTAAAATGGTATAACAATTTTGAAGTCGTTGCTAGGATAGCGTTGACTCCAGAAATAGTTGCATTTATAGGAGTGCAATGAAGATCTAAACGAAGTTGAGTAGCCTTTGAAATTAAAGATATTTCTGATCCAGGGTCTATTAAGGCTCGGAGAATATATTTTGTACCATGAGAAAACACATGAACTAAAGCTGTGGCTAAAAGAACTTGATTTGCTGATTTGGAAAAAAAAGAATTTACAGTTTGAGGGTTTGATATGGAAGTGGACTGTATGTTATTTTGTTGTGAATCTGTATTTGAAATGGATTTTGGTAAAGAATTCAAGTTTTGACTTATTTCATTGGTTTGAGAAGTTGACTCAATCGATGTTTGCAAATGTAAAAGTGTATGGTGTCGCTTTTTGCAATGGTTGCATGTAAAAGGGCTTTTACACTGATGTGTAGTATGAAAAATAGATAAGCAATTAAAACATGCTTTGTTTGTTCTTATAATTTCAATTCTATTCAAAACTGATTTTTGCAAAAAAAAGGACAAACGCGTAGGGAATGTTTACCTTTACAATCTAGACAGGAATCTTTATTAACCTTGGCAAGGTGCGTTTTTAATTATTTTTTTATTGGCCGTGTCTGTGATACAGAAACACTCATTTTAGAATTAGCCACACGAACATCACTAACCGTTTCGAGCACTTTGTATCGAGCTACTAGGAATTTACTCATTGCTTTCCATGTTGGTATCTCTGATGGATTTTCTAAACTCGCTTCCCACAGCGATAATGTTTTTTCTGGTATACGAGCTGACACTAAAAATATTATGAATGAACCCCATGTCTCAGTTTGAATCTCATATGAAGCTATAGCACTAAGACAATCGTTTACTTCTCTATTAATTTGCTTAAGACACTTATCTGTTTCATTTGAATTGTGAGAAATATTCAATAAAATCTTTAATTGTTTGTTAACTATTATTTTCTTATTTTCATATTGCTCTTTCAGAGCGTTCCATGCAATTTGAAAGTTGTCATCCGTTAAGGAAAATTTAGATACGATGCTATGAGCATCGTCGCGAGTTTTAGCTAAAAGATGAAATAGATTTTGAACTGGACTAAGTTTCGGGTGCTTTTTGTAGACCGCAGTGAACATGTCGCGGAACGTTGGCTACAAAAGATAATCACCATTAAAAACACTGGAATCACAAGCGGGTAGTGTAAAATACCCATGCGAGGCATTTTCCTGTTGTTTGGCAAGAGATTTTACCTGAAGAAGTACTTGAGATACACCCAAGGCAATATTGTCGGTATTGTCCGGAGAAGATTCACCTCCGCTCGCTTGAAGATGAGTTTAACCGATCAGCTGCATTTAAAATAAATTCTAAGCACGAGATATAGGTTTCTGTAGACGTTTTGTATTTAGATTTTACTGCACTTAAATTCTCTTGAGATAGTGGTTCAACCCAGAAGCGTACGCAGGATTTTGTTTGGGGGGGGGGGCTCAGTCTCATTTTTGTTGAAATTTATTTAAGGTATCACAAAATAGCAAACAAAATATAAGCCTTTGGTATTATCAACCACCAGAAGTTAAATTTCAATAGAAAAACAAAAACAAAAGGAACAACACGCAAAATACTCCCTATAGTTATAAAATGAATTTTACCTTTCTTTCTTTGTAAACAAATATTTTTTGTAAAAATTCACTTCGACAAAAATCCACTTTATAGACTCGATTTAAACAACGTCAACGTATAGGTGAAAAGTGTATTCACATTTTAATAAATAAAATGTCCGTTTTTTCTTTAAATAAGCTCATAGCCAAGGTACTGTTTATTGCACATAAACTGAAAGTACACCAACTGACAACATACACAACCAAAAACCCGCGTATAACGTAACTTTTACAAGACCTATATGTTTGTTAATGTATTTATTAAGTCTGTTCCTTTCCTTTGAGTTTCTGTGATTTTTAGTCCAAAGTCCTGTCAAGTTCATATAACAAAAATGAAATTGACAGAACTTTGGAACAAAATGCACAGAAAATCACAGACATTTGGAGTTAAGGAACAGACACTATTATAGTTTAAAGTAACAGAAGCAGTAGCTATACAAATACAATGAACAAAATGGTAACATTTTTCAAGGGAATTCTCATTATACAAATTATTATTTGGGCGTTTTCGTTGTGGTTTCGCTAAACTCATTTTTTACTTAAGTACAGTTTAAATAAAATCAATTATAAAAATTTATTCCAATTCTATTTCTGTACTTATCAAAATAGAAGTTTATTAAATTATTGAACGCCAAAAATAGTGCATTGAGAAAAACTAAAATAAATGTTTTGGTTATCATTTAAGTTTTAACTAATCATAATAGTTTAAAACGACAATGAATACGGTCCATTAACTTTAAAAAAAAAAGATTTTAAGAAGATTATCTACCTCTTATACAAGTTAAGGGCAGTTTTTCGAAATGTCATCAATTGACTACAGCTTTCTTATAATGCATTATGTCGTAGAATTAGATATAACATTCGGCAAAAAAAAAATATACAGTTTACAGATATTTAAAAATATTTTTAGAACATTTGATACGTTCACTGAGCGCGAAGATACTGGTTAAAGTATAACTTAAGCATTTGACCACTAAAAAGCAATAAAAAAGAGAAGATATCAAGGGAATCTATTTTGTTAATTAGTGCACTGCATTCGTTATTTTCATTCCCGCTTTTTTTAAATGAGAAAAGAAGGACAAAATTAAAAGTGTGAAATCATTTTGCGAAATTTGACTGATTGCAAGGGATAAAATGTCCGTTTGTTTGGGTTTCAATATTACGTGTGGTATGAACTAATGGTTTCAATACAACATCCATGTCTATAGATTTGTTTTTAAAATTAAAATTGAAAATACTGCTTAAGTTCAAAATTAACAACAATAAAATTTGAACGCAAAATAATAAAAGAACTTTCTTCGATGATATATGAAATCTTAGCACAGTACACCATATTGCTTGGGGGGCCTCAAGCCCCTTCAGCCCCCCCTGCGTACGCCACTGCTTCAACCGTGTTACGAACGCAAATTGCATATGCAGATTTAACATCTGCCCATAAACAAGTAAGCTCTACTTTCCTTGCTTCCAACGAATGAAGTGTTTAAATTAATATCTTTAATATCCGCGAAATGTTCAACCAAATTATCGGCACAAAAAATAAAATTCTCCATCTCAGACATTTTTCACTAAATATAGTTTTAAATTGCTAACTACCAGTGGCGATTCCTCCCAGTTAGCAGGTTTATCGCCGCTAAACCAAGAATTTAAATGAATAAATTGTATGATGTACTTTTTATTTTCAAAAAGTAACAAATGGCAATGTTGAAATAATGATAATGATTTCATACAATAATCAATACTATAAATACAATAAACTACCCACCTACCCACCTACCTACCTACCTACCTATTTTCAAATCATATTTTCCTTCACACAACACAAAACTCCCATCTTCCTATCTGCCTCAGCGTTACAATATGCGATACCAAAACCAAATTCTCTACAAAGAGCATTGAAACTTTGTATATAAAAACTATAGTACTATTATGGAATCGATTTTTCTGTTACTGGGAGTGTTCTCGTGAGGGCGCAAACATCGTGCCACGTTGGTTTGGAGAGATGTGAATGAGGATAGGAAGAGGAATAAAAGCTGGTAGTAAGAAGGAGAGGAGTATATTTTGTTGATTCTGACAGTTGCTGACAACAATTACCTGGTGTGAGTGAGATAGTTTTTCGTCATGGCAACGAAGGGGATTATTCGCACAAAATAAAAAAAATGTTCTCGTTGTCATGGTGCATTGTACAACAGTATCGTTTTTTGAATTTGAATTTGCGAACAGATTTTTTTGTTGTTTTCTATCAAAGTCTATGATAATACACAATATACATACATATGTCTATAGATAGGTTAATTATAATTTGATTTGCTTCGAATTTGTTGAAAATTTTCAATTTCAGCTGAAAATCATATTATCTAGACTACACCGTTGCTAATTTTCACAATTCTTAGGCAAACATAGTCTTACAACGATGCTATATTTCTTTATGAGGCATTCAAGAACAAACATTTGTTTCGAAAAAAAAAATCCAGAAACATTTTTTTTAGGTTTATTTTTTTGAAAAAAAAAAACTAGAAAAAAACACTTTAAAAGTAATTTTTGTACAGGTAAATTTATCAAAAGTTTGATTACTTTAAATGTAAAAAAATTGATACAAACAAAGAATTTGTTTTAACTACCTTTCAAAAAAATACTTTTACAGGAAAACAAATTTTGATAAAATTAAAAAAAAAGTATTTTACATTTAAAAAACTCTTGATAAATTTAAGAAAAAATAGGCTTAACTTTAAAAAATATACTTTAAAAAGTAAAGAAATTTTGATAAAATTTAAAAAAGAATAACTTTACCTTAAAAAAAAACTTTTTAAGGTAAACAAAATTCGAAAATATTCAAAAAAAAAAACAATTTAAATAAAAATTTTGGGAAAATTTAAAAAAATAAATATTTTTTTACCTTTAAAAAATACCTACTTAAGATAAAAATAAAAAAACTATTTTACCCCGAAAAAAATATTTTTAAGAGTAGGGAAATTTAAAAAATAAATTAATAAACAAAAATGGAAAAAATTAAAGAAAAGTATTTAATTATAAAAAATTAAATATTTTTACTTTTAAAAAATACTTAAGATAAAACAAATTGAAAACAAATTTAAAAAATTTATTTAACCTTTAAAAAAAAGTATTTTTAAGGGTAGAGACATTTTGGCGAAATTTAAAAAATAAATATATTTTTATCTTTAAAAGAAAATAAGATAAAACCAATTGAAAAAATTAAAAAAAAAATATTTTGTCCATAAAAAAATGTTTTTAAAAGAGAAATTTTACAAAATTTAAAAAATAAAAATCTTTTGTCTATTTAAGATAAGCACTTTGTTAATTTTTTAGTAAATTTTAATTTTACTTAAGGTTGTTAATTTTTTAACTTTGTTAAATTTTTACTTAACAAAATTCAAATTGCATTAAGTAATTTTAATAAATTCTATAAACTAAAGAAATTTTACTTTACGAAGTATTTTTTTTAGTTCACGTAAAAAAATTCAATTTAGCTCACCTAGTTTAAAAATGCGTATTCAAAATTTCAAAAACCAAATTTCAACTTTATGAAATAATATTGAAAAATTCACGTGAAAAATTCAATTGTGAATATTTTAACAATAACTATTAGGCAATGTTCAAATTTCGATTATGAAAATTGTATGAAGTAATTTCAATAAATTCGCATTTTGTAAGGTGTTTGAAATGAAATTTGAACTTTATTAAGTAATTTTTAAAAAATTCACGTGAGAAAATCAAATTAAGTATTCTTTTTTCAAAATTCCCGTGAATATTTAGACACTACTTATTCAACAAAAAAATTTCCAAATCTTGTTTTTTTAATTCCCGCGAAAAGTAGTGTGTGGAATTTTTAGTAGGTAATTGGAAAATATGCAGATTAAATTTAATTTAAATCAAATTTTGTTTGTAAATTGTTATTTAGAGAACTTTTAAAAATTACTTATTAAATTCAAATTTCATTTTTGAAACTTTTTTCGCACGAATTTTCACATGGTGAACTATAAAATTTTTAAAAACGTTATAATCTAGGATATTTTAAAAAAATAATCTTATAAAGTTAGAATTTCACTTTTAGAAATGTTATAATTCCCACGGAAAAAATCCCCGTGAATTTTTAAACATAGCTTGTTTCATTTTTGAAAACTTTATAGAAATTATTTATAATACTTTAAAAATTCATTCTTGGACATTTTAAACTGATTGTGAAAAATCTTTAATTTTTTTAAGAAATTACGCACAAAATTTAAAATTTCGCTTGAGAAAATATTAAAATCATTTTTAAATTCGGGTTTCTTTCGAAAGAAATTTGACTTTCCCTCGTCACCCAAACAAATGCATATAATTTTCTTATATTTTTCACGCCTAATAATTTTCATTTTTGTCAACGAAAAGTTCACTTCACTTGGATGTATATGAAAAACTTTAGTGAAAAAGGTTTCGTACCGAAATTGTATAAATTATTAAATTTTATTTTGTTTACCATTTATATACATATGTATATGTATATTTATAATAGATAATATAAAATAATAAGTACCTACCTACTAAATGGCGTTCACCATCTAATATCATATATTTGTCATATCTCCTTAAATATGAACGCAAATATCAACCTACAAAATAAAAACAATTTCTTCCTATCCCTACTTGATATAAGAAATTCTTGTACAACTTAAAGTGGCAACATTACTCAACTTGCTACAGCATATCTCACACACAACGAAAGAAAAAATATAAACATTATTTCCTTTTAAAATTATCTTTATTATCCTACTTCCTCCTTAAATTTAGCAAAAAAAAACCTTCAGTCTTCCCCTACGTAAACAAAATTGGTGGAAGAAAATAACAAAAAAGAGTTTAGTGTTTACTCCCTTGCACTAGCTTTAATTTTGTATGCGTTGTTCTCGTTCATTTATTGCTGCCTTGAACGTCATTCTAATCGTCAATTCCCTCAGTTTCTCCCTGTCCTGTACTCTCCAATCTCTACAATTTCGTAGTACTGGTAGTGCTCACCTCGAATCTCTCTATCGATCTTCTTCATGATAGTACTATAGTTTTTATATACAAAGATTGAAATAATTAAAAAAAAAAATAGATACCTACCTTTGTATATAAAAACTATAGTACTATCATGAAGAAGATCGATAGAGAGATTCGAGGTGAGCACTACCAGTACTACGAAATTGTAGAGATTGGAGAGTACAGGACAGGGAGAAACTGAGGGAATTGACGATTAGAATGACGTTCAAGGCAGCAATAAATGAACGAGAACAACGCATACAAAATTAAAGCTAGTGCAAGGGAGTAAACACTAAACTCTTTTTTGTTATTTTCTTCCACCAATTTTGTTTACGTAGGGGAAGACTGAAGGTTTTTTTTTGCTAAATTTAAGGAGGAAGTAGGATAATAAAGATAATTTTAAAAGGAAATAATGTTTATATTTTTTCTTTCGTTGTGTGTGAGATATGCTGTAGCAAGTTGAGTAATGTTGCCACTTTAAGTTGTACAAGAATTTCTTATATCAAGTAGGGATAGGAAGAAATTGTTTTTATTTTGTAGGTTGATATTTGCGTTCATATTTAAGGAGATATGACAAATATATGATATTAGATGGTGAACGCCATTTAGTAGGTAGGTACTTATTATTTTATATTATCTATTATAAATATACATATACATATGTATATAAATGGTAAACAAAATAAAATTTAATAATTTATACAATTTCGGTACGAAACCTTTTTCACTAAAGTTTTTCATATACATCCAAGTGAAGTGAACTTTTCGTTGACAAAAATGAAAATTATTAGGCGTGAAAAATATAAGAAAATTATATGCATTTGTTTGGGTGACGAGGGAAAGTCAAATTTCTTTCGAAAGAAACCCGAATTTAAAAATGATTTTAATATTTTCTCAAGCGAAATTTTAAATTTTGTGCGTAATTTCTTAAAAAAATTAAAGATTTTTCACAATCAGTTTAAAATGTCCAAGAATGAATTTTTAAAGTATTATAAATAATTTCTATAAAGTTTTCAAAAATGAAACAAGCTATGTTTAAAAATTCACGGGGATTTTTTCCGTGGGAATTATAACATTTCTAAAAGTGAAATTCTAACTTTATAAGATTATTTTTTTAAAATATCCTAGATTATAACGTTTTTAAAAATTTTATAGTTCACCATGTGAAAATTCGTGCGAAAAAAGTTTCAAAAATGAAATTTGAATTTAATAAGTAATTTTTAAAAGTTCTCTAAATAACAATTTACAAACAAAATTTGATTTAAATTAAATTTAATCTGCATATTTTCCAATTACCTACTAAAAATTCCACACACTACTTTTCGCGGGAATTAAAAAAACAAGATTTGGAAATTTTTTTGTTGAATAAGTAGTGTCTAAATATTCACGGGAATTTTGAAAAAAGAATACTTAATTTGATTTTCTCACGTGAATTTTTTAAAAATTACTTAATAAAGTTCAAATTTCATTTCAAACACCTTACAAAATGCGAATTTATTGAAATTACTTCATACAATTTTCATAATCGAAATTTGAACATTGCCTAATAGTTATTGTTAAAATATTCACAATTGAATTTTTCACGTGAATTTTTCAATATTATTTCATAAAGTTGAAATTTGGTTTTTGAAATTTTGAATACGCATTTTTAAACTAGGTGAGCTAAATTGAATTTTTTTACGTGAACTAAAAAAAATACTTCGTAAAGTAAAATTTCTTTAGTTTATAGAATTTATTAAAATTACTTAATGCAATTTGAATTTTGTTAAGTAAAAATTTAACAAAGTTAAAAAATTAACAACCTTAAGTAAAATTAAAATTTACTAAAAAATTAACAAAGTGCTTATCTTAAATAGACAAAAGATTTTTATTTTTTAAATTTTGTAAAATTTCTCTTTTAAAAACATTTTTTTATGGACAAAATATTTTTTTTTTAATTTTTTCAATTGGTTTTATCTTATTTTCTTTTAAAGATAAAAATATATTTATTTTTTAAATTTCGCCAAAATGTCTCTACCCTTAAAAATACTTTTTTTTAAAGGTTAAATAAATTTTTTAAATTTGTTTTCAATTTGTTTTATCTTAAGTATTTTTTAAAAGTAAAAATATTTAATTTTTTATAATTAAATACTTTTCTTTAATTTTTTCCATTTTTGTTTATTAATTTATTTTTTAAATTTCCCTACTCTTAAAAATATTTTTTTCGGGGTAAAATAGTTTTTTTATTTTTATCTTAAGTAGGTATTTTTTAAAGGTAAACAAATATTTATTTTTTTAAATTTTCCCAAAATTTTTATTTAAATTGTTTTTTTTTTTTGAATATTTTCGAATTTTGTTTACCTTAAAAAGTTTTTTTTTAAGGTAAAGTTATTCTTTTTTAAATTTTATCAAAATTTCTTTACTTTTTAAAGTATATTTTTTAAAGTTAAGCCTATTTTTTCTTAAATTTATCAAGAGTTTTTTAAATGTAAAATACTTTTTTTTTAATTTTATCAAAATTTGTTTTCCTGTAAAAGTATTTTTTTGAAAGGTAGTTAAAACAAATTCTTTGTTTGTATCAATTTTTTTACATTTAAAGTAATCAAACTTTTGATAAATTTACCTGTACAAAAATTACTTTTAAAGTGTTTTTTTCTAGTTTTTTTTTTCAAAAAAATAAACCTAAAAAAAAATGTTTCTGGATTTTTTTTTTCGAAACAAATGTTTGTTCTTGAATGCCTCATAAAGAAATATAGCATCGTTGTAAGACTATGTTTGCCTAAGAATTGTGAAAATTAGCAACGGTGTAGTCTAGATAATATGATTTTCAGCTGAAATTGAAAATTTTCAACAAATTCGAAGCAAATCAAATTATAATTAACCTATCTATAGACATATGTATGTATATTGTGTATTATCATAGACTTTGATAGAAAACAACAAAAAAATCTGTTCGCAAATTCAAATTCAAAAAACGATACTGTTGTACAATGCACCATGACAACGAGAACATTTTTTTTATTTTGTGCGAATAATCCCCTTCGTTGCCATGACGAAAAACTATCTCACTCACACCAGGTAATTGTTGTCAGCAACTGTCAGAATCAACAAAATATACTCCTCTCCTTCTTACTACCAGCTTTTATTCCTCTTCCTATCCTCATTCACATCTCTCCAAACCAACGTGGCACGATGTTTGCGCCCTCACGAGAACACTCCCAGTAACAGAAAAATCGATTCCATAATAGTACTATAGTTTTTATATACAAAGTACCTACCTAACCTATTATTGTTCTCAATTATATTTTCCTGCAGACACACAACATAAAACTCTCATAGAACAAGTCTCCCTTGAAACATTTTAGCTTGCAACATCTGCGCTGCACAATTTCATACAATTTTTAATAATATCTATACAAATTACAAATACAAGCACAAATACAATACAATCTAGAATACAAGAGCGTTTTACTACAGAATGTCCTAAGCAAAGCCCAGCTAAATAAATGAAAGCGTAAGCGTAAGTATGATGCGATAAGGCACGATACATAAGGTATGCAAGCAGCTCCAGGTACATTTTGGGTACGTTTTTTTTGTCATTCTCTTTTTTGCTTTCGTATATGTTTCTGGGAAAATGCGGTAGGAAGGATGAATGCATTGTTTTGTTATTAGTGATCTTTGATTGATATGAGTAAACATTGAGATTGAGTTCTTTAGCACAGTGAATAATTACACAAAAAAAAGTGCTAAATTCGCAAAGCGCGATGTAGTTCTGCATTTTTTATATTTTGTTGGGGCATGTTAGAGTAGTATATAGCCAAGTTTGCAGCAACAGTGAAAAAAACGCTAAAATCACCCCTTTTTTCCGACAATTTCCTTTATAACTTTGGAAATATGCAACTTATGAAAAAACCGTCCACTATAAACTTGTTTTTTATAAAATTTTCTACAAAACAACATCAGTTTTAAATGCATGTTATATTTGTGTTGCTATCTAACCATGAATTAAAAAAATATGTCAAAAATTGTCCAATTCTTCTAAAAATTTGGAATCAAATAGTCTAGACTCTAGAGTATCACAAGACGAAATTCGATCCAAATCGGTGAAATAGTTTTGGCAAGAAATATGATGCTAACTAAGTGCAACACAATTATGATGCAAACATTGCGGTGGTCAAAGTAGGACACTTAAGTTGGCACTGATTTTTGTACATGTACTTAGAACCATAAAATCATGAAATATAGTTATAATAGATGTTTACATCTTTTTTTAAGCCAAGTGAACAGTTTTCGGAACTTTTAAATTCAGTACCAAAGTTGCTTAAAAAAATATATAAATATTATAACTATATTTTATGATAATAATTCTTCGTGACTTAGCAGCATATATGGTCAACTCATTGAAAGGCAATAAAATAAAACTTAGAATTTATATTTAACTTGTTTTGTAGGTTAGAATTATTTAAAATATTTTGAATTATTATTCAAAATATAATAAATATAGTTTGAAATATTTATTATTATTCGAACTTTTGATTTAAAAAAAACGTCTTTTTCAAGACATTTTTTAATATTAAAAAGAATAATAGTTGCGTTCAAAAACCAAAATACAACCAAAAGAGGATTAAACGATGATATTATTTTTATAAGAAAAAAATTTTTAAGTACATATTTTATAATTTTTAAAAATTGAAGCTATAAAATATTAATAACTGTTTTTGAGACCTGAAGAAAAACGTAACCACGTTTGAAACATCGTCTGATTTAGATACTTAGCTACAAATATAGACCTAAAGCATAAACATTATATTTTATGTATAAGGGTTCAAAGTACGTGTACAAAAATCAGTGCCAACTTAAGTGTCCTACTTTGACCACAACAAAGTCGGCGAAAATTTTTTTTCCGTCAAACGACGCGACGAAGCGAATTTATGTATCGATACATTTTTGAACTTTTATTTTATACCTATAATTTATTAACGTTTTTTTATTAATTGTCGTTATCAATCAAATTAAAAAAAAAAGTATGATTTTTTTTTTATTTTAACCTGCCCAGACCACCTAGCTCAACCAATACTAAGGACCAGGAATCGCCACTGCTAACTACCCAATTTAAAAATAATTTTCTCAAAAAATACGTAGGAGACTTTGATTATACCCAGCAAAATGGAATAACTTTTCGCTATGTAAATAATTTAATTTTCTAAACGCATTCATAAACTTGCACAAGAACAAAATCAAGCACACGTACCTGTTGCTGCTGTAGAACTGATGATAAAAACTGGTTTTCGATTACTCTACGAGAAACGAGACCTTGAAAAGATCGTAATGGGTATCGCACTGATGTGATCAGGTTAATGAATGATGATAGAAGAGACTTTTTGATGATCTATAGTGTATAGAGTCGGCAGCAATAAAGATGTCTATGATGATGATGATGATGATGAGAATTAGAATAGATGAGAAAGCTTTTGGTTGATGTTGATGGAATAAATGTGGTGAATATATGCTATGCTATTAATAACGATGGTAGATAGAGCTTTTGGTAAAGATGATGATGAAGATACTGATGATAATTATGAGATAATGATGTTGAACTTGTGTGTGGTCGCTGTTGTATGATTGATCTTCTTGATAGATTTGCCCTTATAGATCGATAAAATGTTGTAATTTAGCCAAAATTGATGTAATTTTAATAAATTTGATTTTTAAAGATGAAATGACTGTGTTTTGTTGGTTGCTTAGATGTTTCCACGTGTATGGATCAGTCTTGCGGAGCAGAGCTGATGATGATTTGGAATGAAATAACACGTTTTTTTCCTTTTCAGGTGCCAAATGAGTGATCAAATCGTAGATTTTTAATAATTTGGCTCGATTAGGACCATATTATGTTGGGATGCGGTATTGATCTCGGAAGTTTGAAAAAGAAAGTTAAATAGCAACACACGTTATTTTAGTCAAAATTCAGTTTTTATTATAGTATAAATTATTCCTTAAAATAGGTGATAATTGTTCTTACCTCGACGAGTGTTAATAAGAAAAAGAGGAAGTAGAAAAGTAAAAATGCCACAGGAAGGGTCGTCTTTCTATATTATTAAAATTTTACATGGGTAATTTAAACTGCCTCCTGTGGCTTCATATAGATATTAACTTAACTTTAAGCTGATAACAAATTTATTTAGTTATACATATTGATAAGGTAGTGTTTTGGCTTAAACAGTAGGACTTAGGATTGTCTGTATTATGCTCTATTTGGAATGATATCATTCTATGGTCTGAGAACGTTACATAACTTGATACTTATCACTTACTGATTGCAATAGAGTCTGAATTAGTGTAAAGTGTCACATCGAGCACTTTTCTTCTGTTCCTGGTAATGAAGGTTGGTTCATTACCACGATTTAGGATCAACAAATTGTTCTTAATAATATATTCAAAAAGTGACTCACCTTTTTGGTTTGTATCCGTGCTCCCCCATTGCAGATGATGAGCATTTGCGTCGCAGAGCTAGGAGGTCCCAACCGATCTTACCTGACGCTGTTACCAGGTCATCAAAGGCTTCTGACAGCGGAGGGCCCGGTTCATCACCTGGCATGTAAACGGAGGCTAGGATCAGGGGCGGGCCCCTTTTCTTTCGCACTTCTTCGCCGTCATAGCTGTGCTACAGTAGGGAGATAAGAGGAAAAGATTTCTGTTTATTTTCGCCACTATACAAGTACGATAGTTAACTTCTGTAGGCCCTTTTTTGAAGTATAGGATGTAATCGTTAGACCTGAGTCCGCAGATACAATAGGGGTAGGTGAAAAGTGTATTCACATTTAAATATATAAAATTTCCAATTTTTCTTTAAATAAGCTCATAGCTATGTTATAATAACATTTATTACGTCTGCTCCTTTACTTTGAGATTCTGTGATTTTTAATCCGAAGTCCTGTCAAGTTCATATAAAAGAAATGAAATTTACAGAACTTGGGAACAAAATGCACAGAAAATCACAGACATATTATAGTTTAAAGTAGCAGAAGCAGTAGCTAATACAATGAAAAAAATCGTAACATTTTGTAAAAAAGAAAATTCTCATAATACAACACGTTTTCATGTTATTTCGCTTAACTCATGTTTTACTTAAGTACACTTTAAATAAGATCAATTATAACAATTTATTATTATTATCAAAATAAAAGTTTATTAAATAATTGAACGTCAAAAATTGTGGATTAACAAAAACTAAAATAAATGTTTAGGTTTTCTTTTAACTAATCATAATAGTTTTAAATAACTATGAATACGGCCAATTAACTTTAAAAAAAGAGTTTGAGAAGATTGTCTACCTCTGAAACAAGTTTAAGGCAGTTTTTCGAAATGTCATCAATTGACTCTACAATTTTCTTAATGCCTTATGTCCTAGCATGAAAAATAACATTCGGCAACAAAAAAATGCAATTTACAGATATTTAAAAATATTTTTTGAATATTTGATACGTTCTCCCCCAGTTTCACAGTGGAAGTTTAAACTCTACTTTAGGTTTTAACTTCAGTTCAACAATTTATTCAGTTTCACAGTTAGTTTAAACCTTGCACTGAATTCAATTTGTAGTTTAAGTTAACCGAGATCATTCTGCCGTTTAAACCTAAGTTCAACGTTTGGGACCACTATACATAATACATAATGGAATATGTATTTACTTATTTTTCATAACCAATTCCATCAGCAAATCTATGTCTGCTGTTGAAAAGTTGTTATTTATCTTTTTTTTTTGCACAATTATTGGTTTATTTTCCACTTTTTAAAAATTAAGTTCGTGTCAATTGAAAAAAAAATGTCGACAGATTATCAACAACCCAAAATAATTGTTGCTGTTTCGCGTATTCTTTGCTTCAGAAGGAGAAAGAAGAGACAAGGAAAGCTACGTACTGTTTGCAATACGTCACTTGGTGAGGCAAAAACAAAATATGCTGCCAACTTTTTTTTCATAAAATCTACTTAAACGAAGTTCAACTGATCTGAAGATCAGATTTCACTGTGAAACCGGAAGAGTTAAACCAAAAATTTAAACTCAGTTCAAGGTTCAGCTGATCTTAAGTTTAAACTCCCACTGTGAAACTGAGGGTCAGTCGTTCACTGAGCGCGAAGATACTGGTTAAAGCTTTTGACCACACTAAAAAGCAATAAAAAAGAGAAGAACTTAATAAGTGCACTGCAATCGTTATTTAATTCCGGCTTGTTTTGGTTTTGAATGGGAAAAGAAGGAAAAAATTAAATGTGAGATATCATTTTGCGAATTTTGACTGATTGCAAAGGACTTTTGTTTGGGTTTCTATTAATACTGAGATATGTTTGAAATGTCAAACCAAATCTATATAACGTGTGGTATGAACTAATGATTTCAATACGACATCCATGTCTACAGTTTTTTTTTTAAATTAAAATTGAAAATACTGCTAAAATTTAAAATTAACAAAAATAAAATTTGAACTTAAAAATAATAAAAAAACTTTCCTCTATGAAATATAAAATCTTAGCACAGTATACCATATTGCTTGGGGGGGGGGGGCTCAAGCTCCCTAAGCCATGCATACGCAACTGAAAGTACCTTAAATTAAAGATAAAACATTGAGAAAGTTGTGGACAAAAAACTGATATCTTTTGATTATAATTGTACCAGCAGCAGTGCAAGAAGTAAAAAGTGATCCACTGTTGACACCTTTACGCTGAGTTTTTACGTGGTGATTTGCCAAAGTATACTAAAAAAATAACACACTTCTTCATAAGTATGACAGTTATCCCTATCGGAAGTTCTATAGCTAGGGTGTCCATCTGGGTACTTTACAAAAAGAGGACATTTTCCTCTAAAAGCTATAAAAAAGAGAACATTTAGAGACAAAATAGAGAACGAAAAAGAGAACATAACAAAATAAAAAAATGTTTTTTAAATACAAAATATGAATAACTTATACAAAAATTTAATTTTATAAAATATTACCTAAAACAAAATATGTACATTCATGCACCCTGCCTAGTCAAGTGTCCTAATATCCAAGAATCATACAAACGCTGATAAATGTATTGCTGATCAAAACATAGGTAACTAAAATGTAAAATGTGAGTAGGGTTTAGTGTGTTAAGGCTTAACTACATAGGCCTACATTTGTACAAAAGTACAATACAAATGTGAGAAATAAATATCTATTCTATTGCCTGCAAAAAAAAAAACAATTGAAAATTGTTCATGGTTGTTTAATTTATGCGTCAGAACAATTAATCTAAGAGCCGACAGCAAATTTTAGGAGTGGATGTATAACCAAAATCTGAGTATGTGGGTTTATAGGTGCATATTTTGTGATATCGAAATCAAAAGTCTGTCAGGTTTTTATTTCAGCCTTTGGCGGGGGTGGGGGGTTGAAAATAAAGATTTTCTAAAATTCTTATCAGGGGTATTATCACTTCCATCAATTTATTAAAAATACTAAGATGCTCTGTCATTTTCCCTAAGTCCAAACACCTTAATCTTGATGATATGACTAACAGAACGCAAGATATAAGCTTTTTAAGCGATTCTAATCGGGTTTTTCTTGGAGATTTATTAACCGCAAAAAATCAACAAAACAAAGTCTCCAAAAACAGGCTCGTTTAAAAAGCTTATATCTTGAGTTCTACTGGTCATATCACCAAGATTAAGTTGTTTTGACTTAAAGAAAATGACAGAGCATCATAATGAACTTTCAAGAAATTGATGGAAGTGATAATACCCCTGATAAGAATTTTAAAAAACCTCTATTTTCAACCCCTCACACCTGCCAGAGGCTGAAATAAAAACCTGCCAGACTTTTGATTTCGATATCGCAAAATATGCACCTACAAGCCCTCATACTCAGATTTTGGTTATACAGCCACTCCCAAAATTTGCTGTCGGCTCTTGTACTAAATGTTCGTATTTTTTTTTTTGCAAGCATGTTTCTTTAGCGACCATTTTAATTTCTCACTTTTGTACTTTTGTACAAAAGGAGGTCAATGTAGTTGAGGCTTAAGGCTTCAGTTATAGCTTTCATTGAAAACCATCATTGAACATTTTGTCTTTCAATTTTGATGCACTTTAACCATTAAATCTGATGGCGTTTTGGTACTAAAATGATGGTTGTTAGTTATATATTTTTTTTAATCAATAAATGTTTAGTTTGCCTTAAAACTTTCTAATAAAGTCACCTTTAGTTTTTCAAAGATGAAAATCTTTTTTAATGAACAGCTGATATTTTGTTCCCAAAAGTGGAACACATTCGTTCCAATGAAATGTGTTCCTTTCTCTTCCTGTTCTCGTCTGTCAGTTTTTCGTTCAATCGACTCTAACCTCAAAGTTGGTTTTTGTTGGAATTTTCAATGAAAGGAAATTTCATGATGGCTATAACCGACTTGTCACAAAGTATTCCACCATTTCACTGATGGTTTTTAATGAAAGCTAAGAAAGAAAGCTAATAAGGGGCTAGATCTGCCTTTATCATCATTAATACGCCTTAACATTTTTCTTTTGTACTTTTTCTTTATAACTTTATCGTTTAAAAATTGTACAGAAGTTCTGACACCGTATTCACGCCGTGAATTTTATTTAAAAAATAAGAGAACAAAAAAGATACATCAAGAAATAGATAGTGTAAAAAAGATCGGAGTGAAAAAAGAGAACATGTTCTCTTTTAAAGAGATAAGATGTACACCCTATGCCCTAAATATACCTCTAATTTTATTGAACCATTACGCCATTCTACTGTAACATGATTTGGAAACTTATCAGCCTGCTTAACCAGTGCACTCAATAGTTTTTTTTTTTAATTTTTTACTAAAAACAACAATTTTGTTTTTAGGTCCTGTTTTCGGTTGTGTACCAGAGGCGTGGCGTGAATTATTTGAATTGGGAAGTCGAATCAAAATCAATCAAATTTAATCGCAAATATAAGGGCCTTAATTTTTTGTAGGTACTTTAAACAAGGACATGTTCTTATAAGTTTATTTTCAACACCAATTTTGCAAAGTTCCAATCATTTTTATCACATTAAATAAATAAATTTTTACATCATCCGAAATTTTGTGAAATAGGTACCTATATGGAAATATCAATGCTTTGATATGCGTTTAATTTAGTTTCAAACATCTTATATGTTATGCTAGGTTTTTCACTTGTTATTGAAAAGACGCAAATTGACAATCTTTCCAGGACAGGGTGGCTTTTATTAACACAAAAAGCAAAGAAAGTAGATGTAGCGAGCAAGTATAAGCCACCCTGTCCTGGAACGTTTGTCAATTTGCGTCTTTTCAATGACAAGTGGAAGCCTAGCATTAGTTTTGTCAGTATAAAATTTGTCTCTTAAAACTTTTTCAATAAGTTGGTTTAAATTAGGTTTAGAATTCCAAAAAAAATGTATTATGTAAACATATGTTATTTGTGTATATTTTCTCAGATTTTAAGATCCTAATCTTGAAGATCCGGCATTAGAACTCAAGTTATACTCTTTTTACTCGAGCCATATTACTCTTTTATAACATTTTGAACAAAGTAAAGATAAATAAGCCGAGAAAAGGCGCCTTGTTCCTTTCGTAATTATTAGAGAGGTTAGATACATACAAATCCACATGTTACACCTTAGAAGAAGAAATAGAGGAAGAGGTATTGGTCACATATACAGTGTACGTGAGTGAAGCAATTTTTGAGAACCAGAAGTGTCAAATCGTTAGCGTGTAATTAGAAAAAACAAAGAAATAAAAATTGGTACAAGTTAAAACCCAAATTAATATAACAATTACTTTGAAAAAACAAATAATTTAAAGTGCATTAGATAGACATTGTGGTGATCTTCTTATAAATTAAAAAAAACATGAAGGGGTGTGGAAATCAACAAAACAAGGTGAATAAAAGCTTTTCCTTTCAGAAGTGAATTTTTATTATATTTTTCTCCAAAAAAGTGCTGTAATGTTTTTGTCATTAGATTGATGAACTATTAAACAATATATTTAGAATGAGTTACACTTTAAATTAAGTCAAGAATAGTATAATTTAGTTGAAAATGTGCACATATTTTGTTTGCTTGAATTTAAGAACCAGAAATGTCAAACTGCAATTCTCGTTAACAGGTGTGCATGAGATTATATTGGAGGTTGAAAGGCGCAACTATCTGTTAAGCGCCCTTCTTATGAGAAAATTTTTTTTTGTTATTAAATCGATTTTTTACGTTTTAAGTTAGTAAAAAAATATCTATTTGTTCCGTCGCCAACTTATAAGTTGATATTTCAATGTTAATTTGCCTGTTCAGTAAGGTGTCTATCAGTTCATATTTGGTTGTTCATGGTTCATGTTTAAAGTTTAATCCATTATAAATAATATGTTCTTCGATAGTTAATTAATCTACATAAATACAAACAGTTAACAGCACTTGCTTTGAGAAAAATATAGTAGAACTCACTCGTTTTTTTTGTTGATTGCTAAATAACTACAATGTCTATTTTATTCACTTGAAAAGGTTTGTCTTTTCAAAGTTTTTTTTTTATATATGTGTGCCTTAATTTGTAACACTTTTTTATTGTTCTGTTTTAAAATCACACTAGCGATTTGACATTTCAGATTGACAAATTGCTTCACGCACGTACTTTCTTTTTTTTTTAGAACATTCCACTAAAACAACTTCGGAAAATAACAAAAATGACTATTCTGATGGCGCCCTAGTGAGTTGCCTTCAAAGAACACTCCGTCCCTGCTGTAATGCATTTGTGTTTGTGAGACCTCACACCATTTTAAAAACTGCTTCACTTTTTTCCAACAAGGGCAGTTCCTCTATTTCTTCTTCTAAGTGTTACACTTGCAAAATTACCTTGCCATAGCCATATCATCGACCAGCGCTCCAGCGCGGCAGGCAGCGAAAGCGGTTGTCGCATACAAATTTTCTATTCGAACGACATGAATAACACATTTTCGACACGGGCTTAGATACATAGCCTACTTTTGTTCTAAAGTACGAAAGTAAGATATAAATTTCTTTATATATATATCTTTATATATATATCTTTATATATATAGCGAGCATTTTAATTTCTCACTTTTGTACAAAAGTAGGTCTATGTAGCTAAGGCTTTATACTGGATTGGAAAGGAACAATGATTTTTTGCATCGCTTTTTTGTTCCTCTCATTGTTTAACTACCGCGAAAAAAAAAATACGACGGTGGTCGCCGTGTGTTTTTATTTTGTTCAAAAACTGTGAAAAAAGTGATAAGGGTCGTAAAAAGCGTATAGCTTGACTCCTACTGGTCGCATTTTCCAGATTGAAATCTTAAAATGACGATACTATTTTATCTACATACATTTCTACATTTCATTCAAAATTAAAGCAATTGTATGGTAATTGGCGGACATTTTGAAAGGGAACACGGAAGGAATCGTGTTATATGGACACCACGCACGGAAAGAATTGAAAAATCACCAATTGCAAAATTTTAGGTTGTAACTTACGAACCTCTTTTTTTTGTAAATCAAGGCGCTTCTATTAAAAAATAACTGAAAATTTTGTAATTTACTACTCAAATCATTGTAAAAAGCAAAATTTTATAATTCGATATTTATTATCAAAAGTTATAATTCGGGCTTGTTGACTAGAAAGTAAATTACAAGTTTTTGAATCGCAATATACTACTTCAGGGGAATAATTTAATTTTACAACTTATTGATCTTGTTTTGCGAAATTTAAATGATGATTTTCATTTCCTCTATGCTCAATCCAACAAAATGTAAGTAGCTACGTTATAAATATTGACCCACACGATCGCAATTTACGAAAATAGCTATTTGCAAAACTATACAGTAAATTACAATTTTTTAAGGCGTAATTTAACACTTCAGGGGAATAATTCAAATATTTATATGGTGATTTGAACCAACGAACAACTAAATAAGTTTTTAAAGTGATTAAGTTTCGACATAGTTCATTTATATCGTGCGATGGCCTAGATGGTAGCGTATTGGATTGACATGCGGAAGGTACCAGGATCGAATCCCAGAAAAATCAAGTAAGTAAAATAAAATTCTTTTTCAAATTTGTATATAAAACTTAATAAACATTTCAGATTAAAAAGGAAGCCGCTGCAAACACCCCTGTTGTGGACAAAAACAAAATAAAAATACACGCAAATCAAAATTTAGACCACAATTCGTGGATTTGAAAATTTTAATTTTTTTTTTTTTCATTTTGATTACGAAATAATAATAATAATTCAATTTGTATGCCTGTAATAAAAAAAAAATTAAAAAAAATTGCTACCTAGAGTAGGGATCGAACCCACGACTCCAGGTTAGCCATCAAACACTATATCCAAATTGATACAAATTGATATCAAATTGCGATTCGCTAATGGCAATATTTTTTTTCCTCGATCGAATTATTTATACTCAAAAGTGTTGAATTATAATGTTTGAGTGTCAATATCTTCATTTCGCTCATTTTTTAACATTGCGAACAAAAAGTCTTAATTTAGTAATTTCCAATCCAAGGTCCAAAACTGGATTCATTTTTCGTGATTTGTAGCTTATTTTTCTTGATCTGATCTAAGAATTCTTTCCGTGCGCTACTGTTGTGTACTTTACTTACCCATTGGCTCTTCCGATTTCGATAAATGGGATATCATATTAAAGCTAAGACTATTTTCTTCACAAAACCAGGTGTCGGCCAGACTTTTGTTGAATTGAAGTGTACCACGGGTCCGAACACTTTTATGAAATAAGGTTTTTTTTACTTTGCGGTTTAGATCTATAAATATACCTAGTCCCATATTAAATGTTTTCGAAAAAGGTATCAAAAAATAGCTGAGGCATCCTTATACCTATTCTTAACCACAGTTGCCACTTGGAAATAAAACTTATGACCAAAATTGAAAATAAAAAGGACCAAAACGAGTAAAAAATTACCAAAACAATTAAAATCTGAAAACTTCATAGTACACAGAAAATTAAAGATAGCCAAATTTTTTTCATTTATTATCAACAATAAAGGTTTATTTACTAAATCACATTTTTTCACAGCATTTTATCTTAAATTCACAATTTTTTTTTTAAATACACCAATACGAAATTGCGTATAGTTAAACTTAATCTACTAAAACGTACACACATAATATCTACTTATTTAAAAAAAAGTTTTCTGCCGACCAAACGCTATGGCTTACACGTTTTTCATCTTGAAGCTATTTGGAAAACATTATTTATTGTGTCAAAGTTAACACAAAAATATTTCAAACTTTCCATCTGTCAACGGTCGTGGATGAGTAATGCAGTGCGTTCAATTTAACAGATGCATCGTTTACATTAGGCGATGAAAAAAAATGCACTTCATTTTGAGAAAATGAAAATTAAAAGTCGAGCTTTTTTTTTCAAAAAAGTAACAAGATGGAGAACAGAATGACCAAGTGACCAAGTGTAAAAAAATTACCAAATTTGGCCACAAATGACCAACGTAGCAACCGTGTTCTTAACAAATAAATTGGACATAGACAAGCCTGCTTAAATCCTTCATTTAACATTTAAGTAATAACGGCAAGTTTTTCTTACATGTCAATATTTTGAGCGATATCTAACGATCGTCTTCTTTCGAAATCAACTGAAAAAGGTACCTACATTTATTGGTTAAAAAAATTGGATGCGGATGTAAGTTAACGTCACACAAACTCATTCCATTAAGGCATGGAATCATTCATCATTCCCACACTTTCGCTGACGCTGCGTCTGGCAACAAACAACAGCCAGAGAGAAAAGCTGCATTCCAGCACGTAGCTTGGAGTAATAAAACACCACCTGTGGGAACATCTGAACATCCGCTACATGCAGCACGGGTTGGATATTAGGTTAGATAATTTTAAGTAAGATATTTTGTAGTTAGTTCTAAGTTGGATATCAAATAAAGAGGTACATCCTCCGAGAAAAAATATTTTTTTTTTAAATTAAAAACTTTAAAATAGTTTAATTGGCGCCCGAGCAGGGACCCGTTCCGTGTGTGTTAATAATTATAATATCGAGCCAGTGATCTTAAGTAGCCCCCGTGCTCATATTAAGAAAATAACCACGCAGATCGGTGTTCCGTTTAATAGTTAGAACTTGAGCCAAAATAAAAGCGTGTGTTATAATAATAATAATAATATTGAGCCAGTGATCTTAAGTAGCCCCCGTGCTCATATTAACAAAAAAAACCGCGCATCATCAGATCAGTGTTCCGGTAAAAAAATAGAAAACCGAACAGTTAAAACTCGGAACTCAAATAAAGTGGAAAAACAAAGAATAATAATAAATTAAACTCGACTGAAATAAAAGCAAGGAGTCAACGAGGGATCCATTAGTAACCGGTCGTAGGTAAAAAGGAAGACATCCCATTGGCCAGCAGCATGATAGTTTGGTGTTTAATGTGAGTTAATATTTAAGTTATTTATTTTTTTTTTTTTTTTATGAAATACTTATAGAAAAAAAAATCTGTTATAGACAAAATTAAGTAATATAATAACTAAAATTGAATTTATAAAGAAATTATATATATGTAAAAATCTATACCATATAACTTCACTGAAGAGGATAAATCAATTTAACAATAATCAGTATAATTGTTACAGTTAAATTTAAAACGAAAAATAAATTAGAGTGACTACGGTTAAACTTATCGAAAGATTACAATAACCAAAACTAAATATATTATCAAAAATGGTTGTAACAAGAACAGGTGCCGGTGATCCCCTAGATCTTAATCAAATTCAAGGACAGTCCCAAGCTCCTTCAGTTCCTATTACCATTAATCCATTAATCAATCCTACTACTTCCCAATTAACATTTCCTTCCCAAAACCCTCCCACATACACGGGAGCAAATCGGGCTTCGGGCTCGAGCTTAACTCAAGGCATTCATACAACACATGCTCTCCCCAATAATGGTCAAGACCATAATTGCTCCTTTCATTCAAGTGCATCTAATACTGACCCCCCGCTTGTGACAGAAGTAAGATCCACTCCCGAATTAGATACGCTCGTTTCCTCAATTGTAAGCCGAGTACTCGAGCAGCAAGGGAAGCAACTATTAGAAAACATAATAAATCCTACTACACCACGATTCTCTGCCGTGGATCAAATAATCCTTCCTCAATATCAAAATGATATGCATGATCTGGAAAAAATTCCCGACATCGTAAGATGTCTTCGAAACTTTTCAGGAGAGACTTGCGAGTTCTCTTCTTGGAAAAAAAATGTGGAAAGAGTCTTAAAACTCTACGAAAACATTAAAGGAACCACCAAATATTACGGGATACTAAACGTTGTCCGTAATAAGATTACCGGTCAGGCAGATGCGGCCTTAGAGGTCAACAATACACCTCTTGACTGGAAAAGTATAGTCGATTGCTTATCTATGAGCTATGCCGATAAACGAGACATCTCAACACTTGAGTACCAAATGTCGGGCTTAGTTCAAGGGAATTTATCCATTCAGCAATTTTATCAATCTGTAACATCACATCTAACTCTGATAATCAATAATATATCATGTACGGACATTTGTCCGGAGTCAATGAGGTTATTGACTAAAACCTATCGTGACAAAGCGTTAGATATATTTATTAGAGGATTGAAGGGTAACTTGTCAGATCTCCTAGCCATGAAAGAACCGGCGGACTTGCCTACGGCTCTATATTTATGTCAGAAATACGAAAACCAACATTTTAGGTCCCAATATGTTCAAAATAACCATGGGGCAATAAAGAAAAATTTTGCTCCACAAGCCGCACATACGCGACCACAGAATTCACCTCCACTAAAAGATTATAGCAGGTACCCTCCTAAACAAGTGCATCGCACTTACTACACACCACCCGTACAACAGGTACAACAACCATATCATTCATTTCAACCTTATCGAGAATTCCAATCTAACCGTCCCTTAGGTAACTACCCACAAGGTCAACCTAAACCTTCTAAATCAAGTCCACCTATTAAAAGGGAGCCTTTAACTCAGAGAACAGGCGCGTACGCTAGGGATGTTCATAACCAAAACCGACAAAGGTTTAACGGCAATTCTTGGAGAGCAAATGCACCCACACCTCAAAATGTTCAAACGACAAGTTACCAACCTAACTACCATATTGATCCATCTGAAGATGAGCTCAACCAATACTATCAAAATCTAAGTTTAAGCGACGAACAAGAGGATCAAACGTTCGAAGATTATGTTGAAAACACTACCGAAAAATCAGGAAACCCTGAAGAACTAGAACATGTCGACATACATTTTTTAGGCTAAACGACTCTTCCTTGCCTTATTTCGAGTGCAAGTCGAAGAGTGGTAATATATACAAATTTCTGATAGACACTGGATTGTCAAAGAATTACATACAAGCATCTCTTGTTCAAAACCCTATACAAAACCAAAAATCCTTTTTTGCCAAATCAATAGCAGGAAATATTGAAGTAACACAACATACATTGATTAATTTATTTAATATCAAAAGCATAAGCCTCAAATTCTTCCTTTTACCCACTTTACAAACATTTCATGGCATTCTTGGCAATGATAGTCTTAAGGAACTATCTGCCATTATTGACACAAAAAATAATTTCATGACAATTCTAAACTCTGTTAAAGTTAAAATTAAACAATTACGTTCCCCAATGGTAAATAACATTGGCATCAAAACCGCTCATATGACAAAAACACAACAAAACCTTCTGAATTCAGCCGTTCAAAATTTCTCAAACCTATTCTGTGAACCTGATGAGAAACTAACTTATACCACAAGGGTTATAGGAGAAATCCGCACATCAACTGACTCACCCATTTACAGCAAATATTATCCCTTCCCCATGGCATTGAAATCTGAAGTCGAAAAACAGATTCAACAACTTTTGAAGGATGGAATTATCAGACGCTCAAGGTCTCCATACAATTCCCCTGTATGGATTGTACCGAAAAAACCGGACTCTACAGAAAAAAAGCAATACAGAATGGTGATCGATTATAGAAAGCTTAACAGCGTAACTATATCCGATCGTTATCCCATTCCTAATATAAACGAAGTCCTTTCACAACTAGGCGAAAACAAATTCTTTAGCGTCCTGGATCTCAAAAGTGGCTTTCACCAAATTCCTTTAAAGGAATCTGACGTAGAAAAGACCGCTTTTTCCATTAATAACGGCAAATTCGAATTTACTAGACTCCCATTCGGGTTAAAGAATGCGCCGTCTATCTTTCAAAGGGCTCTCGACGACATCTTGAGGGAATACATAGGCAAAACTTGCTATGTCTATATCGACGATATAGTAATATTTAGCAAGACAGAGAGGGAACACGCTCGAGACATAACGGACATTTTTAGAACACTCTTTCAGGCCAATATGAAGGTACAATTGGATAAATGCCAATTTTACAAAACACAAGTTGAGTTTTTGGGATTTATTGTCTCATCTGAAGGCATAAAGACCAATCCCGCAAAGGTGGAAGCAGTAAGTAACTTCCCATTACCACAGACCCTAAAGGACCTTCGCTCATTCCTTGGGCTGTCAGGCTATTATCGCCGCTTTGTCAAGGATTACGCAAAGCTGGCGAAACCCCTAACCGCCCTTCTTAGAGGGGAGGAAGGACGTATGTCCAAAACACAGTCCGCTAAAAAACAAATTTCTCTCGACCCTGTCGCCATTGACGCATTTGAAAAAATTAAAAGAGTCCTTACTTCCGAAGACATAGTTCTTTCTTACCCAAATTTTAACAAAACCTTTGAACTTACTACGGATGCTTCTAACTTCGCCCTTGGCGCTGTTTTGTCCCAAGAAGACAGACCAATCACGTTTATCTCACGTACACTAGGTGAAACAGAAGAAAAATACGCAGCCAATGAAAAAGAGATGTTGGCCATTATATGGGCTCTGAACTCCTTGCGCAACTACCTATACGGGTCTGCGCACATAAAAATTTTCACCGACCATCAACCCCTTACGTGTGCTCTCAGCAGCAAAAATAACAACAGTAAGATGAAGCGATGGAAGGCAATCCTCGAGGAGTATAGCCATGAGTTACATTACAAGCCAGGGAAGACAAACATTGTGGCAGATGCATTGTCACGTTCTCCTCAAATAGACTCCCAAGTAAACTCCCAAGTAAACTCCCTCACAACAACGGTACATAGCGATGAAAGTTCATCACAAAATCTCATACCAAGTGTGGAAATACCAATAAATGTTTTCAAAAACCAAATCTTCTTGCAAGTAGGTCAAACTTCTTCTAAGAACTTTCAAATAATTTTTCCCACATATCACAGGCATACCATAACAGAGCCAGAATTCACCGAAGAAAACCTAAAACAGATCCTTAAAAAAATATTAAACCCTTCAGTAATAAATTGTATTAAAACTTCCGAACCCATAATGGGTATGATACAAATCATATATCCCTCACATTTTGGCAATTTCAGAATCAGATTCACTCAAATGCAAGTCGATGATATTATCAACGAGTCAGATCAGGAAAACATCATAGTTGAAACACATCAACGCGCTCATAGAGACGCAAAAGAAAACAGAACCCAAATCCTAAAGAAATATTATTTTACAGGCATGATAGGCAAAATCAGAAGAATTACTAAAAGTTGTACTGTCTGTATTGAAAATAAATACGACCGTCATCCTTCTAAGCCTGAAATTCAACCAACGCCTATACCCAAATTCCCAGGTCAAATTTTACACATAGATCTATACTTCACTGACGGAAAAATAATTCTAACAGCAATAGACAAGTTTTCAAAATATGCCCTAACAAAAATTTTAAATTCTAGATCTAGCGAAGACATAAAACAGCCTCTGAGAGAACTTATACTAGCATTTGGTGTTCCCGAAATCATTGTAGTAGACAATGAAAAATCCTTAAGTTCTAGCTCTGTCTCTTTCATGCTGGAGAACCTTTTCAAAATTAAAATATTCAAGGTTCCACCTTATACTAGCTCAGCGAACGGACAAGTGGAAAGATTTCATTCCACGTTATCCGAACTAATGCGCTGCCTCAAGTCAAAAAAACTACATAGTACATTTTCTGAATTATTAGACATGACAGTGTATGAATACAATAGGTCCATACACTCAACAATTAAAAAGAAACCAATAGACGTTTTTTTTGGTAAAGAATCATTGAATAGTCCAGAACAGCTCGAAATACTTAGAAGAGAGAACGCTGAAAAAATTAAAAATAAACAACTCGCAGACTTAAACTACCATAACAAAAATAGAACTCCTCCAAAAACCTATTCCGCAGGAGATGTTATTTATGTTAAAATAAATAAACGAATAGGCAATAAACTTTCCCCTAAATATAAGAAAGAAGTAGTTTCGGAAAATAGAACCTCAACTATTACTACAGTATCCGGTAAAGTGGTCCATAAGTCTCTAATTAAAAATTAAAATCCATTTCAGGCTCTGCATCGCACCAATCTTTGCCGATGTTAAGATGCTCGACTATTCAAATGCTCAATTAATTGCAATCGACACCGGGACTGCCAAGTTACAAGCTGGCACGTTCAAATTAATACATGTAATCGATATCAAGGAGTATCAAGAGGCGCTCAATGAAATAAGCATTATGATGTCGCAAATTAAACCTCACCCCAACTCCATACTTCCTATCCTATCCAGTGACCTTAAACAGATCCAACTCCACTTAGATAGACTCATTCCCAAGATCAGAAGGAAAAGATCATTAGATTTTCTGGGCTCTGCCTGGAAATGGATCGCGGGAACTCCGGACCGTCATGACTTCAAAATCATGAAAGATAAAATAAATAATGTTCTGGTGAATAATAATAAACAGAGAATTATAAATAATTTAATCAACACCAGAATAAACGAGTTAAGCAACGTAACTAACAATGTTATACAAGCAATAAAATCCAATGAGAAATTGAAACTAGAATATACGATAGAATTAAAATTCAAATTAGAAGCACTAAAAGTAGAGTTAACTAATATAGAATACGCTATGCAATGGGCAAAAGCCGGTATAGTAAACACTTACATTTTGTCCAATTTAGAAATAAGTTTAATAAAAGAAATATTTAATAAAGAGAATATGCCTTACAATAATGTCATTGAAGCAATAGAGTTTTCAGAGGTCAAAATAGCCACAAATAATAAATCAATACTTTATATTTTAAGTTTGCTAACCACAGGAGAAGAAGTATGTAACAAAATTCTCATAAAACCCATTAAAAAGGGAAAAACTATTGTAAAAACAGATTTTAACGAAATATTTAAATGTAAAACAAATTTATACGGAATTAACAAAAAATGCAAAACCCTTAATTCATTTGCAATATGTAAACAAAATGATGTTATAGATATAAGTCAAGATAAATGTATTAATAATCTATTATCCAGCCAACCCCATAAGTGCATTGAAATCAACAATCAACATATTCCGACCGTTGAAGAACTTACCCCCGGATTAGTTTTGCTAAATCAATACCATGATAAAGTCTACATCGACGAAAATGAAGTCCTCCTCAATGGAACATATTTGATCCAGTTCCACAACGCTACCGTTAAAGCCCATCAATACACATTTCAAGAAACAGAAGTCATAGAACACAACCCACTTCCAGCAGTGCTACAGCCATCAGCTGTTAAACCGCAAGTCGAAGAATTGCTCTCTCTAGAAATGTTTAAAGAGATCGAAGCTAAAAACACAAAATACATCCATGAGCTAAAAACAGCCAACGAAAGGAAATCTATGGTAATGCTACTAATGCTTGCAGCAACTCTAGCAGCCTTCCTATTTATTCTTTGGAAGAAAGAAATAATACCATTTACCACCTGGAAGAAAAAAATCACCATCGAGGAAATATCCTTAGACGAGGCAAATATGGGACCAGAAACATCGAATAGTAGCACGAGTAAACCTATCCCAACAATTCGAACATTAGGGGTAGAAGACCTTAACCAACATCTAAAACCAATATAATCGAACGAGGGCGTTCGAATTTAAAGGGCGGAGGAGTTAACGTCACACAAACTCATTCCATTAAGGCATGGAATCATTCATCATTCCCACACTTTCGCTGACGCTGCGTCTGGCAACAAACAACAGCCAGAGAGAAAAGCTGCATTCCAGCACGTAACTTGGAGTAATAAAACACCACCTGTGGGAACATCTGAACATCCGCTACATGCAGCACGGGTTGGATATTAGGTTAGATAATTTTAAGTAAGATATTTTGTAGTTAGTTCTAAGTTGGATATCAAATAAAGAGGTACATCCTCCGAGAAAAAATATTTTTTTTTTTAAATTAAAAACTTTAAAATAGTTTAATTTGTACAACCGGTTGTCACGGAATCTGTGGTTGTAGAAAATGAGGACTGGTGTTTCTTATTTTTTTTGTATAGGTATGTATGCTTTTTTTTGTTATTTATTTAAAAGCCTTGAAAAAATAAATAAATGGTCGTATACTTCTTTATTTATGTAATTATATTGGTGCAAAATTTAGAACACTGCTCGTTTAAGGAATAAAACCGGCTCTAGTTAACGTACAGGGGCGTATACAGCTTTAGTTTTTTGGGGGGGGGGTCATGCCAAAAAAAAATAACACAAACTAATATTTGTTAAAAGTCAAGTGCCTTATATTTTTTTTCATATTTTACTGTGCGTAGCTATATAAAAGAAAAGGGAAAAAATCTTAATTAACTATACTTAAAGGTTTTCCAATAGGGACGGGTCGATTTTGACAGCTCGTGGCGGCCATATTGTTTCTTTTACTTTCGGTCAAAATATCGTCTTTTAATCAGTTACTACAGACAAATCAGTAGTAACAAATCAGGTGAGTAACAACTTCGAGCAACACGTGGAAATGATGTTTTAGAGCGGTTAGAAGTTTATCCTAATTTTGGTCGAAAAATCATCTTTAGCGATGAGGCCTATCTTTGGATGAGTGGGTACGTGAATAAGCAAAATTGCCGGATTTGGGACGACACTAATCCACTCGTGATTCACGAGGTGCCAATGCATCCAAATAAAGTTACTGTTTTGTGTGGATTTTGGGCTGGATGCCTGGAGGCGTCATCGGTCCGTACTTCTTCGAAAATGATGCTGGCCAGGCCATCACCGTCAACGGCGATCGCTATAGGTCGATGATCACCAACTTCTTGTTGCCTAAATTGGATGATATGGACACTGAAGATATACGGTTTCAACAGTATAGCTTTACGTGCCACACAGCTTAAGACACAATCGATATTCTGCACGAGCGGTTTCATGGCATGGTTATCTCGCGCCGAGGCGACGTGAATTGGCCACCAAGATCGTGTGATTTGACCCTATTGGACTTTTTCTTGTGGGGCTTTCTTAAGTCGTAGGTCTATGCGAATAAGTTGTAAGCCACTTCGACCATCAAAGAGAACATAATCGATGCCATCGGTCAAATTCAGCCTGATTTATGCGCCAAAGTCATCGAAAACTGGACCTTTCGAATCCGCGCCACCCAGCGAAGCCGGGGCGGCCATTTGAACGATGTTATATTACTATAATAGGGCTCTCAAATAAAGATAAAACCTTATTTGATATCTTCTTTTATTCAATTTTAAAATCGACCCACCCTTAAAAAATAAGTAAAAATAATTTAAAATAGTTCATATCCTGGAAAAATATATCGTTCCTTAACTCATTTAATTTTAAGACAGTTAAGAATCAAAAGTCGGCTTGAAATAGCATACTACGAATGTAATACTACATTTTCACTACGCCAAATTAGGCAATTTCGTTGAAAATATATATTTCGAACTGCCAAAGCCAATTCAAAATGAAATGAGCTACCTATACAAAAAAATTAACAAATTTAACACGAAATCACTTTTTTGGTATTTGAAATGTTACCTCATTTTTGGTTCCAAAGAAAATTAAAATAAACAACTGAGTCGAACGAACCTTTATTAGCTGGACCAGTGAATGCGCTCTTCGTTTTTATTCCTGACTGTTACATTTTTTAAATTAAGTTTTTTGTGTGATAACACACTCGCAGTTAGGCTGGATAAGCTTTCGCTCCGTAATTTATATTATTGAATGTTTGCATTTTCAACAACCACTTGAGTGGGCTACAACCATTGTATTTGGCTGGAATTATTGCAATTTCATGGCTGCCACACCAATCATCAGATTCCTTTCAGTGGTGCTTAGTCTTTATGTTCAATTTTAATTTATAAATTAGTGCCGTCAATTGGAATCGAACCTAGACCAGCTACCTCTGAGGCCTATGCACTACGCATTGCGCCACCGAGGTCACCTGATCATGCCCATTCAATGTAAGGTTTTGTCTTTATAAATTGCATATTGAGACAACCAGCATTTTTACTAGCCGCACACAAGTTGGTTGTTGATCATTCGGGTTCTTTCTCTTTTCTCCGTACACTGTTTACAAAGCAACAATTCGTTGGACAATTGTAAGGTGGGAGATTGTATGAAAGATTTGACACTGGTCAAGAATTGATTTAATTAAATTGGGATTTTTGTGTGATAACACACTCGCAGTTAGGCTGCATAGCTTTCGCTCCGTAATTTATATTATTGAATGTTTTTTCAATAACCACTTGTTACATTTTTTATTTCGGAGGGCCTCAGCAAAAGCATACAGCAATCTCTAGTTGCCTGACCAAAAAAAATCAGTTTAGCTAGCTGTCAAAATACTGAGGAAAAAAAATTTTTGGATTCGCTTGATCATTTGTTTTGAATTTTATTCAGAATTTATTTTAATCCTATCAAAGTTTTTATTTCAGCGAATTGAAGTTGCAGGAAAAATTAGTAAAATATCAAAGGGACTGTGCACGGTTTTCTGTTTCTTAATTTTAGTAAATAGACATAAATATTCACTACTGAAAATGAAAACAATAGCTCTGATTTTCAAAATGACCACTTGTGTAAATTGCTCTTTTTACAATAGTGGACAAACTTAAATACATTACAAATTCGTATTATAATTTAATACAAAGATTTCTTTTCGTTGCGTTTCAAGAAAAGTGTGAACAAACTTCACGAGTGATTTTGATATGCTTCTGATTTGAAAAAAATATATATCTCTAAGACTGCCACCGATGGAAAAGTGAAAGGCACCTTCCAAAATAAATATGTACATCAAAAAAACCTTATCTTTTTATCTTTCTCACCAGTAAGCCTTTCTGATAAAAATAATGGACAAAATTGCTAAATTCTACGCTTTTCCTCCATAATTTCATCCGACTGGTCGAACGGTTCACCGCAAGGAGTTCCAAAAAATCTCCTTTACCATGCCTATTGGCTTTTGCATTATTGGATTCAAAGGTTACTTTGTAAACGTTATCCACATCCAAATCAATAACAATATTGTTCGATCGTAATTGTTGAATAAGTGCAAACAAAATCCTTTCATAATAGGTTTTCATCATAGTTTTATATATTTATGTCTTTTATCGTTAACATTAATATTTCTTGGTTAGAATTACTATAAATCGAAAATTATCACTCTTTTTGCTTTTAGAAATAATCTGTCATACAGAAATCAAACAAAACAATTTATGTATGTGTTCTATAATGTGTTTAAAGATTTTATTTTCAGAAAAAAAATGTTCTTTTTTGAAAATCCTATTAGTTTTTACTTTACCGAGTGAAAATTTGGTAACAACTCCGCACTTTGATTTCTGTTTGGTTTAACAAGTTTTGGCTGTCACCTCAAAACGGAAACTAGCCTATGCATATATTTTAAGATTTGAATGTTTTATCATATGATAAGTTTGTTGTTGTGGTAAATTTCTTATTGAATTGAAGTTACCAACATTCAAATTCTCTATTGAATTCTAAATTAACAATCGAAAATCCTACTAGCTTTCTAAGTAACCAACTTTCATTTTTTTTCTATGTGGTTACTAAATAATTATTTCAGATCAACAAAATAATCTTGAGTTCTCGGGGGGGGGGGGGGGGGGGGGGGGGCATGACTCCGTGACCCCCCCCCCTGTACACGCCGTTGTTAACGTAGTTTAGTTGTGAACCCTTGTCTAACCATTTGGTAATTTTAAACACGTTAAACAACTTATCTAACATAAGTGGACTCCGCAACGTAACGTAATTAAATTAAGGTTGAACAGGCACAATAAATTTGACAGATGAAGACAAGAAACACAACAAAACAAAAAAATTTAAAATAAACAAACAATTTCAGGACAAATCATTTTGATATAATTTAATTATGTCTGTCACGTATATTAGCCCAAGAGCCCACATAGGGTTACCATTTCAGAAAATGACAAAAGGAGGATTTTGAGTTATATAGCGGGACAGCTGGGTTTCAGGGGGACAAAATTTCAAGATCCTCACTTTTAATTTAAGAAATAAATACAAAGCCAACATGATGTTTTATAAACTTTTATTTTTGAATTAAAAATATAAATTTTTTTTAACAATGGTTCATTATATATGTACATACATAATGTACCGACTTAATTCAAAAATAAAAAAAAAAAATAATTTAAAAAAGGAACATAAGCTCAGGTATTCATGTTTTCGTATAACGATTCGGTGAGATAAAGGTAAGGATAAGTTCAAAATTATATTTATCGCCTGATTTTATTTTTTGCAACAATCTGCCATTTTCATATACCAACTTGTTAAAATCATTGTAAATCAATTTATAGTTATGTTTAACAATCAATTCTGTTTCAACTGATTCGACAAGTAAACGATTTCTGTCTTTTCACCAGGTGTTAAGCATAAGACATGTATTCAGTTGTAAAGACTTTCAAAGTTATCATGGAAGTATCCACAGATTTGCTTAAGAAAACAATTAAAAAAGTAAATATGAAAAAGAAAGTAGGTTTTGAATGGAAAAGTTGAAAAATTGAGGATCTGTAAAAAGTGGGACATTTGCGTCCCCCTTTATCATTTTTTGTTTTGGGGGGGCAAATTTCTTGATGAGATGACGAATGGTAACACTATTTAGAGCTGGTTTTAAATGTTTAAAATTTTGCGCCAATTTTAAATAATCAATTAGCACTGTACATTATGTACATAATAGATACACATAAGAAAACTGAATGTGATTGGGTATCTGTTCGGGCACACTCAAATCCAAGTAGTAATTCGCAGTTGGGGTTCGTTTATCATTTTTCTTTCAATTTCTATCATTCTAATTCTTTTTTGGTCGTTATAAGCGGCGGCGCGGCGGCGCGGCGGCGCGGCGCGCGGTAGCAAAGAATTTTTTTGTTAGAAATACGTTGTTGTATCCAACGAGTTGTTATAGGCGGCAACGTTATATCCGAAGTTGTACCAGTAGATATTGTATAAAAACCAACCAAATGATGAAGAAGTGGTAGTTATAAGCACCGTCGTTATAGGCGGAGAGAATTGTGTTTTCCAAAAAGTACCAAATTTTGGTCTTTTTTAATCGTAGTACTCTACTGACCAAACTGTTAATTATACAAAACAAATTGGAAGATCATTTTTGTAGAAATTTTATGTTCTATAAAGTGTAGAAAATAATTTAATCCAAAAGCGATTTTCGCTGTAAAGCCATATCCATAGGAAGTAGCAAAGTTGAAATTCGGATTCAACGGCCCCTAAAACATAAAAGACGAGTGAGAAAAAACTTCTATATTATGGGGGTGAAAAAGTTCGGGTACCACAGCCGTACAAAATATATGTCCGAAATCCCCTTATTTATTTTTTGTATATACCTAGTCGGTTTGAAAGGAAAGTGGTTTCAAAGAGTGCGGAGAAAATCTCTTAATTAACGTATAGCGTTGCCATCTGTCCGGGTTTTCCCCGGACATGTAGGTATTCTTTTGGTTCTCTGTGGGGAACGTCCGGGATAGTTTTCCTTAAACTTATTTGTCCGACAATTCCCTCTATTCATCTCTTAAATAACTTGTTTAATTATATTTTACCTTTTTGTTTTTCTTCATTTCAATCAAGAAAAACAAAACGGTAAAATATAATTATAATTAATTCAGCAGTACAAAAATCATAAACTTGTTTCATTTTCTTAATTAAATGACTGCTCTTAAAATCAACTGTGGAAAACCCTACTCAAATAAATAACAATAATTCAATAATTTAGAAAAGCAAAATCAAAATTTGTGACCTGTCAAACGTCAAAATAATCTTTATGTCACGGCGCGTTGGCGTCGTCCGTCATAATGTGGTGAATCTTTTTGATTTTCAGAATTTTTTTCAGATGAAGACAAGAAACACAACAAAACAAAAAAATTTAAAATAAACAAACAATTTCAGGACAAATCATTTTGATATAATTTAATTATGTCTGTCACGTATATTAGCCCAAGAGCCCACATAGGGTTACCATTTCAGAAAATGACAAAAGGAGGATTTTGAGTTATATAGCGGGACAGCTGGGTTTCAGGGGGACAAAATTTCAAGATCCTCACTTTTAATTTAAGAAATAAATACAAAGCCAACATGATGTTTTATAAACTTTTATTTTTGAATTAAAAATATAAATTTTTTTTAACAATGGTTCATTATATATGTACATACATAATGTACCGACTTAATTCAAAAATAAAAAAAAAAAATAATTTAAAAAAGGAACATAAGCTCAGGTATTCATGTTTTCGTATAACGATTCGGTGAGATAAAGGTAAGGATAAGTTCAAAATTATATTTATCGCCTGATTTTATTTTTTGCAACAATCTGCCATTTTCATATACCAACTTGTTAAAATCATTGTAAATCAATTTATAGTTATGTTTAACAATCAATTCTGTTTCAACTGATTCGACAAGTAAACGATTTCTGTCTTTTCACCAGGTGTTAAGCATAAGACATGTATTCAGTTGTAAAGACTTTCAAAGTTATCATGGAAGTATCCACAGATTTGCTTAAGAAAACAATTAAAAAAGTAAATATGAAAAAGAAAGTAGGTTTTGAATGGAAAAGTTGAAAAATTGAGGATCTGTAAAAAGTGGGACATTTGCGTCCCCCTTTATCATTTTTTGTTTTGGGGGGGCAAATTTCTTGATGAGATGACGAATGGTAACACTATTTAGAGCTGGTTTTAAATGTTTAAAATTTTGCGCCAATTTTAAATAATCAATTAGCACTGTACATTATGTACATAATAGATACACATAAGAAAACTGAATGTGATTGGGTATCTGTTCGGGCACACTCAAATCCAAGTAGTAATTCGCAGTTGGGGTTCGTTTATCATTTTTCTTTCAATTTCTATCATTCTAATTCTTTTTTGGTCGTTATAAGCGGCGGCGCGGCGGCGCGGCGCGCGGTAGCAAAGAATTTTTTTGTTAGAAATACGTTGTTGTATCCAACGAGTTGTTATAGGCGGCAACGTTATATCCGAAGTTGTACCAGTAGATATTGTATAAAAACCAACCAAATGATGAAGAAGTGGTAGTTATAAGCACCGTCGTTATAGGCGGAGAGAATTGTGTTTTCCAAAAAGTACCAAATTTTGGTCTTTTTTAATCGTAGTACTCTACTGACCAAACTGTTAATTATACAAAACAAATTGGAAGATCATTTTTGTAGAAATTTTATGTTCTATAAAGTGTAGAAAATAATTTAATCCAAAAGCGATTTTCGCTGTAAAGCCATATCCATAGGAAGTAGCAAAGTTGAAATTCGGATTCAACGGCCCCTAAAACATAAAAGACGAGTGAGAAAAAACTTCTATATTATGGGGGTGAAAAAGTTCGGGTACCACAGCCGTACAAAATATATGTCCGAAATCCCCTTATTTATTTTTTGTATATACCTAGTCGGTTTGAAAGGAAAGTGGTTTCAAAGAGTGCGGAGAAAATCTCTTAATTAACGTATAGCGTTGCCATCTGTCCGGGTTTTCCCCGGACATGTAGGTATTCTTTTGGTTCTCTGTGGGGAACGTCCGGGATAGTTTTCCTTAAACTTATTTGTCCGACAATTCCCTCTATTCATCTCTTAAATAACTTGTTTAATTATATTTTACCTTTTTGTTTTTCTTCATTTCAATCAAGAAAAACAAAACGGTAAAATATAATTATAATTAATTCAGCAGTACAAAAATCATAAACTTGTTTCATTTTCTTAATTAAATGACTGCTCTTAAAATCAACTGTGGAAAACCCTACTCAAATAAATAACAATAATTCAATAATTTAGAAAAGCAAAATCAAAATTTGTGACCTGTCAAACGTCAAAATAATCTTTATGTCACGGCGCGTTGGCGTCGTCCGTCATAATGTGGTGAATCTTTTTGATTTTCAGAATTTTGTACAAATTGTGCAGAAACAAAATATTTCATATTAGTTGAAGAGTGATAAAGGCTATTAAACATATGTACCTACGTGTTACAAACCTGTGCCGAGGTGAAAATGCATTTTTAATGAGGAAATAAGGTTCCTTTTTAAACATAAGTTTTTGTTTGATTTATGTACCTACACCATATGTAAGCATTAAAGTAAAATTAACCTACACAAATGGGAAGTACCTATGTTGATACATATTTAATTTCCCTCACCAAAAACTAACAATAAATAAATTTAATGACGACTTAAATATTAAATTAAAGCACCATAATGGTATAGACTTTGTATTTGATTACGTAGGTACCAACTTCATAAATTATCTAACGCCTTCTTATTCCCTTGCCAATTATTTATCACAGCATTTGATAAATAATGCTAGTAAGAACGCAGTGAAGACGGTAGCACTAGAACTTCTTCAGACAATCAAACATCTATTGAAATTATAAATGGAAATTAACTTGGTTTTTTAATTGTAGATTTTGTCGGAGGATATCTAGTTTTTGTAGGATGGTGGATGAAAGTCTTTGAAATTAGAAACAAAATTGAAGGAGATAATTTAAAACGACGTGAGAAAAATGTTAACGCTAAGATAGGTATCTAAAATATTTTGAATATTTTTTAAAAATTCGAAAGATTGTAATTAATATAAAAATACCCATGAAGTCTTCTATATGCTCCTTAAGGCTATTGAATATTTGAATATTAGAATATTTTTATAAAAAAAATTAGAAAAGGAAAATTTAACAAAAACAGACCTCAAAAAATCGAAAAATCAATGATTTTAATTTGTTTTACTTTAGCATCCATTATTTTCATTTCCGTCTTTCTAGCCAACTGCGTTACGGAACCAAATGAATTTTTACTGATTACCTATTTAATTGCTTGTAATTACATTCAAAAATGTTTGTTCTAAAAAAATTTTAATTAGAAAAACAAAAATTATTTTATTATTTTATTTAATATTTAAAAAAACAATCAATGATTTTTTTTAACTTTAAAACCCGCGAACGCAATAGTTCCTTTCTTCCCTTAAAATTCCGGTCTATCCTAGTTATGACTTGCGGAAACTTTAGAATTTTTATTTCGAAAACTGCAAACATTGTAAGCTTATGCATGAAAAGTTTTTTTTTTTCTGGCCCCAAGAGTGCTGTATGAAATACCTATTATGGTAATTTTTTCAAAAGATTCAAATCAAAATGAACCTGAAAAAAGAGAAAAATTTATAATTTTGGTTTTTGTTAACTTTACTTATTGCTATTCAATTGGAATTATTTCTTGAATGTGAACTTAACAGGTGCATCGGTACACGGTACCTTCTTTTAAATCCTTCCCTATTTTCCTAACGTGCGCTGCTGTTTTTGATAATTTTAAGATAAGTTCAAATTCCTTTATTGAATTGTTCGCTCTTAATAAAAAAAAAAAACAATTTAATATTTAAACTTTATTCAATTCATACGTATGTACATAGAAATTTAAAAAATCGCAAAACAAACATACCTATAGGATCTGACCGGGAAAAAATTAATTCATGAAATTTTACTGGTATCGACTCAGAATTTCATCCTCTACACCATTTCCAAAGTGCCCAAAAATGCACCTCTCCTCCCAACCCTTTGAATAAGTCTATACTATACGTCACTGAGGGCATTTTGGGGCACTTTGGAAAAGTTGTAGAGGATGAAATTCTGCTTCGATACTGTTGTGTTCATAATCATATCAGACAACCCTGATTGTTTCTCTTTCGTTAAATGAACCAACTCATATCCTGTATGGTGAATTTAGCTTGAACTTACATTGGTTAAAAATTAGGATTAAGTTAGTTGTAATAAAGAGTGCAATGAAAGAAGATAAGCGTGTTTCATTTTTATCTTAGAATACAATAAATGGCGACGAGGATTAAAGGCGTGTTTTTGTGTGCCCTCTATGTTAGCTTAAAAAAAAATTTCCATGTAAAATACAACAACAAATATGCTTACTTCGCGGCGATAAACATCTCTGCTTAAGAATTAAGCTAAAATAAAAACAGTGCTTCTATATACTATTTTCTACGTTTATCCGATGAATTCTCAACAAATGTCGAAAATTCATTCAAAAATTCATTAATTTGGCAGATGTAACTTGAAGCACGAGTCGAATGATCGAGAAAAAGATGACAGAAAAAAAGGTAGAAACCAAACATTTTTTTATTTGTTAAAATATAATTATTAATTTAAAATAAATGCTACTTTCCAATAAATAAAAGCAAGATCTGGTCCAGGGAGGAGACGTTTCTTTGAGTCAAAATTTTAACGAAATTTAGTTTATTTTTTTTTGTTGGCAAACAGAGTTCACATCCAAAATGTCAGAAAATGTCATTGTTATATCAGTGCTGCCAAATTCTTTTCTGAAGCAATGATGAGCGTTTTTTTGTGCCATTATTTCTTAAGCTAACATAGAAGGCACAAAAAAACACGCCTAAAGAAAAACTATAAAAAAATCTTAAAAAGTCAAATTTTAAAAAACTTGCACCACACAAATGTAAAATAAAATATATTACGATTCCGTGAATAAATTCCGTGTACCATTCACATTATTCTTGCACTTGTTTCCATTGTGCATTTGGAAGCCTATAATGACAAATGATACTGAGATAAAACCTGAAAAAATAATGTCATACGTAGGAAACATAAGTGAATTCGTACCCGGTGAAGACTTTGATGCTTACAAAGATCGGGTACAGCTATATTTTATTGCTAATGGAATTGCAGCAGAGCGACAAACACCTACGTTCATCAGCCTCGTGGGCTCGGAGGTGTACAAAGTTCTAAAGTCCATGACTGCGCCTGTCTTACCCAGTACCAAATCGTTTGATGTGTTAATTCGTTTATTGGAACAAAACTGCGCTCCAAAGTTTAATAAAAGAACGGAACGTTTCAAATTCCAAAGGGGAAAGCAGGAAGAAGGAGAGTCAGTCAATGATTTTATTATCAAACTTCGAAATCTGGCTGAAACCTGTAAGTTTGGTAATTTCATTCTGGATTCTGTTGCTGATGCAGGAAAAATAAAAAATCTGGCTTTGGAAGATGCTCTGACAGACAAATTTATCGTCGGACTTCGGAATGAGAGAATCCAACAAGCAAGCGCTGCTTGCAGATGAAACAGCATCATTTGAGAAAAGTTGTGAGAAGGCTCTGACGATAGAAATGTCAGAGAAAGAACAGCGATCGATGCAGCCAGTCGAAAAATATGTGAATGTGATTAAGCACAGATCGTCGAGAAACAATGAAGCACGTGTTAATTTTGTATTGAATCCTCCGGGATCAATTTTTTAAAAAAAGGATTTTAAATAAAAGAACACAATTTAAGTTTGCATTTAATCTTTTTATTTTTAATTCTTTATTTTTTAATTCTTTAGAACTTCAGATCCCTTACCACTGGTGGGGGGAAATCTTTAGTTAAAAGAATTTATATCGAACTCTGAATTACAACTCACTTGTGGCTCATCATACCAGCTCTTTTTATCTTAAAAAATTTGTATATGCAGTGATGCTGCTTTGTACATTAGAAAGATACATTTAGATAACGATTCAAAGAAGTTGAATCGTTGACAATCTTTGTTTACATTTGAGTTTATTTTTGTTAGGGGTGACTTTGTTTACATTCATTGAAAGTGATTATCTTTTATGTCGATCGAAGAATTCGATCGTTAACTATTTTTATATTTTGGTTAAGGGTGACTTTGTTTACATTTATGTATATCGATCGAAGAATTCGATCGTTGACAATTTTTGTTTATATTATAAATGGAAGTACTTCACTGATTGTGAAATGTATTCTACTCAAGTAAATATGCTTGGTATGCTCTTTTGTGTGTTGGGAAGTGATTCTATAACTCCTCCCCCCTTTGACTTTTGTTTCTCCTGAAACAATTTTTTATATAAAATTATTAATATAGCACAAATTATTACAATTACAAATCCATTAATTCCAAGGTGAATATATGATTGGTCTGATATTTTTTCTATAATTGCTTTAATATTTTCAATTCTTGTCAAATTAATGTTTTCAGTTTTTAAATCAAATTTAGTCAAATTAAAAGTATCTTCCATATAAATATTTATCGGTTGTTTTACAATTGGGTTTTTGTTTACATATTCTGTGTCACCTATTTTAATGTTACAGTTTTCAAAATTAATTAACACATTTCTTTTTATTTGAATAATTTTTCTTTCGTCACAATAATTTTTTACTTTGTAATCACTATTTTTAATAATTAATGTACCTTTCTTGAGTTCTTTTATAATTTTTCTTTCTTCATTTTTTTTTTTTTTAGACAATTATTTTTATTTAAACAGTTAACATATGGTTTTAAATTTTTTAATTCTTTGTTTTCACAGTATTTATAAAATGTTTCATTTATTTTTACAATATTTTCATCTTCTATATCTAATTCCATATTTTCCTCATTGGGTATGGAAGTTATAAAATATTTATCCAAATTATAAATCTTATCTGGTATTTGAATTATAAATATTAATAGATCGTAATCGTATTCACTTACTGATAATTTAATATTTTTGAGTTTGAATAAATCAATATCATAATAATCAATTTCATCTGCTGTTAACAAGCTTTCCGTCATTATTTGCAATCTACTTGCCAGTATAATATTTTGAATTTTTTCAATAATTGCTTTTAATTTATCAACTGTTCGAACATATTCTAGGATTATAATTCTTTTTTCCAATTTTTTAAATTCTTTCATTAAACCGTAACTATTTTTTGTTTTTGTATCAATCATTTGTTTTAATATTTTTATTTCTTGTTGAAGTTGATTATTAATATCTACCTGTCTGTTTGTGTTCATTATCAATTCATGATTATTTATAGTTAGTGTTTTTAATTTATTTTCGATTTCTGTTTTATCTTCGTCATCCATAGTTCCGAACAGGAAGTTTAAGACTCTTCCGCCTATGTTAATTAGACTTCTTGGTTTTCGTGTATTGTGTTTATGACCTTTAATACTTTTAATTTCTTCTTGAATCAAATTTAATTCATTGTCTATATACAACGTTCTAGCTATGTCTTCTGTTGAGTTCACTATGCAATTCTTTTGTTCTAACCATCGGTTGGTTGTTTTACTTAATAACACATTTATTTCCGTTAAGTTAATTATGTGCAAAACTGAATTGTACTTGTTCACGATATTCACTTCATCATATTTAATTAACGCGTAACCGTTATTATTTATTATTTCTTCAGCAATTAATGATTTACTATTTACTATGTTGAAAATGGTAATTAAAATTATTAAACTCTTCATCTTTACGTCCTCTTCTATCGGAATTTGCTCTTAAACTAAAGCTCTTCTCTGAGTTTTTCTATTCATTTGGCTTGCTTTGATTAAATTGTCTTGGTTTATTTGTTTACTTTTTCTTTCCCTTTGTATATTCTTCGTGTGTTGATCATTAAGTTTATTGTATTTGTATCTTGGTGCTATTTTATTACGGTCTGTTCTGGAGTTTTTAACAAACCCTTCTGATCTGTTTTCGGTATACTCTTCTCTATTACTATTCAATTTATCGATTATTTTTTCTTTGTTTTTGATCATTAGGTCATAAAGTTTATTTTTATCTATATTGCCTTTCTGTATATCATATGGTTTTTGCTTAGTAGTTGAATGTATCGACGTGTTATAAAAAAGATTAGCTTTATGAACAGCTACTCGAATTTCATGTATGCTAGGGTTCATTTTTCCGTTTAGGATTGCTCTAATTTTTTCAGCTAATGTTCTATGAAATACTTCAATGTCTGAATTTCCTGTATGACTGTTTGGCTTAGTAAAATGTACTTCTATATCAAGGTCTTCTAACAGTTTTATAATTCTTGGAAAGTTGAATTCATTATCCATTACGAGTCTTTTTGGTTTACCAATTGTCGCTAAAAATTGTAGAATTGTTTCTTCTAAGGTTTCATGAGAGACATTTGGAACGTATGTGGCTGTAGTTAGCTTACTAAATTTATCAATGGAAGTTAAATATTTTGTTTTATTAATACAATAAATATCTAGATGAACTATTTCATTAATGTCTTTTGGAGTTTCTGTAAGATGAAATTTTTCTTTAATTGGTCGTCTATCATATTTAGATTGCTTACATGTATTGCAACTGTTGATAACGTCTTGTATTAAATCTTTTAATTTTTTAAAATAGATTTTTGTTCTTAGTCCTCTATAATTTTCTTCGATACCTGAATGACCTGTTTCTTTTTCATGATACAATTTTATATTTTTAATGGCTTCTTCTTCTGTATCTATATCTTTAGCAAAGTATACACATTTATAAAATTTGATTCTTGTTCCAAATAACTCTATTAATTTTTGTTGAAGTATGTTATATTCATTGTCTGTTAATTCAGTATAAATTCCTGTATTAATTTTTTCTATTAATGGTATTATTAGATCATTAAAGTTATCTTTCTGTATTTCATTTATTCCTATATGTATTCTTTTATTGTCTGATTTTTTAATTCCGTTTCCTGTTTGTAAAATTATTTGTTGTTTGAATATGTTCACTGCACTATCTTTAATTGGGAAATGATCATTCAATTCTTCATGTTGTGAATGTATTGTAGCTTTAAGTGATTCTTGTTCTAACATGTTTATTTCTTGTACATCTTTAATTTCTCTACTCAAAAAGTCTGCTACAGTGTTACTTGTACCTTTTAAATATTCTATTTGCATATCATATTCTCCTAACTGGAGTATCCATCTTTGTAATCTGGGTGAAATATCTCTGCCTAAATTCTTTGTTTGTAACCATTTTAATGGTTGGTGATCTGTTTTGAGATCAAATCGTCTACCATATAAATAGGGTCGTAAATATTTTACTGACCAAACTATTGCGAGTAATTCTTTTTCCGTAGTACTGTAGTTTATCTCATGTTCATTGAGAGTTCTACTTATAAACGTAATTGGATGCCCTTTCTGCGATAGCACTATTCCAATGGCATAATTGGATGCATCTGTTGTTAATAGAAATTTTTCATTAAAATCAGGATATGCAAGTACTGGTTCTGTTTGAAGTGCATTTTTTAGTTCTTGATGTGCTTTGATATAATTTATATCATTTTTATCTATTTTTTTGTCTTTCTTTAAATATTTGGTAATAGGTTGTGCAATTTTTGCGTAATCTTGAATAAATTTCCTGTAATAACCTGTTATTCCTAGGAATGATTTAATTTCTTTAGTTGTACATGGGAGTTGTATTTTTTCTATGGCTTCTATTTTATCTAAGTTAGGTTTCACGCCTTTGTCTGTAATTGTATGTCCTAAAAACTTTGTTTCTCATTTAAGAAAATTACATTTATCTACTTGCACTTTAAGGTTATATTTTTTTAAACGTTGAAAAACTAAGCGAAGATTTATTAAATGTTCTTGTAATGAAGTACTAAAAATTAATATATCATCAAGATATACTACACAGATTTTATTTATCAAACCTTCTAAAACCTCATTCATCATCCTTTGAAAGGTTGCTGGTGCATTCTTTAGACCAAATGGCATTCTTAACCATTCATAATGTCCATATGGAGTCGAAAAAGCTGTTTTTTCGGAATCAGCAGGATTCATTTTAATTTGATGAAAGCCTTTAGCAAGGTCGAGGGTTGAAAAATATTGAGCTCTTCCTAATTTATCTAATATCTCGTCGATATTAGGTATAGGATGCTTAAATTCAATAGTGTTTTCATTCAATTTTCTGTAGTCCACTACCATACGCCATTTTTGTTCACCTGAATTATCTATCTTCTTTGGGACTACCCAAATAGGTGCATTATATGGGGAAACACTTTTTCTTATTATGCCTTGTTGCAATAAATCTTTAACTTGGCGTTCAATTTCTTTTTCATGAATCTTAGGGTATCTGTAAATTTTGCTGAATATAGGACTGTCATGCTTAGTCCTAATACTTTGCATAGTTTGGGTTGTTGATGTGAGTTTATCACCTTCTTTATAAAAAATACTTTTATTTTCATCTATAAATTTTCTTAATTTTTTTTTTTCTTCAAAATTTAAATTCACATCTATTAATTGGCTCATTTGCGTTGAGTTGCAATATTCAAGAGTGTGAATTTCTTCATATTCATATATACTTTTACTACCATAATTTTCGAAATATGTTTTTCTATTATTTATTTCGATATATCCTTCTTTTAAGTTTAATTTTGCTCCAATAGGTTTTAATAAATTTTGTCCTATGATTCCTACAAATTTATTATTCGATATTCTCATCAACTTCCATGCCATAGTAGATTCATTTTCGTTGAATTCTACCGGTACTTCAGTTATGATCTCAAATTTAATCATGCTTTCATGATTAAGTGATTTTACTTTGATTGGAACTTTCATTAAAGCTCTCGGAATTTCTAATAGTTGTGACTCATCAAGTATACTTGTTGTTGAGCCAGTTTCTATTAGAATGTTAAATTTTTTATTATTTATTGTGATTTTTATTATGGGAAGTGATTCTTCTTCCCGGCTATGGTAAAATTTACCTCTTCGTATTTTAATTCTGTATTATTAACATCCATAGGTTCTGGCCTTAGATACCTATTATTATTATTATTATAATTGTTCCTATATTGTCCCGAATTGAAAGGCCTTTGATTATTACTAAAATTTCTGAAATTTCCCTGATTATTATTATTATGATTTCTAAACAGTCCTGAATTGTGTCTTTGATGACTAAAGTTATTCCCAAAGTTATGTTGAGGTGGAGGTCTTACATAAAAATTATTATTTGGTCTCTGGTTGAGATGTATACCTATTCCTTTGTTATTATGATGTACCTGATTTACCTTAGCGTTATTAAAATTTCCCTGTCTATAGTCTTTATTTAAATTCCTATGGCGCATGAGTAAAGTATATGCTTCTCTTATATTTTGAATATTTTGCGCAATAATGACAGATGCCTGATTGGCATTTAAATTATTTAAAAATTTATTCATAACAATATTTTCGTTGTTAACTGGATTATAAATAACATTAGGTTCTAACTTACTCTTTTTATTTAATTTTAAAAGGATTCCTTCGGTCTGGTCAAAAAGTTGTTGGAGATCGCTGGTGTTGATCATGTGGAGATCTTGAAGAATTTGTTCGTATGTTTCACGAACTCCAAAGTCCTGGATTAATGCTTCTTTTATTGTTGGCCAAGTTGGCATTAAAATTCTGCGTAATGTGTTGATTGCCGCTCCTTGGATTTTATTTCTAATTATTAGAGTTACAATCGGTTGATTGTCCACATTCACATAAGCATACACATAGTCTATGTATTCAATAAATGAAATGACGTCTTCATCTGGACGACCCGAAAATGTCGGAAGTTTTTCCAATCTTAACAGCGGTACATTTTGGTCTGGTGCTACTTGAGCCATTTTTGTGTTTGTACCTTTATATCTTTTAACCACTTTATTTATGTCTATATATTTTATATATATATATAACAATTTGATTTATTCAACTTTTCCTTTTCCTTCACTGTCTTTGTCTTTTACACAGACACTTTTATTTTTTTTTTTTTTTTTTTTTTCGTCGACACTTTATTAATGCTTTTTATATTCCGCTAATCTCTCTACGAGAATTCGTGTATTATTTATTTTTGTTGTTAACACTTTAGCGTTTATAAAGCATATAATTATTTTATTTTTAATTCGAAAAATCACTTCGGTGTCTTTACGATAAAAATTTTTTTTTTTTATTGAATTAATTACTTCGGCAATTAATTTTCATTTAAAAAAAAAAAAAAAAAAAATAGTTTTGTCCACTAAAACACTTCGGTGTTATTAATTTTCACAAACCACAATATTATTATTTTCTCGGTTCGATCACTGAATCTCATCTATCAATTAATTTGCATTTAATTTCTTAGTGAGATCCTACCGACTGCGCCAATTTTGTATTGAATCCTCCGGGATCAATTTTTTAAAAAAAGGATTTTAAATAAAAGAACACAATTTAAGTTTGCATTTAATCTTTTTATTTTTAATTCTTTATTTTTTAATTCTTTAGAACTTCAGATCCCTTACCACTGGTGGGGGGAAATCTTTAGTTAAAAGAATTTATATCGAACTCTGAATTACAACTCACTTGTGGCTCATCATACCAGCCCTTTTTATCTTAAAAAATTTGTATATGCAGTGATGCTGCTTTGTACATTAGAAAGATACATTTAGATAACGATTCAAAGAAGTTGAATCGTTGACAATCTTTGTTTACATTTGAGTTTATTTTTGTTAGGGGTGACTTTGTTTACATTCATTGAAAGTGATTATCTTTTATGTCGATCGAAGAATTCGATCGTTAACTATTTTTATATTTTGGTTAAGGGTGACTTTGTTTACATTTATGTATATCGATCGAAGAATTCGATCGTTGACAATTTTTGTTTATATTATAAATGGAAGTACTTCACTGATTGTGAAATGTATTCTACTCAAGTAAATATGCTTGGTATGCTCTTTTGTGTGTTGGGAAGTGATTCTATAACTTGTTCGCAGTAGAAGTAATGAGTCTCATAAAAGCCAGCTAACGAGGAATCGTTCTCACTGTGGAAAGTTTCATCATGATAATGAGTGTCCAGTTAAATCTCAATCGTGCTTCAAGTGTGGTAAAAAAGGCCACATGGCAAATATCTATTTTTTTAATAAGAACGATCAGAAAAAATCGAAAAGACGTCATCAATTTAAGCGGATGCATAGTATACATGCATTTCGTGGAGAAGATGCTTCGGAGGTGGTGGTTAAGGTGGAAGATGTGTTGCTGAGAATGGAGCTGGATACAGGAATGTTTCCTTAATAAATGCTATAGACTATAGAGCTAAGTTTATTCATTTAAAATTAAAAAATTGTTATATTGATTTAAGTACTATTTCAGGGCACAAGTTGTCAGTTTTAGGAAAAGCTGTTGTTGTTGTTGTGGTTGAGTTCGCTGGTGTAACGAGAGAGCTGGAGTTGATTGTTGTAGACGGTGCATATTTTAAACCATTATTTGAAAGAACATGGTTTTCTTCATTACTACCAGACTGGAAATCTACTATTGCAGGTGGTAGAGAGTTTGTCAACCTGGTAAATACGGCGCACAATGATACTGTTAGTAGTAGCCCGTAACGTAATGGTTAGTGCGTTCGACTGTCACGCTGGAGGTCTGGGATCGCTTCCCAGCCTCGTCCACCTAAAAACTAAAAAGTTTTTTTTAGTTTTGTCCACTAAAACACTTCGGTGTTATTAATTTTCACAAACCACAATATTATTATTTTCTCGGTTCGATCACTGAATCTCATCTATCAATTAATTTGCATTTAATTTCTTAGTGAGATCCTACCGACTGCGCCAATTTTGTATTGAATCCTCCGGGATCAATTTTTTAAAAAAAGGATTTTAAATAAAAGAACACAATTTAAGTTTGCATTTAATCTTTTTATTTTTAATTCTTTATTTTTTAATTCTTTAGAACTTCAGATCCCTTACCACTGGTGGGGGGAAATCTTTAGTTAAAAGAATTTATATCGAACTCTGAATTACAACTCACTTGTGGCTCATCATACCAGCCCTTTTTATCTTAAAAAATTTGTATATGCAGTGATGCTGCTTTGTACATTAGAAAGATACATTTAGATAACGATTCAAAGAAGTTGAATCGTTGACAATCTTTGTTTACATTTGAGTTTATTTTTGTTAGGGGTGACTTTGTTTACATTCATTGAAAGTGATTATCTTTTATGTCGATCGAAGAATTCGATCGTTAACTATTTTTATATTTTGGTTAAGGGTGACTTTGTTTACATTTATTTATATCGATCGAAGAATTCGATCGTTGACAATTTTTGTTTATATTATAAATGGAAGTACTTCACTGATTGTGAAATGTATTCTACTCAAGTAAATATGCTTGGTATGCTCTTTTGTGTGTTGGGAAGTGATTCTATAACTTGTTCGCAGTAGAAGTAATGAGTCTCATAAAAGCCAGCTAACGAGGAATCGTTCTCACTGTGGAAAGTTTCATCATGATAATGAGTGTCCAGTTAAATCTCAATCGTGCTTCAAGTGTGGTAAAAAAGGCCACATGGCAAATATCTATTTTTTTAATAAGAACGAACAGAAAAAATCGAAAAGACGTCATCAATTTAAGCGGATGCATAGTATACATGCATTTCGTGGAGAAGATGCTTCGGAGGTGGTGGTTAAGGTGGAAGATGTGTTGCTGAGAATGGAGCTGGATACAGGAATGTTTCCTTAATAAATGCTATAGACTATAGAGCTAAGTTTATTCATTTAAAATTAAAAAATTGTTATATTGATTTAAGTACTATTTCAGGGCACAAGTTGTCAGTTTTAGGAAAAGCTGTTGTTGTTGTTGTGGTTGAGTTCGCTGGTGTAACGAGAGAGCTGGAGTTGATTGTTGTAGACGGTGCATATTTTAAACCATTATTTGAAAGAACATGGTTTTCTTCATTACTACCAGACTGGAAATCTACTATTGCAGGTGGTAGAGAGTTTGTCAACCTGGTAAATACGGCGCACAATGATACTGTTAGTAGTAGCCCGTAACGTAATGGTTAGTGCGTTCGACTGTCACGCTGGAGGTCTGGGATCGCTTCCCAGCCTCGTCCACCTAAAAACTAAAAAGTTTTTTTTCAGGGCTACTGCCTCTTGCGAGGAATTGACAAATCCTCCAAGAGTATCACTTGTCACGAATAAGTGCTTCTCGTCTAGCCGTTCGGATTCGGCATAAAATTGTAGGTCCCTTCCATTCCTGTCGAAAGGCGCACACAGGAATGGTTGCGAGTTGTTAGTCACTAGGCCCTGGTTCTTCATGAGCCGTTGTGCCACCCGATTTTTTTTTTTTTTTTTTTAATGATACTGTTATTAAAAAAATAATAGAATGCTATCCAAATTTAATCTCTAATGACACAAACCAGATGATTGTTGGATACAAAGCCGAAATTCATTTAAATGAATGTAAACCAATCTTTCACAAAGCGTATAATGTTCCGTTTCGCATTAAGGATGCTGTGTCTAACGAAATAGATAGATTGGTTCAAGAAAAAGTTTTAACCCCAGTAAAACACAGCAAATGGGCATCTCCAGTTGTGTGTGTACCAAAACCTGGTGGTAGCGTTCGACTTTGCATAGATTGCAAGGTCACGATAAATAAACATTTAAAAACGCAGCATTGTGCTTTTGCAAATATTGAAGATATTTTTGGTAGCCTTTCAAACTGTGCGATATTTTGTGTTTTAGATTTAGCTGGCGCTTACCAGCAGCTAGAACTCACTGAAGTCTCAAAAGAGCTTCTTACAATAAACACAATCGTTTAAGCTATGGGGTTGCCTGCGCACCAGCAATTTTTCAATCAACCATTGATCAAATTATATAGGGCATTGAAAACGTTTTCGCGTACGTAGACGATATAATTGTAGGAGGCAAAACCTTAGAGGATTGTCAAGAAAAATTACATGTGGTCTTTGACAGATTAAATAAGCATAAGGTAAAAATCAATCTGCATAAATGTAAATTTTTACAAACTTCAGTTGAGTATTTAGGTCATGTATTAAGTCATAATATTGTAAGGCCTAATCCGAAAAAAGTTGACGCCATTAAAAATGCGCCTGCACCTAAGAATTGAAAAGAACTTCAATCCTTACTTAGGATTAATTAATTATTATAGGAGATTTATTTATCGTCCGAGTTGAAAAATATGTATGAGCTTTTGCAGAAAAAGAATTCTTTTAAGTGGACCAATTTTTGTGATGAGGAATTTGAAAATTCCAAACAATTAATTATTATTAATATGGTTTTAACACTTTTTGATCCCCTCAAACCGATAATAGTGTTAACTGATGCTAGTTCATACGGTGTAGGGGCAGTACTTGCTCATTTAATAGATGGTGTTCAGAAGCCTGTTCTATTCGCTAGTAGCACTTTATCAGATGCTGAAAGGGGTTATTCGCAACTGCATCGCGAAGCCTTGCGGGTTATGTTTGCAGTAAAAAAGTTTTTTAAATATCTCTTCGGTAATGAATTTACAATTCAGACCGATAACCAATTATTAAAGGAGATATTTAACCCTAATAAATGTACAACAGCCGTCGCAGCAGCCAGATTGCAAAGATGGGCAGTAACGTTGTCCATGTATCAATATAAGATAGTTCATCGCCCAGCCAAATGTTTAGAAAATGTTGATGCTCTATCAAGGTTGCCAGTAAGTATAAATTCCATAAATGGCCAAAGTAAGATACCTGTAGATTTTAAAATGGTTGAAGAAGAAACAAAGAAAGACCCTATACGTCAAAAAGTTTTCAATTTCGTTAAAAATGGTTGGCCAAAAGAAGTTGATAACGAACTAAAGCCTTATCATAAATTTAGAAATTCTCTAAGCATCGAAAATGGGTGTATTTTTATAATGATAGATTTTTAATTCCAAATAATTTACAAATGCATGTTTTAAATTTGTTGCATGAAAACCATGATGGTGTAGTTTAAATGAAGAAAGCAGCTAGGTCTTATTTATGACGGCCAAAGTTGGACATAACAGTTAAAGGCTTAATTGAGTCTTGTAAAGAATGTCAGGCTACTAGAAATGTTCCAAAAGAAATTGTTAAAACTAAATGGCCTAGTACTATTTATCCGTTTCAAAGAATCCATTTGGATTTCTTTTATTTTCAAAATAAAACGTTTCTTCTCTTAATAGATTCACACAGCAAGTATTTTGAGGTTGTAAAGATGGGTTTAACGAATTCAAAAAACCTTATAGAAAAGCTAACATTAATTTTGTCGGTGTTTGGTTTACCTGCAACCATAGTTACGGACAATGGTTTTATTCTAACTTCATTAAATTAAAGTCAGTTTTTTTTTTTTTAAACTATCAACAAAAAATACGATTCTACGACTGTAACTAGTGTCATCTGTCATTTAGCCGCCATTTTGTTTTTAACGGTCGCTTTGATTTGATCGAGTAGGTAACTCCCTTATTTTTGATCCTAGACAAAACAATTTTATCACAAACTTCGAGCCAACTTAATTATCTATAAAGTATGTTTTGCAAATTGTTTCCCTAATCCAAAAAAGTAGGTGCTGATTTTTATATATTCATCTTATCTTTCATTTTTGTCATTTAAAAGAAAAAATTGTCACAACAAAAGTATAGTGACCATACGTCCCCTCCAATCTACCTAATCGCTCGTGCTGTGTATATCATCTTAAGGATAGTCACAACCCCTTTTGCACGCGCTTAATATAAAAAAAAAAGCGGGACAGTCCCGTTTTTGATTTTGAGGTCTCTGGCCATAGCTTTCCTGCTAAATGTCCCGCTTTTCCAACGACGCGACGCCAACGGCCTCAACAATTCTTAAAACGAAGTAATTATATATACTCTACTTTACATCCCTGTGCGTACGCATACAAATTGACGCATATTAAATAAACGGTAGAGCATATTAATATATTCTTGGAAGATTAAACAAGCGTTAGCCCATGTATGTATATTCTATGTTAAATGAATAATTGTCAGTTTATCTTGTAGTCTGTCATTATTAGATCGAAAACAAGACAGTTTGTTGTGAAGTGAAGCTTATTGGAGATTGGACGGGTAGTAAATAAAAAACAACTCAAATATGTTATGTATGTCAAGTTAGCACTACATTTGTGGAAATTCAAAAAAGTAAATATGCAGTTAATTGTAGCTTTTTAGTAGTAAATTAGTTGTGGAAAAAAAAAAATTTTTTAAAAAATGTTAAGTAGTGCTAACTTGATATCAACTTGGCACTACACTTTGTGAAATTCCAAAAACTAAGTACGAAGTTAATTCAAGCTATTTAGTAGTAAATTAGTTGTGGAAAGAAAAAAATTCTAAAAAAATTTTTGAGTACTATTTTTAATATTAAAAAAAAATTAGTATGTAGTGCTAACTTGATATAAACTTGGCACTACACTTTCTGAAATTCTAAAAACTAAGTAAGCAGTTAATTCAAGCTATTTAGTAGTAAATTAGTTGTGGAGAGAAAAAAATTCCAAAAAATTTGTTGCCGTACTTTTTAAAAAAAAATAAGACTAGGTAGTGCTAACTTGACACTGGTGAACTCAGCCATTAAAAAGGGAAATTCGAAAATAAAACATGCCATTATTTAAAGCTTTTTAGTAGTAAATTAGTTGTGGAGAGAAAAAAATTCCAAAAAATTTGTTGCAGTAGTTTTTAAAAAAAATAAGAGTAGGTAGTGCTAACTTGACACTGGTGAACTCATCCATTAAAAAGGAAAATTCGAAAATAAAACATGCCATTATTTAAAGCTTTTTAGTAGTAAATTAGTTGTGGAGAGAAAAAAATTCCAAAAAATTTGTTGCCGTACTTTTTAAAAAAAATAAGAGTAGGTAGTGCTAACTTGACACTGGTGAACTCATCCATTAAAAAGGAAAATTCGAAAATAAAACATGCCATTATTTAAAGCTTTTTAGTAGTAAATTAGTTGTGGAGAGAAAAAAATTCCAAAAAAATTGTTGCCGTACTTTTTTAAAAAAATAAGAGTAGGTAGTGCTAACTTGACACTGGTGAACTCAGCCATTAAAAAGGGAAATTCGAAAATAAAACATGCCATTATTTAAAGCTTTTTAGTAGTAAATTAGTTGTGGAGAGAAAAAAATTCCAAAAAATTTGTTGCCGTACTTTTTTAAAAAAATAAGAGTAGGTAGTGCTAACTTGACACTGGTGAACTCAGCCATTAAAAAGGGAAATTCGAAAATAAAACATGCCATTATTTAAAGCTTTTTAGTAGTAAATTAGTTGTGGAGAGAAAAAAATTCCAAAAAAATTTGTTGCCGTACTTTTTAAAAAAAATAAGAGTATGTAGTGCTAACTTGACACTGGTGAACTCAGCCATTAAAAAGGGAAATTCGCAAATAAAACATGCCATTATTTAAAGCTTTTTAGAAGTAAATTAGTTGTGGAGAGAAAAAAATTCCAAAAAATGTGTTGCCGAACTTTTTTAAAAAAATAAGAGTAGGTAGTGCTAAATTGACACTGGTGAACTCAGCCATTAAAAAGGGTAATTCGAAAATAAAACATGCCATTATTTAAAGCTTTTTAGTAGTAAATTAGTTGTGAAGAGAAAAAAATTCCAAAAAATTTGTTGCCGTACTTTTTTAAAAAAAATAAGAGTAGGTAGTGCTAACTTGACACTGGTGAACTCAGCCATTAAAAAGGGAAATTCGATAATAAAGCATGCCATTATTTAAAGCTTTTTAGTAGTAAATTAGTTGTGGAGAGAAAAAAATTCCAAAAAATTTGTTGCCGTACTTTTTAAAAAAAATAAGAGTAGGTAGTGCTAACTTGACACTGGTGAACTCAGCCATTAAAAAGGGAAATTCGAAAATAAAACATGCCATTATTTAAAGCTTCTTAGTAGTAATCTAGTTGTGGAGAGAAAAAAATTCCAAAAAATTTGTTGCCGTACTTTTTAAAAAAAAATAAGAGTGGGTAGTGCTAACTTGACACTGGTGAACTCAGCCATTAAAAAGGATAATTCGAAAATAAAACATGCCATTATTTAAAGCTTTTTAGTAGTAAATTAGTTGTGGAGAGAAAAAAATTCCAAAAAATTTGTTGCCGTACTTTTTAAAAAAAAATAAGAGTAGGTAGTGCTAACTTGACACTGGTGAACTCAGCCATTAAAAAGGGGAATTCGAAAATAAAACATGCCATTATTTAAAGCTTTTTAGTAGTAAATTAGTTGTGGAGAGAAAAAAATTCCAAAAAAATTGTTGCCGTACTTTTTTAAAAAAATAAGAGTAGGTAGTGCTAACTTGACACTGGTGAACTCATCCGTTAAAAAGGAAAATTCGAAAATAAAACATGCCATTATTTAAAGCTTCTTAGTAGTAAATTAGTTGTGGAGAGAAAAAAATTCCAAAAAATTTGTTGCCGTACTTTTTTAAAAAAAATAAGACTAGGTAGTGCTAACTTGAGACTGGTGAACTCAGCCATTAAAAAGGGAAATTCGAAAATAAAACATGCCATTATTTAAAGCTTTTTAGTAGTAAATTAGTTGTGGAGAGAAAAAAATTCCAAAAAATTTGTTGCCGTAGTTTTTAAAAAAAATAAGAGTAGGTAGTGCTAACTTGACACTGGTGAACTCATCCATTAAAAAGGAAAATTCGAAAATAAAACATGCCATTATTTAAAGCTTTTTAGTGGTAAATTAGTTGTGGAGAGAAAAAAATTCCAAAAAATTTGTTGCCGTACTTTTTTTAATAAATAAGAGTAGGTAGTGCTAACTTGACACTGGTGAATTCAGCCATTAAAAAGGGAAATTCGGAAATAAAACATGCGATTATTTAAAGCTTTTTAGTAGTAAATTAGTTGTGGTGAGACAAAAATTCAAAAAAAATTGTTGCCGTACTTTTTTAAAAAAATAAGAGTAGGTAGTGCTAACTTGACACTGGTGAACTCATCCATTAAAAAGGAAAATTCGAAAATAAAACATGCCATTATTTAAAGCTTTTTAGTAGTAAATTAGTTGTGGAGAGAAAAAAATTCCAAAAAATTTGTTGCCGTACTTTTTTAAAAAAATAAGAGTAGGTAGTGCTAACTTGACACTGGTGAACTCAGCCATTAAAAAGGGAAATTCGAAAATAAAACATGCCATTATTTAGAGCTTTTTAGAAGTAAATTAGTTGTGGAGAGAAAAAAATTATAAATTTGTTGCCGTACTTTTTTAAAAAAATAAGAGTAGGTAGTGCCAACTTGACACTGGTGAACTCAGCCATTAAAAAGGGAAATTCGAAAATAAAACATGCCATTATTTAAAGCTTTTTAGTAGTAAATTAGTTGTGGAGAGACAAAAATTCAAAAAAAATTGTTGCCGTACTTTTTTAAAAAAATAAGAGTAGGTAGTGCTAACTTGACACTGGTGAACTCAGCCATTAAAAAGGGAAATTCGAAAATAAAACATGCCATTATTTAAAGCTTTTTAGTAGTAAATTAGTTGTGGAGAGAAAAAAATTCCAAAAAATTTGTTGCCGTACTTTTTTAAAAAAATAAGAGTGGGTAGTGCTAACTTGACACTGGTGAACTCAGCCATTAAAAAGGGAAATTCGAAAATAAAACATGCCATTATTTAAAGCTTTTTAGTAGTAAATTAGTTGTGGAGAGAAAAAAATTCCAAAAAATTTGTTGCCGTACTTTTTTAAAAAAATAAGAGTAGGTAGTGCTAACTTGACACTGGTGAACTCAGCCATTAAAAAGGGTAATTCGAAAATAAAACATGCCATTATTTAAAGCTTTTTAGTAGTAAATTAGTTGTGGAGAGAAAAAAATTCCAAAAAATTTGTTGCCGTACTTTTTTAAAAAAATAAGAGTAGGTAGTGCTAACTTGATACTGGTGAATTTAGCCATTAAAAAGGGGAATTCGAAAATAAAACATGCCATTATTTAAAGCTTTTTAGTAGTAAATTAGTTGTGGAGAGAAACAAATTCCAAAAAATTTGTTGCCGTACTTTTTTAAAAAAATAAGAGTAGGTAGTGCTAACTTGACACTGGTGAACTCAGCCATTAAAAAGGGAAATTCGAAAATAAAACATGCCATTACTTAAAGCTTCTTAGTAGTAAATTAGTTGTGGAGAGAAAAAAATTCTAAAAAATTTGTTGCCGTACTTTTTTAAAAAAATAAGAGTAGGTAGTGCTAACTTGACACTGGTGAATTCATCCATTAAAAAGGGAAATTCGAAAATAAAAAATGCCATTATTTAAAGCTTTTTAGTAGTAAATTAGTTGTGGAGAGAAAAAAATTCCAAAAAATTTGTTGCCGTAATTTAAAAAAAAAATAAGAGTAGGTAGTGCTGGTGAACTCAGCCATTAAAAACGGAAATTCGAAAATAAAACATGCCATTATTTAAAGCTTTTTAGTAGTAAATTAGTTGTGGAGAGAAAAAAATTCCAAAAAATTTGTTGCCGTACTTTTTTAAAAAAATAAGAGTAGGTAGTGCTAACTTGACACTGGTGAACTAATCCATTAAAAAGGGAAATTCGAAAATAAAACATGCCATTATTTAAAGCTTTTTAGTAGTAAATTAGTTGTGGAGAGAAAAAAATTCCAAAAAATTTGTTGCCGTACTTTTTTAAAAAAATAAGAGTAGGTAGTGCTAACTTGACACTGGTGAACTCAGCCATTAAAAAGGGAAATTCGAAAATAAAACATGCCATTATTTAAAGCTTTTTAGTAGTAAATTAGTTGTGGAGAGAAAAAAATTCCAAAAAATTTGTTGCCGTACTTTTTAAAAAAAAATAAGAGTAGGTAGTGCTAACTTGACACTGGTGAACTCAGCCATTAAAAAGGGAAATTCGAAAATAAAACATGCCATTATTTAAAGCTTTTTAGTAGTAAATTAGTTGTGGAGAGAAAAAAATTCCAAAAAATTTGTTGCCGTACTTTTAAAAAAAAATAAGAGTAGGTAGTGCTAACTTGACACTGGTGAACTCAGCCATTAAAAAGGGAAATTCGAAAATAAAACATGCCATTATTTAAAGCTTTTTAGTAGTAAATTAGTTGTGGAGAGAAAAAAATTCCAAAAAATTTGTTGCCGTACTTTTTAAAAAAAATAAGAGTAGGTAGTGCTAACTTGACACTGGTGAACTCAGCCATTAAAAAGGGAAACTCGAAAATAAAACATGCCATTATTTAAAGCTTTTTAGTAGTAAATTAGTTGTGGAGAGAAAAAAATTCCAAAAAATTTGTTGCCGTACTTCTTTAAAAAAATAAGAGTAGGTAGTGCTAACTTGACACTGGTGAACTCAGCCATTAAAAAGGGAAATTCGAAAATAAAACATGCCATTATTTAAAGCTTTTTAGTAGTAAATTAGTTGTGGAGAGAAAAAAATTCCAAAAAATTTGTTGCCGTACTTTTTTAAAAAAAATAAGAGTAGGTAGTGCTAACTTGACACTGGTGAACTCAGCCATTAAAAAGGGAAATTCGAAAATAAAACATGCCATTATTTAAAGCTTCTTAGTAGTAAATTAGTTGTGGAGAGAAAAAAATTCCAAAAAATTTGTTGCCGTACTTTTTAAAAAAAATAAGAGTAGGTAGTGCTAACTTGACACTGGTGAACTCAGCCATTAAAAAGGGAAACTCGAAAATAAAACATGCCATTATTTAAAGCTTTTTAGTAGTAAATTAGTTGTGGAGAGAAAAAAATTCCAAAAAATTTGTTGCCGTACTTTTTTAAAAAAAATAAGAGTAGGTAGTGCTAACTTGACACTGGTGAACTCAGCCATTAAAAAGGGATATTCAAAAATAAAACATGCCATTATTTAAAGCTTTTTAGTAGTAAATTAGTTGTGGAGAGAAAAAAAAATTCCAAAAAATTTGTTGCCGTACTTTTTAAAAAAAATAAGAGTAGGTAGTGCTAACTTGACACTGGTGACCTCAGCCATTAAAAAGCGAAATTCGAAAATAAAACATGCCATTATTTAAAGCTTTTTAGTAGTAAATTAGTTGTGGAGAGAAAAAAATTCCAAAAAATTTGTTGCCGTACTTTTTTAAAAAAATAAGAGTAGGTAGTGCTAACTTGACACTGGTGAACTCAGCCATTAAAAAGGGAAATTCGAAAATAAAACATGCCATTATTTAAAGCTTTTTAGTAGTAAATTAGTTGTGGAGAGAAAAAAATTCCAAAAAATTTGTTGCCGTACTTTTTTAAATAAATAAGAGTAGGTAGTGCTAACTTGACACTGGTGAACTCAGCCATTAAAAAGGGAAATTCGAAAATAAAACATGCCTTTATTTAAAGCTTTTTAGTAGTAAATTAGTTGTGGAGAGAAAAAAATTCCAAAAAATTTGTTGCCGTACTTTTTAAAAAAAATAAGAGTATGTAGTGCTAACTTGACACTGGTGAACTCAGCCATTAAAAAGGGAAATTCGAAAATAATACATGCCATTATTTAAAGCTTTTTAGAAGTAAATTAGTTGTGGAGAGAAAAAAATTCCAAAAAAATTGTTGCCGAACTTTTTTATAAAAATAAGAGTAGGTAGTGCTAACTTGACACTGGTGAACTCAGCCATTAAAAAGGGTTATTCGAAAATAAAACATGCCATTATTTAAAGCTTTTTAGTAGTAAATTAGTTGTGAAGAGAAAAAAATTCCAAAAAATTTTTTGCCGTACTTTTTTAAAAAAATAAGAGTAGGTAGTGCTAACTTGACACTGGTGAACTCAGCCATTAAAAAGGGAAATTCGAAAATAAAACAAGCCATTATTTAAAGCTTTTTAGAAGTAAATTATTTGTGGAGAGAAAAAAATTCCAAAAAATTTGTTGCCGTACTTTTTTTTAAAAATAAGAGTAGGTAGTGCTAACTTGACACTGGTGAACTCAGCCATTAAAAAGGGAAATTCGGAAATAAAACATGCGATTATTTAAAGCTATTTAGTAGTAAATTAGTTGTGGAGAGACAAAAATTCAAAAAAAATTCTTGCCGTACTTTTTTAAAAAAATAAGAGTAGGTAGTGCTAACTTGACACTGGTGAACTCATCCATTAAAAAGGAAAATTCGAAAATAAAACATGCCATTATTTAAAGCTTCTTAGTAGTAAATTAGTTGTGGAGAGAAAAAAATTCCAAAAAAATTGTTGCCGTACTTTTTTTAAAAAATAAGAGTAGGTAGTGCTAACTTGACACTGGTGAACTCAGCCATTAAAAAGGGAAATTCGAAAATAAAATATGCCATTATTTAAAGCTTTTTAGAAGTAAATTAGTTGTGGAGAGAAAAAAATTCCAAAAAATTTGTTGCCGTACTTTTTTAAAAAAATAAGAGTAGGTAGTGCTAACTTGACACTGGTGAACTCAGCCATTGAAAAAAGAAATTCGAAAATAAAACATGCCATTATTTAAAGCTTTTTAGTAGCAAATTAGTTGTGGAGAGAAAAAAATTCCAAAAAATTTGTTGCCGTACTTTTTTAAAAAAAAATAAGAGTAGGTAGTGCTAACTTGACACTGGTGAACTCAGCCATTAAAAAGGGAAATTCGAAAATAAAACATGCCATTATTTAAAGCTTTTTAGTAGTAAATTAGTTGTGGAGAGAAAAAAAATTCCAAAAAATTTGTTGCCGTACTTTTTAAAAAAAATAAGAGTAGGTAGTGCTAACTTGACACTGGTGAACTCAGCCATTAAAAAGGGAAATTCGAAAATAAAACATGCCATTATTTAAAGCTTTTTAGTAGTAAATTAGTTGTGGAGAGAAAAAAATTCCAAAAAATTTGTTGCCGTACTTTTTAAAAAAAATAAGAGTAGGTAGTGCTAACTTGACACTGGTGAACTCAGCCATTAAAAAGGGAAATTCGAAAATAAAACATGCCATTATTTAAAGCTTTTTAGTAGTAATTTAGTTGCGGAGAGAAAAAAATTCCAAAAAATTTGTTGCCGTACTTTTTAAAAAAAATAAGAGTAGGTAGTGCTAACTTGACACTGGTGAACTCAGCCATTAAAAAGGGAAATTCGAAAATAAAACATGCCATTATTTAAAGCTTTTTAGTAGTAAATTAGTTGTGGAGAGAAAAAAATTCCAAAAAATTTGTTGCCGTACTTTTTTAAAAAAATAAGAGTAGGTAGTGCTAACTTGACACTGGTGAACTCAGCCATTAAAAAGGGAAATTCGAAAATAAAACATGCCATTCTTTAAAGCTTTTTAGTAGTAAATAAAAAAAATAAGAGTAGGTAGTGCTAACTTGACACTGGTGAACTCAGCCATTAAAAAGGGAAATTCGAAAATAAAACATGCCATTATTTAAAGCTTTTTAGTAGTAAATTAGTTGTGGAGAGAAAAAAAAATTCCAAAAAATTTGTTGCCGTACTTTTTTAAAAAAATAAGACTAGGTAGTGCTAACTTGACACTGGTGAACTCAGCCACTAAAAAGGGAAATTCGAAAATAAAACATGCCATTATTTAAAGCTTTTTAGTATTAAATTAGTTGTGGAGAGAAAAAAATTCCAAAAAATTTGTTGCCGTACTTTTTTAAAAAAATAAGAGTAGGTAGTGCTAACTTGACACTGGTGAACTCAGCCATTAAAAAGGGAAATTCGAAAATAAAACATGCCATTATTTAAAGCTTTTTAGAAGTAAATTAGTTGTGGAGAGAAAAAAATTCCAAAAAATTTGTTGCCGTACTTTTAAAAAAAAATAAGAGTATGTAGTGTAGTGTAAGTGCAGCCCTTGTATATAAAAACTATAGTACTATCATGAAGAAGATCGATAGAGAGATTCGAGGTGAGCACTACCAGTACTACGAAATTGAAGAGATTGGAGAGTACAGAACAGGGAGAAACTGAAGGAATTGAAGATTAGAATGACGTTCAAGGCAACAATAAATGAACGAGAACAACGCATACAAAATTAAAGCTAGTGCAAGGGAGTCAACACTAAACTTTTTTTTGTTATTTTCTTCCACCAAATTTGTTTACGAAGGGGAAGTTTGAAGCTTTTTTTGCTCTATTTAACGGTGAAGTAGGATAATGAATATAATTTTAAAAGGAATTAGCGGTTGTATTTTTTCTTTCGCTGTGTGCGAGATATGCTGTAGCAAAGTCAAGTTGGTATTACTGTATGCCCAAATAAAAGGCTACAACCAATGTTGCCACTAAAGAATATAAGTTATATAAGAATTTTGTATATGAACTAGGGATAGGAAGAAATTATTTAAATTTTGTAGTTTGATATTTGCATTCATATTTAAGTAGATATGATATATATATGAAATAAGATAATAAATATAATTTTAAAAGGAAATAATGATTTTATTTTTTCTTTCGTTGTGTGTGAGATATGCTGTAGCAAGTTGAGTAATGTTGCCACTTAAAGTTGTACAAGAATTTCTTATATCATGTAGGGATAGGAAGAAATTGTTTTAATTTTGTAGGTTGATATTTGCGTGCATATTTAAGGAGATATGACAAATATATGATATTAGATGGTGAACGCCATTTAGTAGGTAGGTACTTATTATTTTTTATTATCTATTATAAATATACATATACATATATAAATGGTAAACAAAATAAAATTTAATAATTTATACAATTTCGGTACGAAACCTTTTTAACTAAAGTTTTTCATATACATCCAAGTGAAGTGAACTTTTCGTTGACAAAAATGAAAGTTATTAGGCGTAAAAAATATGAGAAAATTATATGCATTTATTTGGGTGACGAGGAAAAAGCAAATTTCTTTCGAAAGAAACCCGAATTTAAAAATGATTTTAATAGTTTCTCAAGCGAAATTTTAAATTTTGTGTGTAATTTCATTAAAAAAATTAACGATTTTTCACAATCATTTTAAAATGTCCAAGAATGAATTTTTAAAGTATTATAAATAATTTCTATAAAGTTTTCAAAAATGAAACAAGCTATGTTTAAAAATTCACGGGGAATTTTCACGTGAAAATTATAACATTTCCAGAAGTTAAATTCTAACTTTATGAGATAATTTTTTAAAATTTCCTAGATTATAACGTTTTTAAAAATTTTATAGTTCACCATGGGAAAATTCGTGCGAAAAAAGTTTTAAAAATCAAATTTGAATTTAATAAGTAATTTTTAAAAATTCTCAAAATAACAAGTTACAAACAAAATTTGATTTAAATTAATTTTAATCTGCATATTTTCCAACTACCTACTAAAAATTCCACACACTACTTTTCGCGGGAATTAAAAAAACAAGATTTGGAAATTTTTTTGTTGAGTAAGTAGTGTCTAAATATTCACGGGAATTTTGAAAAAAGAATACTTAATTTGATTTTCTCACGTGAATTTTTTAAAAATTACTTAATAAAGTTCAAATTTCATTTCAAACACCTTACAAAATGCGAATTTAATGAAATTACTTTATACAATTTTCATAATCGAAATTTGAACATTGCCTAATAGTTATTGTTAAAATATTCACAATTGAATTTTTCACGTGAATTTTTCAATATATTTCATAAAGTTGAAATTTGGGTTTTGAAAATTTGAATACGCATTTTTAAACTAGGTGAGCTAAATTGAATTTTTTTACGTGAACTAAACAAAATACTTCGTAAAGTAAAATTTCTTTAGTTTGAATGCGAATTTATTAAAATTACTTAATGCAATTTTCATAAACGAAATTTGAATTTTGTTCAGTAAAAATTTAACAAAGTTAAAAAATTAACAACGTTAAGTAAAATTAAAATTTACTAAAAAATTAACAAAGTGCTTATCTTAAATAGACAAAAGATATTTATTTTTTAAATTTTTCTAAAATTTCTCTTTTATAAACATTTTTTTATAGATAAAATATTTTTTTTTTAATTTTTTCAATTGGTTTTATCTTATTTTCTTTTAAAGATAAAAAGATATTTATTTTTTAAATTTCGCCAAAATGTCTCTACCCTTAAAAATACTTTTTTTTAAAGGTAAAATAGATTTTTTTAATTTGTTTTCAATTTGTTTTATCTTAAGTATTTTTTAAAAGTAATGAAATTTAATTTTTTATAATTAAATACTTTTTTTTAATTTTTTCCATTTTTATTTATTAATTTATTTTTTAAAATTCCCTACTCTTAAAAATATTTTTTTTGGGGTAAAATAGTTTTTTTTTATTTTTATCTTAAGTAGGTATTTTTTAAAGGTAAAAAAATATTTATTTTTTTAAATTTTCCCAAAATTTTTATTTAAATTGATTTTTTTTTTTTGAATATTTTCGAATTTTGTTTTCCTTAAAAATTTTTTTTAAGGTAAAGTTATTCTTTTTTAAATTTTATCAAAATTTCTTTACTTTTAAAAGTATATTTTTTAAAGTTAAACCTATTTTTTCTTAAATTTATCAAGAGTTTTTTAAATGTAACATACTTTTTTTTTTAATTTTATCAAAATTTGTTTTCCTGTAAAAGTATTTTTTTGAAAGGTAGCTAAAACAAATTCTTTGTTTTTATCAATTTTTTTACATTTAAAGTAATCAAACTTTTGATAAATTTACCTGTACAAAAATTACTTTTAAAGTGTTTTTTTTTCTAGTTTTTTTTTTCCAAAAAATAAACCTCAAAAAAATGTTTCTGGATTTTTTTTGTTCGAAAAAAATATTTGTTCTTGAATGTCTCATAAAGAAATATAGCATCGTTGTAAGACTATGTTTGCCTAAGAATTGTGAAAATTAGCAATGCTGTAGTCTTGATAATATGATTTTCAGCTGAAATTGAAAATTTTCAACAAATTCGAAGCAAATCAAATGATAATTAACCTATCTATAGACATATGTATGTATATTGTGTACTATCATAGACTTTGATAGAAAACAACAAAAAAATCTGTTTGCAAATTCAAATTCAAACAAAAAACGATACTGTTGTACAATGCACCAAGACAACGAG